>CM036763.1:59708952-60367736 GCA_020796225.1 Arion vulgaris | reverse complement strand
GTACTTGGCTGGTGATCCCTGATCTCAGTGTGAGATCTAGTTCTTAGATTCTTGTACTTGGCTGGTGATCCCTGATCTCAGTGTGAGATCTAGTTCTTAGATTCTTGTACTTGGCTGGTGATCCCTGATCTCAGTGTGAGATCTAGTTCTTAGATTCTTGTACTTGGCTGGTGATCCCTGATCTCAGTGTGAGATCTAGTTCTTAGATTCTTGTACTTGGCTGGTGATCCCTGATCTCAGTGTGAGATCTAGTTCTTAGATTCTTGTACTTGGCTGGTGATCCCTGATCTCAGTGTGAGATCTAGTTCTTAGATTCTTGTACTTGGCTGGTGATCCTCGATCTCAGTGTGAGATCTAGTTCTTAGATTCTTGTACTTGGCTGGTGATCCCTGATCTCAGTGTGAGATCTAGTTCTTAGATTCTTGTACTTGGCTGGTGATCCCTGATCTCAGTGTGAGATCTAGTTCTTAGATTCTTGTACTTGGCTGGTGATCCCTGATCTCAGTGTGAGATCTAGTTCTTAGATTCTTGTACTTGGCTGGTGATCCCTGATCTCAGTGTGAGATCTAGTTCTTAGATTCTTGTACTTGGCTGGTGATCCCTGATCTCAGTGTGAGATCTAGTTCTTAGATTCTTGTACTTGGCTGGTGATCCCTGATCTCAGTGTGAGATCTAGTTCTTAGATTCTTGTACTTGGCTGGTGATCCCTGATCTCAGTGTGAGATCTAGTTCTTAGATTCTTGTACTTGGCTGGTGATCCCTGATCTCAGTGTGAGATCTAGTTCTTAGATTCTTGTACTTGGCTGGTGATCCCTGATCTCAGTGTGAGATCTAGTTCTTAGATTCTTGTACTTGGCTGGTGATCCCTGATCTCAGTGTGAGATCTAGTTCTTAGATTCTTGTACTTGGCTGGTGATCCCTGATCTCAGTGTGAGATCTAGTTCTTAGATTCTTGTACTTGGCTTTGATCCTGATCTCAGTGTGAGATCTAGTTCTTAGATTCTTGTACTTGGCTGGTGATCCCTGATCTCAGTGTGAGATCTAGTTCTTAGATTCTTGTACTTGGCTGGTGATCCCTGATCTCAGTGTGAGATCTAGTTCTTAGATCTTGTACTTGGCTGGGATCCTGATCTCAGTGTGAGATCTAGTTCTTAGATTCTTGTACTTGGCTGGTGATCCCTGATCTCAGTGTGAGATCTAGTTCTTAGATTCTTGTACTTGGCTGGTGATCCCTGATCTCAGTGTGAGATCTAGTTCTTAGATTCTTGTACTTGGCTGGTGATCCCTGATCTCAGTGTGAGATCTAGTTCTTAGATTCTTGTACTTGGCTGGTGATCCCTGATCTCAGTGTGAGATCTAGTTCTTAGATTCTTGTACTTGGCTGGCGATCCCTGATCTCAGTGTGAGATCTAGTTCTTAGATGCTTGTACTTGGCTGGCGATCCCTGATCTCAGTGTGAGATCTAGTTCTTAGATTCTTGTACTTGGCTGGTGATCCCTGATCTCAGTGTGAGATCTAGTTCTTAGATTCTTGTACTTGGCTGGTGATCCCTGATCTCAGTGTGAGATCTAGTTCTTAGTCTTATCGGAGACGAGCGATAAAATGAATGTCCCGTGTTCTTCTCGAACGCTCCACATCGACCACTTGTTAACCACTCTTTGTTATTTGTATGTGATCCGAGTCTAAGAACGATTGTACGTTGTGCCAGTTATGTACCTGCTAGTAGGCCAGCACATCCGATTTCTGCGATGCTTTTTATTCAGTGGAGGAGCTTCCCTAGGCCCCTACCTCAGTCTAGTCTTGCGGCATGCCTTGTAGGTCGCAGTGTTACTATTCTTTGCTCCCCTTTTGAGCCACGGCAACACATGAGTGAAATAACTAACATCCTCTAAGTTTACTCGTTGTCCTGTCAAGTCAATTCTGATAAATAATACGTATTTTTAAAAAATACATTATAGTAGTTTTACACAGTACAAAAACAATACACATCATTCATTGTGTCATTATAAATATAATCTTTAGTCATTGTGTATGTTCCTTGACGAAGACTTATAGTCGAAACGTTGTTTTTTTTCTTCGTTTTACGATTTGATTATTCATTTTGCTTGCTTATTTGATACCATATGTAAGTGTCTTTGCCCTTTTTTTTTTTTTTTTTTCGTCCGCTTTCAACTCAGACGAAGTTCCATCTCTGAAACTGATTTTTGCGTGAAAATCTGTTTTCCAATTTCTTACAATGGCAGCAGCGTGCACATTGTAAATTACTTTACACTGGCAGCCGTGTGCTCAATGTACTCGTAATTAGTATTCCCTCGCCATACAGGCAGATTTTCTCCGACTTCAGAGGTACTCACGTTATCGTCCTGAGTAAGACCAGGGACTCGAACAAATGCCGGACAGTAGGTTCGAACCCGAGCTATGAGGCGTCTCACCGCTAGCAGGCCGAGCTCCTATCAACTACTCTAGGCAGTCCCCCGTCTTTGCCCTAAAACGCCAATTTATTAAATATCACCACAGCCTCCCCACGGTTTTCTCCAGATCTGATCTCATCTGTTCTGATCATATCAGGTTTGTAGGTTTCCGTACGTCACATAAAAACAATACATAGCGACGTTTCGACCAAACTGTCTTTATCAAGCAAAAGATACACAAGAAGTGAAGAAGTTGAGACTTGTTCATAAAAGGTAGACATAACATATACAATCACACGCGGGAACGCAAAGAAGAAGAAGATATACAATCACACAGTAAATGTCTAACTAGGTCCTACAATAGAGATATGTGACTAGGTCCTACAATAGAGATATGTGACTAGGTCCTACAATAGAGATATGTGACTAGGTCCTACAATAGAGATATGTGACTAGGTCCTACAATAGAGATATGTGACTAGGTCCTACAATAGAGATATGTAACTAGGTCCTACAATAGAGATATGTGACTAGGTCCTACAATGGAGATATGTGACTAGGTCCTACAATGGAGATATGTACTGGTCCACAATGAGATATGTGATTAGGTCCTACAATAGAGATATGTGACTAGGTCCTACAATAGAGATATGTGACTAGGTCCTACAATAGAGATATGTAACTAGGTCCTACAATAGAGATATGTGACTAGGTCCTACAATAGAGATATGTGACTAGGTCCTACAATAGAGATATGTGACTAGGTCCTACAATGGAGATATGTGACTAGGTCCTACAATGGAGATATGTGACTAGGTCCTACAATAGAGATATGTGACTAGGTCCTACAATAGAGATATGTGACTAGGTCCTACAATAGAGATATGGTACTAGGTCCTACAATAGAGATATGTGACTAAAAACGAAATACAACTACGGTACATTTTACGTGTTTCATCATTGCTACATATTTTTATTGTAGTCTTCCTTATATTGAGAGCCGCTGTAGCGTAGTTGTTAGTGAACTCGCTTCTCAAGGCTGGTGGTCTGGGTTCAACTCCTGCGCGTAGAATTTTTCCCGACCACTCTCAGGTCGACCCAGCCTCAACTGGGTACCAGACATGCTCTGGGAATGTAAAGGCGATCGGCGTGATGCGGACCACATCACCCATCATGTGCCGACGGTCAATGAAAAATACAGGCCTAACACTGTATTGACCTATATACCACGAGGTATGGAACGGTTCCTTTACTTCCTTTACTTTTCCTTATATTGATAAAACGCCACCATGTGTTGCTGGGGCCCGCAAGAGAAGCAAAGAATAGTACCACAGAGACCTCCAAGGCATGTCGTAAGATGCGACTGATGTAGAAACTAGCGAAGCTACACTAGTTAATAAAAAGCATCGCAGAAAACGGATGTGATGGCCTACTTGTATGCGCATAACTGGCACAATGAATTGCTCTTAGGCTCAAATCACATACAAATCACACAGAGTGGTTAACAAGTGGTCGAAGTGGGAGTATTCGAAGAAAAGAATGAGTTTCCCAAAAGTTTACATAGTTCACCTTATCAAGTCGATTCTGATAAACTACCATCGTGACTAGGGGACTGCCTAGAGTAGTTGATAGTAGCTCGGCCTGCTAGCTGTGAGACGCCTCATAGCTCGGGTTCGAACCTACTGTCCGGCATTTGTTCGAGTCCCCTGGTCTTACTCAGGACGATAACATGAGTACCTCTGAAGTAGGAGAAAATCTGCCTGTATGGCGAGGAATACTAATTACGAGTACATTGAGCACACGGCTGCCAGTGTAAAGTAATTTACAATGTCACGCTGCTGCCATTGTAAGAAATTGGAAAAACAGATTTTCACGCAAAAATCAGTTTCAGAGATGAAACTTCGTCTGAGTTGAAAGGGACGAAAGAAAAGAAAAAAAAAAGAAAAGAAAAAAGGAAAAAAAAAAAAACCATCGTGAAATATCAATCACAAGACAGGCTCTCCGATGGAACCCCAGAGCAATAGAGGTAGGGAAAGACCCAGAACACCTGGAGACGGGGGTTGGAATGCAAGAAAATGGGGTGGGAATGAATGGACAAATCTGAAAAGGATGGCCTTGGATAGGCGGGCTTGGAAGGCCTTGGTTGCGGACCTATGCTTCCCTAGGGCGAAGGGTGAAGAAGAAGATATAATAATTCACTTAAGAGCTTCTTCTTCTTCTTCTGCGATCAACTTTTGCTATGCAACTACTCCGGTATGTGTCATAAACAGGGCGGTGCGCTTGGGGTCTTCACTGGTCACCCATAGTTTGTCTTGTAGTGTTGTTTCTGTTGGCCAGATCTTCAATCTCTCACAACTCAGACTAGGGCAGTCTTGCCACTTAAGAGCTATATCAAATATCGCAATAGCAACATGTGGCCACACCCAGTCGACCTGAAAACTAAGCTTTGGGGAAACCTGACAGACCTGAAGCTGACTGCCCAGTTTGTGGTCCACAGTAAATTAAGCGCATGACCAGAGATCGCTGAAGAAGAAGAAGAAGAAATATCATGATATACGAAACGTGAGAGGATGTCCAACAAACGCGTCATGATAAGAATGGTAATCTTCTTCTTCTTCTTTGCGTTCGGTTTCATATGCTCGTCTAAACCATGAGATGGGTTGCCTCTATGAAGCTGCATGCCAGTTGGAGTTCTTCGAGAGTTCCCCATAGCTTGGTCTGTAAACTTTCCAAGAATGGTAATAAATTGGCAACATTCATTGGTTGTCGTGTACATTGTTCGAAACATTGATTACTACCATACCATATCTTTTAATAGTTTGAGATCAACATAAGCAACACAGATAGATCCTAACATCAATATCACGTGAATCAAGTGTGAAGTTCATGCTAACGTGGCCAACGATATCATAAGTGTTTGATACGATTTTACTTTGATATTCAATTATCTCGAGAACACGTAGAGAAGAGTTCTTAATATGGTAATATAAAAGATAACAAAGATAACACAGCAGAATTTAGAATACTTTCGCAGGTGCTAAAACTAATCAATTTTCTTAAATTAAAAAAAATAACTGTCAAAGTAGTTAATCAGTTAAATGTATTGTTCCCCCTCCCCCGTTCACTTGCTATGAATTGTGTTGTAGTCATCGCGCCGAA
Source organism: Arion vulgaris (assembly GCA_020796225.1). Taxonomy (NCBI): domain Eukaryota; kingdom Metazoa; phylum Mollusca; class Gastropoda; order Stylommatophora; family Arionidae; genus Arion; species Arion vulgaris. Next base: position 60,362,166 of record CM036763.1, on the reverse strand, counting down.
TATAACGAAACTGATTGATTTTTGCGTGAAGATGTACTGTCCTTATCACCAGAATCTCTCGCCATTCAGGCGAGACTTACTTCCACTTCAGGAGTAATTGTTTTGTTTATTCTAATTTTATTTTGTTGAGAATATGTTTAGTGGGTTTAATCAGGACTATAAGTATGGGACCAATGTTCCTCTTCTTCAACCACTGATCCTTTGTGGTTCATTGCTGCAGATATCATCCACTGCCATTCACTCTGTTCTTAGCCTTTTCTTCAGAATTGTTGACTCCAAGTATTTCTAGGTCTACTTTAGTGTCATAGGTCACATGGCTAGTGCAGTCACCGCTAAACTGTTCAGCTTATGATTTTACTTTATTCCCCCGACAGAAAAAGAACAACGCATTGACCTTGCCCGGGATTGAACTCGAGTCTTCCGAATTGGAGCCTGCTCTCTAATCCATTCAGGAAGTCACTCTTCAAATTCGTTTAGCCAGTCTTTTTCTTCGAAAGCTCAATATCGACCCCTTGTCAACCACTGTGTGATTTGTATGTGATCTGAGCCTACGAGCGATTTACGTTGTGCCAGTTAGGCGCCTACAAGTAGATAGGTTTGAATGTTTCCATATGTAGTCGTCTATTTGTAGTGTTCCTCGAAATCCGTCATTCTTGTTGTATCGTTTGCTTGATAAAGGCCTTTGGGTTGAAACGCTGCTGTATATCGTCACTGTTTCTGTATTTTGTAAAACTATAGTATTTTGTTTTTACGTGTTTTCGCTATTCTACAAGTAGGCCAGCACATTCGATTATGCGATGCTTTTTAGTTACTATGGTAGCTTCCCTAGGTCCTACATCAGTTGCTTGTTACGACATGCCTTGTTGATTGAGTGGTACTATTCTTTGCTTCCCTTGCGGGCCCGTGCACCACATGGGCGGCTTAGCCAGTCAAAAGTTGCACATCATGTTACCAAGGTCACCACTAATTGTGTAATAGCGTCCTGTTGGCCCCATGCTCCGACTGGATCAGACAAAACAGTGTTAAATTTAAAAGGTAGCTTTTCCATATGTGCTGAAGTACTAACAGACAAGTCAGAAACATGTTTGGGTACATAACTATCCCTACACCTTGCACTACTTCAAATCTCATTCATATTTCAACTTGAACAGGCAGTTACTGGCGCCACCTAACAATACTCTTCAAGCTGCTCTATTTTAAACCTCTTGTGACAGAACCGCAGGCTATACGACGGTAAAACATGGACACCATTATGAGTGCGTTCGGCCAGCGTTAACATCAGTGATTATCCAACTTTCGTGTTTTCATTTTAAACGAGTGTTTGGAAGAAAAGAGAGCTATGTCGCATTCTGTAGAACTCGATTATCCTCGACGTGCAGTGAAAATGAAATTGAATTTACACTGCTGGAAAAAAAATACAGAAAGCAGACCATGCTGTTGTTAGAGACGACAGCTGCATCATCTTTTGTTGTTGGCAGTTTGCAAGAAGGGTGCGAATTGGGCGCGCAATCTGGCCCGGCCTTCTGGTCTCCGAAAAGTCTCCAAACGTATGGACGGGGAATACACCAGGCTCTTACTACAGCATCACCATGGAGATGCCCTTTCATCGGCAGGGCGGTCACACGGTCCATGCGACTAGTGAACATGTCTCATAGAACCCGGTCTTTGTTGCAGGTTTAAAAAGGCATGTGAAACGGACAGACATGATCTTAGAGACCCGCATTCTATCTTACAATCAGGTTTCCTAGACCAGCTTGATATTTTGTTTTCACACCTGCCGGCAGATGAATTGATTCTAAGAACGAAAGAGAGAGCGAGTGATACAACACTGACGCAACACAAGACAGTATGTTCTTTATAATTTACTACAATAAAGTGAGCGTCTGTAGCTCAAGCGGTAGTGAGCTCGATCACATACCCAAGCGTACCTGGTTCAAACCTCACGTTGGGCAAGTTTGGAAGCAAAATCGTTTCCGTTGGGATTTTTACCTCACCGTTCAGAAAGCAAAGACAAACTACTGAACGTATAAGTGGTGCCAAGAAAATCAACGACTCGTTTACTGTGGTTGATGGCTACGTCATTTGGGATATGCCACGATTTTGATTTTCAGTACAATAAATACGTCTGAGAGAAATTACCTATATCAGGGGTTTTCAAACATTTGAAACGACAACTTCGAAATAAATTCTCGCCAAATTCTATGTTGTAAAAATGAATGTCATAATGAAATCTAATTTTCATCATCGTGTTGCTTTTTTACAAATAAAATATTTTCTTTACACGGTTTACAAAAATCTGTGAAATTGCTCTTTTAAATGAGGAAACACGTAAAACAAAGTAGTTTAGTTTTACAAAATACAAAAAACAGAGACGATATACTGTAACGTTTCTCTGTTTTTTGTATTTTGTAAAATGAAAGTACTTTGTTCTTACGTGTTTCGCTACTTTACTGAGTTTAACTGTAGTCTTCCCAATTATCGACTGTTTTAAATGTAAATTTGTCACGTTAAGAATTGTGGGGAGGGGGCGGATGTGAGAGGGGAAAAATAATAAAGACTAATTAATGTGATTTCTGATTCTTAAATTATTAATTTTTAAAAATAACTATCTTCACCCAATTGATTTTGTTACACGGTCGCCCATGTGGTGTCGGGGCCTGTAAGGGAAGCAAAGAATAGTACCACTGCAACCTACAATGCATGTCGTAAGAGGCGACTGATGTAGGCCCTAGGGATGCTACTCTAGTAAATAAAAAGCAGCGCAGAAATTAGATGTGCTGGCCTACTTATAGGCGCATAACTGGCACAACGTACAATCCCTCTTAGGCTCAGATCACATAAAAATAGTAGAGTATTTGACAAGCGACCGATATGGAGCGTTCGAAGAAGAAGAAGAAGAAGAAGAAGTTACACAGTGACTTGAAATTGTGAATTTATTCTTCTGTCTTCAAATCTGGATAAAACGGGACGGAACTCTTAACCGAGGACTTCCCTGTGAGACTGGACGCACAGTTTGAAAACAACCTACTGGAGACTATGTACTAATTTTCAAGTTTATATATCATCATCATCAGGTGCCGTGCCGGCTGACGTAGGCGATCATGGATCTCTACAAATCTCTATCTTTGGTGTTTGCTATCAACTCAGATGTTGACGCTCTACTGTGCCATGAAGTCAGGCTATCCAAAATTTTCTCTCTGTCTTCCTCTGTCTCGTCTACCCTCGATTTTACCTGTTGTTACAATGTGTTCTAAACCTCCCTCCTCATCACATGTCCGAAAAATGATGACTGAGAGATCATCAGAGAAATGATCATCAGAGAAATGGTCATCAGAGAAATGATCATCAGAGAACATGCTCGGATGGCAGTGACCTGGAAATCGTGAGCTCCTAAATGGTCAGTTACATTGAAATGAGTCGGCTACAAGGGTCACATAGTATGAGAGTAGGAAGAGAAAAATAACTACTGAGAAATGGTGAAGCATGAGAGAAGAATGAGAAAGGGAACTACATAGAAATAGTGAAGAATGAGAGAAGAAAGAGAAAGGGAACTACATAGAAATGGTGAAGATCGAGAGAAAAAAAAGGAGGGAATGGATAAGTAGTAACAATCGATATTAAGGTAGATCTATCCTCGCCAAATGACGAAAAATAATGATATTTGCCATTTTTAGTTTATTGCATTTTTAGAAACTACATGCATTTGACTACAACTTCAAATTGTTTTTGAACGTCTAAATGCCTTCGTGTTTTCATTACATGCATGTTTATGTGATCACCTCCTCACAATTTTCCTTAGCAACAATTGTTTACACTTAGTTACTATGTTTCTACACTCCACCCCCCTCACATAAAATGCGATTTAATTATGAAAATTGATTTATAACAAGAACGATGACATATCCACTAAGGGACACTACTCTAATAATGTTAGATTCCCGCCAAAGTTCTCATGGAGACTAAATGAAACCACTGGACATTTCTGAATGTAAAAATATTTTTTCAAACTTTTGAGGCATTGCTTTTGTCATTTGAAACGAACGTTGATTCATTATTTGGAAGGTAAATTATACTAGCTAGATATTCATATTTAATTAAAAGTAGAATGGGTAACAAACAGAAGTCTGGTAGATCAAATAAACGAAGATTCTGTGGCAACAAATATTCAAGGAAGAAACACGAGATTTTCTAAACTTGGGCTTCCCAGTGGATACTATTCTGTGGAAAGCTGTAAAATTAAGGACACTATTCGAATAAAAGCAACACAGAAAAGAAGAAAAACACTGAGAGCCATCAGAAAAGGCTTCCTAGATACCACAGAAGCCAGAGAAGGAGATATGTACACAACATGTGGTCATTAGTAGCACTCTGGCAAGTAAAATAGTGGAAAGTTTTTGTTTTTCAAGTTTCCGTCAATTGTATTTTTGTGTTGTTGTCAAACTTTCAAACATGATATCTCAAACAATTTTTGTCTAATTGACTTGCAATTTGGCACATATATTCTTAGATATGCAATGCTTAATCTGAAGTAATATAATCTCAAACCAATAAAAATAGCTATATTTTCTTAAATTTAAGCAAGTTTGATCAATGAAAATTTTACCACTTTTGGGAGTGGTATATCATTTAAATTCATTTTTTAAAAAAGTTCTTTATGAAATTCAAATATTTTACTTCACATTAACCAACTGACTGTTGCGAACATGTATGCTAAAAATGAAGGCTTTCAAACACATGGCTCCTGAGTAATCTTGTTTGAAAAAAGTATATATTTTTAGTAACGGCGGCCATATTGTAATCTAATTTGCATATTAAAGAAAACAACTTTTTCATCAGATCATTTTTTAAACCATATTAAGTGTAACTGTGTGGTTTAAATTAAGCTGGGAACTATATTAACGATTATAGCCTTCCTGAGGATAGATCTACCTTAACTATTCAAGAGATTAAAAGATGACAGAATAAAACAAGGCAAAAAGAAGTGAAATTGATGTCGAAAGAGAACGACAGAAAGGAATAAGAATGTAATTATATCTAGATGACCACTAGCTTAATAGGACAGAGCATGATTGGTGTCATCAAATGTCATCATATGGTTCGTGTAGCTGGAAATCGGTCATGAAACCATTAACCTCTGTAAATTTTGTTGACATCTGTCGCTTAGTGATTTCTAGCCTCGAGTTCAGTGGATCTCAACCTTGGAGCCGCACCTTCCCAGTAAACTTTATTTCATTTTTACACAATTTGATGAGTCCATTTTATTTATTAATGAAAATTGTTAATAATAGTGCTATTTATTAGCGCTAAATGTAATTTGGGAAATAATATAACTTCTCACACAGCACACAACATGTGTGCTGTGTCTTCTTCTTCTTTGCGTTCGTTCTTTAAGATCAATTTTAATCACTCTTGTGATAAGTTTGATCTTTGCCAAGAACGTGTATACGTTGCACATTGGTTTGGTAGGCCCTAAACACATAGACTTCTACATGTTTAGGACACATGCATCCGATTTCAGCCAAACCTCCTTAGTCGTCTCTTACGACATGCGTGGCAGGTAATAGTGGTTCTATTCTTTACACCCAAATTTGAGCACCGGTAACCACTAGGTTACTGTGTGATGTGAGAAGGAAATTCTTCGTTTTTCTTGTATCCTTTGCTTGATAAAGACCTTTTGATCGAAACATTGCTGTGTTTTGTTATTGTTTTTGTATTTTGTAAAACTACAGTACTTGTTTTTATGTGTTTTGCCATTGCTACATAGTTTTACTGCAGTCTCTCTTATATCGACATTGCTACATAGTTTTACTGCAGTCTTCTCTTATATCGTCATTGCTACATAGTTTTACTGCAATCGTCCCTTATATCGACATTGCTACATAGCTTTACTGCAGTCTTCTCTTATACCGACATTGCTACATAGTTTTACTGCAGTCTTTCTTATATCGACATTGCTACATAGTTTTACTGCAGTCTTCTCTTATATCGTCATTGCTACATAGTTTTACTGCAGTCTTCTCTTATATCGACATTGCACATAGTTTTACTGCAGTCTTCTCTTATATCGTCATTGCTACATAGCTTTACTGCAGTCTTCCCTTCTTATATCGATGTCATTGCTACATAGTTTTACTGCAGTCTTTCTTATATCGACATTGCTACATAGTTTTACTGCAATCTTTCCTTATATCGACATTGCTACATAGCTTTACTGCAGTCTTCCCTTATACCGACATTGCTACATAGTTTTACTGCAGTCTTCTCTTATATCGTCATTGCTACATAGTTTTACTGCAGTCTTCTCTTATATCGACATTGCACATAGTTTTACTGCAGTCTTCTCTTATATCGTCATTGCTACATAGTTTTACTGCAGTCTTTCCTTTATATCGTCATTGCTACATAGTTTTACTGCAGTCTTTCTTATATCGACATTGCTACATAGTTTTACTGCAGTCTTCCTTATATCGACATTGCTACATAGTTTTACTGCAGTCTTCTCTTATATCGACATTGCTACATAGTTTTACTGCAATCTTCCCTTATATCGACATTGCTACATAGCTTTACTGCAGTCTTCCCTTATATCGACATAATATAACCTTGTTTTTGTATGTTGTATTGCTTTTAAAACGAGTTTATTTTTAACTATTGATTGAATGATTGATTGAATGATTGATTGATAGGACCATCATCATTGCACTTTGGTGAGTAACCATGTGTACTCCGATCTCTTTCTTACACAGTAAGATCTCAGCTGCAGTGCACGAACTCCGTAGCGCCGGCGTAGACCCGCTTCTATAACTATATAACAACATTGGAATGCAAGGGTCATGTGGGGTGAGTGGTGTGATTTTAGGAAATTCCCCATTGAGCTGAAGGGTGTTCTGACTACAGGGCACTGTGTACTTACACAGTTACTGTGATCCATGACACTTGTTCTTGCTATCGGGCGAGAATCTTCTGTTTGTGAAAGCACCACCAGTCTGGCAGTCTATGAGCTTAGTGATGCCACCAGAATGCTTGGTATTTGCAAATTATACCAGCGATTCCCGTTATCGTCCTACCGTCTGAAAACCATTATAGAGTAAATGATTATAATTCCTCTGGGAGGCGGTGTCTCTGTGAGGCGCTGTCTCTATGAGGTGGTGTCTCTAGGAGGCGGTGTCTCTGTGAGGCGGTGTCTCTGGGAGGTGGTGTCTCTGTGAGGCGGTGTCTCTGTGAGGTGGTGTCTCTGGGAGGCGGTGTCTCTGTGAGACGGTGTCTCTGTGAGGTGGTGTCTCTGTGAGGCGGTGTCTCTGGGAGGTGGTGTCTCTGTGAGGTGGTGTCTCTAGGAGGCGGTGTCTCTGTGAGGCGGTGTCTCTGGGAGGTGGTGTCTCTGTGAGGCGGTGTCTCTGTGAGGCGGTGTCACTGGGAGGTGGTGTCTCTGTGAGGCGGTGTCTCTGTGAGGTAGAGATTATGTGCTCCCCTCTTGTTTCATAGGTACTCGTTTCGCTCCCTCGTCGAGCCATCGGGATATGTGTCCAGCGATCCCTGATCTCAGTGTAGGTGAGAACGAGTTCCTAGCTCTGTCGGAGAGGGACGATGAAACGTAGGTCCCGTGTTCAAGTCGAGTACTTCTTCTACTTCTTTGCGATCGCTTTTTTGATGATTATACCGTTAGACGCGTTCTTATGATGAAATCGACTGTTGTCTGGAGCTCATCTCTAGTGCCATGTAGTTTTGAATGTAGTGTTGTGTTGAAGGGCCAGCATTCCTTTCTTGGGAGGACATACAGGGTGCAGTCTATAAGATGGTTGAGCACTTCAAAGAACCCTTGGCATTTCAAAATCGAGAAGAGCAGGTTGGAAAGCTGATGCCCGTGCAAAATTCATTAGAAAAAGATTGCAAATAAAAACTCCTAAAAATATTCTCACAATTTCTAAATTACATCGGGATCCTCGCCTAGTCAGTGCACTGTCGTCGAGATCTTCCTATGTAAGAAAGAGATTGGAGCACACATGGTTACTCACAGAAGTGCAATCTTCTTCTTCTTCTTTGCGTTCGTCCTTTACGACCAATTTTAATCACTCTTTGTGATATGTTTGATCTTTGCCAAGAACGTATATACGTTGCACATTGGTTTGATAGGCCCCTAAACGCATAGACTTCTACACGCTTAGGACACATGCATCCGATTTCAGCCAAACCTCCTTAGTCGCCTCTTACGACATGCGTGGCAGGTAACAGTGTTTATATTCTTTACACCCCAATTTGGGCCCCGGTAACCACTCGGCGGGCCCGGTAACCACTCGGGCGACAGAAGTACAATGAAGATGGTCCTATCAATCAATCAATCAATTCCTCTGGGGGACGCGAGCACTTTATAAATCTCATCAGTCTAGTTTCCAACAAAGATATGTGTTGTATTTCTGACAGACCAGAGCCAACTATAAACTACTGAGCCAACTATAAACTACTGGGCCTTCGGGCTCAGGTAAGAATTGTGGGAAATCAGACCCCAACTACACCACGTGACCTCGCATTCCAGTATTGGTGTATATAGACGAATTCATTTTAAAATCAACACAAAATGCTAACTCGAAGTCATATTATGCAACAAGTTAAGTTTAACAATAAGGAATATCAATATTATAAGTATTTTTCACCAATAAATAACCATAGACTCACCGAATTGAGTGAAATTGCAAAAAAACGTGCAGTGTTCTATCAAACATCTGTATTTTCCAGATCCCTTTTCTTATCTAGGTCAGGGAATACCCAGCCAGTTGTCTGGCCTGTGCTAGAGCCTGGCTGTGGACAGACAGATCATGTCCAACGGGGCTGACCGAAACATATCTGTTCCACATTCCCCGGTTCCATATTAGTCATTAGGAAACAGTCGTCCATGAGAGCGAAATTGAAAACGCACTGCGATTATGATCACGTGTGGGCCCGTCTGCCCAGCGTGTTCGTAGCGCGTTGGACTACTGGTGACAAGCTTCCTGTGAGTGCGGGTTCAATTCCGCGGACTGGCAGAAAAGCCAAGGTTCACCAGATACACAGTATTCGTGGCACCGAACCGAAGGGTTACGATGTCCACGGCACCGAGCCGAAGAGCTGAAAGCTCAAGTGCTTCTGTATCAGTATTTTTTTAAGAAGGAAAAAAAATTACAAGTGTCGTGGAAATCCTGGTGTTCAAGGACAGCTTGGTTCAAAAATTCTAAGTATGCGGCTGAACTACAGGAAATCATGATCCTTTACTTTGGGAAATAAATTACAAGTGCTTCTGTGTGTACCCGAGTGGTTACCGGGGCCCAAATTTGGGGTGTAAAGAATAGAACCACTGTTACCTGCCACGCATGTCGTAAGAGGCGACTAAGGAGGTTTGGCTGAAATCGGATGCATGTGTCCTAAACGTGTAGAAGTCTATGCGTTTAGGGGCCTACAAATCAATGTGCAACGTATACACGTTCTTGGCAAAGATCAAACATATCACAAAGAGTTATGTTATGTTATGCGATCGACGTCATGGCACATTGGGCATTCCCATTCGTGCTCTGTCCTCCGTTGCTGCAGCCATCCCAAAGTCCATTTGCTCAAAGTACCCATGAGAAGTTGATTACTATATCTTCTCTCTCTACCACGAAGACGACACTGTCTGGCATGTCCAAACTTAACGCCTAATTCTCGAACTCGTTCCAGTGTCTGAGACCCGCCCATGTCACACAATTGAGAGCGTAATATCACAAGAGTGATTAAAGTTGGTCGTAAAGAACGAACGCAAAGAAGAAGAAGAAGAAGAAGACAAGTGCTTCTGAAGTCGGAGTAAGGCTAGCCTAAATGGCGAGGGACACTGCTGATAAGGAAAGCAAATATTCACGTAAAAATCAGTCATAAATGTCCTATTAGACGCCATAGCTACGACTGAATTTTATAGCGGACGCACTTCTTCTTCATCAAACGCTCCATATCGACCACTTGTTAACACGCACTGTGATTTGTATGTGATCATAGCCTAAGAGCGATTTACGTTGGGCCAGTTATGATCCGATTTCTGCAACGCTTTTTATTTACTACGGTAGCTTCCTAGGCCCCTACCTCAGTCGCCTCTTACTCTCTCTCGCGATCGTTCTTAAGGCAGTTTTTATCATTCAAATGTGATATATAAACAGCTTTAATACCAAGAACGGGCATACGTTCACAACCTTCAGTACCAATTGGAGCTCTAGTGATTGTCCATCGGCGACGTGTCCAATTTCAACCAGCGTTTACTGGGTTCGCTCTCCGTTAGCCTTTGACTGTCCCCAGTCAATCTGCAAGGCAGCAGGTTGTAGATTATTAAAGTTGCAATCCTAACATTCCAATATTTGAAAAAAAAGTTGGCAGGATTAGTACAACAGACAAGATTTAAAAAAACTTGGGGCACACTGTGAGAAAAAACAACAACCAAAAACATTATGTTACTGGGAAAAAAAGAGAAATTGTCTGCATATCACAAACCGCGTGAGTTTTAGACTAAAATTGATAAACATTGTATCACAAATGGAGAGAGATAGGGGCTAGATTGCAAAAAAGCAAATGCTGTAACATTCCAGCTAACCCCATTGTTAAGGAACCCAAAATTTCACTGACAGCTAAACAACAGATGATCAACAGCATTTTCATACCTACTTTGTGTTACCAGAGCCAAACATGGACAATGAGCAAAGCGAAAAAAACTACATGTGAAATACGGTGCCTGCGAAAAGCTACCAACATTTAAAAAAAGGCAGAGTCACCAACATCAGAATAAGAAAGAAAGTTGGCACAGAACCTTGCTTGAATTATATAGATAAACAAAGAATGAAGTGGTTTGGCCACTTAATAAGAATGCATCCAAACTCCACAGTATACAGAGTCTTCTACAACAGAACATCGGGAAAGAAGGCAAGAGGAAGACCACGGAAAAGATGGTTAGATGGCGTGGCAGCATCCTGTGAAAGAGCAAAGATAACAATCACACAAGCCACCAGAACCGCGAAAGACAAAAACAGAAAACCATGACACTGGGTAACAACCCGGTAACAATGTGACGACAGAAAACCATGATACTGGGTAACAACCCGGTAACAATGTGACGACAGAAAACCATGACACTGGGTAACAACCCGGTAACAATGTGACGACAGAAAACCATGATACAGGGTAACAACCCGGTAACAATGTGACGACAGAAAACCATGACACCGGGTAACAACCCGGTAACAATGTGACGACAGAAAACCATGACACCGGGTAACAACCCGGTAACAATGTGACGACAGAAAACCATGATACTGGGTAACAACCCGGTAGCAATGTGACGACAGAAAACCATGATACTGGGTAACAACCCGGTAACAATGTGACGACAGAAAACCATGATACTGGGTAACAACCCGGTAACAATGTGACGACAGAAAACCATGATACTGGGTAATAACCCGGTAACAATGTGACGACAGAAAACCATGATACTGGGTAACAACCCGGTAGCAATGTGACGACAGAAAACCATGATACTGGGTAACAACCCGGTAACAATGTGACGACAGAAAACCATGACACTGGGTAACAACCCGGTAACAATGTGACGACAGAAAACCATGATACTGGGTAACAGAACTCCAGTAAGCAACGTGACGACAGAAAACCATGATACTGGGTAACAACCCGGTAACAATGTGACGACAGAAAACCATGAAACTGGGTAACAACCCGGTAACAATGTGACGACAGAAAACCATGACACTGGGTAACAACCCGGTAACAATGTGACGACAGAAAACCATGACACCGGGTAACAACCCGGTAACAATGTGACGACAGAAAACCATGACACCGGGTAACAACCCGGTAACAATGTGACGACAGAAAACCATGATACTGGGTAACAACCCGGTAGCAATGTGACGACAGAAAACCATGATACTGGGTAACAACCTGGTAACAATGTGACGACAGAAAACCATGATACTGGGTAACAACCCGGTAACAATGTGACGACAGAAAACCATGATACTGGGTAACAACCCGGTAACAATGTGACGACAGAAAACCATGATACTGGGTAACAACCCGGTAGCAATGTGACGACAGAAAACCATGATACTGGGTAACAACCCGGTAACAATGTGACGACAGAAAACCATGATACTGGGTAACAACCCGGTAACAATGTGACGACAGAAAACCATGATACTGGTAAAACCCGGTAACAATGTGACGACAGAAAACCATGATACTGGGTAACAACCCGGTAACAATGTGACGACAGAAAACCATGATACTGGGTAACAACCCGGTAGCAATGTGACGACAGAAAACCATGATACTGGGTAACAACCCGGTAACAATGTGACGACAGAAAACCATGATACTGGGTAACAACCCGGTAACAATGTGACGACAGAAAACCATGATACTGGGTAACAACCCGGTAACAATGTGACGACAGAAAACCATGATACTGGGTAATAACCCGGTAACAATGTGACGACAGAAAACCATGATACTGGGTAACAACCCGGTAGCAATGTGACGACAGAAAACCATGATACTGGGTAACAACCCGGTAACAATGTGACGACAGAAAACCATGATACTGGGTAACAACCCGGTAACAATGTGACGACAGAAAACCATGATACTGGGTAACAACCCGGTAACAATGTGACGACAGAAAACCATAATACTGGGTAACAACCCGGTAACAATGTGACGACAGAAAACCATAATACTGGGTAACAACCCGGTAACAATGTGACGACAACAGAAGAAGAATGGAGCACCGATAGCTTCTTCTTCTTCTCTATATCGACCACTTGTTGAACCACATTTTGTGATTTGTATGTTATTTGAGGCTTTGTTGTTGTTTTTTTCTTTTTTTTCCGATCCTGAAGCGCTTGAGCTTTTCAGCTCTTCGGCTCGGTGCCATGGACATCGTAACCCTTCGGTTCGGTGCCACGAACACCGTAAATTTGGGAGTCTGTGGCTTTTCTGCTATCCGCGAATTGAACCCGCACACACAGAGGGATAGTCACCCGTAGTCCAACGCGCTACGAACACGCTGGGCAGACGGGCTTATTTGAGGCTAAGATTATCCATGCATGTTTTCTCAGTGACTCAATGAGTAAGCTCAGGAAGATTAAAACAGGCTGGGCTCACATACAAATCACAAGGAGTAATTAACAAGTGGTTGATATGGAGCTCTTGAAGAAGAAGACTATCAGTTATACGATCTGCTCGCTCATTGCCTTTCGCGCAAGCATGACGCGATATTCACAAAACAGATGAGACTGCAGTAAAACTATTTGATTGGCAAAACATGTAATCACAAAGTACTGTAGTTTTACAAAAACAATGACAAAATACAGCAAGTTTCGACCAACAAGGCCTTTATCAAGCAAACGAACAACAGGAGTGACACATTTAAAAACAATTTAGTTCACTAGAAAACGTTTGTTTTTGGTCATTCATTTGTTTTATTTTTAATTTGTCACTCCTGTTGTTCGTTTGCTTGAATAAAGGCCTTGTTGGTCGAAACGTTGCTGTATTTTGTCATTGTTTTTGTAATTTGTAAAACTACAGTACTTTGTGATTACATGTTTTGTCAAGCATGACGTACGAAAATAAATGTTATATGGATTATTTATAATGTGTTAAGTGTGTCCAACTATTCATGTCGTGTGTAAGACTAATAATAATAATTCCTCTCGTACCATTATACGTTACATAGTGCCTGCAAGTAATTTCTCCATACCGCTCTATCCTGGACAACTCACTCAATCTCCTCCATGGAACTGAGACCGATATTTCTTGCCTCTCTCAGCAAAGTTCGTTTACGCCTGAATTCATAGCGGGCGAAGAAGAAGATCTTAAAACTCCACAATACCACAGCATATCAAGCAACCGAGTATGCTGCACTATCTCGGAAACCGATCGGTTAAACCTGTTACGCCTAACGGCAAAAACAAAACAGGAATGAAAGACAAAAGTAAAGAAAAAAGAATTCCTCCTAAAACTATGAATTTAAGAGAGATACGATAATTTACTCATTAGAAATTCAATAATCGAATATCGATCTACTACCAAATCAGAGTCTGTGTTTTGGATCAAATTAGAGGTCGCACAAAACGACAGTTACCAGACATTTATTTGGGAAGGGGTCTACAGAAGTGGGGCAAGTCACGACACCTGAACGCCTCCAAGCTTATTTTATTGCCGGTCTGACTAGCAATCGTCTGCCCAGGTGTTCCGCCGACTGGATGGCGCCACGAACGACTAGCATTCCGTCTCTATGCCCACTCCACGAGCCCCACCATTTTCTAAACGCGCTGGTTAACCCGGGATCAAAAGTACGGTGTACCATTTAAGCATTGAACCAAATTTACGAATTTATACATATTTATTGATACAAATTGAAGCCTTTGAGTAAATTTATATCACAGTATTTGGTGGTATTTCATGGAAGCAGAATTAACTAGAGAAAAAATAACGTTCTGAAAACGTTTGAAGTGAAAATGATTTTAAAAGTTGAATATTAGACAAATCAAATACTTTCTAGAGACGTGCCGCCATGATGGAAACCATACTAGGGAGAAGGATGCGGAAGTGATGTAACAGGAAGTAAACAATATAATGAAATGAAATGTTATAAATTGACCAAAAAAAACCCAACAATTTGGCAGAAAGTATCACCATGACCAAAGACGGGAAGTATTGGAGTTCATGCAGCACTTTTTCTTCTTTGCTGAGCCTGATAAGACCAGGACGTTTGCTATGTTGTGTTGAAGTTTACAACGAGGCAGCAATATATGCGCATTTATCAGCGTACAACATGTTATGTTATGCGATCAACGTCATTGCACATCGGACATTCTCATCCCATTAGTATACCTTCTCTCTCTACCACGAAGACAACACTGTCTGGCATGTCCAAACTTAACTTCTAATTCTCGCACTCGTTCCAGTGTCTGAGACTCGCCCATATCACATAAATGAGAGCGTACCGCATTGATGACAACGGCTCTGTCCATACTTCTGCCCGCTTGAGTCGGGGAATTGTTTGCAAGAAAATCAGCATGTTCGTACCCCTACACTCCAACATGGCCAGGTGTATACAGCCACAGTCAACTCTATATAACTCTAGAATGTTAGAGTTGGTTGTGGTACAGCCAAGTCAGTGTCTTGAGATGTGATCTCCAAATGCTGTCCAACCATTCCACGCACAGACTTCCAGATTCAATCCTTTGAAGCATATTCATCGTGTCTGATATGATAATCGTATGGTTTACCTGGTGCTCAGCCACCATGAGATAGCCCTGGAAGCAGCGGGGATCTCTCTAGTCATGCTCGATATTGTTGTTTCGAAATCGCTGCAGTCAGCATGAAGTCTGCTACCGTTTCGTTGCGTAACATGTAATTTTATTTGACTAGGGTTGTCTTCCTTTTTCTCTGGTAGCTTAGCAAGATAGCAACGAATCAGATTATTTCCTCGGTTAACACTTGATGGTAGGTAGTCTCTATGGCGAAGTGGTTCAGGCGTCTGCCTGTCGTTCTGAAAGTTGTAGGTTCGAATTCAGATATTGTGACATGTACAATTTCTTAAATGAGATCTCTAGGATTGTTTCTATAGCACCTCTGAAGCCGTAGAAGGCACGACAGTAGGGCGGGGGACACTGATAATATGGATAACATACTTTTATGCAAAAATCAGTCAGAAGCGTCATTCCAGACGCTCTGATTACGTATGCAAACAAAAATAAAAGAAAAAAAAAGGAATTTCTGGAGCTACGGAGCTCGCGCTTTTGGCATTTCTGCCGACAGGAGGAGCCATACGGGAACATCGTGCAATGAAGTCAATCCTTCGCCTTTAGACCCTTTTTTAGACTTGAGTACAGAGAGCGCGGGAACACTGAGATGGTTGCTACATTGGGGGACGAAGTACGTATGTAAAGGTCCAATTTGCAATGATGTCTATCCAGAGATATAAACTGAAATGTCATTTCATTCAAAAAGTAATAGGACCAATGTTGGAAATCCAGGACCTGTTGATGGACATTTGAAGAAAATAAAAAAAGCCAGAAAGAAAAAAAAATTAAATGAAAACAGAGATTATGGTCATCCGAAGGAGAGCAACCGAAGCAATCGAGGAGAGCAACCGAATGTGCCAGTTATCTATCACCAAAAGAAAATGATGATTAAATCAATCAGAAAGCCACAAATACCAACACAAGACAACTACTATAATATGAGCAAATTAGAACAGTTTATAATTCTGCGCCTTAGAACAGGCACAATCGACTCCGCAGCAACATGCATACAAAATTCAAGATTGGCAATTCAGCCATGTGTACATGTGGACAGGCACACCAGACTACAGAACACATATTTCAAGACAGTCCCGAATATGATACACTGAGGCAAACTCACTAACATAACGAAACAACCCTCGACATAAAACTACACTGACAACTGTATGAGCTACAAAAGACAGTGAAGTTCATACAAGACACAACATTGAATATATAGACAATATTTCAAGCGAACGAAAGGAAAGAAGGAAGGACTTAACTTAATAACTGAAATCCACGAGAAAAGTCTACATTACCAACAAAAAGAGAAGCTATTACATCAATAATTGTTTTGCGTAATTAAATGAATATTGTCAAAAAATGAGATTATAACCAAACTGCGTTTTCGTACTTCCAGAATTACTCAATGTTACATGAATCGAGATATCCTCCCCGAATCTGAAACTTCTAAAAAGTATCGCTCAACAGTTATTAACCAGGAATTGTGTTTTATCCATTCATTTACCGTAAAGTATTATAAACTGTTCGTTACTTTTGCAAACAATACTCGTTACTAATCGTTACGGGATTATTGTTGGCTATAACATGTAACCAGCATGTGTATAACGAGTATTGACAACTGATAAAACAAGCATGACAACAGGTTAATTTTTTTTTTATCAACGGAGAGATAATAAATAATGTGAACAGTTTTTAATATCTCGGTTCCCTGCTAACAACAGATGGAGATGGGATGAAGGAACTAATAGAAGAACAAACATGGCCATACAAGAAATTAAATAACTAAAAAAAAGTATAGAATCGAACTGATAAGAAAACAAAGATCAGAATTGATTGATAGATACCTCATCATTGCACTTCGGTGAATAATCATGTGTGCTTCGATCTCTATCTTACACATGGAGATCTCATCGGCAGTGCACGAACACTGTAGCATCGGCGAGGGCCCTTTGATGTTATTTATAATATGGAATACATATTTTTAGGAATTTTTATTTTTTATTTTTCTAATTTTTTTCTCTGACAACAATTTTCCAACCTGCTCTTTTCGATTCTGAACTACCAGGGATTCTTTTACCAGGGGTTCTTTTACCAGGGGTTCTTTTACCAGGGGTTCTTTGACGTGCTTAATTTGAACACGGGATCTACGTTTTATCGTGTATATATAAGAAGACACCAAGGGTTGGGAAAGATCATTATGGGAGGGAGCATTCCCAGCAAAAAGAAATATATTAAAACCACAGAGGAGATGGATTCAGGATGGGATTGATGATTTGAGCATGACGGCTCAGATCTCAGTTTTTTTTTGCATTTGTCCGCTTTGAATTTTGTCGTAGTCACGGCGTCTACTTCTTCTTCGAATACTCCATAACGATCACTTGTTAAACCAGTCTTTGTGCTTTGTATGTGATCTGAGCCTAAGAGCGAGTGTACGTTGTGCTAGATTTGCACTTACAAGTAGGTCAGAACATCTGATTTCTGCGACACGTTTTATTTACTAGGATAATTTCTCCAGGCCTCTAAATCAATCACCTCTTACGACATGCCTTGTAGGTCGGAGTGCTACAATTCTTGTCTATTCCCAGGTGGAAGAGGTAGTTGGCTGTCCACTCTTGACGTTAAGCTTAGGGATGGGAGCTTTAATTTGCGTTCTAGGGACAGATGAGTCGCCCTTGTTGTGTTGTATCCGTGTTTATGTAGTGTGGTCTTGATATTGTCTATCCATCTTTTCTTGGTCTTCCCTTAGCTCTAGTACCCGATCTCTTTTATTGTAGCTGTTATTGGTAGTTGGTTGTATTTCATTCTCATTAAATGTCCAAACTATTGCATTTGTTGTCTTTCGATGTATTCGGTGCATGAAGTTATGCCCACTTTGCTTCTGATGTCCTCAAGCTGGTCTCAAATCCCTGCCTTAGCATGACACGTGGCTACTGACGAAGCAGGTTATCAACTTCGATATCAGTGCCGTGTATTGTTAATAAGATAATATGTAACTATATCTTATATATAAGTATATTAAATTATACAAGATTGACAAGAATAACCAAAGAATAACAAGAATTAAGAAGAAGAACAGCAATAACAAATTGGAAAAGTGAGTTGTCAATAGTTTAGTTTTCAGAAATCAATACACCGATGGGCTCTCAGGGAGCAAAGAATAGTAACACTGCGACCTACAAGGCATGTCGTAAGATGCGACTGAGGTAGTAGACTAGGGAAGGTACTAAAGTAAATAAAAGCGTCGCAGAAATCGGATGTGCTGGCCTACTTGTAGGCGCATAACTGGAACAATGTACAATAATCGCTCTTAGCCGTAGATTACTTTCAAAACACACAGAGTGGTTAACAAGTGGTTAATATGAAGCGCTTGAAGAAGAAGAAGAAGAAGAACAGGACTTAGTCATCAACCACAGTAACACATCAACAACAAGTCGTCGATTTTGTAGTTTATACATAAAACAACAGCTTATACGTTAAGCAATTTGCCATTGCTTTCTGAACGGTGAGGTCTATTTTTACTGTTCCAAAAAATCCAAGGAACTCACTTGTTTCCAAATTTATCTACCGCGAAGTTTGAACCATATACACATGGGTTGGGATGGACCTAACTATCGTTTACACCACAGACGTTCACTCACAAGATTCGTATCATTCACAATATTCTGTTTACTGCACATTACATCATTGGATGTTTTCTGCAGAATTACCATATTGATTTCTTCTTCTTCTTCTTCTTCTTCTTCTTTGAACACTCTATATTAATCAATTGTTAACCACTCTTTGGTATTTCTATGTGATCCGAGCCTAAGAGAGATTATTGTACGTTGGGCCAGTTATGCATGCGCCTACAAGTAGACCAGCATATCCGATTTCTGCGATGTTTTTATTTACTACGGTAGCTTCCCTAGATCCTACTACTTTTTTCAGGTCTCGAAAGTGTACTGATTATGTGCTACGTAACACATGTACTATGTAACGATTATTGGCTACATGTATAGGTATTCGAGGAGCAATTATTACGATCAGAAATGTACCTATTTACAAAGGTATTGAGTATTTGAAACTAGCAACATTAGACTTTCTTTATGATATTAATATAATTGAGAAGTAACATCAAGCGAACAGAATTTTCTGGAAACATTGCAGCCAACCTTCAATCTAGAAACGTCACTAGTTAGTGATAAAGTAACGAATACTTCTTACAATATGCTGCTATGTGTTTTCGGATCCTGCTAATAACAGGTATTCGAGTAACAACAAATTGTTTATACACTGTATTATCTCATCACTAATATTAACAATAAGGGGGTGGAGAGAGCGGAAATATGGAAAGATCCGAAAAATACCTTTAACCAGGGTTGCCAATTTGGCCTTTTTAATGCCAGATAGGTTAAATTCAGCCTTTTTTAAAAGAGTAGTTGGCTTCAAAAAAGCGTTTGGTCTTTTGGCCTATTTTCAGCCTTTTTTTTCATATGCAAACCTTATTTCTTCTAAAAATGTGTATACTTCTAAAGAGCAAATTAGGTAAAATAATTTATATAGGGTTTGTATTGGTTTAGTTTGGTATTGTTAAAAAATATGCTTAGGGGGTCTCTGTGGCTGAGTGGTTAAGCCCTCTGCCTTGTGAGTCGAAGGTCGTGGGTTCGAATCCGAACCGCGCCGTTCTGTGCACAGTACAGGTTTTCCAGAGACCCTAGGATTGTTGCTGGAGCTACGAAGTTCGTGCTTTGTGCAATACTCTCGGCAGGTGGCTTGCTATTTCTGCGGAGAGGGACCTAGCCATATGGGGTAAAACCCGGTGCAATGAAGTCAACCCTTCGGCTTTAAAACCCTCGGCTTTAAAAAAATATGCTTAGTACTAAATGTTATGAAAGATTATGGAAAGTTACATCACTTCAATTGCTCTTTTTCTCCGCCTCTGAGCTATTTACTGCAGTCCTGTTATCTGGTTTTTCTCCGCCTCTGAGCTATTTACTGCAGTCATGTTATCTGTTTTTCTCAACTCCAAGCTATTTACTGCAGTCCTGTTATCTTTTTTTTCTCAACTCCAAGCTATTTACTGCAGTCCTGTTATCTTTTTTTTCTCACCTCCAAGCTATTTACTGCAGTTCTGTTATCTGGTTTTTCTCCACCTCAGAGCTATGCACTGCAGTCCTGTTATCTTTTTTTCTCCACCTCGGAGCTATTTACTGCAGTCCTGTTATCTTTTTTTCTCCACCTCTGAGCTATTTACTGCAGTCCTGTTATCTTTTTTTTCTCAACTCCAAGCTATTTACTGCAGTCCTGTTATCTTTTTTTTCTCAACTCCTAGCTATTTACTGCAGTCCTGAGGGACTGCCTAGAGTAGTTGATAGTAGCTCGGCCTGCTAGCTGTGAGACGCCTCATAGCTCGGGTTCGAACCTTACTTACTTACTTAATCCCGTCATGCCTAGTGACACATGGGGCTTCAGAAAGGACTTTCCATGCTCTCCTGTCCCGTGCAACCTTCAGCGCAGAGCCCCACGTCAGAGATGCGGTGTCCAGTTCCTCTTCCATCATGCGCCTCCATGTTGTCCGTGGTCTGCCTTTCTTTCTCTTTCCCTCTGGTGTCCAAGTGAGGGCTACCCTTGCAGGCATTTCTTGTCTCATTCTCATAACATGTCCGAGCCATTTCCATCTTCTCTTTTTGAGTATGTCATTCATTGCCTCTTGTCTTGTGTCTTGGAGTAGTTGGTTATTGGATATTTTACTGGCCAAAAGATTCCCAAGATTCCGCGGGTTCGAACCTACTGTCCGGCATTTGTTCGAGTCCCTGGTCTTACTCAGGACGATAACGTGAGTACCTCTGAAGTCGGAGAAAATCTGCCTGTATGGCGAGGAATACTAATTACGAGTACATTGAGCACACGGCTGCCAGTGTAAAGTAATTTACAATGTGCACGCTGCTGCCATTGTAAGAAATTGGAAAAACAGATTTTCACGCAAAAATCAGTTTCAGAGATGAAACTTCGTCTGAGTTGAAAGCGGACGAAAAAAAATAAAAATAAAAAAAAAAAACTGCAGTCCTGTTATCTGGTTTTTCTCTGCCTCTGAGCTATGCACTGCAGTCCTGTTATCTGGTTTTTCTCCACCTCTGAGCTATGCACTGCAGTCCTGTTATCTTTTTTTCTCCGCCTCTGAGCTATGCACTGCAGTCCTGTTATCTGGTTTTTCTCCGCCTCTGAGCTATGCACTGCAGTCCTGTTATCTTTTTTTCTCCGCCTCTGAGCTATGCACTGCAGTCCTGTTATCTTTTTTTCTCCGCCTCTGAGCTATGCACTGCAGTCCTGTTATCTGGTTTTTCTCCACCTCTGAGCTATGCACTGCAGTCCTGTTATCTGGTTTTTCTCTGCCTCTGAGCTATTTACTGCAGTCCTGTTATCTGGTTTTTCTCTGCCTCTGAGCTATGCACTGCAGTCCTGTTATCTGGTTTTTCTCCGCCTCTGAGGTATGCACTGCAGTCCTGTTATCTTTTTTTTTCCGCCTCTGAGCTATGCACTGCAGTCCTGTTATCTGGATTTTCTCCGCCTCTGAGCTATGCACTGCAGTCCTGTTATCTGGTTTTTCTCCGCCTCTGAGCTATGCACTGCAGTCCTGTTATCTGTTTTTTCTCCGTCTCTGAGCTATGCACTGCAGTCCTGTTATCTGTTTTTCCCGCCTCTGAGCTATGCACTGCAGTCCTGTTATCTGGTTTTTCTCCACCTCTGAGCTATGCACTGCAGTCCTGTTATCTGGTTTTTCTCTGCCTCTGAGCTATTTACTGCAGTCCTGTTATCTGGTTTTTCTCTGCCTCTGAGCTATGCACTGCAGTCCTGTTATCTGGTTTTTCTCCGCCTCTGAGGTATGCACTGCAGTCCTGTTATCTTTTTTTTTCCGCCTCTGAGCTATGCACTGCAGTCCTGTTATCTGGATTTTCTCCGCCTCTGAGCTATGCACTGCAGTCCTGTTATCTGGTTTTTCTCCGCCTCTGAGCTATGCACTGCAGTCCTGTTATCTGTTTTTTCTCCGTCTCTGAGCTATGCACTGCAGTCCTGTTATCTGGTTTTTCTCCGCCTCTGAGCTATGCACTGCAGTCCTGTTATCTGGTTTTTCTCCGCCTCTGAGCTATGCACTGCAGTCCTGTTATCTGGTTTTCGGTGGAGTTTCGTAATTTCGCTAGAATCTTCAACTATGGCCAAACAAAAAAAATTGAAACAATCATATGACAATAGTCATAAATACAATAGCAATTGAAAAATACTTTTGTATAAGTTAAAAGATCTTCTGATGGATCACAAAACGCTTATTGTAAGTTATGCCACAGTACTTACTTACTTACTTACTTAATCCCGTCATGCCTAGTGACCATGGGGCTTCAGAAAGGACTTTCCATGCTCTCCTGTCCCGTGCAACCTTCAGCGCAGAGCCCCCCGTCAGAGATGCGGTGTCCAGTTCCTCTTCCATCATGCGCCTCCATGTTGTCCGTGGTCTGCCTTTCTTTCTCTTTCATTCTGGTGTCCAAGTGAGGCTATCCTTGCAGGCATTTCTTGTCTCATTCTCATAACATGTCCGAGCCATTTCCATCTTCTCTTTTGAGTATGTCATTCATTGCCTCTTGTCTTGTGTCTTGGAGTAGTTGGTTATTGGATATTTTTACTGGCCAAAAGATTCCCAAGATTCTGCGAAGACAAGAGTGGTGGAAAACTGACAGCCTGCTAGTATCTCCTTTGGTCATCCTCCAACATTCCGATCCGTAGAGCAAAACTGGCAAAACAATGCTTTTATAGAGTTTAAGCTTTGTGGTCCTATTGTAGATTTTGGACTTCCATACTGGTTTCATTCTGGCAAAAGCGGTTCTGGCCTTACTTAGACGTGATTTTATATCTTCCTCTGTGCCACCATTTAGTGTCAGTACGCTACCAAGATATGTAAACTGCTCAACTCTTTCCAGTGTTTCATTTTCTAACATTACTGGTTGTTGGATTTCACTGTTTGTCATAATTTTTGTTTTTCCTGTGTTTGTTTTGAGGCCTACTGTCTTTGCCGTGCTGTGAAGTATTGTACTTTTCTCTTATGCCACAGTACCGTCTTGCTTAAAGCTAGTGGCATCGTTGCTCATGAAAAGTCACAGACATTACTTCATCAACAGGACAGAATAAACGGTAAGTGGAGAAGACTCCTAGTGATTGTCAAAACTGAACTCTCTGATAATTTTAAACCACGCATCAATGCCTTTGTTTGTAAAACTACCATTAATGCACATTGCGGGAGACAACATCAGTGAAATAGATGAACAAAACAGAAAAATAATTTGTGTTGATGAAGTCCCGTTTAAGAAAGATGGATTTTTAACCCACAGTGAAACGTTTTGTATTGCTGTTCTTCAACACGAGTCATTTAAAGAGCTTGTCACCTTTGCTCTGACTTGCTAATAACTCCAGTTAGTAATGCTGTTATTGAGAGGGTGTTCTCTTTTGTATCATCAGTCAAAACAAAAGCTAGAAATCGAACGCAGATGCAGCTTCTTGAGGCTATAGTGAGAATAAGAACAGAACTGCCATTATCTAACAAATGTTGCAAGAATATCAAACAAATGTTGCAAGGATTTTACTACCTCCCTAATATGGTAAAGAGCTTATCTACTGATAAAGTGTATGTTGCTGATTTCAGTGGTGAGGATAGTGATGACCTTGATTTGGAGCTCTTCTTATGATGTGAGTATGAAACAACACTGTTTCCTCCTGGCTTATTTTTGGCCTTTTCCGGTCAGTGTTTGGCCGATTTTCTCAACTTTGAGTTGGCAGCCCTGCCTTCAACATTCCTGTTTGTATGAGAATGAGAGGACGAAGAGTAAGACTTTACAAATCTGTAAAAATCAATTAAATCCGTCCGTTACGTCTATTGCATTTTCCAGTGTCCACAAATGGTGTGGCGAATCTAAACTAATGCCACTCGTTCCGTTACATTATAACTTCCAGGTCCCACTCCACCCCTAGCAATAACTGCATTGCTCAGTCGCTCAGGCACCAAAGAATGACAATAACGTAATTACAGTGGAGTGATTTATCTATTGTCGGTCTGACCTAGATAATTGTCTGACCTTTGTGGTTGGCAGTACATGGCGGATTGTAATACGTTTGCAACAAATACATACGTAAACAAGCGGATTTGATTCGTGCACGTGTGCATCCCAAACTCAATAACAACAGATGTGCCATGTCATGCAACTGTAAAAATTGTATATTTTTATTCTGGAGATGATTTCAAAGTAACAGATGTCAATATTTTTGTTTTCTGCAACTCTTTTTCTTCTTAGTTTACTTTGTGTTAATTATGAAAGCAGCGACATATATATATATATATATATATATATATATATGCTCGCCTGCCCAGCGTGTTTGTAGCGCGTTGCACGACGGCTGACAGCGAGTGCGGTTCAATTACGCTGGCTGGCAGAAAAACACGTTCTCCAGATTTACGGTGTTCGTGGCACCGAACCGAAGGGTTACGATGTTCATGGCACCGAGCCGAATAGCTGAAAACTCAAGTGCTTCTGGAACGAAAAAAATTATTATTATATATATATATATATATATATATATATATATATATATATATACGTCTCTTTTCAGAGATGCCTGATCTCAATGAAGGATAGATCGAGTTTCTAGTCCTATCGGAGAGGGACGATAAAACGTAGGTCCCGTGTTCATGTTGAGCACGTAAAAGAACCATTGGCAGTTCCAAATCGAGAAGAAACATGTAGTACCGCTTTTTAGGGCGGTGTAGGAGAGGGGGACGTGAGCCTGAGAAATCTACTGGCCGTATGGCTAGTACAGTCGTCACGAAACTGTTAGGAGTTTTTCTTGTATGCCCCCAACAGAAAACAATACTTGGCCTTACCGCGGATTGAACACGAGTCCCCCATATGGTATGCCGCGCCCTAATCCATTCCAATCAGCCGAGGCACTCCCCTTTCAACTTTATACATTATGGCATATAATCCAACAAACATACAAATATAAGGATTAACTTCTGACCAAGAATCCAATTACCTTATTCTGACAACATATCCAGTCCTCAAATTGTTTTCTTTTTTTTTTAGCCGGGAAAAATCAACCACCGCACAGAGTGAATAGGACATAATTGAAATACCGGACCACCAGTAGAGATCCCATGGATCAAGAGATCAGAGCTGTGGCGCCGACGGTGCTACAGGTGGAATTTTATCTTCCAGTAATCTCCGTCGCCTCCAGCAGAATCAACACTTGTAGGTCCTCAAGATGGAAGAACGTGCTTAAAGAAACTCGTCTTTGCGTCCCAACCCCCTCTCTCGCCCCATTTTAATATAAATTTATATGTGAACATCTGTGTACCTCTTAAATCAGAGAATGCGCACCTGTATATCGGGGAATACTGATAATAACGAAAGCAAGTTTCACGCAAAATCAGTCAGAAGCCGGCCGTGTGGTGAAGGGAAGCAAAAAATAGTACCAATGCGACCGACAAGGCATGTCGTAAGAGGGGATTGAGGTAGGGGCCTAGGGAAGCTGCCCTAGAAAATAAAAAGCTTCACAGAGATCGGATGTGCAGGCCTACTTGTAGGCGCATAACTGGCACAGCGTACAATCCCTATTAGGCTCAGATCACATACAAATCACAAAGAGTATTAACAAGTGGTCGATATAGAACGTTCAAAGAAGAAGATATAATAATAGCAATCCATCGCAAACGACGATGATAGCCTCAGCCGTGTATTGTTGCACCTCTCTAGTGTATGCGGAGTAGACTTTATGTTCAATTCTGAAACACAATCCCCTACCACAGGTAGGTCATACGTGATCAAGGCTAGGCATGTGGGTGTTTGTGTCTGGATACACCTCGATTTCATCAGCATTTTTCTATTTTTTTTCGATCCATAAGCACTTGAGCTTTCAGCTCTTCGGCTCGGTGCTATGGACATCGTAACCCTTCGGTTCGGTGCCACGAAAATCGTGAATCTGGTGAACCTGTGGCTTTTCTGCCAGCCCGCGGAATTGAACCCGCACTCACAGAGGGCAAGTCACCCGCAGTCCAACGCGCTACTAACACGCTAGGCAGGGGGCAGAATTTTTCTATAGCGAACGATCTTGCATTTTTGGGAACCTTTCTTGATCCGTTCTCCATATATTTGTAAATATTGCTTTTTTGGATGTTGACCACAAGATCCTTCTTCGTCTTTGCGTTCGTTCTTTACGACCAATTGTAATCACTCTTTGTGATATGTTTGATCTTTGCCAAGAACGTGTATACGTTGTACATTGGTTTGGTAGGCCTCTAAACGCATAGACCTCTACACGTTTAGGACACATGCATCCGATTTCAGCCAAACCTCCTTAGTCGCCTCTTACGACATGCGTGGCAGGTAACAGTGGTTCTATTCTTTACACCCTAAATTTGGGCCCCGGTAACCACTCGGGCGATTATTTCGTCTAAAAACATATCACTGTAGGTTCAACCATCACATGCACAGAATAAAACCTGCCTAGACTGCACAGTGTGCAATCCAACTATAAACTTATGAGTTGACTGTGGTCCAACACTGCTCCACACATAGCTTTAGTTATTCTGTTACTAGTCGTTGACGCCCCTGGATTACCGGGGCTCGCAAGGGGAGCAAAGTATAGTAACACTGAGACCTACAAGACATGTCGTAAGAGGCGATTGAGGTAGGGGCCTAGGAAGCTACCTAGTAGAAATTGCAGAAATCGGAGGTGCTGGCCTACTTGTATGCGCATAATTGGAACATGGTACAATCGATCTTAATAATAATAGCCGTCTATCGCAAGCGATGATAACAACAGTCTCAGACGTGTGCTGCTCCGCCTCTGGTGTGTGCGGGGGTGACTGTAGAGTCCAATCCTAGAACATAATCCACTACCACAGGTAGGGCATACATGATCAATGTTAGACATGTGTGTGGGGGACTGCCTAGAGTAGTTGATAGTAGCTCGGCCTGCTAGCTGTGAGACGCCTCATAGCTCGGGTTCGAACCTACTGTCCGGCATTTGTTCGAGTCCCTGGTCTTACTCAGGACGATAACGTGAGTACCTCTGAAGTAGGAGAAAATCTGCCTGTATGGCGAGGGAATACTAATTACGAGTACATTGAGCACACGGCTGCCAGTGTAAAGTAATTTACAATGTGCACGCTGCTGCCATTGTAAGAAATTGGAAAACGGATTTTCACGCAAAAATCAGTTTCAGAGATGAAACTTCGTCTGAGTTGAAAGCGGACGAAAGAAAAAAAAAAAAAAAGACGTGTGTTGTGTTTTCTGTCTTTTCGCGCAGCTCGTTTTCTTTGTACCTCAGCGGCACGATGATTCTCAGCTATGCAGGTTTCTCTTTTGTTGTTACAGCGCCCCATTTGGTGATCTTGCTCCATAGATTCCCAGCAAGTGGTGTCTATATCGAAGCATTTCATAGACACTTTAAGAGTGTCTGTAAAGCGTTTTTTCTGTCCACCAGCTAAACGCCTGCCCCCTTCAAGCTCGCCATACATCAACTGTTTTGGGATGCGTTTATCAGGCATCCGAGCAATGTGACCGGCCCATCTCACTTGGACCTACTGCAACAGGGTGTTGACGCTTGGTATCACTCTTAGGCTCGGGTCACATATAAATCACAGAGAGTGGTAAACAAGTGGTCTACATGGAGCGTTGGAAAAAGAAGAAGATGACTAGTCGTTAGCATCATAAACAAACAACGTAATTGATATCAGTCATTGGATACAGTCCTGCTGCCATGATTTAAGAAGTTTAGCTTACGCGCTAGAATTAAGACTGGATATGCGATACAGAAGGCTAGCCGGCTAGCCCCTTGAGCTCATGGCTACGCTGTACAAATTTCAACTTCCTGCACTGAGGATTGCACGAGGGCAACCAATACAGACCAATAATGACAAACGAATAGTAACTATTCAGTATTCGAATACCTATTAATGGATCTGAAAGGACTGAATAACTTTCTTTTTTCTGTTTTCCTTCTCTTCTTTTTTCTAATTTTCTTCTCTACTTTTTTCTGTTGTCCTTCTCTGCTTCTTCTTCTTCTTCAAACGGTCCACATCCACCACTTGTTCAGCCGTGTAGTGCCGGGGCCCGCAAGGAAGCAAAGAATAGTACCACTGCAACCTACAATGCATGTCGCGACTGATGTAAGCCCTAGGAAGCTACCTAGTAAATAAAAGCAGCGCACAAATCGGATGTGTTAACCTACTTGTAGGAGCATAACTGGCACAACGTACAAACACTTTTAGGCTCAGATCACATACAAATTATACAGAGTGGTTGACAAGTGGTCTTCTTCTTCGAACGCTCCATATCAACCACTTGTCAACCACTCTGTGTGATTTGTATGTGATCTGAGCCTAAAAGCGATTGTAGGCTGTGTCAGTTATGCGCCTACAAGTAGGCCAGCACATCCGATTTCTGCTATGCTTTTTATTTACTAGGGTAGCTTCCTAGGCCCCTACCTCAGTCGCCTCTTACAACATGCCTTGTGGGTTGCAGTGTTACTATTCTTTGCTCCCCTTGCGAACTCCGGTAACAGACTGGCAATCTACAGAAATAAAATCTAGAACTCAAAGTGCAATATTTAAATTTAGTGTGAAAGCATTTCTGTTGTATGGGTCATGGAGAATGACTAAAACAATAAATGAATTGTAAAAGTTGATCAACTGGTATCATTCCATCTCAGTCTCTCTGTTCTACGCAGAGATGGAATGATAGAGTCACAAATGTGGAGTTTATGAAGGAAACAAGACATATCTCAAGAACTCCGTAGCACCGGCGAGGGTCCCCTTTGTAATTTTGAAGATGGTGAAAATAAATTTGTAGGAATTTTATTTTTAATCTTTTCTAATGAATTTTGCCCAGGCAGTGGCATTCCAGCCTGATCTTCTCGATTTTGAACTGCCAATGGCTCTTTGTTCAAATTGAACACGGAACCTAAGTTTTATCGTCCATCTCCGATAGGACTAGAACTCGATCTCACCTACACTGAGATCATGAATCTCTGGAAAAATATCTAGAAGGCTGTACGTGGGAGCGAACCTGGAATCTTTGGCACGAGAGACGAGCACTACGCCACAGAGGCGAGCACTACGCCACAGAGGCGAGCACTACGCCACAGAGGCGAGCACTACGCCACAGAGGCGAGCACTACGCCACAGAGGCGAGCACTACGCCACAGAGGCGAGCACTACGCCACAGAGGCGAGCACTACGCCACAGAGGCGAGCACTACGCCACAGAGGCCCCTGAATATAGTTACATATATGAAAACTGAATGAGTTGCTCCTATACCTCAGTCTGGGATTGAAAAGTCATAAGAGAGAGAAAGAGATGACAAAGAGATAGATAAAGAGAGAGAAAGAGAGAGAGAGCGAGAGAGAGATAAAGAAAGAGAGAAAGAGAGAAAGAGAGAGAAAGAGAGAGAGAGAGATAGAGAAAGAGAGAAAGAGAGAGAGAGCGAGAGAGAGATAAAGAGAGAACGAGAGAGAGAGAGAGAAAGAGAGAGAGAGAAAGAGATAGAGAGAGAAAGAGAGCGAGAGAGTGAAAGAGAGAGAGAGAAAGAGATAGATAGATAGAGAAAGAGAGAGAGAGAGTTAGAGGAGAAAGAGAGAAAACATAGAGAAAGAGGGAGAGAAAGAGATAGATAGAGAAAGAGAGAGAGAAAGAGAGAGAAAGAGATAGATAGATAGATAGATAGATAGAGAAAGAGAGAGAAAGAGATAGGTAGATAAAGAGAGATAGAGAGAGAAAGAGAGAGAAAAACATAGATAGAGAGAAAGATAGAGAAAAGATATATATATATAGATAGAGAAAGACGCCTGAGTGGTTACCGGGCCCAAATTTGGGGTGTAAAGAATAGAACCACTGTTACCTACCACGCATGTCGTAAGAGGCGACTAAGGAGGTTTGGCTGAAATCGGATGCACATGTCCTAAACGTGTAGAAGTCTATGCGTTTAGAGGCCTACAAAACTAATGTACAACGTATACACGTTCTTGGCAAAGATCAAACATATCACAAAGAGTAATTAAAATTGGTCGTAAAGAACAAACGCAAAGAAGAAGAAGATAGAGAAAGAGATAGCGGGAGAGAGATAAAGACATAGCTAGAGATAGAGATAGAGAAAAAGAGATAGAGAGAGAGATGGAAATGAGAGAGGAGAACGGGTATTGGCATTACCGATATGCCTGAAGCCGATTTGTCACGCTTCATTAATTTCATTAATGTCTTCAATCCGGCTATTCGGTTTACATCTCACATCTCTACCTCTTGTGTCAACTTTCTTGACATCACTATCACTATCAGCATATCCACCATCACTACATCAGTATACTACAAGCCTACTGATGCACATAGTTTTCTTCTTTATACCTCTTCCCATTCCCAGGCTTGTCGTGATTCCTTACCATTCTCTCAACTCTTGCGCCTTCGTCGCCTCTGTAGCGAGGACGACGATTTCCTCGATAGAGCTCACGAGATGCTGGATTTCTTTCGTAAGCGCTTATACCCGGATAAGGTGCTTGCTTCTGCTATGCGGCGCGTTCAGCAAATTTCTTGCCAGGAGGCTCTCTCTAACCAGCATAGAACTTCCAATTCTGACAGAGTAAAACTTATCTTAACTTACCACCCCCATAGTTCCCTGGTGAAAAATGTTTTATTCCGTCATCTGTCTCTCCTTAGATCAGATCCTGAGACCCGTTCTGTCTTCCCCAACTATCATTTGGTGTCTTACAGACGGGACAGAAGTCTTAAGGATATGTTGGTACACAGTTGCCTTAAGTCCAATATCCAGACTCATTTTGGCACTGTCCAGTGTGGTCGTCGGCGTTGCAACACGTGTGCTTATGTGATACAGACGCGTACTGTATCTTTCCTTTAGGCACGTTTCTTATTGACGATGGGTTCACATGCGAGTCCGTAATCTTATCTATGCCATTATCTGTAAGCGGTGTAACAAGGCTTATATCGGCGAGACAGGCAAGAGGCTCAGTGACCGATTCGCCCAACACTTACGCGACATACGCCAATGCTCTGTGACCCTGTAGCCACCCATTTCAATGATACTGGCCATTTAGGTGCTCACGATGTCCAGGTCACAGCCATCCGATCATGTTCCTCTGATGATCGTAGTCGATTTGCTCTGGAGAATCGGTTGATTTCTTTGTATGGTACCTTGCGACCACGCGGGCTCAACGTATTACATTCTTATGCTTCTTAGTACTTTCTCTTCCCATGCTTTATAATCTATATGGGTATATGTTGCATGTATTCAAGTTATATATTTACTAGATGTTTCATTGTTTCTTTTCTATTTCTAGTTTTTATGTGTGTTTTTGTGTTACATTTATTTCGTTATTCGTTTTTATTCCAGATTTTCCTTAGATACGTTGGTATTTGGTCGTCCATTTGTGTTTCATTTTAATTTGTCACTCCTGTTTGTTCGTTTGCTTGATAAAGGCCTTGTTGGTCGAAACGTTGCTGTTTATCGTCACTGTTTATGTATTTTGTAAAACTATAGTACTTTGTTTGTACGTGTTTCAACAAAAACGAAGTAACGATTTCTAAGTAGCGAGTACTTAGTACAGATTGTTTGTTTCAAACGTAGCAAGTAGAGAAGCATACTTAAAAGTAATTGAAATACACATCACTACAGACCAAGATGACAGCCCCTCTTGTTTGTCGTTTTAGATTTGGGCCCACAAAACAGTGCATGAGAACAAACCTGGAAAGTGAGGGGGTGTTTACGAGATTTGTTCTGGTGAAGTGTAACGGGGCTGGATTGTGGACGATTTGAGTGTGTCGGATTTAGGTCTAGTGTAGACACGACTTGGTCTCGGAGACAGAAAGTCTGGACCGCACCTGGCCGCACTTTTGGTCTTTACAACTGCATTCCTGGATAACTAGGACCGTCAGTGACTGGCGCCGCTCAGTCCCACCCGTCAAGGTTATTTTTTTCAAACTATACATTTGCCTTTCGTTAAGTATGTATAATAGCGCAATGGTTTGCAACCTTTAATAAATAAAAAGGTACCGACCCTTGCATTTAATTCTTGATTTTGCATCGACCTTTACATAAAAAAGATTTTGAACATCATAAATTATATAGATATATAAATCAAATTCTCGTATATAAGACGGCGTAAGAGGAACCGAAGAGATATCACTACATCCATGGGCGTCAACATAATTTTTCCAAGGAGGGTGCAAAATGAATTTACCAAATTTTGGTTGGTAGTTTGAAATGGAAATGGATAAGACCAGATTCGCATAAAACTTACTGAAAAGCCATTTTACAGGGGCTGGCACTTGCCCCCATATCTTGCTTTAAGGTATGAACGTCCATGACTACATCAACCTCTCTGTGCCTAAGTGGTTACGCCCTTGTATTGCGAGGCGAAGGTCGTGGTTTCGAATCCGGGCCGTTCTGTTCACGAGTGCAATTTTTCTAGAGACCCTAGAATTTTTGCCGGAGCTACGGAGTTCGTGCTTTGTGCAATAATCTCGGCAGGTGGCTTGTCATTTCAGCGGAGAAGGACCGAACCATATAGAGGTAAAACCCGGTGCACTGAAGTCAATCCATCGGCTTTAAAACCCCCTTTAAAACAAATAGCGCACAAAGATCCCCAAAAACATCCATATAATTTCAATGGAAGAGAAATATTTGTTAGAGATCAGAACAATATGAGAGGAAGAAGTAGGCTGCAGTAGTAATCAATCTCAGAGTTATCAATATCAGCAATTATATGGTTAGATATTAATCAATTTCAGAGTTATAAATATCAGCAATTATATAGTTAGATATTAACCAATCATGTACCGTCTCCGCATTGATGGTTGGCTGTAACAGCTCTCCAACAAGATCTGTCATTTGCCCTGACGGCACACTTCGCCAGACTTATGTCTGTCTATCTTTATATATTTTCCTTCCAATTGTATATCTCTGTCTTCCACCTTGCTCTCTTGTCTTCTATCATCCCTTCCAATTGTTTATCTCTGTCTTCCCCTAGCTCTCCTGTCTTATATCTTTCCTTCCAATTGTATATCTCTGTCTTCCCCTAGCTCTCCTGTCTTATATCTTTCCTTCCAATTGTATATCTCTGTCTTCCCCTAGCTCTCCTGTCTTATACCTTCCCTTCCAATTGTATATCTCTGTCTTCCCCTAGCTCTCCTGTCTTATATCTTCCCTTCCAATTGTATATCTCTGTCTTCCCCTTGCTCTCCTGTCTTATATATTTCCTTCCAATTGTTTATCTCTGTCTTCCCCTAGCTCTCCTGTCTTATATCTTCCCTTCCAATTGTATATCTGTCTTCCCCCTTGCTCTCCTGTTTTATATCTTCCCTTCCAATTGTATATCTCTGTCTTCCCCTTGCTCTCCTGTCTTATATCTTCCCTTCCAATTGTATATCTCTGTCTTTCCCCTTTCCTGTCTTATATCTTTCCTTCCAATTGTATATCTCTGTCTTCCCCTAGCTCTCCTGTATTATATCTTTCCTTCCAATTGTATATCTCTGTCTTCCCCTAGCTCTCCTGTCTTATACCTTCCCTTCCAATTGTATATCTCTGTCTTCCCCTTGCTCTCCTGTCTTATATCTTCCCTTCCATGTGTATATCTCTGTCTTCCCCTAGCTCTCCTGTATTATATCTTTCCTTCCAATTGTATATCTCTGTCTTCCCCTAGCTCTCCTGTCTTATACCTTCCCTTCCAATTGTATATCTCTGTCTTCCCCTAGCTCTCCTGTCTTATATCTTCCCTTCCAATTGTATATCTCTGTCTTCCCCTTGCTCTCCTGTCTTATATCTTCCTTCCAATTGTATATCTCTGTCTTCCCCTTTCCTGTCTTATATCTTCCCTTCCAATTGTATATCTCTGTCTTCCCCTTTCCTGTCTTATATCTTCCCTTCCAATTGTATATCTCTGTCTTCCCCCATGCTCTCCTGTCTTATATCTTCCCTTCCAATTGTATATCTCTGTCTTCCCCTTGCTCTCCTGTCTTATATCTTCCCTTCCAATTGTATATCTCTGTCTTCCCCTTGCTCTCCTGTCTTATATCTTCCCTTCCAATTGTATATCTCTGTCTTCCCCTTGCTCTCCTGTCTTATATCTTCCCTTCCAATTGTATATCTCTGTCTTCCCCTTGCTCTCCTGTCTTATATCTTCCCTTCCAATTGTATATCTCTGTCTTCCCCCATGCTCTCCTGTCTTATATCTTCCCTTCCAATTGTATATCTCTGTCTTCCCCTTGCTCTCCTGTCTTATATCTTCCCTTCCAATTGTATATCTCTGTCTTCCCCTTGCTCTCCTGTCTTATATCTTCCCTTCCAATTGTATATCTCTGTCTTCCCCTTGCTCTCCTGTCTTATATCTTCCCTTCCAATATGGTTTTCAACTGTGTCATTCTTTTAATATGACCATATCATCTCATTTGCTTGATCTTGGAGATAGAGCAGCTTAGAAATAGATTATCTGACAGATAGATTATATTAGAGACATAACATCTGAGATAATATAAGGCAAAGACTTTTATACATACATTGTAGAGAATTCGTGCTTACATCACACTAGCTGAGGATATACGGATCATCTTAGTGAGATAGCCAGACTCAGAAAGACAGAGCCAGAGGGTAAGAACAGACTCAGAAAGACACAGAGCAAGATCGGACTCAGAAAGACAGAGCCAGATGGTAAGAACGAACTCAGAAAGACAGAGCCAGACACAGAGGGTACGATAGATGTGATCATCTTAGGGAGATGAAAATCCAGTGCCTTGTCCAGTCGGAGACGGACGACAAAATTTAGTAAAAGAAAACTTAGTTGAAAATCGATAAAATTGGCCTGAAAATCTGCTGGGAGATAAAAAATAATAAATACCAGTTATAAATAATATAATAATTCCTCTCGTACACGTTACATAGGGCCTGCAAGTAATTTCTCCATAGAGCTCTATCCTGAGCAACTCGCTCAATCTCATCCATGGAACGGAGACCGATATTTCTTGCTTCTCTCAGCAATGTTCGTTTCAGGGTCTCCTTAGGTCGTCCTCTCAATTCCAGTTATACAAATTCTTAATATTTTTCCCACCCTTAAAATGGGGACCATTGCCAGCGCCACGGAGTTCGTGCATTACCGCTGAGATCGTCCTTTGTAAGAAAATGATGGGAACATATTTTGTTATTTACTGAAGTGTATGGTTGTGGTTCATTCAATAAATCACTTCAATGACCCTTGAAGAGGTTGCAAAGAAAAAAAACGACCACACGTAGAGGAATGATATCAAGAACACGGAAAATATCTTATTCACCATCTTAAGTTTGCCATTCCAGTTATGAATGAATTAACCTAATAATTTGTACCTTTTCAAGCGTCACAGGTGTACACATGGCTAGCTCCCTTCGCTAGGGCTCTCTTCTAGCCCCCTATCCTAGTCGGGGTTTTCTCTCCCTTACGTTGATACAAAACAGCTGTGAACTGTCGTCTGCAGGTGGGGGCGGGTCTTTTGTTGACTGTGCACTTCGTCACCGCGCCGAGTAACATCCGATAGACAGACTGGCGCCGATGTGGACTTCTCTTTTCTAAATCTGACTTGAATGTGGTCGACTCGCACCTGACGGTCAACAATACTTCACCATTTACTTTCATGGCTTCGTTCGAGGATGGGTGGGTGTGAGGGAATGGGGAGGAGAGAAGTGGGGGAGGGTTTGACCCTCAAACCACATCTGTTTATAAGCAAAGTCGAAGTTTGTAAAGAGTGTCTAGCTAGATAAGTTTTGGAAGGCGGTTTCTTACAGGTGGTCTTTCAAGCGTTCATAAATATGTTAAATGAAGCCTAGGTCACACTGATTTGCTCAAGTATTATCCTTATTTTTGTTGTCATTGCTAAAGTCTAAATACGTCTTCATTAGATCTTCTTCTCTTCCACCATTTACTTCTTTATTGAAGTGTTGGGGGTTAGTGATCTTGTGTGTGCTTGTTTTAAGGCACTTTGTAAGCTTCTTCTTCTTTGCGTTCGTTCTTTATGACCAATTTTAATCACTCTTTGTGATTTGTTTGATCTTTGCCAAGAACGTGTATACGTTGCACATTGGTTTGGTAGGCCCCTAAACGCATAGACTTCTACACGCTTAGAACACATGCATCCGATTTCAGCCAAAACCTCCTTAGTCGCCTCTTACGACATGCATGGCAGGTAACAGTGGTTCTATTCTTTACGCCCCAAATTTGGGCCCCGGTAACCACTCGGGCGACTTTGTAAGCTGATATTCATTTTCGTAAGGCTGTTCTTGATTCCGTCATCCATCTTGTGCGTGGTCTTCCTCTTGCTTTGTACTCGTTATACTTTTTATGTGTGGCTCTCTGTGATAGACGATACCAGGGCATTCTTGTCAGGTGTCCAAACCATTTAATCTGTTGTTCTTTTATGAATTGCAAGATTAGTTTCCCATCCAGTTTCCTTCTGATTTCTTCATTGCTAATTTTGTCTCTTATTGTCACACCTGCAGCTCTTCTCTCTCTCTCTCCCCCTCTCTCTCTCTCCTCTCTCTCTCCCTCTCTCTTCCTCTCTCTACCTCTCTCTCTCTCGATCTTTCTTTTTCGGCCATGTTAATCATTTTAATTGTGATATATACACAGCCTTTGCCAAGAACGCAATTTTACATCACAACGTTCAGTAAGTACCATTTGGAGCTCTAGTGCTTATCCTTCGGTGAAGTGTCCGATTTCAACCAGCGTTTACTGGGTTCGCTCTCCGTTAGCCTTTTGCTGTCCCCAGCCAACCTACAAGGCAGCGGGTTGCTATTTTCTTTTAGGGTAGCGACCCTTAGATGACCTACCCTCCGGGCTGATGGGCGTCATCTGCCCAGAAAACCTGTCTTTTTGGACTACTTGGTTTTCCTGCCGTCCAGTTTTGTGTACGGTTTGCTCCGCTAGCCTTTGATTGTCCCCAATCAAACTACAAGGCAGCAGTAGCAGCTCTTCTAAGACACCTCATCTCCGTCGTTATGATTTCCCCATCATTAGCAGCTGTTATTGGCCATGTTTGACACTGGTAACTTCATTAGAAGAAGTAAACAAAGTTAACCAGAAAACCTTACAATAAAACCAGTGTCTAACATGACCAATAACATCAGCTAATGAAGTTACCAGTGTCAAACATGACCAATAACATCAGCTAATGAAGTTACCAGTGTCAAACATGCCAATAACACAGCTAATGAAGTTACCAGTGTCAAACATGACCAATAACATCAGCTAATGAAGTTACCAGTGTCAAACATGACCAATAACAGCAGCTAATGAAGTTACCAGTGTCAAACATGACCAATAACAGCAGCTAATGAAGTTACCAGTGTCAAACATGACCAATAACATCAGCTAATGAAGTTACCAGTGTCAAACATGACCAATAACATCAGCTAATGAAGTTACCAGTGTCAAACATGACCAATAACAGCAGATAATGAAGTTACCAGTGTCAAACATGACCAATAACATCAGCTAATGAAGTTACCAGTGTCAAACATGACCAATAACATCAGCTAATGAAGTTACCAGTGTCAAACATGACCAATAACATCAGCTAATGAAGTTACCAGTGTCAAACATGACCAATAACATCAGCTAATGAAGTTACCAGTGTAACATGCCAATAACATCAGCAAATGAGTTACCATGAAACATGACCAATAACCAGCTAATGAAGTTGACCAGTGTCAACATGACCAATAACATCAGCTAATGAAGTTACCAGTGTCAAACATGACCAATAACAGCAGCTAATGAAGTTACCAGTGTCTAACATGACCAATAACATCAGCTAATGAAGTTACCAGTGTCAAACATAACCAATAACATCAGCTAATGAAGTTACCAGTGTTTAACATGGCCAATAACATCAGCTAATGAAGTTACCAGTGTCAAACATGACCAATAACGGCAGATAATGAAGTTACCAGTGTCAAACATGACCAATAACATCAGCTAATGAAGTTACCAGTGTCAAACATGACCAATAACATCAGCTAATGAAGTTACCAGTGTCAAACATGACCAATAACAGCAGATAATGAAGTTACCAGTGTTTAACATGACCAATAACATCAGCTAATGAAGTTACCAGTGTCAAACATGACCAATAACAGCAGCTAATGAAGTTACCAGTGTCAAACATGACCAATAACAGCAGATAATGAAGTTACCAGTGTCAAACATGACCAATAACATCAGCTAATGAAGTTACCAGTGTCAAACATGACCAATAACATCAGCTAATGAAGTTACCAGTGTCAAACATGACCAATAACAGCAGATAATGAAGTTACCAGTGTCAAACATGACCAATAACATCAGCTAATGAAGTTACCAGTGTCAAACATGACCAATAACAGCAGATAATGAAGTCACCAGTGTCAAACATGACCAATAACATCAGCTAATGAAGTTACCAGTGTTTAACATGACCAATAACATCAGCTAATGAAGTTACCAGTGTTTAACATGACCAATAACAGCAGCTAATGAAGTTACCAGTGTCTAACATGGCCAATAACAGCAGCTAATGAAGTTACCAGTGTCAAACATGACCAATAACAGCAGATAATGAAGTTACCAGTGTCAAACATGACCAATAACATCAGCTAATGAAGTTACCAGTGTCAAACATGACCAATAA
This sequence comes from Arion vulgaris, assembly GCA_020796225.1. Lineage (NCBI taxonomy): Eukaryota > Metazoa > Mollusca > Gastropoda > Stylommatophora > Arionidae > Arion > Arion vulgaris. The sequence continues at coordinate 60,323,136 of CM036763.1, read as the reverse complement.
CAGCAGCTAATGAAGTTACCAGTGTCAAACATAGCCAACAACAGCTGCTAATGAGCGGAAAATCATAACGACGGAGACGGGGTGTCTTAGAAGAGCTGCCTGGGCAGTTGACGCTCATCAGCCCGGGAGGGCAAGTCGTTTACGGGTCGCTGCCCTGAACGAAAATAGCAACCTGCTGCCTTGTGGGTTTTGGCTGGGGACAGCAAAAGGCCAACGGAGAGCGAACCCAGTAAACGCTGGTTGAAATCGAACACACCACCGAAGAATAAGCACTTGAGCTCCAATAGGTACTGAAGGCTGTGCACATAAATCCGTTCTTGATGTTTGGCTGCTTCTATATCACAATGGAATGATAAAAGCGGCTTAAGAACGATCGCGAGAGAGAGAAGAGCTGCAGGCGTGACAATACGAGACACAATTAGAAATGAAGAAATCAGAAGAAGACTGGATGTGAAACCAGTCATGCAATTCATAAAAGAACAACAGATTAAATGGTTTGGACACCTGACAAAAATGCCCTGGTATCGCCCACCACAGAGAGCCACACCGAAAAAGTATAACGAGTACAGCGCAAAAGGAAGACCAAGCAAAAGATGGAGCGACGGCATCAAGAACAGTCTTACGAAAATGAATATCAGCTTACAAAGTGTCTTAAAACAAGCACATACAAGATCACGCCCCCTCCCACGCCCTCCAACACTTCTATAAAGAAGAAAATAGTGGAAGAGAATAAGAAGAAAGTTAACATTAAAACTCTAGTGCACTCTTTTCAAACTTATAAAGTTGCTCGAGGTTGCCGGAGCTCGCAAGGGGAGCAAAAAATAGTAACACTGCGACCTACAAGCCATGTCTTAATAGGCGACTGATGTAGGACCTAGGGATGCTACCAAATAAAAAGCCACGCAGAAATCGGATGTGCAAGCATACTTGTAGGTGCATAACTGGCACAAAGTACAATCGCTCTTAGGCTCAGATCACATACAAATCACAAAGAGTGGTTAACAAGTGGTCGATATGGAGCGTTCGAAGAAAAATAAAGATTTATAAAATGTATACAATTTAAATAGGTAAGGTTAAAGTTCAAAATTTTAAAGTCATTAGAAACGTTAGATGGTTTCTGTGGCTAAGTGTTTCAGCGCTTGCCTTGCGTTAACGAAGGTCGTGGGTTTGAATTCCGACAGCGCCATTCAGTTCACGAGTGCATTTCCCCCCGAGATCCCTATGATTGTTGGCGGAGCTACGGAGTTCGTGCTTTGTTTATCTTTTGTGCACTGTTTGACAACATTTCTTTGGATAACTATGTCCACAGTGGGCCACATAACTGACCGGGGAAACCATGCCCTAGTTTTGAGTTAGTGGCTGGTTTTTGTATATATTTGATAGAACACTGCAAACTGTTTTTGCAATTTTACTCAATTCTATGAGTCTATGGTTATTTATTGATGAAAAGTATTAATAATACTGATATTCCTTATTGTTAAATTTAACTTGTTACATAATTTAACCTTGATTTAGCATTTTGTGTTGATTTTTAAATGTATTCGTCTTTATACAACAATACTGGAATGCGAGATTACGCGTCGGTTGTGGACTTTTTTCCTAGAATTTTTACCTGAGTCCGATGACCGTGTGGATATGTAGGACACGCTGTGTCACAACCTCCGAACAGGCTTAGAACCGCTGCACTGTCTGATGACCGACTTTAGTAGAATCCCGTGTGATTGGTACCATTCAGACGACCTAAACTTCTGATATAGACAATTTAAATGATTGTCGTTTGTCAACGACTCGACATTACTAAACTGTTTATGTTCCAAGTCCATGAGGTTATAAGTAAAATATGTTGACAAGATACTTATGTAAATATGCGACCATCACAGCAGGTGTTGTATCGCCGGAGTGTTATGTTTTTGTTAGAAGTCGCTGACTGTGAATCTGTATATTGACAACACACTAGCGACAGGGATAAACGTTAGCTGGAATAACATGAGATGTGGTGTCTGTTTAATTGCCTTGCTAATTAGTTCTGGAATTCCCCGTGTGCTGTAGGGGCTCTCATGGGGAGCACAGAATAGTAGCACTGCAACATCTTCTTCTTCTTCTTTGCGTTCGTTCTTTACGACCAATTTTAATCACTCTTTGTGATATGTTTGATCTTTGACAAGAACGTGTATACGTTGCACATTGGTTTGGTAGGCCCTTAAACACATAGACTTCTACACGTTTAGGACACATGCATCCGATTTCAGCCAAACCTCCTGAGTCGCCTCTTACGACATGCATGGCAGGTAACAGTGGTTCTATTCTTTACACCCCAAATTTGGGCCCTGGTAATCACTCGGGCGACTGCAACATCTGAAGTCGGAGAAGGCTCGCCTGTATGGCGAAGAAACCAATAAAATGGTAAGCAGGCCTTCACGCAAAAATCAGTCAGAAGCGTTACAGCAGGCGTCATGACTACGCCTGAATTTATAGCGGGCGGACGCAGAAGAAGAAGAAGTAACACTGCTACCTACAAGCCATGTAGTAAGAGGTGACTAGGGTAGAGGCCCAGGGTAGCTACCCTAGTAAATAAAAATCGTAAAGAAATTGGATATGCTGGCCTACTTGTAGGCGTATAACTGGCACAAGGTACAATCGCTCTTAGGATCAGATCACATAGAAATCACAGAGTGGTTTGACATGTGGTCGATAAGGAGTGCTTGAAGAAGAAGAAGAAGAACATCCGTGTGGTGCCGGGGCCCGTTAGGGAAGCATTGAATAGTACCACTGCGACCTACAAGGCATGTCGTAAGAGGCGACTGAGGTAGGGGCCTAGGAAGCTACCCTAGTAAATAAAAAACGTAGCAGAAATTGGCTGTGCTGGCCTACTTGAAGGCGCATAACTGGCACAACGTATAATCGCTCTTAGGCTCAGATCATAAAGAGTGGTTAAACATGTGGTCAATAAGAAATGTTTGAAGAAGAAGAAGGAGGCTTTAGTTATATTTTCTTCATGTTGACACAAAACATTCACAAATGATCTCCATTGTCACCGATTTGCAGCCTGTCTACCTATGTTGGTGGTTGTTTGTCTATCACAACTGATGATGACAGTTACGTACATCATATTTTAATCAGCTCTTGAAAGAAAAGTTATTGATTGATTGATACGGAGATGACTGGTGAGCCCGATTTGGTGCATGGAAAAGTCGTAAACATTTCGGACACATAATAATTTTTGTTGACAATGTCTTAGCTCGCTGGCACTCTTAGCCTGTTTCCTCTGTTCCGCTATTTTTTTCGTAGTCTCGCTGCATGTTTCTGTACATTTGTGCACAGATGCACACCAAGAGGAACTATCCTGCACATTAACCTCCCAGGTTTCATAGTCAGTACGGAATGCTTTTAGAGCTTGCCCTTAGTTTAGCATGTCTTTTGGCCACCCTGGTAGCGTTTGTCTGTCTGTATTTCTTCATAAAATAGTATTTTAGTCAGTCGATTTGTCGGATCGATTTGTTGACCCTTAGAACACAAGCCAAGACAACATACGAATGGCATTGACAGGGACGTTTTGACCGCGAGGTCAAATTCTAACGGGGAAATGACTCACCTATGGGGAATGTACTCTCATATGTTTGTTTTTAGTTATTTAAATTAATTATTTTTTTAGTTAGGAGTAATAGAGAAAAAGAGGAAGACCACGGAGAAGATGGATTCAGGATGTAACTGATGGTTTGAACATGGCGGCTGCAGAGGCAGGACATCTGGTCTATGAGAGAGAGAAATTCCGGAGGACTATTTGGGTGGCAAAATTCTGCTCAGGACAAGCTATTTAATGATGATGATTTTTTTCATTTAAAAACTGTTTTATTTTATCTTTTTTGTGTAATTTGTATTTTTTGGTTGCGCAACGACAGTTGACGAACTCGAAAAAAAGCATGAAGGAATCGGATGTGCTAGCCAATAGGTTTGTTGTATGCGCCTAACTGGCACAACGAACTCGCGCTCTAAGTCACAAAATACATACCACCCATAAAGAGTGGTTGAATACGTCGTTGTTTCTTCTTCTTCTTCATTCTCACTAGATTGGGATTTCGATTCTCTAATAAAGGCAGCCGTCTGCCTCAGATTATCAGCCACGCCATACATTTTGTCTTGGACGCTAGTGTAAGTGGGCCACCTCTTTCTTTTCAAGTGTGCACACTGGGGCAGTTCTGTAGAATATAATTCCTATGATTTCTGCTTCCCGTTTGTGCCGACCTCTTCCCACAGTAAGTTATAGCCACCCTTGTGATGGTAGGTCTGACATTCTTACTGCGTGGCTAAATCTCCGAGGCAGATTGGCGACCGTAGAATCCGTTATCCCATTCCTCATTGTGAGGGGCCGTTGCACCATGTTATGCGCCTTACGGCCTGGTACATCCGTTTTCTGCAAGCATTTGTTTCGGGTTAGCATTCCATAACGGACATATGCATCCGATTTCAGCCTAACCTCCTTAGTTGCCTCTTACGACATGTGTGGCAGGTAACAGTGGTTCTATTCTTTACACCCCAAATTTGGGACCCGGTAAAGTGGCTGTTTTAAAGTCAACCAAGAAGTAAAAAACATAAGACAATAGCAAACTTTAGGGAATTCAAAGTCAGTGCAAAGCTTCGGACAGGCCGGGTTGTCTAATAATATGGTATTCTCCATTCTTTAACTTTAAGAACATTTTGCAGTTTTACTCTTGAATAACCTGTGCCATTAAGAGAACAGAAATGTGTTAATATCAACATTTTAAAAAGTGATAAGATAAATCCACTTGCCAACTAGGAGAGCTGTTCATTGGTGGCGCCTAATGTTATCTGTTTCAGACGACAGGCACAGATAATGCCTGCTTGCAGTTGTCGATTACAGCGTTGCACTGTTACTAAAGCCAACAAACTGGCTGAACAAGGTAGACCACTCACGGAGAAGTTATCACTGTATCCGAGACACTCTTGTCATTTTATATTATTTTCAACCTTCGCAAGAGCAACCCATCATGTTATGTTTATAGATATCTTCTTCTTCTTTGCATTCGTTCTTTACGACCAATCTTAATCACTCTGTGATATGTTTGATCTTTGCCAAGAACGTGTATACGTTGCACATTGGTTTGGTAGGCCCCTAAACGCATAGACTTGTACATGTTTAGGACACGTGCATCCGATTGCATCCAAACCTCCTTAGTCGCCTCTTACGACATGCATGGCAGGTAACAGTGGTTCTATTCTTTACACCCCAAATTTGGGCCCCGGTAACCACTCGGGCGACACTCTTGTTATTTAATATTATTCTCAACCTTCGCAAGGGCAAGCCATCATATTATGGTTACAGAGAGCTTGAATCTTGCAGTAGGACCACACATAGGGACTGATCAATATTAGAATACAGCGACTGATTGCTATTTGGACATTACATGGATTGATTGTTTATACATTGATTGATTAACTGATTGATAGAACCATCATCATTGCACTTCGGTGAGCAACCATGTGTGCTCCGATATTTTTCTGACACAGGGAAATCTCAACCGCAGTGCACGAACTCCGTAGCATCAACAACACAAAAAAAGACAGTGAAAGCATTGAATTGAGTAAAATTTCAAAAAAGCTTGCTCTATCAAACATTTACAACAACATATACGAAAACCAGCCTCCTTCTTCCCCTTACCTCCCCCATCCTCGCCCTTTCCATCAGGAATTTTCGATTTCCCGTCTCAGCTAGTCGGCCTTATATTGCCGGGGGTCACGGTCCTATCAATCAATCAAACGATGACTGACACTGTTGAATTGTCAATCTTAGTCACCGGTAGCAGTGTGACGACAAAAGAAGAAGAAGAAGTCACTGTCTGTCTCTTTATTTAAGTTCGGAATCAGGTGAGTAGAGTCATGGTGACATTGGACGTTGAAGTCACTATATTACGTCACTAACGGTCATCTCATCAAGTTTCCTGCCTGCCACTGGACACCAATTGAGTAACTTTGAATCCGCCCATCAAACACAGTTGAACAACTTGGGAGGAGACCATTTTCTGAACAGGTGATTGACACTACAGGCTTTTCCCCGGCACCATTGTAATCTTGACCCGAGGTTGGACAGTTTAGAGCTCTGCTTTTATCTTTTAAATAATCTGGGACCTGATAATTGATGAATCTTTCACGCTGGAGTCCTGACTTCAGAAGGGAGTGGGATCGAGTGGCAAAATTCTCGTTTCAATGACGCAATATATTTGAATGCGTCGAAGCCCATGAACTGTGCGCGGTAAAGTTGCCTTAAGTTAAGATCACGTGACATCTAAACATGATCAAAGCTGGATTTTAATAGTTCTCCGACATTTGGTGATACCTGTTGTTCTTAACATGTTCCTCCAAGTCTGACTTCCATGTTGAGGTTTATCATCAATCTTCTCCAATTTTGGTTTTGGATAGTCCCGCGTCTCGTTGCTTGTTCCAAATATTATATTTAGACTAGCTATGACTAGCTATGACATATATTTGACGAAGAGGCAAGAAACAGCTCCCTACCAATTAACGAAGAAATGATAAGTGTAGCTGAGGTCAAGGAGGCAATCAATTCCTTGATAAACAATAAGGCAGCGGTGATGACAACATTACTGCATAAATGCTCAAAGCGGCTGATGATACACCTATTAGCCAGGTGCAAGAACTATTTAATAAAGTATGGGAAGAAGAAACTATCCCAGACCAATGGAAGAAGGAATAATTGTTAAGATCCCCAAAAAGGTGATCTCAAAGATTGTAACAACTGGAGAGGGATCACCTATTATCAGTAATGACCAAGACTTTCTGCAAAATCATTCTTAATAGAATCAAAGGAGCAGTGAACACAACCCTGAGAGAAGAACAAGCTGGCTTTAGACCTGGGAGAAGCTGCTTAGACCAAATAATTACCCTACGACTAATTTTGGAGGAACATATTGAGAAGCAACAACCACTCATACTCAATTTCATCGATTTTAAAAAGCCTTTGATAGTCTACACAGAATCTCTCTGTGGAATATTCTGAGATGCTATGGAATACCAGACAAAATAATAAACATTATTAAGAGCCTCTATGATGGTTCACAGTGTGCAGTTCGCACTGATGGTGGACACAGCGACTGGTTGAAACCGGAGTAAAGCAAGGCTGTATTCTATCTCCGCTATTGTTTGGAGTGGCCATTGACTGGGTGATAAGAAAATGTTGCAGGGGCGAAACTGGCATCGATTGGGTAGAAAATAGTCAACTAGAAGATTTGGATTTTGCAGATGATATTGCCTTGTTAAGTAGAAACAACCAAGATATGCAAAGAAAAACAGACAACTTGTCATCTATAGCATCAAAAGTTGGACTGCAGATAAGCTATGAAAAACAAATATAATGAAGACACCTATGGCAAGTAATGCAGGTATCACACTGGAATCTAAAATGATAAAAATAACAGAGCAGTTCACCTATTTAGGTAGCAATTTTGATTGCACAGGAAATGTTAAAAAGAAATTATGATACGAATTGGCAAAGCAACATCAGCTTTTAAAAGTCTAAATAAAATATGGAACTGCAAGTTATATAGTATTAAAACTAAATTACGAATTTTCAATTCAAATGTTGTATCAATCCTAACATATGCTAGCGAGAGTTGGAAAATGACTAAAGATATAGAAAACAAGTTGAATGCATTTGAAAATAGATGTCTGCGAAAAATAATGAATATAAAATGGAACGAATTCAGGAGAAGTGATGAAATCAGGGACATGTCTGGTCAACCACTAGTGACAACTGTTATAAGAAAGAGAAGATGGAGATATGTTGGGCACACCTTGAGGAGAAATGATAAACGAATATCAAAGCAGACATTGAAGTGGGATGCAAAGGGTTCAAGAAAGGGATGTCGACCTAAGGAGACCCTGAAACGAACTTTGCTGAGAGAGGCAGGAAATATCGGTCTCAGTTCCATGGAGGAGATTGAGCGAGTTGCTCAGGATAGAGCGGTATGGAGAAATTACTTGCAGGCCCTATGTAACGTATAACGGTACGAGAGGAATTATTATTATTATTATTATGACATATAAGAAGATAGTTAATATAAAGAAACTATGACATGGCACAATCAACAACAAAAATCCCAAAAAACCTTCAAGCCCGAAAAGAACGACATTATAAATATACAAAGAGATTGATTTATCAACATCGAACTGGCGTGTTGGGCTGCTGGATTTTCGGAGATCGGAGCACCTATGGATATGTCCGGAGGGCTATGATGATAGTCCTCATATAACTGATAACAGCAAAAAATTACACTTCTGACGACATACTCCTTCCTTCTCCTTGTGGAGCATAGGGCATCAACAGTTGTTCGCTACTTTTCTCGGTTTCTGGCTGTTTTCTTGATGGCCTCACAGGATAGTCCAACATCCTTCAGTTTCGTAAGAAGACTCCCTTCCTGAGAGAGGTGATATACAAGCACAAAAAGCTTATAGCAAACACTGTTCGATCGAATCTGATTATTCTGTGTTCAACAGTCTGGGCTGTTTATCTTCTTCTTCTTCTTATTTGCGTTCGTTCTTTACGACCAATTTTAATCACTTTTTGTGATATGTTTGATCTTTGCCAAGAACGTGTATACGTTGCACATTGGTTTGGTAGGCCCCTAAACATATAGACTTCTACATGTTCAGGACACGTGCATCCGATTTCAGCCAAACATCCTTAGTCGCCTCTTACGACATGCGTGGTAGGTAACAGTGGTTCTATTCTTTACATCCTAAAATTGGGCCCCGGTAACTACTCGAGCGAAGGTGGACTCAGAATGTAACTGATGGGTTAAACATGACTGATGCAGAGGCAGGACAGAAATTCTGGAGGACTGTTGGGGTGGCAAAATTCTGCTCAGGACAAGCTACTTGATGATGATTAATAATACAATACACGTGTAGCAAACAAACAAAAAACTTAAAGAAATTACAAATAATGACATCAAAAAAGTTTACAACGAATATACATATGGTAGCTTCTCTTGCATGGACACATTCTGAATCAATTACATGGTTGTGACGTCAGATATAAAATTTAAATATGCTTCGTGTCACAGGTGCAAGATATATTACGTTTGTTGTATGATTAATCAGTTGTAAACAGTAGTAGCGGTTCTTACACTGGGCTCAGAGGACCCTACATACTATAATGAAATAAGACATGTTATTTCAATATAATTCAATGTCAGAGAAGAGAGAAAATGAAGACATATTTCAAAATCTGAACATTGAGAAGCAGCATTTTCGTACCTACCAGAGCCAAACATGGACAATGAGCAAAGCGCAGTAAAAAAAAAATAACTACACATGAAATGCGGTGTCTGCGAAAAGTTACTAACAACACTAGAACAGACAAGTCACCAACATCAGCATAAGAAAGAAAGTTGGCGCAGAACCTTGTTTGAATTACATTGAGAAACAAAGAATGACGTGATTTGGCCACAATAAGAATGCACCCAGACTGCACAGCATACATAGTTTTCTACAACAGAACATCAGAAAACAAGGCGAGAGGAAGACAAAGAAAATAGATTGTTAGATTGTATAGCAGAATCTTGTCAAAAAGCAAAAATAACAATCACCCAGTCCACCAAAACAGCGCAAGACAGAAAATAGAAAACCACGACACTGGGCAACAATTAGGTAGCAGTGTGACGACAAAAGAAGAAAATTGAGAAACGTTGCCTTATCAAGAGCATCATGTCATAGAAACTGAAATATTTTGGTCACAGTAAACATTACAGGGATATAGAGAGAACAGAAACGACGGAATGGTTCCTTGAAGACAAGGCAGGGGGCGAATTAGACAATGGGGGTAACATGACATTTAAGAAATCATGAATGGGACTTTACAGGAGATAGGAGAACTTGCTACAGACATCGTTTATCAGGTGGTCAGCAAAAAATATGCTACATGATGATGTTTATACAGTGTAGGAGGAGCTTTTTCAAAGAATGAAACAGTCGTTCTTAATGGTGACTCATTCTTGACTTCATCTGTCTAGATCATCAAGCTTATCAACAAGAAGACGTCCGTAGTGTCTCTGTTCAGATAACAACCACATAAAGTCCAACTTTATTCATATCGGGATATATCAGTCGCCTCTTACGACATGCCTTGTAGGTCGCAGTGTTGCTATTCTTTGCTCCCATTGTGAGCCCCGGCCTGACACGGGTGATATCAATATATTAATTTGAGGTTCCTAGCCTGAATTGTGTTAAATCTCTATATTTACTACGCAAGTCCCAGTATGCTTAGTCCTTACGACGCCAATCGCCTAGCCTAGCAATACGAGCGTTTTTACGAACACAACCAATGAGCCATTCTAAAAAAATGACTCACGGGGAGTGTCTTTCTCAAACGCTCGTTATTAAACTAGACACAGAACAATCAGGTAGGGTTTGTTACAACAATGACTGCACAAACACATGCTATAAGCTTATTGGGCTTGTATATATTTGAGACGAGACAATATCATACATACACACATGTACACACATACAACACACATGCATACATCATTCAAAGTAGCTTCTAATTTATTATAAGATGAGCACACATAGTTTTTTTTTTAAACCCAGAGGAAGCAACGGAAGTAACGAATATGATCAACAAATAAACAGGTACAGGTATTAAGAGCTTCTGAAAAGACTGGCTCATTGGTTGTGTTCGTAAAAACGCTCGTATTGCTAGGCTAGGCGATTGGTGTCGTAAGGACTAGGGTAAGTGGTTCGAGTACCGTGTTTGTCTATTTGTTTTTCGGAAGCTCTTAATACCTGTACCATGTTTATTTGTTGATCATATTCGTTGCTTCCTCTGGGTTTCTTAAAATAAAATCCGTGTGCTCAGTGTATATGTTTGAGGATATTTTTGAAACCCGCGTTTTGGAACCGAATATCTCTCTCTCGCGATCACCACTTAGACTGGTGTACCATATTTCCCCATAAATCTCATTCATGTGGAAATCCATGCAGCTTTAGCATTGGTGTGGTTCGTTACATCTTTAGCGCCATTTGGAGCTCTGGTGCTTATCCTTCGGCGATGTGTCCGGTTTTAGCCAGCGTTTACTGGGTTCGCTCTCCGTCATCCTTGGGCTGTCCCCAGCCGACCTGCAGGTGAATCGAATATAATCAAACAACAACAATAATATTTACAAAATAAAAAACACGTAAATAAACGACTATATTACACGAAAATAAAGTGAGTTATACGTGAAAAATTAATGAAAATCGTGGCATATTCTTGACAGGAATTCACCATTAATCACAGTAAACGAGTCGTTGATTTTCTAGACACCACTTATACGTTCAGTAGTTTGCCATTGCTTTCTGAATGGTTATGTCTATTTTTACTGTTCATAAATTGTCACGCGAACACATTTGCTTCTAAACTGCTTGACGCGAAGTCTGAACCAGGTATACGGGTTGTGATTGAGATATACATTACAAATCGTAGCGCATCCTTTACCACCCACTTTATACCCACCACACTAGTACAACGTTTAACCACCAACCACAGTAAACGAGCCGTTGATTTTTCTAGACACCACTTATACGTTCAGTAGTTTGCCATTGCTTTCTGAACTGTGAGGTCTATTTTTACCTTTCGTAAAAATGTTGGAAACAAATAAAACTCAACGAAGGGCAATAATAAGGAAATACATGACGACAATGTCCAGTATTCTCCCTTCTTATTCTGTACGAAAATATCAGAGTAGCTCTGGGACCAAAACAAAAATTGCCCCACTAAGATCGGAAACAGGTGAGCCAATAACAGATATTTCCAAACAGCTCGAAAGATGGGTGGAACATTATTCAAATCCTTACTCTGTGGAGACACCAGTACACCCAGTCCTCGATCAGATCGAACTAACCGAGCTGGATACCGAACCCACAGAGTTGGAACTTTCCGAAGCAATCATCAAACTTTCAAATGACATGACATCAGGACTAGACAACATTCCTGCAGAAATCCTCAAATATAATAGGGATGTCCTTCTTACCCACCTCTACAATCTCCTTATTCAGTGCTGGAGATAGGGAGAATTTCCTCAGAGCATGAGAGAGGCAAAGATAGTGACTATAAAAACAAAGGGGATAAGGGGATTGTAACAACTACAGAGGCATCTCCCTTTTAAGTGTCACAGGCAAGGTTTTTGCACTTCTTCTTCTTCTTTTGTCGTCACACTGCTACCGGGTTGTTGCCCAGTGTCGTGGTTTTCTGTTTTTGTCTTGCGCTGTTCTGGTGGCTTGTGTGATTGTTATCTTTGCTCTTTCACAGGATGCTGCCACGCCATCTAACCATCTTTTCCGTGGTCTTCCTCTTGCCTTCTTTCCCGATGTTCTGTTGTAGAAGACTCTGTATACTGTGGAGTTTGGATGCATTCTTATTAAGTGGCCAAACCACTTCATTCTTTGTTTATCTATATAATTCAAGCACGGTTTTGTGCCAACTTTCTTTCTTATGCTGATGTTGGTGATTCTGTCTTTTCTTGTGTTGTTGGTAACTTTTCTCAGGCAACGCATTTCACATGTAGTTATTTTTGTGACTGCGCTTTGGTCAATGTCCATGTTTGGCTCTGGTAACACAAAGTAGGTATAAAAATGCTGTTGATCATTTGTTTCTTAGCTGCCTGTGAAATTTTTGCACTAGTCCTTTCAAAACTACTACAGAAACTGGCGGAGCGTGTTCTTACAGGGTCACAATGTGGATTCAGAGCTGGACGGTCAACAACTGACATGATATTTACCCTTCGACAGCTACAAAAGAAGTGCAGAGTAAGCCTTTATGTATTGCTCTCGTGGATTTGACTAAAGCATTTGACACAGTCACAGTAAAACACTTGCCAATTGACCGTTTGTAAAGACGAAAAAGGCCATGTATATTCTGTCACTTTATCATTAGACTTTCCAGTTTTAATACTGATTTTCTTATATGCTATAGACAACATTCCTTTAACACATCCAGTCATGTCATAGTCAACCATGTCATGTCATAGTCAACCATGTCATGTCATAGTCAACCATGTCATGTCATAGTCAACCATGTCATGTCATAGTCAACCATGTCATGTCATAGTCAACCATGTCATGTCATAGTCAACCATGTCATGTCATAGTCAACCATGTTGGACGTAGACAACATTCCTTTAACACATCCAGTCATGTCATAGTCAACCATGTTGGACGTAGACAACATTCCTTTAACACATCCAGTCATGTCATAGTCAACCATGTTGGACGACATGAATCATGGATTGAAATCCTGAACATGTTTAACGTAAACTCAAGAAAGCTGGAATAGAACTGGTTATTGGTTACTAAACTGATGTCATTGCACCCCGGACAGACCCATAGGTGCTCAGTCTCCCCAACAGATAGCGAAGAGTATGCATACTGATTGGAATAGAACTAAACTACAGAAATCTTCATCACCAGTCTGAAAGTATTTGTCCAAACACTTTGTTCTACTTCCTGTGTTTAAAGGTGAATTCAATGCATGGGGGTTTGAAGGTTCGAATCTCTCCATTCCTTACTTCTTCTTCGAACGCTTCATACCGACCACTTGTTAACCACTCTTTGTGATCTGAGCCTAAGAGCGATTGTACGTTGTGCGCCTACAACTAGGCCAGCAAATCTGATTTCTGTAATGCTATTTATTTACTAGGGTAGCTTCCTAGGCCCCTACCTCAGTCGCCTCTTACGACATGCCTTGTAAGTCGCAGTGTTACTATTCGTTGCTTCCATTGCAAGCACCGGCAACACACGGGCGTAAAATAGTTAAATAGTCACCCGTAATGGCAACGCCTTCTTAACTTCATACTTCTTTAAGCTATTGGTGATGCTAGATCATCAAGCTTATCAACAAAAAAACGTAAATAGCGTCTCTATTGAGAAGACAGCAACATAAAGTCCAGTTTCATTCTATTTTGGAGCAGGTTTGTATGTCAGTATCTTTTGCTTTACATCATTAGTTAGTATTATGTTTTACTTAATTAAATTTTGTTTACATATTTGTTCTTGATAAAGGTCTAGTACCGAAACGTTGAGTTTTGTTTATTTTCATATTTTATAATTAATTTTTCACTACTTATGTAATACTGCCTATACCTGTCTTTGTTGAATCGTCGATTCTTTTCCGATTGTAGAATAGAGAAACAGCGCCATAACATCTGGCCGTTGAATGTCTATACCCTTCTGATGTATCCATCGTTGTGCGCCCTAGCTGACACACTCATCCTGGGCAGATTGTCTTGTTTTTCTGTCTGAGTTGTCTCCACTATTCTTTCCATCTCTCGATAGGGACAGCCAATAGTTTCTTTTGTTTATCAAGGTTTTATTTCATCATCTAAGCTATAACTAATAGCATCTATTTTGATGTTCCCATCATTTAACGTCTGTGCTTCAAAAATAGTGTCTTTCGTCGCCTCTGTTATCTCACATGTCCACCTTTTGCGTGCCGGCTTTTTGCTTTGCATCCACTGCATCGGAGCAACATTGCTCTCTGTCGCGCACTGTCTGTTGGTAATCTGCTATGTGGCCGAACCATTTAATTTGTTGTTTCTTGATAAAGTTCAATACTGATGTTGTACCCACTTTTTCCTGATGTCTTCATTTCTAAACCGGTCTCTTCTTGATACTCCCAGCATTCTGTGTAGACACTTCATCTCTGTCGTCACTAGTTTTCTTCTATCATTTGTTGTCAGTGTCCAGGTTTGGCACTGATAGCATAATGTAGGGAGAAATATTGAGAGTAAATAATAAGACTACAAACATGAAAGTAAAATATACCTGAAAATGAATGAAAATCCTAGCATATTCTTTATAGAAATTCGCCATCAACCATAGTAAACGAGTTGTTGATTTTCTAGGCACCACTTATACGTTCGGTAGTTTGCCATTGCTTTCTGAACGGTGAGGTCTATTTTTACCTTGCGTAAAAATCTAGGAAACGAATAAAACTAAACCAAGGGCAATAATAATGAAATACATAACGACACTATCCAGTATTCTCCCTTCTTATTCTGTCACTTTATCTTTAGACTTTCCAGTTTTAATACTCATTTTCTTATATGCTATAGACAACATTTCTTTGATCACATCCAGTCATGTCATAGTCAACCTATGTTGTGACGACATGAATCGAAATCCTGAACAAGTTAAACGTAAACTCAAGAAAGCTGGAATAGAACTAAACTACAGAAATCTTCATCACCAGTATGAAAGTATTTCCCAAACACACTGTTCTACTTCCTGTGTCCGCCTGAGTGGTTCCGGGCCCAAATTTGGGGTGTAAAGAATAGAACCACTGTTACCTGCCACGCATGTCGTAAGAGGCGACTAGGAGGTTTGGCTGAAATCGGATGCATGTGTCCTAAACGTGTAGAAGTCTTATGCGTTTAGGGGCCTACCAAACCAATGTGCAACGTATACACGTTCTTAGCAAAGATCAAACATCACAAAGTGATTAAAATTGGTTGTAAAGAACGAACGCGAAGAAGAAGACTGTCTAAAGGTGAAAGATTGATTTCAATGCATGGAGGTTTCTCTCTCTCGCGATCACCGCTTAGACTGATGTACCAGATTTTCTCATAAATTCTGCTGTTTTTAAGGGATCCGTCCCTTTTTACAGTCTGTCATTGATCTCGGTGTTATTTGGCCAGGTCTCGTTTCTGTCATTGATCTCGGTGTTATTTGGCCAGGTCTCGTTTCTGTCATTGATCTCGGTGTTATTTGGCCAGGTCTCGTTTCTGTCATTGATCTCGGTGTTATTTGGCCAGGTCTCGTTTCTGTCATTGATCTCGGTGTTATTTGACCAGGTCTCGTTTCTGTCATTGATCTCGGTGTTATTTGGCCAGGTCTCGTTTCTGTCATTGATCTCGGTGTTATTTGGCCAGGTCTCGTTTCTGTCATTGATCTCTGTTATTGGGCAGGTCTCGTTTCTGTCATTGATCTCGGTGTTATTTGGCCAGGTCTCGTTTCTGTCATTGATCTCGGTGTTATTTGGCCAGGTCTCGTTTCTGTCATTGATCTCGGTGTTATTTGGCCAGGTCTCGTTTCTGTCATTGATCTCTGTGTTATTTGGCCAGGTCTCGTTTCTGTCATTGATCTCGGTGTTATTTGGCCAGGTCTCGTTTCTGTCATTGATCTCGGTGTTATTTGGCCAGGTCTCGTTTCTGTCATTGATCTCGGTGTTATTTGGCCAGGTCTCGTTTCTGTCATTGATCTCGGTGTTATTTGGCCAGGTCTCGTTTCTGTCATTGATCTCGGTGTTATTTGGCCAGGTCTCGTTTCTGTCATTGATCTCGGTGTTATTTGGCCAGGTCTCGTTTCTGTCATTGATCTCGGTGTTATTTGGCCAGGTCTCGTTTCTGTCATTGATCTCGGTGTTATTTGGCCAGGTCTCGTTTCTGTCATTGATCTCGGTGTTATTTGGCCAGGTCTCGTTTCTGTCATTGATCTCGGTGTTATTTGGCCAGGTCTCGTTTCTGTCATTGATCTCTGTGTTATTTGGCCAGGTCTCGTTTCTGTCATTGATCTCGTGTTATTTGCCAGGTCTCGTTTCTGTCATTGATCTCGGTGTTATTTGGCCAGGTCTCGTTTCTGTCATTGATCTCGGTGTTATTTGGCCAGGTCTCGTTTCTGTCATTGATCTCGGTGTTATTTTGCCAGGTCTCGTTTCTGTCATTGATCTCGGTGTTATTTGGGCAGGTCTCGTTTCTGTCATTGATCTCGGTGTTATTTGGCCAGGTCTCGTTTCTGTCATTGATCTCGGTGTTATTTGGCCAGGTCTCGTTTCTGTCATTGATCTCGGTGTTATTTGGCCAGGTCTCGTTTCTGTCATTGATCTCGGTGTTATTTGGCCAGGTCTCGTTTCTGTCATTGATCTCGGTGTTATTTGGCCAGGTCTCGTTTCTGTCATTGATCTCGGTGTTATTTGGCCAGGTCTCGTTTCTGTCATTGATCTCGGTGTTATTTGGCCAGGTCTCGTTTCTGTCATTGATCTCGGTGTTATTTGGCCAGGTCTCGTTTCTGTCATTGATCTCGGTGTTATTTGGCCAGGTCTCGTTTCTGTCATTGATCTCGGTGTTATTTGGCCAGGTCTCGTTTCTGTCATTGATCTCGGTGTTATTTGGCCAGGTCTCGTTTCTGTCATTGATCTCGGTGTTATTTGGCCAGGTCTCGTTTCTGTCATTGATCTCGGTGTTATTTGGCCAGGTCTCGTTTCTGTCATTGATCTCGGTGTTATTTGGCCAGGTCTCGTTTCTGTCATTGATCTCGGTGTTATTTGGCCAGGTCTCGTTTCTGTCATTGATCTCGGTGTTATTTGGCCAGGTCTCGTTTCTGTCATTGATCTCGGTGTTATTTGGCCAGGTCTCGTTTCTGTCATTGATCTCGGTGTTATTTGGCCAGGTCTCGTTTCTGTCATTGATCTCGGTGTTATTTGGCCAGGTCTCGTTTCTGTCATTGATCTCGGTGTTATTTGGCCAGGTCTCGTTTCTGTCATTGATCTCGGTGTTATTTGGCCAGGTCTCGTTTCTGTCATTGATCTCGGTGTTATTTGGCCAGGTCTCGTTTCTGTCATTGATCTCGGTGTTATTTGCAGTCTCGTTCTGTCTGATCTCGTTTATGTTTCTGTCATTGATCTCGGTGTTATTTGGCCAGGTCTCGTTTCTGTCATTGATCTCGGTGTTATTTGGCCAGGTCTCGTTTCTGTCATTGATCTCGGTGTTATTTGGCCAGGTCTCGTTTCTGTCATTGATCTCTGTGTTATTTGGCCAGGTCTCGTTTCTGTCATTGATCTCGGTGTTATTTGGCCAGGTCTCGTTTCTGTCATTGATCTCGGTGTTATTTGGCCAGGTCTCGTTTCTGTCATTGATCTCGGTGTTATTTGGCCAGGTCTCGTTTCTGTCATTGATCTCGGTGTTATTTGGCCAGGTCTCGTTTCTGTCATTGATCTCGGTGTTATTTGGCCAGGTCTCGTTTCTGTCATTGATCTCGGTGTTATTTGGCCAGGTCTCGTTTCTGTCATTGATCTCGGTGTTATTTGGCCAGGTCTCGTTTCTGTCATTGATCTCGGTGTTATTTGGCCAGGTCTCGTTTCTGTCATTGATCTCGGTGTTATTTGGCCAGGTCTCGTTTCTGTCATTGATCTCGGTGTTATTTGGCCAGGTCTCGTTTCTGTCATTGATCTCGGTGTTATTTGGCCAGGTCTCGTTTCTGTCATTGATCTCGGTGTTATTTGGCCAGGTCTCGTTTCTGTCATTGATCTCGGTGTTATTTGGCCAGGTCTCGTTTCTGTCATTGATCTCGGTGTTATTTGGCCAGGTCTCGTTTCTGTCATTGATCTCGGTGTTATTTGGCCAGGTCTCGTTTCTGTCATTGATCTCTGTGTTATTTGGCCAGGTCTCGTTTCTGTCATTGATCTCGGTGTTATTTGGCCAGGTCTCGTTTCTGTCATTGATCTCGGTGTTATTTGGCCAGGTCTCGTTTCTGTCATTGATCTCGGTGTTATTTGGCCAGGTCTCGTTTCTGTCATTGATCTCGGTGTTATTTGGCCAGGTCTCGTTTCTGTCATTGATCTCGGTGTTATTTGGCCAGGTCTCGTTTCTGGTCATTGATCTCGGTGTTATTTGGCCAGTCTCTTTCTGTCATTGATCTCGGTGTTATTTGGCCAGGTCTCGTTTCTGTCATTGATCTCGGTGTTATTTGGCCAGGTCTCGTTTCTGTCATTGATCTCGGTGTTATTTGGCCAGGTCTCGTTTCTGTCATTGATCTCGGTGTTATTTGGCCAGGTCTCGTTTCTGTCATTGATCTCGGTGTTATTTGGCCAGGTCTCGTTTCTGTCATTGATCTCGGTGTTATTTGGCCAGGTCTCGTTTCTGTCATTGATCTCGGTGTTATTTGGCCAGGTCTCGTTTCTTGTCTCTGTATTGGAGTCTCTGTGATCGTATTTGGCCAGGTCTCGTTTCTGTCATTGATCTCGGTGTTATTTGGCCAGGTCTCGTTTCTGTCATTGATCTCTGTGTTATTTGGCCAGGTCTCGTTTCTGTCATTGATCTCGGTGTTATTTGGCCAGGTCTCGTTTCTGTCATTGATCTCGGTGTTATTTGGCCAGGTCTCGTTTCTGTCATTGATCTCGGTGTTATTTGGCCAGGTCTCGTTTCTGTCATTGATCTCGGTGTTATTTGGCCAGGTCTCGTTTCTGTCATTGATCTCGGTGTTATTTGGCCAGGTCTCGTTTCTGTCATTGATCTCGGTGTTATTTGGCCAGGTCTCGTTTCTGTCATTGATCTCGGTGTTATTTGGCCAGGTCTCGTTTCTGTCATTGATCTCGGTGTTATTTGGCCAGGTCTCGTTTCTGTCATTGATCTCGGTGTTATTTGGCCAGGTCTCGTTTCTGTCATTGATCTCGGTGTTATTTGGCAGTCTCGTTCTGTCATTGATCTCGGTGTTATTTGGCCAGTCTCTTTGTCATTGATCTCGGTGTTATTTGGCCAGGTCTCGTTTCTGTCATTGATCTCGGTGTTATTTGGCCAGGTCTCGTTTCTGTCATTGATCTCTGTGTTATTTGGCCAGGTCTCGTTTCTGTCATTGATCTCGGTGTTATTTGGCCAGGTCTCGTTTCTGTCATTGATCTCGGTGTTATTTGGCCAGGTCTCGTTTCTGTCATTGATCTCGGTGTTATTTGGCCAGGTCTCGTTTCTGTCATTGATCTCTGTGTTATTTGGCCAGGTCTCGTTTCTGTCATTGATCTCGGTGTTATTTGGCCAGGTCTCGTTTCTGTCATTGATCTCGGTGTTATTTGGCCAGGTCTCGTTTCTGTCATTGATCTCGGTGTTATTTGGCCAGGTCTCGTTTCTGTCATTGATCTCGGTGTTATTTGGCCAGGTCTCGTTTCTGTCATTGATCTCGGTGTTATTTGGCCAGGTCTCGTTTCTGTCATTGATCTCGGTGTTATTTGGCCAGGTCTCGTTTCTGTCATTGATCTCGGTGTTATTGGCCAGGTCTCGTTTCTGTCATTGATCTCGGTGTTATTTGGCCAGGTCTCGTTTCTGTCATTGATCTCGTGTTATTTGGCCGGTCTCGTTTCTGTCATTGATCTCGGTGTTATTTGGCCAGGTCTCGTTTCTGTCATTGATCTCGGTGTTATTTGGCCATGTCTCGTTTCTGTCATTGATCTCGGTGTTATTTGGCCAGGTCTCGTTTCTGTCATTGATCTCGGTGTTTTGGCCAGTCTCGTTTCTGTCATGATCTCGGTGTTTTGGCCAGTCTCGTTTCTGTCATTGATCTCCAGTGTTCATTTGCAAGGTCTCGTTCTGTCATTGATCTCGGTGTTATTTGGCCAGGTCTCGTTTCTGTCATTTATCTCGTGTTTTATGGCAGAGTCTGTTTCTATTGATCTCGTGTTATGGCAGCGTTACTGTCTTGATCTCGGTATATTGGCCAGTCTCGTTCAGTCATTATCTCGTGTTATTTGGAGGTCTCTTCTGTCATTGTCTCTGTATTTGGCCAGTCTCGATTTTGTCATTGATCTCGGTGTTATTGGCCTAAGGTCTCGTCGTCATTGATCCGTGTATTTGAGCAGTCCTTCTGTCATTGATTCTTTATTTGCAGTGTTACTGTCATTGATCTCGGTGTTATTGCCAGGTTCGTTTCTGTCATTGATCTCGTGTTACCAGTCTCGTTTCTGGTCATTGATCTCGGTTTATTTGCCAGTGCTCGTTCTGTCGATCTCGGTAAATTTGGCAGTCTCGTTCTGTCATTGATCTCGTTTATTTCCAGGTCTTTCGCTTATTCTTTGCCTCCGTCTGCATGGGGTTTGAAGGCTCTAATCTCCTTTTCCTTACTACTTCTTCGAAGGTTCCATATCGACCACTTGTTAACCACTCTTTGTGATTAGAGCCTTAGTGCCAGTTATGCGCCTACAAGTGTTTCAGCATATCCGATTTCTGCGAGACTATTAATTTACTAGGATAGCTTCCCTACCTCAGTAGTCTCTTACGACATGCCTTGTAGGTCGCAGTGTTACTATTCTTTGCTCCCCTGTAACACATGGGTGTTCTGTCCTTACAGGGATATACATCAGCACACACAGTAAACAATTAGTAACAAATGCAACACATTAAGAAGCAAAGACATTCTAATTGTAACTTGCAATTTTTATTTCAAAATAACTTCACAGACTCTCGCACGGAAATCCAAAATTTCTATCTCAATGCTTCACATTTAGTAACTAAAAGTCTAGATTCAAAAGAAGAAAATCATATTTGTACCACTATAATTTGCCTCTTCATTTTCTGAAAACCATGACAGACAACTCTGCTGCTAGTAAACAAGAGTTGCATTTCCATTTAAAGTAAATTCTACAAAAGTTACAATTCAGTTTTACTGAATGTTTATGACAGAAAGTAAAGTTATCTCAAATACAAAGAAATCATAATCACAATGTAAGTAAAACAAATTAAATCTCTTCAACAAATTGTGTGTAATAGATATTTAACATTTTTAGTTTCTTGCCAAGGTGGTACAGTCTTCAGTTTGTGCAATATTTTGATGTTTCAAATTGAATTATCCAAAAGGAGTTAATTCTTATTTTTCATGTTTGTTGGCCTACATTGCCTTAGCTTGAAAGGGCATGCCTCGACTTAAAGGCATGCCCGCCTGCCCAGTGTGTTCGTAGCGTGCTGGACTGCGGGTGACTAGTGTTCGTGGCACCGAGCCGAAGAGCTGAAAGCTCAAGTGCTTCTGGATCGAAAAATGTAAAAAATTTTTTAATCCTCTACATAATACAAACAAGATGTTCCACATTAATTTATTGAAGTAAACCCTTAAGAAACTTCTGGTAGAGCAACACCCTTCAATAGAGAACTGTTAATGATGGATCCACCAGAGTTTGGGCACAATCAGATCCTTATAAAGCCTTGTCTTAGGGTGTACACCTCATTGAAATAAACAAAGAGAATGCAAATTTCCATGATCTTGCATGCAATGTTTTATATGTCTTAAATCATGGACACAAAGAATACACCACTTCCCCACAGAAGACTAATGGTTACTGAACCAACATCATTGCAATCCGGGCAGACCTATATGTGCTCAGTCTCCCCCAAAAGATGTCAAAGGGTACGCGTAGTGATGGTTCGCTAGTTAAGCACACTCCTCACTCTGCACGTCAGACATCCAGTTCTAATTCTACAAAGAGTAACTCCAAATTCTTTAAATCACTGGATTGATTCAACATCTATTTCAGTGTCTTCATCGATAACCTCTGAAGTTGGAGAAGGCACGCCTATATGATGTGGTCACTGATATGGAAAGCAGACCTTCATGCAAAAATCAGTCAAATTGCCATACCAGACGCACTCACTACGCCTAATTCAAAGCATGCGACGAAAAAGTCTCCATCCAACAGGCAGTAGTAAAGAGACTGAAGAACGTCCATCTTCAACTCCTCGGCAATCAATGCTGTTGATGCAAACCTGACGGCTCTCTCACTACCGCAGACTCAGGACAGTAGCCACAGAAGATATTAGTCATTACAAGCAGGGATACCCCAGAAATGGAACATGTAAGCAACCAGACATTTAATAACTATGCTTAAAATATTTTACATTGAATGAAGTTGTTCCTGTAGATCAGTGTTAGTCAATGTTTTTATATATTGGAGTACATCTGACTAATGACTGTGGAGGTGTGGGTGCCATGTGGCGGTTGCAATAACAAAATAATATGAATAAAAATAACAAATGAAAACTTAATCCTGACCACAAGTTATTTTTTAAAATTAAATATTGTCCTTACGAAAAAAAACCAGAATCAATACTGTTTTTTTAAGGAGGTTCTGACTAAAGTTAAAGCGGGAGGAATAAAAATAGGGTGCCAGGGATGTATCACACTGGCACCTCGTTGAACAGCGCTGCTGAAGATCACCAATGGATGTATGAAGGCAACTACTCATTTCTCTGAACTTCTGAGCATAAGAAACTAATTGCATAAGTAGAAAAATGTCAAGTTCATCTTGAGGCAATCATGAAACATACTAAGAGAACTCAACAAATATGCTCAATTATTCCAGTATATCAAATTAAATGTGACTAGTCTCTAAATCACATTCAAAGAAAACAAAGTTGATCTCCTTGATACAAGACAACTATATAATTCATAATGAGCAGGACTAAACTGAAATGTGGGTTATATATACATCAACATGGACAACATATTGTTACAGTAATCATTGCTTTCTGTCATCTTTGAGAGGGATAGATGAAGCTATCAGTGACCCTCACACCTAGTGGTATCATATCTGGTAGCAACAACCTCTTTACAACCCTCCCAATCTGCAACTATACTTTATATGATAAACAAACTTATTGTTTTATTATTCTTCACCACGGCCGCGTGGTGCCGGGGCTCGAAGAATAGTACCACGGTGACCTGCAAAGCATATCGCAACAGGCGACTGATGTAGGACCCAGGGAAGCTACCCTTATTCTTCTGCCCTTTGTCCCAAAGAAGGCATAGGTCCCCAACCAAGGCCTCGCAAGATCTCGTGCACTTGGTTGCGGTTAGGAAGCTACCCCAGTAAAAAAAAAGCATCGCAGAAATCAGATGTGGTCTACTTGTAGACGCATAACCGGCACAGCGTACAATCGCTCTTAGGCTCAGATCACAAACAAATCACAGTGATTAACAAGTGGTCAATATGGAGCGTTTGAAGAAGAATTATCCTCCACCATCAATAATCATGCGAGTATTGTACTCCGGATGGTCTTCAGCTGAAATAGGTCAGCAATTTAAGATGAGCCTGTGCTACACATGTAGGGGCCTATGAACTGAGATACAACATATAGACATTCTTTGTTAACAGCAAAACATTTGATATTTTACATAACCTAATTATATTTTTTTTCCAAATTAAATTATAATAATTTTCTAAGTAGTTATTACTGCTCTGAACATTTCTCATAAGTAAAATAACGCTTAAATTTCTCATAAGTAAAATAAAGCTTAAAGAAAACATATAGTATGATGTCAACAATGTATAATGATTTATCCCAATAAATATCAATGGATACATGCTGAAGTTGCTCAAAGACAAAGTTGGATGATAATGTAGCCATTGATGTAGCTGCTATATGGTGACTGCTAGAATCAATTAAGCATAAGTAGATGTAAAATTGTGGGGCGGACTAGCGTTTAACTGTAGACTCAGACACAAGAGGGTTGTGCGTTCAACCCCACACTCGACAGTGAACATGTGAGGAAAGGAATTGGTCCTCATACCCGCCTGTGTGTTGCCGGCCTTCAAGGAGAGCAAAGAATAGTAACACAGCAACCTACAAGGCATGTCGTAAAAGAGGCGACTAAAGTAGGGGCCTAGGAAAACAGTCAACAGTTTTAGAGCCGCTGGTTTGAAGAAAGAAACATGTATGAATTATAATTCAAACAATTCAATGAAATTATTGTCTGTGATAATTACCAGATACTGTGCAGCTCTACAGAGAACAATCTTCAGATTTTGCACCACGCTGGTTGAAATCGAACACACCACCAAGGGATAAGCACCTGAGCTTCAATAGGTACTGAAGGCCGTGCACGTACATCCGTTCTTGATGTTTGGCTGCTTATATATCACAATTGAATGATAAAAGCGGCCTAAGAACGATCGCGAGATTATGCACCGGTCACAACAGATATCATACGGTTCAAATTAAACTAGTAATAAAAGTTCTGATGTGTGCAATTGTGACATTGATAAAACTACAGCTAAACACCTGCTGTTCACAAAATATTTGTCCAGGGGGAATATGATGCATCAAAATAGATGACAGAAGTCAATGAATCAGTCACCAAAGCAAACCTCAGAGCATGTCTTGCAAGACTGCCCCAGCCTGAGAAGCAGGAGAATGGAAAACTGGCCAACAGAAGCAAACCTAAAGAACAAACTATGGGGGACCGGTGTAGAGCTGTATCGCACCGCCCTGTTTATGACACATACCAGAAGTTGATAACAGAACTGGTGTAAACCTGTATCACACTGCCCTGTTTATGACACATACCAGAAGTTGATAACAGAACCGGTGTAGACCTGTATCGCACCGCCCTGTTTATGACACATACCAGAAGTTGATAACAGAACCAGTGTAGACCTGTATCACACCGCCCTGTTTATGACACATACCAGAAGTTGATAACAGAACAGGTGTAGACCTGTATCACACCGTCCTATTTATGACACATACCAGAAGTTGATAACAGAACAGGTGTAGACCTGTATCGCACCGCCCTGTTTATGACACATACCAGAAGTTGATAACAGAACTGGTGTAAACCTGTATCACACTGCCCTGTTTATGACACATACCAGAAGTTGATAACAGAACCGGTGTAGACCTGTATCGCACCATTGTTTATGACACATACCAGAAGTTGATAACAGAACAGGTGTAGACCTGTATCACACCGTCCTATTTATGACACATACCAGAAGTTGATAACAGAACCGGTGTAGACCTGTATCGCACCGCCCTGTTTATGACACATACCAGAAGTTGATAACAGAACTGGTGTAAACCTGTATCACACTGCCCTGTTTATGACACATACCAGAAGTTGATAACAGAACCGGTGTAGACCTGTATCGCACCATTGTTTATGACACATACCAGAAGTTGATAACAGAACAGGTGTAGACCTGTATCACACGCCTATTTATGACACATACCAGAAGTTGATAACAGAACCGGTGTAGACCTGTATCACACTGCCCTGTTTATGACACATACCAGAAGTTGATAACAGAACAGGTGTAGACCTGTATCGCACCGCCCTGTTTATGACACATACCAGAAGTTGATAACAGAACTGGTGTAAACCTGTATCACACTGCCCTGTTTATGACACATACCAGAAGTTGATAACAGAACCGGTGTAGACCTGTATCGCACCATTGTTTATGACACATACCAGAAGTTGATAACAGAACAGGTGTAGACCTGTATCACACCGTCCTATTTATGACACATACCAGAAGTTGATAACAGAACCGATGTAGACCTGTATCGCACCGCCCTGTTTATGACACATACCAGAAGTTGATAACAGAACTGGTGTAAACCTGTATCGCACCGCCCTGTTTATGACACATACCAGAAGTTGATAACAGAACCAGTGTAGACCTGTATCGCACATACCAGAAGTTGATAACAGAAGAATAGAAGCAGTGTTCAAGAATTACTCTCAAGTCAGAGAAGGCCCGCCTGTATGGCAAGGAAACCAATAAAACGGTAAGCAGGCGTTCACGCAAAAATCAGTCAGAATCGTCACACCAGGCGCCATGGCTACGTCTGAATTTATAGTGAGCGAATGCAGAAGAAGAAGTGTTAATGAAGATACTATTCTATCTTGAAGTGGTGGTTCTGGAGAACAACTGCATCACTAAGGTGTGACTGGACAAGTAAGGATCAAAGGAGAATGGAAAACCAAGGCCCCCAAACACATGGTAAAATGAATGTGCCGAGCCGAACGAGACAATAATTGCAACCTCACTGTACACTGCAACACAAAAAGAAACTTCCTTTCAGGTTGAATAAGGAAGAAAAACTATTCAAACAGAATTTGTCACCGGTACTTGTCTTGGATAAGCTGTACCGAGATAATAGGAGCTACCTAGTAAAAAAAAAGCGCCAGAGAATTGGATATGCTGGCCTACTTGTAGGAGCATAACTGGCACAACATACAATCACTCTTAGGTTCAGATCACATAAAAATCACAAAGAGTGGTTTAACAAGTGGTCAATATGGAGCATTCGAAGAAGGAGTATACATCACTATAGCTATTTATCACACAACACATCTATTCATATCACATTTTCTGTTACATCTATCACACTATAGTACACTTTCTCATCAAACATCTAGCGTTCAAAGTCCCCTACAAATTCATATAAACTACACATTATTTACTAACACATTGGAAATATGGGACACAAATTTCACACACACAAAAATAGAATCAAACAATACAATGATTAATACAAACTTCCTATTTGTAAAAGAAAATTAGAAAAATTATTTGGGGTCAAAGGCTCATGAGTTCATGGTGGTAACATGAGCCAGGGTTAGCGAGGGCGCTAACCAAGGCCCTGCCCCAACCTCCATGCGGTGACCCTGGAAACAGACTCTGGTTCCGGTCTGGCTAAGAGGGGCAGGGATCGGGAGAACTACTGGTAGTGGTAGCAGTGCAAGTACGGAAATGCAATACAGATCTATACTAACAAAATGCACAAATTTCCTGACCGATGTCCAACAAGATATTGCCCAAGTTCCTGAACGTAAAGAAACAGCAACGAAACGTCTCTGACATGGATGAGAGGTGCATCCAGTGACGAAACGTGTGCCCACGTGGGGCGAAGCCCTGAGGAGGGGCAAACATTGCCAGCCCGTCGGCAAGAATAAATAAGACAGGACTGTAACGAATAAAAGTCTACCCTCGTGTTGGTACGAGAGAAGATTGCAGCTGACTCCGCATCGGTGGCCTGGTGCAGATACATGTACTGGGCAAGGTTTGCGAGCGCAAAAGAACAAGTTGCGTTTTAGTGCATAACGAAACTACCCGCCCTGGGAAAACCGTGCAAGGTACTGTGCGATAAAAATTAACATCCCCGAAAGAACTGAGGTTGGTGATTCCTAACGGAGCTGCCAGCCTTGGGGCAACCGGGCAAGGTTCGATTGCAGTCGTAACTAACATCCCCGGAATAACTGGGGCGGGTGATGGTGGCGAGCGCAAAATTCTCAGTTACGTTGATAGCGCAGACTGAAACGACCCTCTACATTGTTTGTACTCGGCCCATGCCGGTGCCTATCGAGGTTAATTGCAAATTGCCACGTACTCAACGCGCCTAGAAAAGGCTGAGAATGTTCCTTCTCCGGATCAAACTCAAAATGTACGGTAAAGCAAGGCCGACAATGTACGGATCAGACGGGAAGTCCGGGTCCGAACATTGGCGAAGGCCGATACTTTACACGTGTATTATACGAGTAAGACACCACCCGAGGACAAGCTGACAAGCCCCGAGAAATATTTCTCAGTCAGAACAGGCAAAACAGCGTAACTCACTGTCCTGGCGTAGATCACAAAGCCCAAATATACGGCAAAGTTGATCGTTTAAGGCGTAGATCCGAGCCGACATAGTCGGCAGAAAGGATCGCACTTAGGAAAGTTCACCCTAGTAAATCAAAAGCTGGCTGAAACCGGACGGGCGGGCCTAGTCACCATGGACGCACAATCGTCCCGACGTGGATCACTCCGTTCTTGCCAGTGGACCAATTATACATCACAATAAGAATGATCAAATTGGGCCGTGAAGAACGGATGCAGAAGAAGAAGAAAAATTATTTAATACAAAATAACTGCAGGTCTAAAAATATTTTTTTTTGAGTTTAATTTTTTTTTAAAACCTGAAAAGATTTTTATAGCAATAACATTAACAACTATAGTGGTGCACAAATGTTTGCCAATTACACAATTAGCAACTATAATGGTGCAGAAATGAGCATCAATCACAACTTTAGCAACAATAGTGACATTCCCCATAGAGCATTTTCTTTTACTTTGTACTAGGCCTTTTAAGTTTTTATCTTAGCAAAATAGTCAAATAAATAAATATATAAATAGTATACTTAATGATTCATTTTTTATCGTAACGTTAAGTAAAAAAGGTTTTCACAACGATGCAGTCGAATCTCAATCATTTATGGTAATGAAGGTTATGGAAGAAGGTCATGGAAATTTTTTTTTAATGTTCTGAAGCTTGTGATGCCCGAGTGGTTGCAAGGGCCCAAATTAGGGGTGTAAAGAATAGAACTAGTTTCCTGTCACACATGTTATAAGAGGCGGCTATGGAGGTTGGCTAGCTACTCCATCCTGTAAAAAACACTAGATAGCTACAGACACCAAAACAAAGAAAATCCATAGCTCGTCACCCAAGGAAGAAGAAGGCCTTGAATAGGCAGGCTTGGAAGGCCTTAGTTGTGGACATATGCCTCCCTAAGGGCGAAGATTTAGAAGCTTTAGATGAGAAGAGCATTGACTGACTAACACATGTTATTTGATATTGATGCTGAAGCAACAGAAAATGTTTCGAACAGAAACAGCCAGTCTAATGTGCATACCATTATAAAAAATTGGACACTGAAAATTCTAAATATCAGTTTGTCGGCCTGTTTTTATCTTAAAAACGATTACACTGAAAAAATTAAAAGCAACCACCCATGTGAGAAATAACATTTTCGTCAAAAATTAACATGATAAAAAACGTGTATACATTAAAAATGAGACATTATGTGACAACAATCTACTACATTTACTGAGCATTTTCTTCAATGAACAAACAGTGGACCTCTGTGGTTTAGCGGTTGTGAGCTTGATCACAATCCAAGAGTACCTAGTTCAAACTCTGGGCGTACAATTTGCAAGCAAATTTGTTCCTTGATTTTTACAAACAGTAAAAACAGACCTCACCGTTCAGAAAGCAAGGGTAAACCATTGAATGTATAAGTGGTGCCTGAAAAATCTACTCATTTACTATGGTTGGTGGTGATGTCCAGGATATGTGAATATTTTCATTTATTTCACCTACATATAGATCAGGATCACATAAGTTCAAATGTCAAGGAGATGTAGTAGACCATAGTAGAAAGGCATTAGAGCAGAGATGACTAACTCTTCCAGGTTATAAAGCAATAAAAGAGAAATATGAAAGAAAACAAAGATGGCTATATACTGCTCCACAAACGTGCCAGTCCTCACATGTGCAAGTCCTAGACAATGATCAGAGTCTATGAAAGACAGCTTTAAACCTCAGAAATTAGGTATCCAAGAGAGAAAAACAAATGAAAGATACAACCCAGAAGACGACAACATAAGTCTCAGAGAACACCTCCATAGAATGGGTCTCGGAGACTTGGCAGCCTGCACCTGTGGACCACCAAAGCACAACTTGCAAGTCTGCTGCAGTTCAGCAGCATGAGAATGGACATCTGGTCACCAGGAGTAACCTTTCAGAACAAATTATGGCAAACCGGTTAATACTTCAAGCTGTTTATTGGACATACTGAAGCGGTCGCATAGCAGAAGTCGATTGAAGAAGGTGTCCGAGACAAGATGGTCTAACTGACAAGAAGGGACAAAATTCACAACCCGGCAATATGTAATGATCTTAAAACCCAGGCACTACAAACTCGAGTGGAACAGTCACAACTGAAATGGTTTGGACATGTAGATGGGAGAGGAATGACCATCACGACAAGCATAGAAGGCCAAGAGTCAAGGATCCAGACCTCCAGGAAAACCTAAAGGAGGTTGGAAAGATAATATATCTGTGACTGACAGAGGACTGGACCACAGTCAACATGAAAACATCCTACCGAGAAGTCAGACATCCCCCCTTAGCAAACCTCTACACTCCAGGGTAGAAGAGAATCAATTAAGTAAATCAATTAAGTTAAATGCACTTTAATTTATTTACTAAAATACATCAAACAAAGATTTCATATGACTACATTTATACAATCCAGCACTAATATTTCGCACAGTAACAAATCTCTTATGACATAAAGAGATTGCAAAATTAAAAACATTAGGAATAACAGATTAAGCGATCATCATTGCACTTCGATGAGTAACCCATGCGTGTTACGATCACTTTCTTGCACTGGAAGATCTCAGCTGCACTGCACAAACTCTATAGAACCGGTGAGTCTCAGCTGCACTGCACAAACTCTATAGAACCGGTGAGGATCCCGATGTAATTTAGAAGATGGTAAAAATATTTTGTAGGAATTCTAATTAATTTTGTCTAGGCATCAGTTTTCCAGCCTGCTCTTTTTTTCCATTTTGAACTGCCAATGGTTCTTTTATGTACTCAACTTGAACACGGGACCAACATTTTATCCTCAGTCTCCGATAAGACTTGGAACTCGATCTCACATACATTGAGATCAGGGACCCCTGGAAAAATATCTTGATGGCTCAGAGGGGGAGCAAACCGAGTACCTTTGGAACTATAGGCAAGCAGCTAACCTCTACATTCAGAATAACTAAATGAAACAAAACAAATTGATTCCAGATTTATCGAGAATTGGTTACTAAACTGACGTCACTGCACTCCGGGCAGACCTATAGGTGCTCTGTATCACCAAACAGATATCGAAGAGTATGCATATTGATGGTTCCCGTGGCATGCTGGTTAAACACACTGCCCCTCAGGCATCCAGCTCTACTTGTTATATAGAGAAATGTTTAGTAAACTAGAAATAAATAAAATAGACAAATGTCGAACAAATTATCTTTCATCACTTTTACAAATCTTTCTTGAACAGACATAACAACAACACAATCTCAACATAACATTCAGAGCAACTATATTAATTATAACAGACACCTACAACTTCTGACTGTTTTAAGCATACCAAAATCTTCATATCTCTCAATACAACGGTTGATAATGTTCATTTTATTTTAGGAACAGATGGTGACATATATATTCCTATTTTCGTGTAATCGGGTCCTGATTCTGAATAGAATTTGTTGTGGAAACAAATATACAGGCAATGCACAGCACAGTTCAAAAGATATCAAGAAAACAAAATATACGTGGCTCAGCAGAAGTGAACCACGGTAACTATTGCTACTGGTTTGCAGCCTCACAAGCATCAATCCACTCGCTGTAGACATCAACAGCTTCTGAAAGGTCTGTGATGTAGGTTAAGATAAGTAACATTTCACAATATATAGATAGATATATAACACAGCTGCAAAATGTCACACGACTTGGTTTTCTACACCCTTTTGTGTCATAAAAACTATTTGGCATTGATAATTATTAGATCATGTCTGCTCAGGATTTCCTTTTTTTTCTCTTTACTTTTCATTAGCCCACTATGAATTCAGACATAGTCAGGGCACCTAATAAGGCACCTCACTGATTTTTGCATGAATGCAGGTTTTCCATATCACCAGTGTCCCTTGCCATTTCAGCAAGCCTTACTTCAACTACAGAGGTAGGATTTTCTTAATATCTTGTATTAGCCTCCTTAGTCGCTTCTTACGACATGCATGGCAGGTAACAGTGGTTCTATCCTTTACACCCCAAATATGGGCCCCGTTAACCACTCGGACGATTTCTGGTAGTGACACTGGGTGTTTGTATTGTATAAGTTTTGTTCCCTCCTTAGCCAACCTGTCTGCTATCTCATTTCTTGGTAGGCCACAGTGAGATGGTATCCACTGGAGAATAATTTGATTGTATTCTGAGAGCTTGTTTAGCTGTAGTGTCATCTCTCTTTCCATATATCTTGTGGTTCCCTTTGTGTAGCCAACTGAAATTTTACTTCCAAACGAATGTTGATATCAAGTGTTGATATTTTTACCTATTTTAATGACTGTTCGAACAGCTCTGATGAAATTACCATATTTTGTTTTATAAATATTTTGTATTTTAAAAGCAAGGAATATATATTTACTAATGCAAAACATATGTTAATCCCACAATTTTAAAAAACAATTGTATATTTCATAATTTGAAGAACTATAATCTAAAAAGCTAAAAAGCTGCAAATATACCAAAGCTTTGTAAAATAATTCAGGTATTCTTGAATATCTCCAATTCTGACAACTGAGTGAGCTGATGACAAACTCTTCAACACTTTTTTCCAGGAATATCGCTGACATCAGGATATTTCGGAATTGGTCAGACCAAAGAAATATGGTCAATTTGATTTTACTATAGAGTTAATTAAAGAGCTCGCAGACTTTGAAAAATGACCAAGTTCCCTTGATATTAAAAATAAAGATTTTAAATGTTCTTGGATGCCCGCCTGCCCAGCGTGTTCATAGCGCGTTGGACGACGGTGTGACAAGCCCTCTGTGAGGGCGGGTTCAATTCCGCAGGCTGGCAGAAAAAGGCCACAGATTCTCCAGATTTACTGTGTTCGTGGCACCGAACCGAAGGGTTACGATGTCCATGGCACCATGCTGAAAGGAGCTGAAAGCTCAAGTGCTTCTGGATCTAAAAAAAAAAATTGCTCTCAGATTGTTTCCTTTGTTACCGAAAATCAAAACGTGTTAGGTGTTACTGAATTAGTAAAGTTAAAAAAAATTGAAAGTTATTTGTCAAGCTTGTAAAAATTGTTTGTTTTAATCAGATGGGAAATTGGGCGTTTGATGAAGATTCTGTATCTGTGTCACTGAGTCTGTTCTCTTCTTCTTCTTTCGTTGTTCTTACGACCAATTTTAATCACTCTTTGTGATATGTTTGATCTTTGCCAAGAACGTGTATACGTTGCACATTGGTTTGGTAGGTCCCTAAACGCATAGACTTCCACCGTTTAGGACACATGCATCCGATTTCAGCCAAACCTCCTTAGCCGTCTTTACGACATGCATGGCAGGTAACAGTGGTTCTATTCTTTACACCCCAAATTTGGGCCGGTAACCACTCGGGCGGCTGAGTCTATAAAATGTCAAAAACACAAACTTTTTCAGCTTACTTTGTCTATCAAATACCATTGTGTACGCAGATTTATGTTCAATAATACCTTCTACTTGCTACATTCACAAATTATGCATGTATTTAATGTTTATGTGTTATACTATAAGACTTAGTTGTTTATGGGTTGCTTATGAGACCAGTTCTGCATCATCTTTTTAAATTCTTACTTATTTATTTTTTTCCCTTCAAAATATGTAAATATTGTGACGTTACTTCTGTGATCAACTTCTGCTATGCCACTACTCCGGTATTTGTCATAAACAGGGTGGTGTACTTGAGGTCTTCACCGGTCCCCCATAATTTGTTTTGTAGGGTTGTTTCTGTTGGCCATATTTCCACTCTCACACTGCCCATTCTGGCGCAGTCTTGCAGGATGTGCTCTGGGGACTGCTTTGGTGCTCCACAGGTGCAGGCAGCCGAGTCCCTGAGACCCATTCTATGAATGTGTGCTCTGAGACCGCAGTGTCCTGTTCTAAGTCTGAAGACTGCTTTTCTGTTTAGTGCATTTAAACTGTCGTGTTCCAAGTTGCATCCTCCGTTTGTTTTTCTCCACATCATTTTTCTGAATTGTTTCAGCAGAGTCTTTGCTTCTTTAAAGCTCTGTGTAGAGTGGTGGTGTGTTAGGCTGCAATGTTACAAACCTACTGATTATTTCTTATATATTGTCCAAATAACTTCATTTTTGAATATGTTGTGTAAAAATGAAGATATTAAGTTTTCATTATATATTTCCCTTTTGTTTCCCCTTATTGGTGACTATAATTTCTTGCCTTTTGCCCCCTTTTTTTATACTAAAGCTAAATAATCTAACATTTAGTGAATAAAAAGGATACAGTTTATGTTGGTCTGAAAATCTTCTGAACAGACATTGCAAGTTATCATTCCTGTGTTTCGCTCTCGATCTCTGCAACACAAAATAAAAATATCTGTTTAACATCTAACAGTTACAATTTCAAACAGAATGGGCATATGAGTTTGAAGAAAGTAGAATGACTTGAATATGGCAGAATAAACAGTAAATATTTTCTTCAACACATGTAGCCTGAACACAAACTATTTTTCTCTTTGTAAAAGACCAGTTATATTCTCCCCATTAAATACGATCTTACAATATATTTTTAATGAAAAACGTATAGATGTCAGGGTCCACAAGAGATGCAAAGAATAGTACCACTGTGACCTACAAGGCGTGTCATAAGAGCGACTGATGTAGAACCTAGGGTAGCTTACCCTAGTAAATTCTTCTTCTTTGAAAGCTCCATATCGACCACTTGTTAACCAGTGCGATTTGTATGTGATCTTAGCCTAAGAGTGATTGTACATTGTGCCAGTTAGGCGTCTATTATTTTTTTTTTTCCCTCCGCTTTCAACTCAGACGAAGTTTCATCTCTGAAACTGATTTTTGCGTGAAAATCCGTTTTTCCAATTTCTTACAATGGCAGCAGCGTGCACATTGTAAATTACTTACACTGGCAGCCGTGTGCTCAGCGTACTCGTAATTAGTATTCCCTCGCCATACAGGCAGATTTTCTCCGACTTCAGAGGTACTCACGTTATCGTCCTGAGTAAGACCAGGGACTCAAACAAATGCCGGACAGTAGGTTCGAACCCGAGCTATGAGGCGTCTCACAGCTAGCAGGCAGAGCTACTATCAACTACTCTAGACAGTCCCCCAAGGCGTCTATAAGTAGGCCAGCACATCCAATTTCGGCGCTGCTTTTGATCTACTAGGGTAGCATCCATAGGGCCTACATCAGTCGCCTCTTACGACATGCATTGTAGGTCGTAGTGGTACTATTTTTGCTTCCTTGCGCACCACACGGGCGACCCTGGTAAATAAAAACATCGCAGAAATCGGATGTGCTGGCCTGCTTGTAGGCGCATAATTGGCACAACGCACAATCGCTCTTAGGCTCAGATCACATACAAATCACACAGAGTGGTTAACAAGTGGTCGATATGGAGCGCTGAAAGAAATGTTTAGCAGGCTACCATGAGTTCGCTAAAATGTATATAATTAAAAATATGTATCGACAACAAACAAAATGATTATATATATGTATACAAACATTTCATATAATATATATATTTTTGTGACCCTATCATACCATCTCAGTCCGCCCGAGTGGTTACCGGGCCAAAATTTGGGGTGTAAAGAATAGAACCACTGTTACCTGCCACACATGTCGTAAGAGGCGACTAAGG
Source organism: Arion vulgaris (assembly GCA_020796225.1). Lineage (NCBI taxonomy): Eukaryota > Metazoa > Mollusca > Gastropoda > Stylommatophora > Arionidae > Arion > Arion vulgaris. The sequence continues at coordinate 60,287,335 of CM036763.1, read as the reverse complement.
AGGTTTGCCTGAAATCGGATGCACATGTCCTAAACGTGTAGAAGTCTATGCGTTAAGGGGCCCACCAAACCAATGTGCAGCGTATACACGTTCTTGGCAAAGATCAAATCATATCTCAAAGAGTAATTAAAATTGGTCGTAAAGAACGAACGCAAAGAAGAAGAATACCATCTCAGTCCCTCTATTCTGCACAGACACCAGCCGATGAATGCTTGCAATTTATGCGTTATTGTTTTAGTAGTTCATGTTTCTGACTCATACAGAACTGTTTTTAACATTGGATTTAAATATCCTAATTTTTGTTCTAGCTTTGATTTCTTTAGACTCCCATATGTTTCCCAGTGCAATGGAAGTTCCTCTTGCCTTTTGCAACCATGCATAGTGTGCATGCCAAATTATTTTGGGCTCAAGTTCACCTCGAACCCTGGAATTAGCATGGTATGTGGTTACAAGTGATGCATGTTACCATTGCCTATCGGCACCCCTACTAGTATTAATCACACTCTTCTTCTCTTCTTCTTTGCGTTCGTTTTACTGACCAATTTTAATCACTCTTTGTGATATGTTTGATCTTTGTCAAGAACGTGTATACGTTGCACACTGGTTTGGTAGGCCCCTAAATGCATAGACTTCTACACGTTTAGGACACATGCATCCGATTACAGCCAAACCTCCTTAGTCGCCTCTTACAACATGCATGGCAGGTAACAGTGGTTCTATTCTTTACACCCCATATTTGGGCCCGGTAACCACTCGGGCGATTAATCACACTATAACATTTTCATTTACATATTAATATTGTATACAGTTTCTGGATTACATCTCACTGCACTGTGGCATTACAGGCAATGAGAGTGCTGACGTCTTAGCTAAGAAGGGCAGTGCCAAAGAGCAAATTTACCAACCCCTGTCTTTTCAAGAGATCAAAACCCTCATACAGAGAAAATCTGCAGTAGACTGGAAGACAAACACTGGATATGATTATGGAAAAGACTCCCTCAAAGACCTAAGCAGAACTGACCAGGTCATTATATTTCGACTATGCACTGGACACTGCAGACTCAACAAACATATAGACTAAGAATAAGTCAAACAGCTCTCTGCCATTGTCAGCAGGTGGAACAAACACTGGAGCATATCCTGCAAGACTGTCCTCTCCTGGGTGTGCTGAGAAACAACATGTGGCCACACCCAGTCGATCTGAAAACTAAGCTTGGGGAAACCTGACAAACCTGAAGCTGACCGCCCAGTTTGTGGTTCACAGTAAATTAAGCGCATGACCAGAGATCGCTGAAGAAGAAGTATACAGTTTCTGTATATAGTTCTATACTTTTTCTTCTTCCTTGAAATCAGTTTCATATGTTCAGTCTATACTATGAGATGGGTCATCTCTATGAAGCTGCATGTCAGTTGGAGTACCTCGAGGGTTCCCCATAACTTGTTCTCTAAGCTTTGTTTATGAAGCATAGTTCTATACAGAAAAGGCATAAATTTAAAAGTATTTCAGTAAATACTTACAACTTAACTTCACAAGATTTTTCATGATTACAAAATGGACAGTTGAACAGTGTGTCAAGTGGTTGTAATGCTTTACGTTTAGGTGGAGGCTTGTTTGCCTTCTTGCGACGACCCATACTTATAACAGTTTAAACTGAAATGGAAGATAAAGGTATTTAAGGATGATACAATTTATTCATAAATTTTCACATCCTAAAACGTATGTCCAGTAATATATGAAAAATGTACAATTTTAGTCTATATTTTTTTTTTATTAGAATAAGTAAAAAAGAAAGGAACAAATTTTTACACCCTTATGTATATTGGGGAAAACAGTGTAAGGCCCATATTTTTCTTTGACCAGCGACACATGATGTGGTCAACACCACGTCAGCTACCTTTATTTCCCAGTGCCCCCTGGTACCAAAATGAGGTTGGGTCAACCTGAGAGCTGTTGTGGTCTGAAAAAATTCCACATTCCACTTTCCCTGTAAAATTCATCCTGGGACCCCGTGCTTACGAAGCAAGTGCACTAACCATTATGCTATCATGCTCATTGGCTCCAAAACCACTTTTAGACTTTTGTTGCTGTTTGTTTTACTTCTTTGAACACTCAATTTCGACCACTTGTTAACCATTGTGTGTGATCTGAGCCTAAGAACGATTGTATGTTGTGCCAGTTATGCGCCTACAAGTATACCAGCACATCCGATTTCTACAATGCTTTTTATTTACTAGGGTAGCTTCCTAGGTCCTACAGAAGTGCCTTTACGACACACCTTGTAGATCGCAGGGGTACTATTCTTTGCTTCCCTTACAGGTTCCGGCACCACACTGGTGGTTTATGTCTGTGATTTTATAGTTTGAGTATAAAAATGTTAATTGTGAAGGATTGCACCAAGTTTCCTCATATATCTCAGTCATTGTCAGTAGAAATGGCCCACCACATGCAGAGAGTAATGCACAAAGCACAAATTTTGCTGCTCCTGCAACAATCCTAAGTTTGTGTCATTGAGCGTAAGTATGATGTGCTGATATACAATGAAACTGCATCTCATCTTCCAATGCCCTGCGCTTAGTGATGACTTACGCCACAAGTACCCCCTACATAGAAGTTGGGAACACTCTAGGCAAATGCACAACAACTCAGGCAGACCTGTAAGTTCAGTGCCACAGCCTCAGGTCAAAGAGCAAATGCTCAGATCACAGTTTGATTGAAAAACTAAATTAAACAACGAAGCTGCGAATTTGCGCTTCCGTCCAACTTTGACGTACATTTTGTTTCAATTAGCTCTACTTAGTAGAAGAGCACATGTGGTTCTTCTCTGCATAAGCAGCATGTAGAATAGTCCCAGGCACACCAAGCTATTTTCTCTGAGAGAGTGTGTTTCACCACCTCAGTCACTTGCCCCCATTATGCTATCAGTGCCAAACCTGGCGCACATCAAATGATAGACAAAAAAAACTAGTCATGACAGAGACTGCTGGGGGAAACAAGAAGAAACCCATGGAGAAATGAAGACAGGAAAATAGTGGGTACAACATCAGTACTGAACATCAAGAAACAACAAATTAAATGGTTCGGCCACATAAGCAGATTACCAACAGACAGTGCACCTCAAAGAGCACTGATGCTCTGATACAATGGATACAAAGCAAAAGGCAGGCCACGCATAAGGTGGACTTCAGAGATAACAGAGACGATGAAAGACATACAATCGAACACAAGACCTTGTTCTAGAAATCTCTTATCCTGATGCTGTGAGGTAAAACAGGATCGGAGAAAAGAAAGTCACTTGGACATAGTTTGCTTCCAGTACATTCTTTCAGTCATTTGGAACATACATCTTTATCCTACATTACACACCTCCAAGGAGATTTAGAAACCCTCTCTAGCAGCAGCAGCATAAACATGCACCAACTTCAGAGCAGAGGCAACAGCCCTCATTGCAGACCATACGACGGCGCCAAAACAAAAAATTGCAGTCTCAGTGAGTGAGTGACTCAAGATCCGTATCAAGGACATCTCATGTCCCAAATAAGACAAGCTCATTCAGGATATAAGACATAAAATCTGTCTAAGAAATCAGCTCTCAACTGTGGTTTTCTGATTTTACATCTCTGAGAATCATGAAAATCAACAATGCTTTAAAATATTTTGCTTTAGTGATAGGCTATTAATTATATATCTTTGTCAGTACCATCTAAATCTATCATCTATGCATGCCGATAACGGAAGTTCGTTTCCGGCGAAGTCCGTAATATTTCGTGAAATGAAATACCATATTTGTCATCACGTGTCGGCACTCGATTTGGGATATTCGCCCGTCGCATCGATTTTACCAGGACTTCCAGTGATTTTAGACCACTATGTAAAGAGAAGATTTTTCCTGCCGATCCTTTCTTCAGATTGTTCTTTGAGAATTAGAAGAAAATTTTGTCTCGTTTGGAAGTTACAAGAGACAATTTGTCTCGAGGTGAGTTTAATTGGAATAATTGCATACTTACTCTTTAAAATCTAAAATCATCATTATATTTGAATTCTCCATCCTTTTTTACATGTGTGTACGAACTTTGGAGATCTCGAAATATTCCGAACTATAGTTATCCTATTTGTTGTAAGCCATGTGTCACTTAAAAATTCTTCTAAAGCGTCGCCGCCATTTTTTTTTTTTTGGGGGCAATTTTAACTAGTTTTAAAGGATACACTGCATATTAATATAGTATTACATTAATTGCAAGAGTGTAACTAAACCACCAGCAACAAATATTTGTGTTCTAATGTTTAAATCAATTATTTATAATATTGAATCACGTTATCAATTTTAAAAAAAAAATACTAATTAAAATTACATAGAATAATTTTTTTATTTCTGCACATTCACTGATTTGATCATTTCTGTATTGATTTTACTTGAACCATGGATAACATTAACAAGAAAAGTATTGAAGACATGAGGTCATATGTGATGCAGTGTACAGTGTACCCAGTTAAGAAGGAGTACGTAGCACAGCTGCTGTTGTACCGCTGCAGATCATGATGAGAGATGACCATTTCTGAGGTGGTAAAGAAGGTATTGACTGTTGTGCTTGCAACAGAAACTGGTAAGAATGGCAATGAAATGTGCCTTATGTCTTCTATCACACACTTTGACAAACTGATGAGATACACAAACAGAACTTTAACTGATTAGCTACGGAATTGAAATACGCCTATGGGTTGCGGCTGAATTAAATTTAGGTCCCATTTTCAGGTGTATGTACAAATTCAGCTGCAGTTTTCTTATTTATTAACAGATGTTTACAAGTAATATACCATTTTGTAGGTAAATGGATATACTTTAAGATAGATCTAAAACAATTGTTTATTAATAGGAAATTTGTAAATGTAAAATTATTATTTACAGCAGAAAAGCATTAAAAGAATATAAAAATTTTCCAACTTACCTTCAAGTTTAGAATTTCCAACACATTTAATACCTATCACTTGGTGGTTACCACACATATATATATCTACACAGTATATCTAATAATAAGAACATCCCAGAACACAGAAATTGAACATTTAGTAAATAATTTACACTGCTTATAGTCTATAACCTTATCGCTTGTTGCCATGGTAAACAATTCGATACAGTTTGGTTAGTGGCTTGATAACACAATAAATATGACAATATACTCTACCAAGATCCCTTTGTAACCCCATTTAAAGACATTTAAATTTGTTGCAATGAATAATTTTCTGTCATGTCTTGAATTTCAGCATGCCTGGGATGTAGATGGGAGAGACGTTCTCTACATGAAGAAAGTTGTGTCGTTCAAGACCAAGACAACAGCTGACAAGAAGATTATTCGCCATATACCCCCAACTTGGAGGACAAGGGATGTTGAATGTCCATCACCATCAGAAGACTACTAAATGACAGTGTCAAAATTGTTAGTTGATTGTGTTCTTGGGGATGCCACATATTTGTCATCCAGTATTAAGTGTTTCATAGTTGATGACACATTTAAGTATTTTTTCCACATTTATAGCCAGTAGTACAATATTATTTAAGACAATTTCATGATATTCAGCTATTATTACTGCCTATTTGAGACGATGAAAATGATGTGTCACAATCATATGCTCGCAATTTTCTCCAAAATTAGTTTTTATATGAAGTAATTTGAGATATTAATTGCTAATTACTTCTCTAATTAGTGTTACATAACATTTACATAAGCTCTCGACATTCTGTGCCTGATACTTGGTGATTTAACATCATTCAGTCTGCATTACTGTTGTAGTTTGATGTGAAAATCACAAATGCGACTCAAATGCCAATATAGTAATTATTTAAAATATGCAAATTAGCCCACCATTTTGAATATTAATTAGTTCTGCATGTTTCAAAACATTGTGACAATATAATCTATGAATGCATTTTGTGTTCCGACATAAAAATATATGGTTTATATGGTTTTGTATTAGCAATAAGAAAGATATTTAAGATAATGTAAGCGCTTTGCTATAACATTGACACAGTTTTATTGAGATCCATATTTTTAATTTACCCTATATTTTTCATGTATTTATTATTTAGCAATTATTAATTCATAAAAAATTCATAACTTTTTTTCAGAATTGAGGTACAGACTTGGGTGAGGTGTCATTGAATTGCAAATTTCAAGGCCTATCTAACTATGTTGTTTTTAATGCTATAGCACTATTTTGTGATGAATATGATCTGGAAATTTTCTTCTAAGAATCTATGTATGATTATTTCATCTAGGTAAAATCTATAACTTGCTTAATTAACCTAATATTATATCTAACAAGTGGGTTAAATTATTCAGAGCAGTCAGTTGAGTCAGATTGAGATAATGTTTTTATTTTTCCAATAACAAAAAATGAAAATGTATATTATAATAACTACTATACTATAGTATAAGTATATTCACGCTGCAATATTTATTAGAGATGATCATCGTAGGCTATTTTAGGCCTCTTGGCGGTCAAGAATTTTGTTTCCTAATCTCTACCAACCATTTGATTTGTTGACAACAACAATCCAAAGGTAAAACAATCACATCTCGGTCATTAGACTAGTAAACAAAAACGTCACGTCGTTAAACGGGACATCGGGACAGTGTCACTCACTGCTGAACTCAAGTCACACCGAGTCGCAGTAGAGTTTTCAAATTCTTACAATATCTTGACAGTATCTGCTGGTCTAAAATAGATAACAAGTACAAAATAATGTTTTTCCAGCATGTGATAGTTACCTGTAATTGAGATTTCTTTAATGGACACTAGTTATTATGTCTTTAATTACACAAACAACTCGACGGCGTGTTGCTCTCATTCGGGCTGGCCAGGTACTTTTAATCTAGGCAAGTTAAAATATTGAAGACATTATTTTCGCAAATAATTGTTGACTGTCTCTGAAAAACAACAAGAACGCACAAAAATACCGAATAAAATCGGAATAAAACAAGATTATTGTATATTATATTCTTCAAATGTAACTGACTACATTATTTAATAGAAATAAGACACATCTTTGAGATTTTATTACAAAGTACATACATAAACCACATGAAGCAATGCAAGGTTAAAAATAATTGTGCTAGTGTTGCAAAATTAGAATTAATTACAAGAGTGAGATAAAGAGAACGTTTAATTTTTATTGAGTTGGAAATAAAGTCATATTTAATCGTGTAACAACACTCACTAAACGATATAATTTTTTAATTAAAAAATTGTATTAATTAAACACAGTCAAAGATAACTGTTGAATTTCAAGTATGTATACATTCTTTTGTTATCGTAATCATTTTTATCTGGAAAAAAATATTATTATCGATACACAGCTTGTTTGATTTTTGTGATTATGTTGCAGTGATCATTCTTTATTTGAATATGTCAATTTCATTCTTAAATGCCAAACTATAAACTTGTGCATACACGCGGTACTCGTGGCATGAAATAGAAAGAGTTCTTATGCAATTAGCAATGTGAGACCGAAGAAACGAAACAAAGTGATCCATTTCACTTTAAGTTTAAATTTCTTAATATAATGTTCATAAATTCTCTCAGCAGCGATTTTTAAAAATAGAACTGCTTATGTATGAACAGTTTCATTGTATTGGTAAATCATTATTCTTTGTCTTTTGTTCCTTCGATTGTTAAGTGACGGTAAACATCATCATGTGCCATGCCGGATGACTTTCGTTGACTTCCAACTCTTTCTGTCAGTGTTGTTAGTTCTGATGTTTACTTTATTACATGGTCACTGTTAAGCTGTTCTTTCTTCACCGCTATATACCTATTATCCAAGTAGTTTGGTCGTCTGTTATGATCCGATATGTTGCTTTTTCCATCAGTTTGGTCTCCTGTTATAAGCTATAGCGTTGTGTTGTTTCACCCATCAGTTTAGCCTGCTGTTGTGCCGTGTTCCAAATATATTCTTTATATAACGTCACACACATACAGTTCAGCATCTATAGAATTCGACTGGACTATCAAAACAAATAACACGTATCAAGTTATTAGCATAGTCACATCTATTAACAAAAGGAAATTGCACGATCGAAGTAGTACCTTAGTAATAACTTCGCGTAACTTATTCCTACCAGCAACCGCTTCTTCGATGATAAAACTAGCAGCCGCATCGGAAACGTATCCACACTATGTTTACCCGTGGCCCCGGCAACATAAGACCGACTAGCTCAGACGGAAAACCAAAATTCATGTTTAATGGGGTTGGTTTTTATATTTTTGATAGAACACTGTAAGCTTTTTAGTAATTTTACTCAATTCTATTAGTCCATGGTTATTTATTAATGAACAATATTAACAATACTAATATTCCTTAGTGTTAAACTTAACTTGCAACATAATATAACATTGATTTAGCATGTTGTGTTATTTTTAAAATGAGTTCATCTTTATACAACAATACTGGAATACAAGGTCACGCGACGGTTGTGGTCATATTTCCTGTAATTTTTACCTGAAACCGCAGGCTGTATGTTATCAGATGCCACTGTTTAACTTAACAACGTGAGTATGTTAGAATAAAGCGCTTTCGCAAAACTATAAGTCGCAAGTATATAAGCATGTGAACTCACCCGAGTGGTTACCGGGGTCCAAATTTGGGGTGTAAAGAATAGAACCACTGTTACCTGCCACGCATGTCGTAAGAGGCGACTAAGGAGGTTTGGCTGAAATCGGATGCACATGTCCTAAACGTGCAGAACTCTATGCGTTTAGGGGCCTACCAAACCAATGTGCAACGTATACACGTTTTTGGCAATGATCAAACATATCACAAAGAGTGATTAAAATTGGTTGTAAAGAACGAACGCAAAGAAGAAGAAGAGCATGTGAACTCAGCACTCTAATGTAATTAACTATAGGATTCTCCGAAATGAGATAATTCTTATTTTCCATGTTTGTTGGCCCACACGCTCTGATATAACCAAAACAAGGTTTGTCCTTAGGTTGAAAGGTCGTGCCTCGACAAAGCTTAATCCTCTCCCCCAAACTATACAGTATATCAGCGAGACGTGAAAAGCACGTATCCCAGACAAGAACCCCGTTTTCACACCATCCACTCCAATTACAAAGCAGAACTCTTAGCCCTTCTGATGGCAGCACAGCACATGAATAAGCTGCAAGCACCTGCAGGCAAGATGGTATTTCTCACAGACTCACTGTCAGCTATACAAGCCCTGGAGGCTAAATCAGCTGACAGCACAGTACAAAACCTAAAACGAGAACTTGCTCAGCTTTCAGAAAGGCAGAAATTCACTTGCAGTGGATTCCATCTCACTGTGGCATTTCAGGCAATGAGAGTGCCGATGTCTTAGCTAAGGAGGTTATCATGGACATTAGAAAAGAACCTACACCATCCAACGATGACTACCACACACTTGACCGACAAGGACAGACTATCATCTTCCGACTCAGGATAGGTCATAACAGACTGAACAAACACCTCCACAGGCTGCGATTGTCCCCAACCCCTCTGTGCCCCTGTGGCTCCGCTGAACAAACCACAGAACATGTCCTGCAAGACTGCCCCTGTATGTCCTCCCAAGAAAGGAATGCTGGCCCTACAACACAACACTACATTCAAAACTACATGGCACTAGAGATGAGCTCCAGACTACAGTCGATTTCATCATTAGAACGCGTCTAACGGTATAATCATCAAAAAAGCGATCGCAAAGAAGAAGAAGAAGCTAAGGAGGGCAGTGCCAAAGAGTAAATTTACTAACCCTTGTCTTTTCAAGAGGTTAAAACCCTCATACAGAGAAAATCTGAAGTAGACTGGAAGACAAACACTGGATATGATTATGGAAAAGACTCCCTCAAAGACCTAAGCAGAACAGACCAGGTCATTATATTTCGACTACGCACAGGACACTGCAGACAACAAACACTTATATAGACTAGGAGTAAGTCAAACAGCTCTCTGCCAGTGTCAGCAAGTGGAACAGACACCAGAGCATATCCTGCAAGACTGTCCTCTCCTGTGTGGGCTGAGAAGCAACATGTGGCCACACCCAGTCGACCTGAAAACTAAGCTTTGGGAAACCTGACAGATCTGAAGCTGACTGCCCATTTGTGGTCCACAGTAAATTAAGCGCATGACCAGAGATCGCTGAAGAAGAAGAAGAACACCATCCATGTGCTCTGTTTCAGACGAATACACACCGTCAGGTGTCAAGATAACATCTTCAATATGGAAGTTCTGGCACAGAAACTCTATCAGTTTGCATACATCTGTTGGGGGAGACTTAGCACTTATGGGTCTGTCCAGAGTGTAATGACGTCGGTTCAGTAACCAATACAAACCAGATAATTTTGAGCTGATTATTTCAGCCATTTGAAATCAGGTTATCACTTGAAGGTGGAGTATATAGTAGGATTTTATCGTTTGACCTCTCATTCAGTACGCTTTAGACACCAAACCCGTATCTGACAGTTAATAAAATGTAGGGAGGGAGGAAGGGACAGACCAAGAAAAAGATGGTTGATAGAGTTACATACATCTTGATTCTCGTCCATCACGGGTGATGATGACCACACACATTTTCATCCAAGGGAATGTAGTTGCGCTATGTTTGTGTATGCGTAGATGACTAGTGAGCCCGATACGGGCTTGAAATGTTCGTGTACAGTGTGGGCAAGGTATACTTGCACTTGTGGGAAGTTTTACTGCCTTTCTGTTTTGACGTCTTTGCTCCATCCGTGCTGTTCTATCTGCCTCGCAGGCCGAGGAACCGTGTCGAAGAAGTGTGCGCCAGGCTGATCTGTCTTGAGCAGCATTCTCCCAGTTGTTGACATCTATGCCAAAAGATTTCATCGAGTTCTTGAGTGTATCTTTGAATCGCTTTTTCTGCCCCCACCCCCATCCCTGTGAGCGTTTACCACTTTGCAGCTCACCATAAAAGAGTCGTTATGTATTCTGCAATATGGCATTCGAGCCACATGTCCTGCCCATCTTGTCTGGGACTGCATCAAGATGGACATCTTAAAACTCCACAATACCACAGCATATCAAGCGGGTCCGAGCATGCACTATTTCGCAAACCGATCATCAGTTAAACCACAGTCGTTTAGGGGCCTACCAAACCAATGTGCAACGTATACGTTCTTGGCAAAGATCAAACATATCACAAAGAGTGATTAAAATTGGTCGTAAAGAACGAACGCAAAGAAGAAGAAGAGTTAAACCACAGCCAGGCTCTAGCTCTAGTAGTTTATAGTTGGCTCTGGTTAAACCTGCTACGGCTAACAGAAAAAAGCAGAGAAGGACAAAAGAAAGAAAGAATAAAATGGGTGTAAACTAAATTATTGTTTCGTTGCCAGTAGTAATGCACGATGTATGTATATTGTTTACCATTTTAATTTTAGAATTGTTCTGCACGTTTTTTCTCTCAGTTGTTTGTTTCGCACACTTTCCCGGTTACGAATATTAAATAATTCTGTAAATAAAAATCTTTCACAAGGAGCATTAGTTGATATAGAAGCAAAAAGCAAAGCATGCTTTTTCTAAACATAGATGGTTGGTGATAATATAACGTAATAAAGACAATGAATAACAACAACTCATGCGACAAAGTGCAAGAAGACCTAGAGCCAGCTATTAAATTGGCGAAATATGAAGCTGCAGACAAGACGAAATGTCAGAACATTGAAATGATTGTTGTACAGCAGCAGACGGGAGCTGTTAGTGTTGTGAAGCAGGTTGATTCACATGGCGATCACGATGCACATGACGAAGGTGCAAAAAGCAACTCATATATAAATGCTTCATTGCTTTCAAATACAATTCAGCTGGAACTACAAAATAGCTATAAGGAGTCAGCAGCGTTTTTTGATGGTATTATTACGTTTAGTTTAGTTTAGTCGTCGGATCACCATGACCATCATTGCTAGTACTTGCACGTCGAACAAATTAGTCCATAAGTTAGCATAAGTGCTCCGATCTCTCCCTCAGTATGTCCATCAGCGTGTGGCGACTAACGACACCGGTTCTTTGTTGGTTTACAATTTATGATATGAATTAATGCCTTTAACTTTAAACTTGAAACATACTATACAAACATAAACAATGCAGTATACATAATATATATAAATAATGCTACTCTGGGTTACTTTGTTGTTACACGTGACCCAACTGTGTACTACTACACTGTTTTGAGTTATTGTGTTATTATAATCAGCCAATAAATTCCAATTTATTTCCGTTTTTCTGCAATAAATGTTGCAATTTAAGTGTATATTCATCATAGCCTTTCACTTTTCTTGTGTAGATTATGAAGCTTCTTCTTCTTCTGCATTCTCACTAGATTGGGATTTGGATTCTCTAATAAAGGCAGCCGTCTGTCTCAGATTATCAGCCACGCCATACAGTTTGTCTTGGACACTAGTGTAAGTGGGTCACCTCTTTCTTCTCAAGTCTGCATACTGGGGGCAGTTCTGTAGGATATAATTCCTATGATTTCTGCTTCCCTGTTTGTGCCGACCTCTTTGTGCAGTAAGTTTTGACCACCCTCGTGATGGTGGGTCTGCAATTCTTATAGCGTGGCTAAATCTCAGAGGCAGATTGGCGACCATAGAATCCGTGATCCCATTCCGCATTGGAGGGTCGTGCACCATGTTATGAGCCTTACGGCCTGGTGCATCCGTTTTCAGGCATTTGTTTCAGGTTAGCATTCTCAGCTGGACACATGCATCCGATTTCAACCAAACCTCCTTAGTCACCTCTTACGACATGCGTGGCAGGTAACAGTGGTTTCATTCTTACGCCCAAATTTGGGCCCCGGAACCACTGGCAAGATTATGAGTATAATTATTATAAATATTTCACAAGTATCAAACAGAAAAGAAACATGATTTTCTGTGAATAAGACTCAGATAAAATACTAAATACAATGAATAAGGACAATAATTTTAAAGTATCATTTTTCATGTCTTGCCAAACTGATACTCAGCGGTGTGCATCATGATTCTAGCTGTTCTCTGTCAGAACTTGGCTCACATGACAGCAGCTTGTGAATTACTTTGTTCTGTGTGAGATGTCCGCATCTGTCTCAGTCATACTCATCTCGCCTATGACATCTTACATCCATCTTCTCCGGTCTTCATCTACCTCAATGTGATAGTTCCAATTATTAGTATGTAACCATACTTTGTATTTCTGTAATATTTATCAATTTTAACAGCTAGGATTCCACACAAAAATTCATCTACCTGGCAATAAGTTTCAAATGCTCAGTCTAGACTATAAGATAGGCTGCCTCTATGAACTGCATATCAGTTGAAGTTCTGAAGGTTCCCATAACTTCCCATGAGCTCGGATGCTTTCCTGCATAGCGATAGGCCATGTTTTGTTTTGCTGATGTAATTATAGTAAACAGGACTACAGAGTGCTGTGGAGCCTGTGCTTCAGTCTTATTAAATGAAAATACATGCTTCTGAGGAGATTAGAGCAATTATGGAGATGAAGATGATCCTCAAATGAATAATGAACACTTTGTTATACATTGTTCATAGTCTGTAAACTCAATGGCATTGTTACACATATGTAAATTTTTAAATTATTTTCTGCTAACAATAATGCAGGTGTGACAGGTTTGGAACTCAGCTGCTCTCCATTTCGTCACTCTGTCTTACCAAACTTCATCGCTGATAATGATTATATAACAAAACTGGAAACTGTGCTTCTTGACTTGCCTCTTCGAGATAAAAATAATGATCTCTACAAATTCAGCCAGGTACAGTATACAATTTTTCCATTACAAATATATGTCTATGATTATTATTATATTTTTCTCATACTGCTGTATGTTAGATAGAGTATAGGACATGTAATCTATTCAATCTCAGGTGATTAAAATCCTCCACCAAGGTGTAAGAATCAACCATCTTCTTCTTCTTTACGATCACTATTTTGATGATTATAACATTTTCTGTGGTTTCTCTTTCTCTCTGCAATTGTTTTTTTTCGCCATGTTGATCATTCTTATTGTGATATATAAACAGCCTTTGCCAAGAATGTATTTTACGTCACATCGTTCGGCGCCATTTGGAGCTCTAGTGCTTATCCTTTGGTGATGTGTCCGGTTTCAGCCAGCGTTTACTGGGTTCGCTCTCCATCAGCCTTTGACTGTCCCCAGGTTGTTCTGTGGTTTGATCAGAGGTGACACAGAGGGGATGGGAACAGTCGTAGCCTCTGTATGTGTTTGTTCAGTCTGTTATGTCCTATCCTATCGGAAGATGGTAGTCTGTCCTTGTCTGTCGAGTGTGTGGTAGTCATCGTTGGATAGTTTTAGGTTATTTTCTAATGTCCACGATAGCTCTTTTTTTTCAAAGTATGTCATATTGTTATCTATTTGTTCACATTCTGCTATGTTTTTAACAAGTTTGTCTGCCTTTGCGTTGCCTGGCATCCCACAGTGTGATGGTACCCACTGGAATGTAACACTCTTGTCGACAGAAATCTTGCTGAGCTCTTTTCTTCTTCTTCTTCTTCTTCCAACGTTTTCAGACATATTTTTTAATTTTTTAAAGTATTTAGTGGTAAACCCGGGTCCATGTACATTCCAATAGTTGTCTTGGACTGATATGGGTTTGGCCCAGGTTTTTTCTTTTGTTCCATGTACTTGGCATTTTTGCAGATGTGTGTCTCTGTCATCTTGCGGGTGACAGAAATGTCGAGGGGCCATTTTTACTTTTTAAAAAGATGGTACCTCATCATTGTGCCCTGTTAGACAAAATGACAACCTGCCTTCACTTAGTTGGGGTCATCGCCTTTTTCATCCCCGGGGTGATCCTTTTAATTTGTTCTGTACCTTTTTACCCCTTTTTGCTTTCATATGCCGGGTTTCTTCTGTGGTTTTGCTTTTTGCCAATATGTCTAAACTTTGCCAGGTATTCCGGTGAGATGGATCCATGAACCCATCTAGAAAGATGTTGATATTTGGGTTTAGTGATGTTTAGTTCCTTCGTTATCGTTTCATTTTTGAGCAGTAATTACTGACAGGGCATGTAAAAACCAGGTTTTTCATTTACATGTTCCTCTGACATTGGTTGCTTCCCGGACCTCTGCCTCTGCCAATTGCTGGAGAACCTTCCGTCGCAATTTTAGTTTCCCTGAGCCTGTCACGAGCCTTTGGGCCCTCCTCCTCCATTTTCAGGCATTGGACCCCCCATCCTTACAGGGGCCCACCCTGCTGTTAGGAAAGTGTTCCAGGGGGGGGTTTTTCCTTGTTTGGGGTTTTTTTCCTACTATCCTGTGATGTTCCATTCAGCCGGGGAATTTTGTATTTTATATCGTCTTGTGGGGTTTATTTTAGTGGTTTGGGGAAACCCCAGCACATGATGGTTGTTTGCTCAACATCTTTTGTCGCGCGGGTCGTTAGTCCCCTCCCACCCACATTCTGGGTACTTGGGTGATTTTCTAGTTTTTTGAATTTTCTGCTTGTTTTGGTCTGCGTTCTTATATCCTCCATTGGTTGAGGGGGGGTCTTCCATTTCCCGTATTGGTGACTATTCCCCTGTAATTTCTAGCTTGGTTCTGAACACGGTTTATTTTATTGAAGGATTGGCCACAGTTGCCCATGCAGAGACCAACCCGTGTGCAAATACCATATAAAACTTTTTTAAAAAACCCGTTTTCCCCCCAGGTTGGAGCTGTTTTTTTTATATTGCCATCCGATTTTGCTCGGGTTTGTTTTTTTAATCTGGCATGCATGCATGGGTGGTCGGGTGATTCCGGTATGGGGTTTTTCGGGGGGCAAATATGGTTATTTAGTAGGAGCTTTTGGGCTTTTGGGCTTTGTTGATAGGGGGAAAAAACGATATGTCGTTTTTTTCATTTTTGATCACCGGGATTTGGCCTTTGGCTAGGATGGAGGGCTTGTTTTATTCTGCTTTTGAGGGTAACGCCCTAGTCCACAGGGCCAGGGCATCCCAGGGGGGGGATCCCTGGGTATGTTCTTTGTCATTGATGATAATGAGGGAAAAGTGTTGGGGAATCTCCCCCCAGGGGAAACCCTTTTTCTAGTTTGTTTTTTGCGGGGAAACCCTTTACTTATTTGAGTTCTTTTTTTTAGATATTTATATCCATTTGTACATTCGTCCGCTACAGGTTTCCGAACTTTACTTTTTTGGCCAGCCTTCCCACTTTTTCAAAAACCTTCCCGATCTACCCATACTGCGTTTGTTTTTCCCCTTGAAAAGCATCCCATCTCCCGGGCGATGTTTTCATTTATTTCTGTAGATCTTTTTTGAAGCCTGCTTGTTGGGGGGAAAGCCCTTTTTTTCCAGATCCCATTATCGGTTTGATCATGCCTCAGCAATTTTCCCCACGACCAGTAGGCTATTTGGGCTATAAACCCAGGGTCTGGGGTTTTCCCCGCCTTTTATCGGGATCAGATAGCTTCCTTCCATTCTTTGGGTATAACGCCACTTTTCCAGCTACAGTTAAATATTTATAGTAGCTTCTTTTTCGCTTGTCGTCCCATTTCTATTATCATTTCGTTAGTTATCCCATCATTGCCTGGTGATTTTCTTTTCTTTAGAGAGCGTAATGCTTTTTCTAATTCATGTATTGTGAATTTAGTTGTCATGTGCTCCTCCGGGGACCTTGAATGAGGTCGTGAGCCATTAGTTCTTCTTTATGGTTTCCTCCTTTCTTCAGGAACATCTATATGATTTACTTGTGTAAAGTGCTCACTAAGGATATTGGCAGCTTGTTTGCCGCTTAGAGCTCTTTTCTCAAGGATGGATGTTCAACCAACCATCTCAAACCTGTTGTTTGCTGATGACTATACCCTTTTTACCAACTCTGAGGAAGATATGCAGATCTACACGGACATGTTTTCTATGGCTTGTGATAGGTTTGGCATTAACATTAGCAATATTGAGCTCACATTCAGCTCGCCCCTAGAGAGCAGTACCATGATCCAGTCATTAATATTAACCCGGATACAACCCAGAGCCCGACGGTATAAATACACTAAACAGAAAAGCAGTCTTCAGACTTAGAATGGGACACTGCAGTCTCAGAGCACACCTCCACAGAATGGGTCTCAGGGACTCGGTAACCTGCACCTTGGAGCACCAAAGCAGTCCCCAGAGCACATCCTGCAAGACTGCCCCAGTCTAAGTAGTGTTAGAATGGAGATCTGGCCAACAGAAACAACCCTACAAGACAAACTAGGGGGACCGGTGAAGACCTCGAGCGCACCGCCCTGTTTATGACACATCCCGGAGTAGTCGCATAGCAAAAGTTGATCGCAGAAGAAGAAGAATATTAACCCTTTGACTCCGTAATTTAGTTTTACCTCAGGATGCATTTATACTGCAGTGTATACTGAACTAGCTAGTATAGCAGCTTTGCGTCATCTTAAAATGTGACGAGAGCCAGTACATCGGCTCAGAAGGGCGTAAGGGTTAAACACCAGCGTCTCCTGGCAACTTTGTCTATCTTGACAGAAGCCGATAAACATTCACTCATACCACCACCAAATATTTTGTACTTTCTTAAGGATGGAATGAGAGTCTGACACAATAGTTGCTCTAGTAAACATCATAATTAAATAATTAAACCATTTTATGAAACCATTAGTTTGCTAATTTGTGATTCTTTTTTTTCTCACCAGAGTGCAGACTTGAACTACAGCCAATCCAAAGCTCTGTCAACTTTTAGGTACTACTTTATATATACCATATATTTCACTAGATTGAAACCAATCAATTTCAAATCATTGCCGCCTGAGTGGTTACCGGGGCCCAAATTTTGGGTGTAAAGAATAGAACCACTGTTACCTGCCACACGTCTTAAAAGGCGACTAAGTAGGTTTGGCTGAAATCAGATGCACATGTCCTAAACGTGTAGAAGTCTATGCGTTTAGGGGCCTCCAAACCAATGTGCAACGTATACACGTTCTTGGCAAAGATCAAACATATCACAAAGAGTGATTAAAATTGGTCGGAAAGAACGAACGCAAAGAAGAAGGAGGAGTGAAACTAATTAAGCTTAACATACCACAGGAAGCTCACCACGTGGGAAATGAAATGCTTTAGGAAGGCAGTGGGGGTAGCCAGGAAAGATAGACTACAAAATGAGGACATCAGAAGCAGAGTGAACATAACTTCATGCACCGAATACATCGAAAGACAACAAATGCAGGGGTTTGGACATTTAATGAGAATGAAATACTACCAATAACAGTATACAATAAAAGAGATCGGGTACTAGAGCTAAGAAAAAAAGATGGATAGACAATATCAAGACCACACTACATAAACACGGATATAACACAACAAGGGCGACTCATCTAGCCCTAGAACGCAAATTAAAGGCAACACACAGGCGACTTGGGGATCTCAAACACAAGTACCTCTGAAGTCAGAGTAAGGTTTGCCTGAATGATGGTGGACACTGATGATAAGGAAAGCAATCCTTCACGCAAAAATCTCTCAGAGGTGCTACATTAGACGTCATAACTATACCTGAATTAATAGCAGAATAAAAAATCTCCTTTTCTTGAATGTTTGTCAACAAAGCAGTCAGTGTCCGAGATGCCTTGTGATATATTTACCATAGTATAACTTGAACCTTCTTCACTTGCATCTAGAACGTTGTAGTAATCATCATGAAACACATTCAACTAAAAGTTCAACATATTTTCAGATCTTTGTGTGAGGACATGAAAATATTTCTATCAAATGTCACAGGCATCCCACTTAACTCTAAGATTGATCTATTTTGTTCTCAGTACAAGTACACAGGTAGGTTGTTATTTATAGAGTTAATGAGTAAATTGTTTTTTTATTTACATTGTAACAGATGCTTTATGCATTTTCGAAAACTGGTATGTGCATTGGGAAAACTGGTATTTACATTGTGAACATGGGTATGTGTATTGTAAAAATTGGTATTTACTTTGTGAAAAAGGTATGTGCATTGTGAGAACTGGTATTTACATTGTGAAAATGGTATGTGCATTGTGAGAACTGGTATTTACATTGTGAAAATGGTATGTGCATTATGAAAACTGGTATTTACATTGTGAGAACTGGTATTTACATTGTGAGAACTGGTATTTACATTGTGAGAACTGGTATTTACATTGTGAGAACTGGTATTTACATTGTGAGAACTGTATGTGCATTGTGAGAACTGGTATTTACATTGTGAAATTTTCATTGTTCTTGACATTCTGTCCATTTATGCAGTACTAACTGTAAGAGCAGCTCCTGGTACACCATCAGAAGCAACCACTGTTTAAAATTCATAGCTGCCATGATTTTTATTGGCAGAAAATAAATAAAATCTCAAACTCAAATCATTTAGGTAGAATTATCTCTCTCTCTGGCGATCACCGCCCAGAACGATGTACCAGACTTCCCCATAAATTCTATTCATGTGGAAATCTGATTCATGCAGCCTTAGCATTGGTGTGTTTTACGTCACATCTTCAGCACCATTTAGAGCTCTGGTGCTTATCCTTTGGCGATGTGTGCGGTTTCAGCCACCGTTCACTCGGTTTGCTCTCCGCTCTGTAGCCATCTATTGTTTTTTTCCGGTGTGGGGTAGCCAGCCCCACGCCCAACCTCCTTACTCGCCTCTTACGACATGCACGACAGGTAACAGTGGTTCTATTCTTTACACCCCATTTTGGACCCCGGTAACCACTCGGGCAAGGTAGAATTCAACATACATGATTTGAACTAGATATTGACATTCTCTTTGGAAAATTAAGTACTACTGAAATTCAGATAATTCAACAATTTACTATATCATAAGCTTGGGCTCAGTGTGTATGTGGACAGATTTAGCATTGTTTGTGCCAAAGTAAAAACCAAATAGATGGATACAACTAGTAAATGGCGTATTTAATTATTTTAGGGCCATTAGGGATGTATGATCTGACTGTATATGTGATGTATTATCTGACTGTATATGTGATGTCTGGTGTATAGGAATTTATTTGAGTAGCCTTTGCTTGATAAAGGCCTTTTTTGGTTGAAACGTCACTGTATCTTATTTTTTGTACTTTGTAAAACTATATTACTTTGTTTTTATGCCTTTGCTACATAGTTTTAATGCAGTCTTATCTTATATCAATAATACTATTTACTCTTAACAGATATTTTGCTTTGTCATGATGACGAACTGGAAGAAAGAAGAATAGCTTTCATTTACTATCTTGTTCCTGAGCAGTGGTCTCTGTCTGATGGAGGAACACTGGATTTGTTTGACTCTGATGGTTAGTGATATTTTTGCTAATAAATATCCACCAACTTGTGGAATTTTGCAATTTACCTGTATGGTGCCGGGGCCCTAAGGAAGCAAAGAATAGTACCACGGCAACCTACAATACATGTCGTAAGAGATGACTGATATAGACCCTAGGGATGCTAGCCTAGTAAATAAAAAGCAGTGCAGAAATCGGATATGCTGGCCTACTTGTATGCGCATAACTGGCACAAAGTACTATTGTTCTTAGGCTCAGATCACATACAAATCGATACAGTGGTTGACAGGTGGTCGATATGGAGTGTTCAAAGAAAAAGAACTGCAATTTATTTAACATAGAGAATGCAAAAGAAAGATTATATATTTACAATTACAAAATCTGAGGTTCTCAAAATCTGTGGTTTGGAAGTAAAGTTCCAACCTTTTTTGTGTGGCTGATATTTGTGACTGTCTCTTCTTGTGTTTTTCTGAGATTTCATATTTCACATGTGGTTACTTTCTGTGCCTGTGCTTTATACATTGTCCATGTTTGGCATTGGTAGCATGCAGTATCAATGAAGATGCTTTTAATCATTTGTTGTTTAGCTGAAAGGGAGATGCTTGAATGTCTGCCTAGTGGGGGTATTTGGTAGGAGACAGTATCTGCGTTCTAGACTCTAGCTTCTATTTCTCTGTCTTTTTCTTCTTCTTTGCGTTCGTTCTTACGACCAATTTTAATCACTCTTTGTGATAAGTTTGATCTTTGCCAAGAACGTGTATACATTGCACATTGGTTTGGTAGGCCCCTAAACGCATAGACTTCTACATGTTTAGGACACGTGCATCCGATTTCAGCCAAACCTCCTTAGTCGCCTCTTACGACATGCGTGGCAGGTAACAGTGATTCTATTCTTTACACCCCAAATTTGGGCCCGGTAATCACTCGGGCGTATTTCTCTGTAAAGTCTCTCATCTTCTGTGAATATACTTGCTAAGTATTTGAACTTTTCTACTTGTATGATTGTAGTGCCGTTAATATGAAAGTTTAATTTATTATGTTTCCTGCCTGTACTCATTGCCTCAGTCTTTGTTGTATTTATTTTCATGTCATACTTTGTACAGTTACAATACAAAGAGTCAGTATGGTGTTTTAGATTCTGACTTATTAACAATCACTGTAAATGGTTGTTCAAACGAAATGAATAATTTTGTGTGTGATGGTATTCTTTTCATAACTTTGTCACTTTCACAATTTGTTTCAGAACTTGGACAACCAAAAAATATAGTGAAGTCAATTGTGCCGAAAAGAAATTCTTTTCTTTTCTTTGAAGTTTCTGCAGCTTCATTCCATCAGGTGAGCATAAGCTTCTTCTCAGACAATATAATTGATCTGGAAATTGCTCTCTACAAACAGTGGAATAAAAATTGGAACAATTATAGTAGTCGGGTTAATAGTGGTCGTCTTATGGAGTAATACTTGTGTAGACTGCTGTGTTTTGTTATGACGGCTGTTTCCTTTGATAGGAATTACAAATTTATGTGGTGGATAGTTGATGTCAGCACTCTGGTGGCTGCCTTATGTAGTTAATGCGTTTGCAAGCTGCCGGTTTGTGTCGAAACTTCTGATTCTTTCACCAGTTTACATGAGACAATTATGAGCAGTTTGGGAGGTGTTCGCTAGCACAGAAACAGAGCAATTATGGGGCAACTCGCTGCCGTGAAGTAGTAACCATGACTAACCTGACTTTCCTGGTAGATAATGTATTCAATATAACCTTGTCTTTATTTTCAGGTGGCAGAGGTATTGACTGACAAGATGACTCGTTTGTCTATCAGTGGCTGGTTTCATGGACCACCATTAGCAAGACCTCCCACTTACACAGACACATTACCACCGGCAATATCTTATGGCAGCATTGAGGTCAGTTTATTTTTAATATAATTATCAAATAATTGACAATGTAATTTGACATATTCTTGTGCAGAATTGTAAGATCCTTTCATACAATTCTAATTTTGAACATTGTACATACGCCTGGTCAGAGAAGGCACGCCTCTATGATGGGAGGACATTAATAAAAGGAAGCGGGCTTTCATACAAAAATCAGTCAGAAGCAACATATCAGTGGCCCTGACTACACCTGAATTCAAAGCGGACAAACGCAAGAAGAACATTGTAATGTATACATTTGTTATCTTTATTTAGGCATCTAAGTTCGTTTTTTTCTTTCAATCATTAGTTAGTTTTTTTTTCTTGTATTATCCCCCATTTTCCTCTCATATTTTAAATAGAAAATAGTAGATTGTGATTTTCTACCTGTTCTTCTTTGTGTTCGTTCCTTACAACCAATTTTAATTACTCTTTGTCATATGTTCGATCTTTGCCAAGAACATGTATACGTTGCACATTGGTTTGGTAGGCCCCTAAACACATTGACTTTTACGTTTAGGGCGTGCATCCGATATCAGCCAAACCTCCTAGTCCCTCTTACAGTGGCAGGTTACAGTGGTTCTATTCTTTACACCCCAAATTTGGGTCCCAGTAATTTTCTACCTGTTCTGGCAGTGTGTTTGGTGTGTAGAGAGAGAGAGTACCACAGGGAAAATTATAGCCATATCCAGTTTGCAGATAGTCATGATCCTATTCTTTCATGGTCACATTTTCTCCACTTAGTTCATGTATGTCTCCTCATGCCACACCCCAAGCAAACAAGCTTGGCTGACTCTGGTTTTGTTGTTGTTGTTTGTTTGTTTGCATTTGTTTTTCTCAACAAGTTTAATCACACTTTGTGATATGTTTGGTTTTTACCAAGAACAACTAGACATTGCGCCACGATTCATAGGTCCCTACATATGTAGGACAGACGCATCCGAAATATTCGACCTAGCTGACTGGCTAAACTAAATGAGTGCAACGGAAAAAAATCCCATTAGTAGATTTCTTCTACTTGTTTATTGCTCCCTCTGTGAATAAGATAAAGCCCACACAATCCCAGTTTCTCACTCAGAGAGGGGGATTGACTGGATCCAACTGATCAGACTCATGTATATGCTAAATACAAATAGATTCTGTAATTGGCAGTGTGAAACCCCTGGCACATTTAGAGGTGACCCAGGATGAGATGATCCTACTCTGTCTTTGAGTCAACCTGAGATCAAGTATGGTCAGACAAATCCCACAGTAGAATTTGATCCTGGTAACGCACACATACAGTGGAGCGTCTTGCCGAATAGATTTAGAGTGCAGCTTCCATGCTGGAGACCCTGGTTCAATCCACGGTAAGGCTAAGGAGTTTTTTCTGTCGGGGCATAAAAAATCATAACCTGAACATTTTCGCAGCGACTGCACTAGCCATGTGACCATTAAATTCCACAGAAATATGACTCCCCTGTCTACACCGTCCAAAAATAGATATTACAGAGAGTAACTACTACACACCTAGAAATCACGCACACTAACTACTTACACCATCATTGCTGTCTATATATTGTTAATGCATTGAAAGTAATTGTACAGATTAATGTTACATTGAACAGGAGGAAGTATTTTATGCATGGATCAACCCACTTTACCTGGCCCCAGAAATCCAGACTGATATCAAGAGAAGATTTGAGGAGGATTCTGAAATAGAACTCACAGATTTCTTACAGGTTAGTTATTCTTTATTCTCTATTGCTCTCATTTCTCTAGCTTTATAGTTTTTTCTATCAGGGGCATAAAGAAAAGCCATAACCTGAACAGTTTCGCGGTGACTGAACTAGCCATGCAACCATTAAATTCTACAGGCACATGTAGTAAATCCTACATTGCCCTAAAATGTGGTATTACAGACAGTAACTGCAGGTTTTTTTTTATCAATGTCTAGAATAGTGGTTCTCACATTTTCTCAGTGCAGCCACAATATTTTTCTTTGTTCCATCATTCCATTTGTTTGAAATATGGTCTATGTATTTAATGCGCCCAAGTGGTTACCGGGGCCCAAATTGGGGTGTAAAGAATAGAACCACTTTTACCTGCCACGAATGCTGTAAGAGGCGGCTAAGGAGATTGGGCGTGGGGCTAACCACCCCACACCGTATAAAACACTAGATGGCTACAGAACGGAGAGCGAACCGAGTAAACGCTGGCTGAAACCAGACACATCGCCGAGGGATAAGCACCAGAGCTCCAATGGTGCTGAAGATGTGACGTAAAACACACAAATGCTAAGGCTGAATGAATAAGATTTCCACATGAATAGAATTTATGGAAGGTCGATACATCGATCTGGACAGTGATCGAGAAAGAGAGTATTCAATGTATTTCTTTTGTATAAACTTCTTTGTTTTTATTATATTAGCTTAAGAAGAACAGTAAACCAACAAAGGACTTGTGCCGTTAGTTGCCTTATGCTCAGAGACATACTGAGAAGATTGGAGCACTTATGGACTAATTGGTTGGATGTGCGGTGATGATGATCCGATGATGAAACTAAACTTCTTTGTTTTTTGTAGAGCACACTAGGCACATAACTGGCACAATGTACAATCTCAGGCTCAGATCACATACATATCACAAATAGTGGTTTAACAAGTGATCGATATGGAGCATTCACAGAAGAAGAACGTTGAGATGAAGACAAAACTTTCTATAATGTGAATAATATATTCAGTTCTTTATGTCACATACTATCATACTGTATACACAGGAAGACAAGTACCTGGAATTGATAGCAGCTTTGCAAACAGGGAACATCAACTGGATCTTGCTTGGTCCAGCAAATAAAAGGTAACATCATCCTATTTATATTTGTTCTATCTATTGAGAGGGAGGCTCAGTGGTTAAGCTCTTAGAAGCAAGTAGAATGCCATTTCTGCAAAGATGGACTGAGCCATATTGGGTAAAAACCCAGTGCAATGAAGTCAATCCTTTAGCTTTAGTCCCTTTTTTTTTAGACTTTGTCTATTCCCCATATGGCTCTGTCCCTGTCAGCAGAAATGGCGCGCATCTGCCGAGAGTATTGCACAAAGCACGAACTCCATAGCTCCAGCAACAATCCTAGGGATCTAATTAAAAAACATTACACACGTGACTCAGTCCGAATTCAAACTCACAACCTTCAGAATGACAGGCAACTTCTTAACCACTTTGCCATAGAAATCCATTTAGTAGAATTATTTTTTTCTTTTCTTTTGCGTTCATTCTTTACAACCAATTTTAATCACTCTTTGTGATATGTTTGATCTTTGCCAAGAACTTGTTTATGTTGCGCATTGGTTTGGTAGGTCCTAAACGCATAGACTTCTACACGCTTAGGACACATGCATCCAATTTCAGCCAAACCTCCTAAGTCGCCTCTTACAACATTCGTGGCAGGTAACAGTGGTTCTATTCTTTACACCCCAAATTTAGCCCCGGTAACCACTCTGACAATTATTATGTCTGTATTGTACTCTTTGTTATGTAGAATTAGCGCAACACCTAAAAACAAAATACGATAGTTTTACAAAGTACAAAAACAATATATAATGACATTTTGACCAAAAGGTCTTTATCAAGCAAAGGATACAAGAGAGACAAAGACATTCAGTAAATATAATATATGTGACAAAAAACGAAATAAATGTGAAAAACTAGAAATGGAATAAGAAGAAGATACAATTTTCACATAAGTCTTTTGGTCAAAACATCGCTGTATATTGTTTTTGTACTTTGTAAAACTACAGTATTTTTTTTTATGTGTTTCACCATTGCTGCATAGTTGTACTGCAGTCTTCCTTATATCCATTTTGGTAGAATTATTACTTTTTATGAAATTCGGATGTGCCTGTTTTTAACATGCCATAGTCGCCTGTGTGGTTACGGGGCCCAAATTTGGGGTGTAAAGAATAGAACCACTGTTACCTGCCACGCATGTTGTAAGAGAGCCGCAGTAGCGTAGTTGTTAGTGAACTCGCTTCTCAAGGATGGTGGTCTGGGTTCAACTCCCGCAGTGCGCTTGGAATTTTTCCCGACCGCGACGGCTCTCAGATCGACCCAACCTCAACTGGGTACCAGACATGCTCTGGGAAGTAAAGGCGGCGGCGTGATGCTGACCACATCACCCATCGTGTGCCGACGGTCAATAAAAATACAGGCCTAACACTTTATTGCCTTATATACCACGAGGTATGAAAGGGTTCCTTTACTTACTTTTGTCATAAGAGGCGATTAAGGAGGTTTGGCTGAAATCGGATGCATGTGTCCTAAATGTGTAGAAGTCTATGCGTTTAGGGGTCTACCAAACCAATGTGTAATGTATACACGTTCTTGGCAAAGATCAAACATATCAGAAAGAGTGATTAAATTGGTCGCAAAGAACGAACGCAAAGAAGAAGAAGAAGAAGATGCCGTAGTGGGCTAACTGGGTCTCAGTTTCTCTGCACAAGTCACACAAATGACAAAGAATGATCAACTGAGTTGATAAGAATGAATTCAAACAAGAACAAACAAGCTACCATAATAAGTTTATCATTAATTTACAGAAACTACTACTCAGCAGTTTTGGAGCAGCTACCTCCAGTAGTCAAAGAATTTTTGCAAGTCATTCAATCTGATGCTGCATTTCTGGTGCTGTCCAACTTAACAGGTCTCAAGCTACATCCACTAGCACCTTCAGATGAAGAAGATGCTACTGTTGCTAATGGAAGTATGGGGGAATCTTCAACTATTAGAGCAGGTATTTATGATTTTAAGGAAACCCTGTGAAACATAAGTTTTGTGTACTTAGAATTGAGTTATCTTAAAGAGTCTAAAACCGAAGAATTGACTTCATTGCACTGGGTTTTACCAAATATGGCTCGGTCCCTCTCCGCAGAAATGGCATGACACCTGCTGAGAGTATTGCACAAACTCAGTAGCTCCATCAAGAATCCTAGGGATACGGATTCAAACCCATGACCTTCAGAACGCAAGTCAAAAACAACTTAGCCACAGATACCCGTAACTCCTTGCGGACCAAACGCAGCACTACATGGCTTTGGGTTGGATGCCTTTTACTAGGAGCCACACTAAAGGGCTTTTTTATTCTAAAAACAAATGGCTTGTAAAAACATGGCTTTTGCCCTGGTTCCACTAAAAGTTAAACAGGAACAACCCACATGTATCATTACCGAAAGCATGAAATCCACCCATGTAGAGACATTGAAACAATGTCATACACACAGACGATGGAAGATAGAAGAGATGTGAAAGTTTTTTGTTTTTTTTCTTTCGTCCGCTTTCAACTCAGGCGAGTTTCATCTCTGAAACTGATTTTTGCGTGAAAATCCGTTTTTTTTTTTCAATTCTCATTACAATGGCAGCAGTGTGCTCAATGTACTCGTAATTAGTATTCCCTCGCCATACAGGCAGATTTTCTCCGACTTCAGAGGTACTCACGTTATCGTCCTGAGTAAGACCAGGGACTCGAACAAATGCCGGACAGTAGGTTCGAACCCGAGCTATGAGGCGTCTCACAGCTAGCAGGCCGAGCTACTATCAACTACTCTAGGCAGTCCCCTAAGATGTGAAAGTAATTCAGCAAGCAGGACATATTGCAAAGAAAGTGGGATAGTACCTCATGAAAATTGATAGTCATAGGACAATGGATAGCTCATATCCAATTTGAACCACTACATTTAGTTAAATATTACTTCTATCCATAACCCATGCATTATTATTTTTTTTTTTTCGGTGTGGGGTTGCTAGTCCCACGCCCAACCTCCTTAGTCACCTCTTACGACATGCGTGGCAGCTAATAGTGGTTCTATT
The DNA here is from genome assembly GCA_020796225.1 of Arion vulgaris. NCBI lineage: Eukaryota > Metazoa > Mollusca > Gastropoda > Stylommatophora > Arionidae > Arion > Arion vulgaris. The sequence goes on along the minus strand of CM036763.1, from coordinate 60,259,318 downwards.
CTTTACACCCCAAATTGGGCCCCGGTAACCACTCTGGCGAAAACCAATCAGATCTGATATCATGCTACAGTATAACTCTAGATGGGGTACTTTTAAGTGGGATTTTTCTGTTTGTAAAATCTTAGTTACCCGTCTGTACAAATTTGTGTCATGCTTGATAATATTAATACACTTTGGCTGAAATTCAGATGTACCCATCTTACAAGCCGCAGGGGCTTAATGTGCACCAATTTTACAAGGCAGTAGCCAAACATATATGTGCTTTCCAATATAAGTGTTACAGAAGAGTACTCCGTATATCATGAACGGATTGGTTATTGGTTACTAAACTGACGTCATTGCACTCCGGGCAGACCCATAGGTGCTCAGTCTCCCCAACAGATATCGAATATGCATACTGACAGTTCCTGTGGCTCACTGATTAAACACACCTCTCACTCCGCCTCTCAGGCATCCAGTTCGACTTGAACAACGGGTAACTCAAACTGCTTAAATCGCTTGATCGATTCAACATCGATTTTAGTGTCCTCATCCAACAGAGAGTCTCGAAGAGACAGAAGAATATCCCCTTATCCATCTTCAACTCCCCAACAATCGATGCTGTTGATGCAAGCCTGTCCGCTCTCTCATTACCGTAAACACCTGCATGCCCAGGACAGTATCATGAACGGAGAATAGAGCAAATAGATCTATGCAGAAAGAACTCAATCAAAGAAAATTGGCTGATCCTACAAATAAGAAAGACAAAATTGAAGTATTTTGGACATATACAGAGATGTGTCAGAAAGTAGAATCCAGCAAGCCAACAACATTACATACTAGCTTACCCCAATCTTGAAACACCCAGCAATTCCTGTAGAGACTAAAAGACAGATTATAAATGCAATCTTTATACCAACACTGTGCTACCAGAGCCAAACATGGGCACTGACAAAAGAACAAGAAAGGAAAATTACCACATGTGAAATGAGATGCTTGAGGAAAACAGTAAATAAAACAAGAAGAGACCATATAAGAAATGAGGAAATTAGAAGAACAGTCGGAACAACACCTGCTATTAGATTTATTGAAAAACAGAGACTTAAATGGTTTGGTCACTTGGTCAGAATGAACCCGAATACACCAGTTGCAAGAGCGTACAACCTGAAAATGGAATCATCAAGAGGAAGGGGCAGACCAAGAAAAGATGGGTTGATGGAGTTACAGACATCTTAAAACTCCACAATACCACAACATATCAAGCGACCGAGCGTACATTATCTCGGAAACCGATCATCGGTTAAACCTGCTACGCCTAGCGGCAAAAAAGCAGAGAAGGACAAAAGAAAGAAAAGAAGACAGAGATGTGAATGGTTGGAGAAGACTATTATGGAAGGAGGCATTCCGGCAAAGAGGAAGACCACAGAGAAAATGGTTTCAGGAAGTAACCAATGATTTGAGCATGACAGCCGCAGCGGCCGGACATCTGGTCTATGAAGTATAGACATTCCAAAGGACTGTTAGGGTGACAAAGTTCTGCTCAGGACAAGCTATTTGATGATGGCTTAGTGTGTTGCTGTATCTATGTTCAAATGCCTTGAAACTAGTTTGTTTATCATTCTAAGTTCTTACATTTGTTTTCATATTTAACTATAGCTATTTCAACTTGTTACTTGAGCATAATGTAAATGTTTTAATTTTGTCTTCTCCAGTTGGAAATCCTCGATGCCGTAGTGATGTCCATGAAGTGGGAACATGGCTTCTACACATTAGCACATGATACTGACAGTGAGATTCAAGACTTTGCTTTGGACACTATCATGTATATTGGCTGTGACAAGGGTTAGAATACATTTATATTTATGTGTCACATTCGTAAATAATGCCAGAGTAACTGTAAGTGCTCAGTCGCTGACACTTTCAGCTTTCTGAATGAGACTGAGCACCAATCAAATCTCAGTGTCACCCCGAGTGCATAGAACATACTTCTATCTCTCAGTCTGTAACATGTACTTTGCAGAATGTCAATCTCATCAGCCTGAAAGACTCACAATCTCTAACCAGTTCTCCCACCACCTCCATCAATATGTTCGAGCTTATTGTTCCCTTAACTGATTAGCTACTCAATTAAAGAACGGGCTGTGGCTGAATTAAATTTAGGTCATATTTTCCCATTGCAGATGTATGTACAAATTCAGCTGCAGTTTTCTTAATTATTAACCGATTTTTATGAGTAATATACCATTTTGTAGGTAAATGAATTTTCTTTAAGATCGTTTTAAAACAAATAAATAATGGCGTTCACAGCGGCTTTTAGGAGCCAATCAGTTAATGTTCTGTTGCCACATTCATCTAGGTCGTCCACTGCCCAGCCTTCCAGAAACCATGCCTTCAATTATTGCTCTCTCTAAACCTCTGTGATGTTTAATAATGTGATTGAAACATATTACAGTTTCCGAGACATGATATTGTTTATGAGTTCAATGTACCTCAATGTTTAGGTCTTGTAGGAAATCTATAATCTTTGTCCAGGGCATTCTTGGAGTTTTTATATAAGATTGTTTCTTTTTCTTTGCACTTTGTTTCGTATAATCTTCTAAATCATGAGATGGGTTTACTCTATGAAGTTGCATGTCAACTAGCATATGTTAGAATTGAGACAACATTGGAATTGAAATTCGAAATTTAGGTTTGAAATTATATAACTGGAAGTTTCATATTTTATTTAGACTTTTAAAAAATTATACCGCCCGTGTGCTGCCATGGCCCATAAGGTAAGCAAAGAATAGTACCACCTGACGTACAAGGTGATTGATGTAGGACCTAGGGAAGTTACCCTATTAAATAAAAAGCATTGCAGAAATTGGATCTGCTGGCAACATACAATCGCACTTAGGCTCAAATCGCCTACAAATCACACAGAGTGGTTAACAAATGGTCAGTATAGAGAGTTTGAAGAAGAAAAGATGATACTGCTTTGACAATTTGTAGCAAAATTTCTTTATTGGTATCTCTAATGCATTTCCTGCTTAATGATTAACTGCTCTTTTTAAAAATTATTTTGAATTCCAGTGTGATATCTGCATTAATTTAAGGGAGATATAAAAAACAGGTGTGATGAATTAGCGTAGTGCATAAACATTCACCTATCTACTCAGATACAAGAGGGTTGTGGGGTCAATCCCACACTAGACGTTTCACATGTGAGGAAAGGTGTTGATCCTCCTACCTCCTGCACACTAGGGACTAGAAATATGAAGTGAGGTGACTTCATACCCTAAGATCTGAAAAGGCTATGGGACATTTTTTTGTATTAAACAAAACAGTATTTCACATTGAATATTGAGTTTTCTGACCCACAAATCTAATAAAATGGAGTAACTTGAATATTAGAGATAGGAAGATCCTCCTTCCTCCAAGGCCAGATAAATGGAACACATTATACGGAATAAAAGAACAACTTACAAACACATGCAGATACCACTACATAGCATTGGGCCGAAGAGCAAGAGCTCAAGTGCCGCTGGATCATTGAAGAAGAAGAATATTATAGGATATTAGATAATGATCTAAATATTTTTTGAGAGAAAAATTTGTTGTTATTTTTTCATGTTAACTTTCTTTTCAGAATGGTCATTTGAAAATGGAGGCTACACATCATACATAGCTAAGGGAGAAGAAGATGAGGTAATTGTTAGCAAATATGATTAGTATTTCTGTCCTACTTTCATCTTGTTTAACTTTCATCTTGTTTTCATCAGAAGTGTACAGACTGGTATACTGATCAATAGCATGCATACAGTATTTTAATTGTTTCGTAAGAAATGCTGCCCATGTATGTACCTGGGCCCAAATTAGGGGTGTAAAGAATAGAACGACTGTTACCTGCCACGCATGTCGTAAGAGTGGATGGGGGAGGGTGGATGTGGGGTTAGCTACTCCACCTCGTAAAAAACACTAGATAGGTACAGAAACCACAACCAAGGAAATTCATAGCTTGCCGCACAAGGAAGAAGGAGGAGGACCCGCAAGGAAGGACTGATGAAGTGACCTGATGAAATCCAAATGGAAATTGCATGTAAAACCAACCTCAATAGCAAAAATGGCTTTGGGAAATGATACATTACGGGTCTGTATCATATAAGACATGTATAGCATCGCCAACGCCACACGGATGGTGCCAAAATGACCCAGGACATTGGATTTAAGGCAACTATATACCAACATGCTTCGTGTTTGTTTAGTAAGAAGTGCAAACAGTATTTTGATAGACCTCCATATGCTTTCCATGTATCAAAGAATAGAACTATTGTCTCTTCTTGCATATTATAAAATGCAACCAAGATGGGTAGATTTCTATGTTGAGAAACATAAAAATCTACCTATATATCAGCCTGGTGTGTGCAGAGATGTCGGTTCTGTTAACTAACTAAAAAATCAATTTATTCTTTTATTTATTCTAGTTACCTCTTGTCTTCAGTAAATCTTTCTATTGTCTTTCTTATTCCTTCTCTATTCTTCAATAATTTTTTTTTCTTATTGTTATTTCTTTCTCTTAATTTAAATTAGTCTTTATCTTCTCTATTCTTCTAATACCTTCCCTAATTTTTTAGTTATCAATCTATTAATTTATTGTTTTACAAAATCTTTGTTACAGCTCTTATCTGTATGCCCTTCAAGGAACTCGATGGCTCTAGTATACCGAGACAAAGACACTATGCGGTTTGTCAAACATTTAAACCACAGAGTTACCAAGCTGTCACCTCCAGGATACATTGATGTCCACACTGTGTATTATGAGTAACTGTTCTGAAGCTAGATTGTTGTTATAGACTGAACAGACACCTACACAGACTAAAACTAGTTCCATCACCCACATGTGCATGTGGACAGATAGCACAGACAGCTGAACACATCCTGCTAGATTGTCATCTGATGAACCAACTGCGGAAAGAATACTGGCCAACAAAGACAGATATGCACACAAAGCTTTTTGGAAGCCTGGATGAACTAACAAACACAACAACATACATCCAGAGAACCGGACTTATTGTGTAGACATTGAGCATCCGTGAACGAGAAGAGAACTTGTTGTTTATTGAGTTGATTACTAACTTCCAATATGATCACTCATCCATAACTTGTGTTTGTTATACATCATCATTAGTTAGTTGCTTGCTACCGGTTTCCTTTTTGGGCTATCTTCTCCAATCATTTTTTTTCCTTGTTTTGGCTTTTTCAATCAGTTCTTCATGTTTTTATTTATGTATTCTCGTATTGTTTGTCATTTTTTCAATCAGTTCTTCTTCATGTTTTTATTTATGTATTCTCATGTTGATTGTCATTTTTTCCCACCTGTACATTGGCCATGAATTCAGGCATAGTCAGTGTGCTCAATATGGTACCTCTGACTGATTTTTGCATGATGGCTTACTTTCCTTATCACCAATGTCCTCACCATTCAGACAATACTTACTCTGCCTCAGATATAATTGTAATTTAGATCCCCAAGTTACCTCTGAATGTATGACGCTGACACTGAAAAAAGGAAAGCAGGCCTTCATGCAAAAATCAGTCAGAAGCGCCATACCAGGCGCTCTGACTATGCCTGAATTCATAGTAGGCAAAAAGAAAATCACCAAGTAAAGGATCAGGGTTTCCTGTAGATCAACTGCAAACCTTGTGCACACCAAGTCAAGGTTTCCTGTAATCCAACTGAAAACCTTGCACACGAGAATTTTTGGTCAAAGCTAGCATTGAACCTCAGTATGTCCATGACACATCACTAATGTAGTGTGTTATCAACTTCGTTAACAACAACCCTTAGCTTTTCATTTAAACTTACATATATTTACATTATATCTGGTCAGCTGCTAGTAACTACTGTTATAAGAAAGAGAAGATGGAGATATGTTGGATATACCTTGAGAAGAAATTAACAAAGAATAACAAAGCAGGCGTTGAAATGGGAGGGGGGATGACATTAAACAGATCATTAAAGAGAACTTGTACACATGAAGGAAGGGAAATGTGAGGGACTGACTGTCAGCGAGACAGACTCAAAACATTTCGCATAGGAGGAAAACAGAAGCCCTGACCTACATGTGTATCGTACCATACACAGTAGGGGCATGCAACATTAGTTTAACTTTAGTTGTTCTTGTCAAAGATCAATTATATATCTGTGGGATCTCTGTGGCTGAGTGGTTAAGCCCTTTGCCTGAGTGGTTAAGCCCTTTGCCTGAGTGGTTAAGCCCTTTGCCTTGTGAGTTGAAGGTCATGGGTTCGAATCCGGACCGTGCCGTTCTGTTCACGAGTGCAGTTTTCCAGAGAGCCTAGGACTGTTGCTAGAGCTACGGAGTTCGTGCTTTGTGCAATACTCTCGGCAGGTGGCTTGCCATTTGGGGTAAAACCGGTGCAATGAAGTCAATCCTTCGGCTTTAAACCCTTTAATTATATAACGCAATTAAAATGATAAAATTGGTTGCGAAGAAGAAGAGAAGAAATAGGAGACAAAGGGTTCAAGAAAGAAGTACTCCATAAGAAACCCTGATGCACACTGAACTGAGAGAGGTGAGAAATATCACTCTATTTCATAAAAGAGATTGTGCGAGTTTCCCAGGATAGAGTGGTATGGATAAATTGCTTGCGGGCCCTATGTAACATAAAACAGTACAAGAGGAATATATACATATCTTTACATTAACATGATTTCAAGACATCGTCCTTTCAGTCTGGAAGATGCTGGAACAACCTCATGTTAGAGCAGAGTGATTGTTTTCTTCTGTTGTTTGGTTCACATTGAGATATAAGTTAGAGCATGTGCTATAAACAAACTAAGTAAAAACAAGAATTCTTCTTCTTCAAACGCTCCACATCGACCTCTTGTTAACCACTCTTTGTGATTTGTATGTTCCAGTTATGCGCCTACAAGTAGGTCACTATATCGACTTCTGCGATGCTTTTTATTTACTAGGGTAGCTTTCCTAGGTCCCACATCAGTCGCCTCTTACGACATGCCTTGTAGGTCACAGTGGTACCATTCTTTGCTTCCCTTGCGGGCTCCGGCACCACACGGACGACTTGGGGATCTAAATTACAAGTACCCCCCCAAGGCGAAGTACAGCTCGCCTGAATAATGAAGGACACTAGTTATAAGCAAAAACTTATTCGCCATGACTTACACCAGAATTCTAGGGATTGCTAACCGAAACAAATGATTGCAGAAAACGGATACACCAGGCCATAAGGCACATAACATGGTGCAACGACCCTCACAATGAGGAATGGGATAACGGATTCTACAGCCGCCAATCTGCCTCTGAGATTTAGCCACGCAGTAAGAATGTAAGACCTACCATCACGAGGGTGGCCAAAACTTGCTGCAGGAAGAGGTCGGCACAGACGGGGAAGCAGAAACCATAGTAATTATATCCTACAGAACTGCCCCCAGTATGCAGACTTGAGAGAAAGAGGTGGCCCACTTGCACTAGCGTCCAAGACAAACTGTATGCGCGGCTGATAATCTGAGGCAGACGCTTGCCTTTATTAGAGAATCCGAAATCCCAATCCAGTGAGAACGCAGAAGACACAAACTGTATGGCGTGGCTGATAATCGGAGGCAGTCGTCTGCCTTTATTAGAGAATCCCAATCTAGTGATAATGCAGAAGAACATCAGAATTCATAGCGTGCGGAGGAAATAACAAATCATTCATCATCAGGTGCCGTCTCCACATCGAAGGTTGGCTGCAATGAATCTTCAACATCCTCTGTCTTTCGCCTTGGTGTTGCACACTGCCAGACTGTAACCTGTCCATTTCTTAAAGTTTCCCTCTCACTTATCTCTCGGTCTTCCTCTTGCTCTTCTCCCCCTCAACTTTCCCCTCTAGTAAATGTTTTATCATGGTGTCATGTCTTTTTATGTGCCCAAAATACTTTACTTGTCTGAATTTTATTTCTCTTAATAATTGTTTCTTCATGCCTAGTTTTCCTAAAACTTGTTTATTTGTCTGTTTTTCTGTCCATGAAACTCTGTCTATTCTTCTATATATCCACATCTTAAATGCATCTATTCTGTCTTCTAACTGCTAACAAATCATTACCCAACATTAAATTTCACATATCGGGATTTGTTGTTGTATTTAAAAGAAGGACTCGCTGACATTACCAAGGATTTGTTGTGTGTAATGAACTTTAGTTTCTAGAATCCAGTTGTTGTCCTGTTTAGTCTGCTTCTAATCTATTACTCTTATTATAATCAGTAATACAATTTGTCTGCTTGGATGCAGTTTTAATTACTTTACGCTAAATTCAATCGAGAACATTCTTTGAAGATCACTTTGTAATTAATGGGCGATAATGTCATGCTGTTCTCATTAGGAATATGTAAGCAGTGTTCAATACATTGGATATCGATTGGTTACGTTGGATAGAGATGTACTAAACATCCAGTGTGTACATGTACGTAGGCTGTATACTTTTTAGTACAGTAGCTAGCAGGAGACGATTATATCATCGTAGTATTTAACCAATTTGGTTTCTTGGAAAAGTACAATAATTGATCTATAATAATAAATACTGTTTATTAAAATCTGTTTACAGTTAAGAGACTGAAGAGAGGTTGCTAATAGCGAAGTTAAGAGACTGAAGAGAGGTTGCTAATAGCGAAGTTGATAACCAATGTCCGTGTAGTGCCGAGGCCCACAAGGGAAGCAAAGAATAGTACCACTACAACCTACAAGGCATGTCGTTAAAGGCAATGAGGTAGGGGCGTAACAAGGGAAGCAACCCTAGTACATTTTTTTCCGATCCAGAAGCACTTGAGCTTTCAGCTATTCGGCTCGGTGCCACGAACACCTCTAAATCTGGGAAATCTGTGGCTTTTCTGTCAGCTCGCGAAATTGAACCCGCACTTACAGAGGGCTTGTAACCCGCAGTCCAACGCGCTACGAACACGCTGGGCACGCGGACACCTAGTAAATAAAACGCGTCGCAGAAATCGGATGTGCTGGCCTACTTGTAGGCGCATAACTCGCACAACGTACAATCGCTCTTAGGCTCAGATCACATTCACGCCCAAGTGGTTACCGGGGCCCAAATTGGGGTATAAAGAATAGAACCACTGTTACCTGCAACGCATGTCGTAAGAGGCGGCTAAGAAGGTTGCGCGTGGGGCTAGCTACCCCACACCGTAAAAACACTAGATGGCTACAGAACAGAGAGCGAACCGAGTAAACGCTGGCTGAAACCGGACACATCACTGAAGGATAAGCACCAGAGTTCCAAATGACGCTGAAGATGTGAAGTAAAACACACCAATGCTAAGGCTGCATGAATCAGATTTCCACATGAATAGAATTTATGGGGAGATCTGGTACATCGGTCTGGGCGGTGATCGCGAGAGAGATCACACAGAGTGGTTAACAAGCGGTCGACATGGAGTGTTGGAAGACGAAGATAACAAATCTGTGCTAGTGACCGACTGCTCTGTATTTTCCGGTGTTTGAAGTTAGCTTGGTCAAATATTCCCGGCGTGCGAACGACGAGCTAGTGGATTACAGAAAACCCTTCTTCTTCAACTGCTTCATATCAACCACTTGTTAAACCCCTCTTTCTGATTTATATGTCATCTGAGCCTAATATAGATTCTACTTTGTGCCTGTTATGCGCCTACAAATAAGTCAACACATCCGATTGCTGCGACGCTTTTTAGTTACTAGGGTAACTTCCTTATGCCCCCACCTCAGTCGCCTATTACGACAGAAGTTGATCGCAGAAAAAGAAAAATTAGAAGATACTATACAATTGTTCATCTTTTTATGTCATTATTTAATCTATGAACATACAAATGACATCACAAGAAGATTATTATCAATCTCAAAAATTAAATCTATAAATAATATCATGGCTAGCATAGTAAGCATCGAATAGAAACTGGACTTATTCCTCTCCGATCCTCGTGGAGCATAGGGCTTCAACAGTTGTTTGTCACGGTCTCTGGCTGTTTTATTTATGGTCTCCCAGGATAGTCTAACACCCATCAGTTCCTCAAGAAGACTTCGCCTCCAGGTCTGTTTAGGGCGTCCTCTTTTCTGTTTTCCTTGCGGGTTCCACTCAAGTGCTTGTCTAGTGACACTCGATTGTGTCTTCCGTAGGGTATGCCCAACTCATCACCATTCTCTCCTCTTAATTAGTCTGGGTCATCATGGGTTCTTGATCTGTTCTTATCCACAGAACTATATTTGCAACTTTATCATACCATCTCAGTCTGAGAATCTGCCGAAGACATCAGTTGAAAAGAAACTAATCATATCTAAAGCAAAATAAAGGCCAAAAAATTGACTTGATTGCATCGAGTTTTACCCCATACAGCTAAGTCTCACTCCAAAGAAGTGGCACGCACCTGTCGAGAGTATTGCACAAAACACAAGCTCCGTAGCTCCAATAACAATCCTATGATGTTTCTGGAAAAAAATGCACTTGTGAACAGAACGGCGCTGTCCGAATTTGAACCCACGATCTTTGGAACACATGGCAAAGGCGTAACCATTTAGTCACAGAGACCTCCCCACCCCCAATGAAATCTAATCACGAAATGTTATGTCGGCGTTTTCAGCATGAGCTGTGTTATCTCAGGCGAGGGACACTGGTGACAACCAAACCAAACCTTCACGCAAAAATATGTCAGATGCACCATATTAGGAGCCACGACTTCGCACGAACAAAAAAGAATTGACAAATGAACTATATTTGTTTCTCCGAACACTCTATATCCATCATTTGTTCAACCACTCTTTGTGACTAATATACTCATTGGATATAACAAATCATTTACAACAATAGAATCATTCAAACACAATCGAATCATGTCTAACACTACAACCCTTCCGCTCGAGTATTACCGGGGTTCAAATTTGTGGTGTAAAGAATAGAACCACTGTTACCTGCCACGCATGTCGTAAGAGGCGACTAAGGAGGTTTGGCTGAAATCGGATGCATGTGTACTAAACGTGTAAACGTGTAGGCCACTAAATGCGTTTAGGGCCTATCAAACCAATGTGCAACGTATACACGTTCTTGGCAAAGATCAAACATATCACAAAGAGTAATTAAAATTGGTTGTAAAGAACGAACGCAAAGAAGAAGAAGACTATAACCCTTCCAAATCAAATTATTTATGGAAGGTATTACAATTATTCTGTAGATGGGCGTCTGTAGCTTAAGCGGTAGTGAGCTCGATCACAACCTAAGCGTACCTGGTTCAAACTCCTCGACGAGCAGTTTGATCTATGGAATTTTGCGAACGGTAAAAATAGATCTCACCTTGAAGGATCTAATCTTCAAGTACCTCTGAAGTCAGCGAAGTCCGCCTGCATGTCAGTCACAAGTGCAATATCAGACGTCATTGTTAACGCTTGAATTCACAGCGGGCGAACGTGGTAGAAGAAGAAATCACCGTTCAGAAAGCAATGGCAAACTACCGAACGTATAAGTGGTTCCTAAAAAATTATACGAGTCGTTTACTGTGGTTGACGGCGAAGTCGTTGATATGCCACGATTATCATTTCAATACACTTATTATTCAAACAATACATGACATAAGTGCAATAATAATAATACAAGGTGTTCAAGATACAAGTAGCCTCGTCAAGGGAGCCAATCTGGCACATGATTAACTAAATGAGAAGGTTCAATTATGACGTAGTATAGGTCAAGTGAGCGAGTCTTTTTATGATTGTGTGTAATTATGATGCGTGAAGGGGCGATGAGCTACTCAGAACCAGTTTAAATAGTAAATAGACAAAATGCAATACGTACCTGGTAACTTTTGATTTATCAATGGGGCTACTTTTATCTTGAACACTCTGTATAAGCATAAATTAATTATGAAAAATCATAAATCAGTTTTCTTTATCCAACGTATTTGTAGATGTCTACATTACAAGGTGGCAACGTTGAAAGATACATTAGGCAACTTTGATCTTTGAATTGGAAGTACCAACATTGTAGATCACGATTGCACAGACTACCACATTCTGCGTTTGATCTGAAATAAAAGTAAAAATTCTACTGTAAGTAATAGTAAAGGAACCATTTTATACTCCACGTGGTAAATAGGGCAAGACGGTGTTATTCCCATATTTCTTTAATTGACCGTCGGCACACGTTCTTCTTCACACCATTCAACTCCCAACGGAGCACATATCTTCAACAAACTTCTTCCAGCTCTTCCTCTCTCTTGCAATCCCTTCCAACTCTTTCCATGTTTTACCTAACCTTTTAATATCAGCCTCCAGCTCTCTTCTCCGGGTCTGTCTAGCCTTCCCCGCGGGTTCCAAAACAGTGCCTGTCTTGTAATGCTTCCGGTCTCTTGTAATGCTTCCGATCCATCGCCAGCGTCTCTTCCGTAGCTCTTTCTCCACTGGTATCTGCTTAGTTCTTTATCGTCATACCTTGGATCGTCTTAACTTCCCAATTGTGGCTGGTTCAACCTGAGAGTTGTTACGGTCGGACAAAATATTCCACGCCCACTGTAGAATTGAACCAAGATCACTAGCCTAAGAAGCAAGTTCACTACTCTACTGGGCCTCTAGAAGATTCAGGGTCTGTTAAGGACGCACCCTTTTCCGTTTCCTTTGCGGGTTCCCCTCAAGTGCTGGTCTAGTGATACTCGATTGTGTCTTTCACGGAACTATGCCCGACCTATCGCAATTTGTTCATCTTAACTTGGAGCAACTTGTGTTTATGTTCTGTAATTGCCGTCTTTGGATGGAGCGTCTGATCAAATGGACAAGAGTTTGAGTCTCATGTGGGAGACCAGCGTATGACCAAATGGACTAGAGTGTGAGTCTCATGTGGGAGACCAGCGTCTGACCAAATGGACTAAAGTGTGAGTCTCATGTGGGAGACCCGGGTTTAATCCACGGTAATGCTAATAAGTTGTTTTTTTCTGTCAGCGGCATAAAGAAAAATCATAACCTGAACAGTTTCCCAGCTAGTGCACTAGCCATGCGGCCATTAAATTCCACAATCAAATGTTCCCCCTGTCCTACACCGCCCCCCAAAAAAGGCGGTATTACAGACAGTAAAGGAACCCTTTCATACCTCGTGGTATATAGGTCAATACAGTGTTAGGCCTGTATTTTTCATTGACTGTCGGCACACGATGGGTGATGTGGTCAGCATCACGCCGGCCGCCTTTACTTTCCCAGAGCATGTCTGGTACCCAGTTGAGGCTGGGTCGAGCTGAAACCGTCGCGGTCGGGAAAAATCCACGCGCATTGCGGGAGCTGAACCCAGACCACCAGCCTTGCGAAGTGAGTTCACTAACAACTACGCTACAGCGGCTCTCTTTTTACAGACAGTAGCGACTGGTTTGTTTTTTAACTGTCTCCTTTGTTTAATGGATAGATAGTTAGACAACGCACAACCCTCTCAACCTTCTTCGGTTTCTCAAGAAGACTTCGCCTTCAGGTCTGTTTAGGACGTTCCGTTTTCCTTGCGAGTTCCACTCAAGTGATTGTCTAGGGACACTTGACAGTATCTTCCTTAGAGTATGCCGGACACACTGCAATTTTATGCTCATACATAACAGACCGTATTAAATTTCCACCTACCTGGCTGGTACAGATTTGTAGAAAGTTGCAGCAGTCACGCATGGCGTCGTCACAAGAAATATTTTGATATACATGAACTGTGCGAGGGCTGTGCCAATTATTGAAGGCTTCTGTGTAGGTACAGGTATGGTTATCATTGCAATTGTAGTGGATGTTGTTGTAGTAGTAGTTTTTATGTGTGGTTGCTGTAGTACTAGTAGCAGGTGTGGTTGCTGTAGTACTAGTAGCAGGTCTGGTTGACTGTGTGGTTGTTTTAGTACTAGTAGCAGGTGTGGTTGCTATAGTACTAGTAGCAGGCGTGATTGACGGTGTGGTTGCTGTAGTAATAGTAGCAGTTGTGGTTGACTTTGTGGTTGCTGTAGTACTAGTAGCAGGTGTGGTTGCTGTAGTACTAGTTGCAGGTGTGGTTGCTATAGTACTAGTAGCAGGTGTGGTTGCTGTAGTATTAGTAGCAGGTGTGGTCGCTGTAGTACTAGTAGCAGGTCTGGTTGCTGTAGTACTAGTAGCAGGTGTGGTTGCTGTAGTACTAGTAGCAGGTGTGGTTGCTGTAGTACTAGTAGCAGGTGTGGTTGCTGTAGTACTAGTTGCAGGTGTGGTTGCTGTAGTACTAGTAGCAGGTGTGGTTGCTGTAGTACTAGTAGCAGGTGTGGTTGCTGTAGTACTAGTTGCAGGTGTGGTTGCTGTAGTATTAGTAGCAGGTGTGGTTGCTGTAGTACTAGTAGCAGGTGTGGTTGCTGTAGTACTAGTAGCAGGTGTGGTTGCTGTAGTACTAGTAGCAGGTGTGGTTGCTGTAGTACTAGTTGCAGGTGTGGTTGCTGTAGTACTAGTAGCAGTTGTGACTGACTTTGTGGTTGCTGTAGTACTAGTAGCAGGTGTGGTTGCTATAGTACTAGTAGCAGGTGTGGTTGCTGTAGTACTAGTAGCAGGTGGGGTTGCTGTAGTACTAGTAGCAGGTGTGGTTGCTATAGTACTAGTAGTAGGTGTGGTTGCTGTAGTACTAGTAGCAGGTGTGGTTGCTGTAGTACTAGTAGCAGGTGTGGTTGCTGTAGTACTAGTAGCAGGTGTGGTTGCTGTAGTACTAGTAGCAGGTGTGGTTGGCTTTGTGGTTGCTGTAGTACTAGTAGCAGGTGTGGTTGCTGTAGTACTAGTAGCAGGTGTGGTTGCTGTAGTACTAGTAGCAGGTGTGGTTGGCTTTGTGGTTGCTGTAGTACTAGTAGCAGGTGTGGTTGGCTTTGTGGTTGCTGTAGTACTAGTAGCAGGTGTGGTTGCTGTAGTACTAGTAGCAGGTGTGGTTGCTGTAGTACTAGTTGCAGGAGTGGTTGCTGTAGTACTAGTAGCAGGTGCGGTTGACTTTGTGGTTGCTGTAGTACTAGTAGCAGGTGTGGTTGCTGTAGTACTAGTAGCAGTTGTGGTTGCTGTAGTACTAGTAGCAGGTGTGGTTGGCTTTGTGGTTGCTGTAGTACTAGTAGCAGGTGTGGTTGCTGTAGTACTAGTAGCAGTTGTGGTTGCTGTAGTACTAGTAGCAGGTGTGGTTGCTGTAGTACTAGTAGCAGGTGTGGTTGGCTTTGTGGTTGCTGTAGTACTAGTAGCAGGTGTGGTTGCTGTAGTACTAGTAGCAGGTGTGGTTGACTGTGTGGTTGCTGTAGTACTAGTAGCAGGTGTGGTTGACTTTGTGGTTGCTGTAGTACTAGTTGCAGTTGTGGTCGACGGTGTAGTTGATGCTGTTGTAGTAGTAGCAGTTGTAGTTGGCAGTGTGGTTGCTGTAGTTGTTGTAGCGGTGCCTTGCAAATAGTCTGTGGATAATTAGATGGTATTAGCCGGGGATCGCGCGCGAGAGAGAGAGAGAGAGAGATGGTATTAGCGTTACATAATTTAGCCATGGTATTCCGAGGCTAACAGAAGGCCATCATTATCATCACGCGCATAACCGATTTCTGCGATGCTTTTTATGTATTAGGGTGCCCGCCTGCCCAGCGTGTTTTTAGCGCGTTGGACGACGGGTAACAAACCCCCTGGGAGTGCAGTTCAACCCCACAGGCTGGCAGAAAAGCCACAGGTCCTCCCGATTTACGGTGTTTGTATCACCAAACCGAAGGGTTACGATGTCCATGACACCGAGCCGAAGAACTGAAAGTTCAAGTGCTTCTGGATCGAAAAAAAAAATGTATGGAAGGTGGTTTCCTTAGGTCCTACCTCAGTTGACTTTTATGACATGCCTTGTAGGTCGCAGTGTTACTATTCTTTGCTTCGCTTACGGGTCCTGACAACACACGGTGAGATGGCTCAATCAATCAAACGTTCAGACTATGAACTTAGTCCGGTCGACAGGCTTGAAGATCTGGTTTGATCATAGAGAATAACGCAGAAGACGTAGACAGTTGATCAAGTAAATATTTCCTTACATAAGAAAATGATTTCTTTGTCTACCTGAGTTGCTTCTAACACGCTGATGAGATCTGCTTCTAACACGCTGATGAGATCTGCTTCTAACACGCTGATGAGATCTGCTTCTAACACGCTGATGAGATCTGCTTCTAACACGCTGATGAGATCTGCTTCTAACACGCTGATGAGATCTGCTTCTAACACGCTGATGAGATCTGCTTCTAACACGCTGATGAGATCTGCTTCTAACACGCTGATGAGATCTGCTTCTAACACGCTGATGAGATCTTCTTCTAACACGCTGATGAGATCTGCTTCTAACAACGCTAGCTGATGAGATCTGCTTCTAACACGCTGATGAGATCTGCTTCTAACACGCTGATGAGATCTGCTTCTAACACGCTGATGAGATCTGCTTCTAACACGCTGATGAGATCTGCTTCTAACACGCTGATGAGATCTGCTTCTAACACGCTGATGAGATCTGCTTCTAACACGCTGATGAGATCTGCTTCTAACACGCTGATGAGATCTGCTTCTAACACGCTGATGAGATCTGCTTCTAACACGCTGATAAGATCTGCTTCTAACACGCTGATGAGATCTTCTTCTAACACGCTGATGAGATCTGCTTCTAACACGCTGATGAGATCTGCTTCTAACACGCTGATGAGATCTGCTTCTAACACGCTGATGAGATCTGCTTCTAACACGCTGACTAGCTCGGTTACTTCTAGTTCTTCTTCTTCTTTGAACGCTCCAAATCGACCGACTTGTTAACCAACCTTTGTGATTTGTATGTGATACGAGCCTAAGAGCGATTGTACGTTGTGCCAGTTTGTGCCTACAAGTAGACCAGCACATCCGATTTCTGTGACGGTTTTTATTTATTAGCGTAGCTTCCCTAGGCCTCTATCTCAGTGGTCTCTTACGACATGCCTTGTAGGTCGCAGTGTTACTATTCTTTGCTCCCTTGAGGGCCCCGGCATACTTCTAGTTAATATTCATGAATTCACTTCACACAATGGATAGAGTGAAAAGGAGAGAGAGAGAGACGATAGGTTCCAGCACAAAGAAATGTAGTTTTAAAAAGTATAATAGCAGACTAAATCTACGTTTCCACAAAAATACCTTTACTTAGCAATTACAATAAATGAGAACCGCAGTAGCAAAATTGGAAGTGAACTTGCTTCTTATGCTAGTGGTCCAGTTTAAATTCCACAGTGGACGTGGAATATTTTGCGACCGTAACGGCTCTCAAGTCGACCAAGCCCAATTCGGTACTAGAAAAAACACTGGGAAGTAAAAGTGGCCGGCGTGATGTTGACCGCATCATCCATCGCGTGTCGATGATCAATGAAAAATATGGGCCTAGCACTGTATTATATACCACGTGGTATAACAAAGATTCCTTAAAAAAAAGTACAATAAACATTTAGTTCATCCACCCGTGCAGTGCCGGGGCCCGAAAGTGAAGCAAAGAATAGTACCACTGTGACCTACAAGGCATGTCGTAAGAGGCGACTGATGTAGGACCTAGGAAGCTACCCTAGTAAATAAATAGCATCGCAGAAATTGGATGTGCTGGTCTTACTAGTAAATAAATAGCATCGCAGAAATTGGATGTGCTGGTCTTACTTGTAGGCGCATAACTGGCACAATCGCTCTTAGGCTCAGATCAAATACAAATCACACAGAGTTAACAAGTGGTCGATATGGAGCGTTCGAAGAAGAAGAATTTGGTTCATCATCAAGAAACCTACACAATATAAAAGTTTAGCAAGAAAAAATGTTTAGAATATATACAACCTGCTGCCTTGAAGGTTGGCTGGGGACAGTCACAGGTTGACCGAGAGCGAACCCAGAACACGCTGGTTGAAATAGGACACGCCGCCGAAGGACAAGCGCTAGAGCTCCAAATGGAACTGAAGATTGGGACGTAAAACAAACGTTCTTGGCAAAGGCTGTTTATATATCACAATAAGAATGATCAAAATGGCCGAAAAAGAACGATCGAGAGAGAGAATATATACTTTCATATTTTGGCAACATTAAACGTTACGGTGGTTTGGAAAGAACTGTAATGGATGTTATGGTTTCTGGAAGACGAGGCAAGGGACGACCAAGATGATGGAAGCAACAAGATGTTAAAGAAACTTTGGGTGAGACGGGAGAACTTACTAGAAACAGCGCCCGAGTGGTTACCGGGGCCCAAATTTGGGGTGTAAAGAATAGAACCACCGTTACCTGCCACGCATGTCGTAAAAGGTGACTAAGGAGGTTGGTCGTGGGGCTAGCTACCCCACACCGTAAAAAAGACCAGATGGCTGCAGAACGGAGAGCGAACCGAGTAAACGCTGGATGAATCCGGACACATCTCCGAAGGATAAGCACCAGAGCTCCAAATGGTACTAAAGATGTGACTTAAAAATACGTTCTTGGCAAAGGCTGTTTATATATCACAATAAGAATGATCAAAATGGCCAAAAAAAACGATCGCGAGAGAGAGAAACCACAGAACATATCCTGGAAAACTGTTCCCCTTATGCCCTCCATTGAAAGGAATGCTGATCCTACAACACTATATTCTAAACTATACATCACCAGAGACGAGCTCCGTGTTCTGCTGACTTCATCATAAAACGCTTCTGGCGATATAACCATCAACATATCGTTCGCAGAGAAGAAGAAGCAGAGAAGATGGAGAGAGAGAGAAAGAGAGAGTGACTTATAATCTTCTTCTTAACCCTTCGCCCCTAGGGAGGCATAGGTCCACAACCAAGGCTTTCCAAACTCGCCTATCCAAGGCCATCATTTCCAGATCTCTCCACTCTCTCCATTTTCTTGCAATCCGTCTCCAACTCCCGTCTCTAGGTGTTCCCGTGTCTTCCGGGTTGAAAAAAGGTCAGTCGACAGCCCGATTTCCTTTCTAATTTCAACGGTTCGCTTAACGAGTCACTCCTTGCGGGGTCATTTTTCTCCCTCGGGTGGCGAACTATGAATTTTCGTGGTTATGGTTTATGTAGTGATTTAGTCTTTTTTACGAGGTGGGGGTAGCTAGTTGCACTCCCAACCTCCTTAATCACCGCTTACGACATGCGTGGCAGGTAACAGTTTTTCTATTCTTTACACCGCTAATTTATTTTTCTTCGAACGCTCCATATCGACCACTTGTTAACCACTCTTTGTGACTTTTATGTGATCTGAGCCTAAGAGCTATTGTATATTGTGCCAGTTATGCGCCACAAGTAGGCCAGCACATCCGATTTCTGCGATGCTTTTTATTTACTAGGGTAACGTCCCTAGGTCCTATATCAGTCGCCTCTTAAGACATGCCTTGTAGGTCGCAGTGGTACGATTTTTTGCTTCTCTTTCGGGCCCCGGCACCCCACAGGCGACACCTCTAATTTGGGCCCCACTTACCACTCGAGCGGATTTATTATCTGTAAAACATAAAAAGTCTTACCTGCACATGTTCCAGAAAATAATGAGCATATGTTGAGTGTATCGTCATATACCGACCCTAGCAAGCACGTATGTGTTGTCATCGTTCCAAAGAGACAGGTGACGTATTTCGTGCAATCGTCACATGACGCGTAGGAAAGCTGAAGTGGCAGACTACTAGAACAGCTGCTTACACACGCAGCTGTGGATACACAAACAACATTTATTTCATACGTTCAAGGTCAATGGAAAACAAGAAAATGTAATCTCATCCTCATCATTAAGTATCTTGTCCCTTCCGTAACTTGGCTCACATGACAGCATTCCTGAGAAACTCTGTTCTGTGCAAGTTGGCCGGTGTCAGCAGCAGTCATTCTCAGATCGTCAATGACATCCTGCACCTATCGTCTTCTAGGTCTTCCTCTCGTTCTTCTTCCATGCACCATTCCTTCCTAAATTAATTTCTCTAGGCACTCATGTCGTTTGATGTATCTGAAATATATTATTTTCCTTGTTTTTATACTTTGTAATAGCCAACTCTCTTTAATATCAAGCTGTTGCAGAACAGAAGTGTTTATTATTTTCTCTGTCTATGATATTCTAAGTACTCTTCTGTAGCATTTGCATTCAAAGGCATTAATGATCTTCTCTGTCGCTTTGTCAATGTTCCATGTCTCACAACCATATGTTGCCAAGGGAAAAATACAGGCTCTTAAACACGTGTTTTTGTTCTTATGTCAGTTCCCTTCCATAGGTTAGTTAGTTCTTTTAGTGTTTGCAAAGCAATGCTCAGTCCTCATTTAATTTCGTTTATAGCATTCCTGTCATCTGTCTGCAATACCCCAAGGTATACAACGTTGTCAACTCTTTCTATTTTGTGACCATTGACACATATATTAGCCATCAATTCTGTTTTATCAGTTGTAAATATCTTCGTTTTCATTGTATTGAGATAAAAGTTTTGATCTTCGCTGGTTTTTAAAAATGACCGTATCAAGTTCTCTATACTAATTTGTGATGTAGATAATAGCTCTGTATCGTCAGCATATCTTAATTCTGGTAGTTCATGACCTACGATCACCAGGGCATCGTTTTTCTCCATCTCTGCAGATTCTCTGATATTCCTCATGATATTTTCAGCAAATATGTTGAATAGGTACGGTGACAAAATGTAGCTCTGTCTAACCACTTTGATATTCCCTCTTCTATTCTCACAGCTGCTTGTTGGTCTTTATATAAAATTTTGACAATATGCACTATATGAGATGAGAACCCCATCTCTGATATTATGTTCCATAACTTGTGATGTATTACACAATCAAAAACCTTTGAATAGTCAACTGGGCAAATGGCGCTCATAAGCCCGGGAGGGCAGGCCGTCTAAGGATCGCTGCCCTAAAAGAAAATAGCAGCCTGCTGCCATGTGGGTTTTGGCTAGGGACAGCAAAAGGTTAACGGAGAGCGAACCCAGTAAACGATGGTTAAAATCGAACACACCACCGAAAGATAAGCACCTGAGCTCCAATAGGGACTGAAGGCTGTGCACGTACATCCGTTCTTGATGTTTGGCTGCTTATATATCACAATCGAATTATAAAAGCGGTCTAAGAACGATCACGAGAGAGAGAGAGAGAGAGAGAGAGAATAGTCAATAAAGCAAGCAAATAGGTCTATGTTATATTCGTTTATGAATGATGATTCTCATATTTAATATGTACTCCCTAGTTCTTCTGCAATATACGGTCATCAATAAGTAGACATACAAAGAACATAAAATGGATGATGTTAAATAAAGAACAGGAATTGGGCATATCTTTATTAGTAAGGAAGACCACAGAACGTTGCTCTCGTAACGTTATACGTTACATAGGGAGGACTACAAGTAATTTCTCCATACCGCTCTGTCTTCGGTAACCCGCTCTAATCGCATGTAAACATTCCTCTCGTAACGTTATACGTTACATAGGGAGGACTACAAGTAATTTCTCCATACCGCTCTGTCTTCGGTAACCCGCTCTAATCGCATGTAAACATTCCTCTCGTATCGTTATACGTTACATAGGGAGGACTACAAGTAATTTCTCCATACCGCTCTGTCTTCGGTAACCCGCTCTAATCGCATGTAAACATTCCTCTCGTATCGTTATACGTTACATAGGGAGGACTGCAAGTAATTTATCCATACCGCTCTGTCCTGGACAACCCTCTCTCATCGCATCCCCTTGAAATTCTCAGTATCTAGCAAGCTATCCCGCTTCCTCCAATGTTATGTTCAAGGTTTCTTTAATATTCTGTCGCCACCATCGTCTTCGTCGACCTCTGCCTCGTCTTAAGTAACCACGCCCTCCATTACTCATCTCTCAAAATCACTGGGATTGTAATAATACCAAAATATTTTATTTTCCACGACATGGTGTTGTTTATGAGTCAGCGTTCCTTGACTATATATTTTCCAAATTTTAAATTTCTTTAACAAAATTATGTAGCACTTTGTTGCAAAGATCGATTTTGTTCTTTGGTGTTTGTGTTATGATCCATGATGTACTTTTGTTTTTTTACTTGTATTATGCCATAGTTTAACAAAAATAATTAACCAACCTCTGAAATATCATGATTTTTCTGTATTTAATAAACTGATTTTTTAAATTGGACCCTTACCCGAAAGTGCCGCAACGGGTGGACACAGGTACATTTGAAACGTGTAAAAATTCAGCACATCCAATTTTTGCGGCCCTTTTTGTTTATTTTGGTAGCTTCCCTAGGCCCTTGCCTCAGTCGCCTCTTACGACATGCCTTGTAGATCGCAGTGTTATTATTCTTTGCTCCTCTTGCGAGTCTCGACAACAAACAGGCGCCAAGCGGTGCCATATTAGGCACCAAGCGGTGCTATATTAGGCGCCAAGCGGTGCTATATTAGGCGCCAAGACTATGGATACATTCATAGCGGACAAGCTAGACCGAAAACTTCGGTTTCGATGCGCTTGTCCTACATTAGTAGGGGGCTTAACGGGGGCGCAACGTTCTAATCGTTCTTGGCAAAATCTGTTTATATATCACAATAAGAATATACTTGGGAAAGACTGTTTATATATCACAATAAGAATCATCAAAATGGTCGAGAAGGACAACAGAAACAAACAAATAAAATAGCAGACAAGCGAAACAAATAAAATAATACTAAACAATCATGAATCCACGTACACCAAATGTCATCAATATCTTACCTTCTATCTTGAAGACATGAACTATATATAAAATACTAAACAATCATGAATCCACGTACACCAAATGTCATCAATATCTTACCTTCTATCTTGAAGACATGAACTATATATAAAATACTAAACAATCATGAATCCACGTACACCAAATGTCATCAATATCTTACCTTCTATCTTGAAGACAGGAACTATATATAAAATAATAATGACTATCTTCTCTGCAGATAACACCTTATGTCGAGCAAACACTTTCAATATATTTTCTTCATGTCGCTTCATAGCTATCTTGCATCAAATTATGTTCTTCTTGTTTATATGAAGAATATTCTTACAAGTGACTATCTTCAAGAATAAAGTCATGAAAAGGAAAGCAAGAAAGTTTCCAATTCATGGTGACTTGAATTCAACAAAATTAACAGCATCCACTTCTGAAAGTAGTAATCCAAACTGGCAGTATATGTGATAACATCCCAGAGACGTGGTGACACTATCTCATTGTATGAAGAAAATCAATTCGTGCTTTTTCTATTGTTTTGACATTTTCGTCTTGATTACTTTGTACACTATAATCTTAGTTGAATGAATGAGGTGCTGGATGAGGACACTAAAATCGATGTTGAATCGATCAAGCGATTTAGGCAGTTTGGAGTTACTCGTTGTACAAGTCGAACTGGATGCCTGCGAGGCAGAATGAGAGGTGTGTTTAATCAGCGAGCCACGGGAACCATCACTATGCATACTCTTTGATATCTGTTGGGGAGACTGAGCAACTATGGGTCCGGAGTGCAATGACGTCAGTTTAGTAACCAATAACCAATACTTTGTACAGTAAAGCTGTTGTTAAAAAATAGAGTGGGAGCTGCTGTTACTGTGTAGCGAAACAAAATATTGTTAATTACACAAGTATTATTCAGACGTCTTTGAGTAGCAAATGGTACCACCCCTCAGTAATGTGCTATCAGAACAGTGGCGACTCGTCACTAAGGGCCAGTGGGGCGAGCCACCACAAATAATGTGTAACATTTATTTATTATTTTATAAATTAAAATATAACAACCCAAAACCATGATTTTTCCGAAAACTTTTGTCTGACCCCACCACCAAAAATGATCACGAGCCGCCACTGTATCAGAGGTAGTTCTAAATTGTATTTCAATCTCTCTCTCTGCTCTCTCTCTCTCTCTCTCTCTATCTCTCTCTCTCTCTCTCTCGCGATCGTTCTTTTTCGGCCATTTGATCATTCTTATTGTGATATATAAACAGCCTTTGCCAAGAATGTTTTTTACGTCACATCTTCAGTACCATTTGGAGCTCCGGTGGTTGTCCTTCGACGATGTATCCGATTTCAACCAGCGTTTACTGGGTTTGCTCTCCGTCAGAATTTGACTGTCCCAAGCCAACCTGCAAGACAGCAGGTTGCTATTTTCATTTAGGGTAGCGACCCTTAGACGACCTACCCTCCCAGGTTGTTAAGCGACATCTGCCCAGGTTACCGGTCTTTTTGGGTTTTTTGACTAATTGGTTTGTCTACCGTCCAGTTTTGTGTACGGTTTGCTCCGTTAGCCTTTGACTGTCCCCAATCTAACTACAAGGCAGTAGTAGTATTGCAATCTAATATAAGCTTCTGACTGATATATATTCTTTCGCTTAAGTCACATGCCCACCTACATATTTATTTTGGGTGGTATATTCTATTGTCCAGCTAACAATTTCACACACAGTGTTGATGTTTTCTAAAACGCCAGTCTGTGTTGAGTTATGCGTCTTAATTATAAAAAAAAAAATAGCTGTGTCTGTTTGTTTGTTGTAGCAAAAACTCTCAAACGTTAAACATTATAATCATGAAATTTGTAGCCTACAGCTGATTTATGCTGAAGTGTCTAGATTTACGCGACTATATTGATCACTGTTCCATTTTCGATTTATGATTTAATTAAGTTATAGATCACATTAAGGTAATTTAATGCATGCAGTGAAGGGAGATAATAAGGACAATTAATGAAAGCACATGATGCGAATTATATCCATGCTGTCAAATAGTGATAATAATGCGGAAAACGAAGTAAAGGTAACAGAAGTGCGACTTTTAAAGATTTTAAGGTGTGTTAAATTAGTGAAAGTCTCAATACTTGTGAAAGATTTGAAATTGGAGTGTGTATCCTGAACGCATGACCTTCTTCTTCTCATTTGCGTTCGGTTTCGTATGCTCGTCTTGACCATGAGATGGGTTGCCTCTATGAAGCTGCATGTCAGTTAGAGTTCCACATAGCTTGCCCTGTAAGCTTCGTTCATGAGGTCATGTTTCGTTTCGATGGTGTATGACAAGTTGGACAAGTGTCTAATTTATGAAAGCCTCAACGTGTTTTAGATGTCAAAACTTAGCCAGGTCACATTTTTTCCTTCATAACGCGGTTTTATGTGTCTGTTCAATAATGTCGGGATTTAGTTAAGAGAATTGTTTAATGACATATTGTGACATGGAGACCAGTTGTGAAAACAAGAAAAAAGATGCAGTTATGGAGACGAAACTAGTAAACAAGGTTGCCGCCCCCTATCTTTAGCACTATATTTGGAAAAAAAATAACCTTGATTAATTGATCAACATCATGTGCATGAAGTAATTACGTGGTCAGAATATCTGCACGCTGAAATATGTGAGACTAACCCAAGAATTGGGAGTTTGTACGAGTCTGTTCCCCATCTCGAACAGAGCAGGAAGTGTACGTAATCAGGTCGTCTTAGAAGAAAAATATATTTATTTATCAGGAATTAGGTTAATAAGTTGTAAACAAAGTTCGACCAACGCAGTAACCCATCTGCGCGCTGAGATCAAATTCAGGGTAATAGTACATTAATTTCCGCTCTATAATTTTCTGGAAGCGATTTGCGACGTAATTGTTAGGACATAAATATGACTGAGACTGACACAATACCAGAGAGACAGAACCAGGGCTGGTTCGAGGGTAGAACAGTTCATGGCGCGTCTGTCCAAGAGATTCTGATGGAGGAACAGAAAGCCAGGAAGCTCAAAGCCAGGAGCAGCACTTTGAGGTATCTGAGTAGAGAGCTTAGAAGATATGTAGCGATCTGATTAACATGTAGAATATTTCCTGGTACTCTTAAATTTTTCTAGAAATACGTGACAGAGTCAGTTATGATAGGTGAGCCAAGATATGAAGATAAACGTTGAGAGGAGCATCGGACATGGTTCAATCTGACAAGGTGTAGATTCTTGGAAAAATTGAGAAAACATGATTTGAGACAAGATTACAATCACTGAGTTGATTGATTCGATACACAGGATTCTAGACGTACATGAATTTCGGAGTGAATGAGACTTGTTTGTGCCCTTTCATATTGATTGTGAAGATTTACTTGGAATGCAACAACGTTATCTTGCAAGTGAGGAGTAGAATAGAGACACGGTTGGTTGATGTAAGATGAATCTATCATTGATTATTGTTAGAAACATTGTGTGACCCTGGTTGTTGTTATTTCTGGGATAAATGAGGTCTCAGTGAAGTGACCTAAATCAATAAATTATGAATTGACAATCGTTCATGACTGTTGGTGTAATCATTTACATAATTTTTAGTTTAGTTTAGTCGTCGGATCACCCTTACTGCACGTCGAACAAATTAGTCCATAAGTGCTCCGATCTCTCCCTCAGTATGTCCATCAGCGTGTGGCGACTAACGAAACCGGTTCTTTGTTGGTTTACAATTCTTCTTTGTCTGCCAGCATAGTGTTCTTGTCGAGCTACACCACACTTAACTTGCAGTCTGGTTAGTGTTGTAGATTCACCACTATTACGTGAATCATGTACACTTCCTCTCTTCCTTAAGGAATTTATAATATCAGCCTGGTCCATTGCTCGCCCGCTTTGTACAGCAGCCATACCTGCAAGCCTATCCGCACGTTCATTCACCCTTACACCTGCATGCCGTGGCACAAAAATAAAAGTGATCTTTGTCAGCTTAGACCTCCCCAGCGACTCCATCCAATGTCTCCTAGCCCATCCTGTTTCAATCTTCCTGAGCATACTAATTGAGTCACTGAGAAAACATGCATGGCTAAAAGTCTGTGATTCTAGCCAAATCATCGTTTTGGTAACCACTATGATTTCGATAGTGAGACTGTTCGTAGTCACGGTAAAACCACCACTGTCTTCCTTTACAACATCTCCTCCAACCTGAGCAGTGAAAGCCCACGAGCTCCGCACATGTCGAATCACCGAACCATCCGTATAAATGATTACATCATGCTCAGATGAGTTCTCAGAAATTTACATAATTGGAAGGACAGAAGGACTAACATGCTTCGTGTTTGTTTAGTAAGAAATGCAAACATTATTTTGATTGACCTCCATGTGTTTTCCATGTAGCGAAGAATAGAACTATTGTCTCTTCTTGCATAGTGTAGAAAGCAACCAAGATGGGTAGATTTCTATGTTGAGAAACATCCCTGGTGTGTGCATGGATGTTGGTTCTGTTAACTAACTAACATTTTTATTCTATTAGTTATTCTAGTTACCTTTTGTCTTCAGTACATCTTTCTTAGTATTTTCTTTATTCCTTCTGTCGCCTTCACTCAAATCTTTGTCGTAATTTCTTTATTTCTCATATTGCCTTCAGTTATTCTTTCTCTTTAATCTTCTTTATTCGTCTACCAAGTTAATTGTATATCCTTTACAGGACTTTGCGAATCAACCCCAGCTTTTAACGCTGTTTGTGATTATTCTAGGCATTATTACGTTCAGTAGTTTGCCATTGCTTTCTGAACGGGTGGTGCCATCGTCCTTTGTAAAAATCCACGCGAAACAATTTGCCACCAAACTGTCCGCAGCGTGATTCGAACTCAGAACGTCTTGGTTAATAGACCGAGTCACTATCCCCTAAGCCACAGACGCCACCATCCGTCTACTACCTTCCCTATTTTTTTAGTTATCAATCTACTAGATTATTGTTTTTAAAAAACATCTTTGTTACAGCTCTTATCTGTATGCCCTTCAAGGAACTCGATGGCTCTAGTATACCGAGACAAAGACACTATGCGGTTTGTCAAACATTTAAACCACAGAGTTACCAAGCTGTCACCTCCAAGATACATTGATGTCCACACTGTGTATTATGAGTAACTGTTCTGAAGCTAACTTGTTGTTTATTGAGTTGATTACTAACTTCTATTATGATCACTCATCCATAACTTGTGTTTGTTATACAACATCATCATCATCAACATATGAAATACCTGGGGCTGCGTTTTGATCGTAGTCTAGCTTTTACGGAACACATAGCTCATGTGATAATGAAGGCGAGGAAAGGTTTGCTGGCGATGGGGGTAATGGCTGCGGCGGATTGTGAACAACGCCATCTTTGTCTTTTATACCAGGGTCTGGTCCTTTCTGTGCTTGAGTATGCGCTGGCGATCCTGACTCTCAGTCATAGTCAGATAGAACGACTGGAAAGAATACAGAACGAGGCGATGCGCATTATACTTGGTTGCACTAAAGACACGTCGTGCAGGGCAATGCGCTATCTCCTTGACTATCCTACTATGGAGTATAGAATACTGATGAGCCGTGCACGAGCATACCTTCGAGTCAATGCTGACACACAACATCCTCTGCACTTGGAAATAAAGAGACAAAAAGGAAATAGGTTAAAAAGAGGAAAATCTTGGATGGGTCAGGCCGAGGACTGTATTGAACAGGTGTGTACACTTGAAGATATTGATCCCGGTGAAGAATGGATACCAGTGCCAACAGGAATCGCTACATCCTTTTCTGTATGCATCGAACTTGATAAAGAATGCAGGCAACACAACTCACTTGTCGTGGAGGCAGCAGTTCAAGCATTGATTTCTGAGGACGCACCTGAGCATGATGTAATCATTTATACGGATGGTTCGGTGATTCGACATGTGCGGAGCTCGTGGGCTTTCACTGCTCAGGTCGGAGGTGATGTTGTGAAGGAAGACAGTGGTGGTTTTGCCGTGACTACGAGCAGTCTCACTATGGAAATCATGGCGGTTACCAAAGCGATGATTTGGCTAGAATCACAGACTTTTATCCATGCATGTTTTCTCAGTGACTCAATGAGTATGCTCAGGAAGATTGAAACAGGATGGGCTAGGAGACATTGGATAGAATCGCTGGGGAGGTCTCAGCTGACAAAGATCAGTTTTATTTTGTGCCAGGGCATGCAGGTGTAAGGGGAATGAACGTGCGGATAGGCTTGCAGGTATGGCTGCTGTCCAAAGCGGAGGAGCAATGGACCAGGCTGATATTATAAATTCCTTAAGGGAGAGAGGCGTGTACATGATTCACGTAATAGCGGTGAATCCACAACACTAACCAGACTGCAAGAACTCAAAGTTAAGTGTGGTGTAGCTCGACAAGAACACTATGCTGGCAGACAAAGAAGAATTGTAAACCAACACAGAACTGGTGTCGTTAGTCGCCACACGCTGATGGACATACTGAGGGAGAGATCGAGCACTTATGGACTAATTTGTTCGACGTGCAGTGATGGTGATCCGACGACTAAACTAAACTAAACATCATCACCATTAGTTAGTTGCTTGCTACTGGTTTCCTTTTTGGGCTATCTTCTTTATCTCCAATCATGTTTTTTTCTTCTCTTGTTTTAACTTTCTTCAACTAGTTCTTTTTCATGTTCTTGTTGACCACTCTATTTTCTTCTTCTACTTCATACTCTCCATATCGACCACTTGTTAATCACTCTGTGTGATTTGTATGGGATCTGAGCCTAAGTGATTGTATGCTGTGTCAGGTATGCGCCCTTGAGCAGGCCAGCACATCCGATTTCTGTGATGCTTTTTATTTACAAAGGTAGCTTTCCTACACCCTTCATCAGTCGCCTCTTAGGACATGCCTTGTTGGTCGCAGTGGTACTATTCTTTGCTTCCCTTCCGGGCCTCGGCACCACACAGGTGGGTTATGAATTTAATCATAGTAATAGCACCTGATATGGCACCTTTGATTGATTTTTGCGTGACTTCAGATGTACTAGTAATTTACACCCCCACGTTACCTTCGAAGACGACACGCCTGTATAGTGGTGGGACATTGAAAATAAGGAAAGCAGGCCTTCACACAAAAATCAGTCAGAAGCACCATACCAGGCGCCCTGACTACGCTTGAATTCATAGTAGGCAAAGGCAACAAATAAAATCACCAAGTAAAGGATCAAGGTTTCATGTAATCCAACTGCAAACCTTGTGCATACCTAGAATTTATAGTCTAAGCTAGCATTGAACCTCAGTATTTCTATGACATATCACTAATGCTGTGTGTTATCAACTTTGTTAACAACAACCCTTGGCTTTTCATTTAAACTCACATATTGTTTTTTTTACATTATATCTGGTCAACCGCTAGTAACTACTGTTATAAGAAGGAGAAGATGGAGATATGTTGGGCATACCTTGAGGAAAAATGTCTGGTCAACCGTAACTACTGGTGTAAGAAAGACACGATGAAGGTATGTTGGGTATATCTTGAGAAGAAATGTCTGGTCAGCCGCTAGTAACTACTGTTATAAGAAGAGAAGATGGAGATATGTTGAGTATACCTTCAGAAGAAATGTCTGGTCAGCCGATAGTAACTACTGTTATAAGAAGGAGAAGATGGAGATATGTTGGGCATACTTTGAGAAGAAATGTCTGGTCAGCCGCTAGTAACTACTGTTATAAGAAAGACAAGATGGAGATATGTTGGGTATACCTTGAGAAGAAATGTCTTGTCAGCCGCTAGTAACTACTGTTATAAGAAAGACAAGATGGAAGTATGTTGGGCATATCTTGAGAAGAAATGATCAAAGAATAACAAAGCAGACATTAACAGGTTAGCTCGTGTAAGCCGCTGGGAGCGCTGCTATTTATTTGTTTTACAAAATGGTATATTACTCATTAAAATCTGTTAATAACTAAGAAAACGAAAACTGCAGCTGAATTTGTACAAACACCAGCAATGGGAAAATAGGACATAAATTTAATTCAACCACAACAAGTTTTTCAAGTCAGTAGTTAATCAGTTCAAGTGAGAGACAAGGGCTCAGAAAGCAAGGAAACCCTAGGGAAACCCTGAAACGCACTCAACTCAGAGAGGAAGAGAATATTAGACTCAGTTTCATAAAAGAGATTGTGCGAGTTGCCCAGGATAGAGTGGTATGGAGAAATTGCTTGCGGGCCCTATGTAACATAAACCAGTACAAGAGGAATATGTATATATATATCTTTACATTAACATGATTTGATGACACTGTTCTGTCAGTCTTCAAGATGCTGATCAAGTTCATGTTACGCCCGTGTAGTGCTGGAGCCGCAAGGAAAGCAAAGAATAGTACCACTGGACCTACAAGTCATGTCGTAAGAGCATGAGTCAGAGTCAAGGAAGCTGTATTACACATCGTATTGTGCCGGGATTGCGAAGGCAAAAGACATGCCTTGTAGACCTACATAACGGTGGGACAGGTCGATATGGAGGTCTAGGAAAAGCTACCTAGTAAATAAAAAGCATCGCAGAAATCGTTTCTGCTGGCCTTCTTGTAGGCCCATAACTGGCACAACATACAATCGCTCTTAGGGTCAGATCACATACAAATCACACAGAGTGGTTGACAAGTGGTCGATATGGAGCGTTCCAAGAAGAAGAAGATGCTGTTTACTCTGAAGTCGGATAAGTCACGCCTGTATGGCGGGGGACACTGATAAAAAGGAAAGCAAGCCTTCACACACATATCAATCAAAAGCAAAGCACCACACAAGGCTACCCCTGAATTGATAGCGGGCGAACCCAACAAGAGGAAGATATTGTACATTAACAATCTGTAATTGGATGAAATCGGATGCATGTATCCTAAACGTGTAGAAGTTTATCGTTTAGGGTCCTACCAAACCAATGTGAACGTATACACGTTCTTGGCAAAGATCAAACATATCACGAGGAGTGATTAAAATTGGTCGTAAAGAACGAACGCAAAGAAGAAGAAAGATTAAAATCTGTTTATAGTCAAGAGACTGAAGAGGTGTTGCTAATAGCGATGTTGATAACAAATCTTCGCTAGTGGCCGTGTATTTTCGTGGTTCGAGGTTAGCTTGGCCAAAATATCTCGGCGTGTTAACTGTGCTCTGGTGGATTACAGTAAACCCTTCTTCTTCGAATGCTTCTTCTTTAAAGATCTCAAACGCACCGCCTTGTTTATGACACATACCGGAGTAGTAGCATAGGAGAAGTTGATTGCAGAAGAAGAATAAGCAGAAGTTATTCTACTATTGTTCATCGTTTTTTCTTATCGCCATATGTCATCATATAATCATGAACATAATCACGGGAAAATATTCTTCCGCTCCATATTGACCAGTTGTTAAACCACTCGGTGTGACTTGTATGTGATCTGAGCCTAAGAACGATTGTACGTTGTGCCATTTCTGCGCCTACAATTTGGCCAAGACATCCGATTTCTGCGATGTTTTTTATTTACTAGGGTAGCTTTCCTAGACCTCTACCTCAGTCATCTCTTACGTTATGCCTTGCCGGTCGCAGTGGTACTATTCTTTGCTTCCCTTGCAATCCCTGACACAACACGGGCGGTAACACAAGTAAACGTGAACATGATAAAATTATTCAGCATGAAAATAACAAAATAATTAAACATGAAAACGGCAAGACGATTAAGTTTGAAGAAGAAAGAAATGGCAGAACGTGATAAGTTTTTTTTTTATTTGATCAGTTTATATATTGATACACTTATAACTCTGTGAATGCAACTACGGACATCTTGTAGGAATAAACTCTGAGATTGTAACAGGAGGTAGACGCAGGGTTGAAATAATGACGCTATTCGTTAGATAAATCTGGTAAACAAGGTTACATGACCCATATTTTGAGTATTATATTTGAGGAAAAGGAGTACTTGAAGCAAAAATGTGGTGTAAACATGCATAATAATTTGAACAGGGCAGAATAGTTAGTGGAAATTTTCGCTCACAATTGGCAGTTTGAGACATTCTAGACTCTTATGGAAGCCGAAAGTATTGCGTAATCAGGTCGACTTGGAGAGAAGATATATTTATTCATCGGGAATTAGGTTAAGTTGTTTTGTAAACACCATAATAGTACATTTCTGGAAACTTTGGGAATTCTTGTGACGAAATTGTTATTCAGTATAAATAAGGCTGAAACCGACAAATCAGAAGAGACAGAACCTTGGACTGATTCAGGAACGAGCAGTCCATGGTCTCTGTCCAAAAGATTCTTTGATGGAGGAATAGAAGCCAGTGACAAGAGAATCATCTTTATTCCGGTGTAAATCTCGCCTAGTGATATAGTATCTTTATTGGACCGCGATCAGAAATTTGAACACCCTGCGGTGATCTCAGACTGCCATTATACAGCCTATTTAGATGATGGCCAAATATGTAGTAATCCGACTTGATTAGGTATTCATGGGAAGTGTCAAGAGGAACTATGTAGGTGAAAGTAAAGTGTTCAAAGAATAAACTATTCAGGTAAAGTGTCAACATGAACTTTTTAGGTAAATGTGTTAAAAGAAAGAACTATTTTGGTGATGTGTCAAAAGAAATTATTCAGATGGACATATAGAAGAAAAGAAACTATTCAAATTGGATGTGTTTATATAAGTCAGTTATATTTAATTAGATGGGTATATTTGAATTGTTGGATGGTATATTTAATAGTGTTAAAATTTTAATTTTTTGGATAGGAGGTAATGAATCATTTTTTTGAAGATTTGTAGATTGATTGTTGGAAGTGAGAGAGTAATAAGATAGAACAAGATAATCCAACATTAAATCATAAATATTGAAAGCAATCTTACATGTACTGTTCTTCGAATGCTACACTAGTTAAACACTCTGCGTGATCTGTATGTGATCTGAGCCTAAGAGCGATTATACGTTGTACCAGTTATGCGTCTACAAGTAGGTCAGCACATCCGATTTCTGCGAGGCTTTTTGTTTACTAGGTAGCTTCCTAGGCTCCTACCTCAGTTGCCTCTTATGACATGCCGTGTAGGTCGCAGTGATACTATTCTTTGCTTCCATGGCGAGCCCTGACTACACACGAGCGATATGTACTGTAACTTAGAAGATATATTTCATTTGTCAATTATGTTTTTATTCTTAATTAGTCATGGCTCCTAATATAGCGCATCTGACTGATTTTTTTAGTGAAGACTTGGCTTCCTTACCACCAGTGTCCCTGAGATACCACAGCTTATGCTGAAAACTGCGACACAACGACATTGCCTCCTCCGAACTGCATCCTACTATAACTAGCGGGAGTATGAGACCGAACAAGGAAGAAGACAGACTAGTATCTATTACCATTCAGGCAAGTCTTACTCTGACTTCAGTAGTACTTGTAAATTAGATCCCAAAGTAAAGGATCAGGGTCTCATTGTAGTTCAACCGCGTACTGTGAGCATACAGATAATTTTGTTTTCTGGGCCACCTCGTACCCCTGAATTTCCACGACACATGGTCACTGGCACAGAATGTCATCAACTTCGTAATCCATGACACCGTATTTGTCAATGAACTTGTAAATTAGCAGCATAGATGAAATTACATAACAGAGACATGGAAACGTTAGGAATACTTAAGAGAAATTAAATTTGCTGCTTCAGTTACTATATTCCTCCTCACACAAAGAACAGAATCATCATAATCACTGAACTACATGATTCTTCCAACAAAATTGTTCCTTCCTCCTTCCTTTCGTTCGTTTCAAAACAGAGATACTTTGTATTCCAGAAACCATGTCTTATTATAATCATCAAAGTCGCCCGTGTTGTGCCGGAGCCTGCAAGGGAAGAAAAGAATAGTACCACTGCACTCTACAATGCATGTCGTAAGAGGCGACTTATGTAGGCCCTGGAAATGCTACCCTAGTAAATAAAAAGCAGCAGAGAAATCGTATGTGCTGGCCTACTTGTAGACGTATGACTGGCACAACGTACAATCGTTCTTAGGCTCAGTTCACATACAAATCACACAGAGTGGTTGTGAAGTGGTAGATATGGAGCTTTCATTAAAAAAATCATCATCAAAATAAAATAATCATCGCTAACATAATAAACATCGAATAGAATCTAGTGTCTACAGCCAAGAAAAGTCGAAGGATTGACTTCATTGCACTAATGTTAAACCCCATATAGCTCGGTCTCTCTCCACAGAAGTGACACGCCGCTGCATGTCGAGAGTACTGCACAAAATCCGAACTCTATAGCTCCAACAACATTCCTATAGGGTGTCTGAAGAAAGTGTACTTTTGAACAGAGCGGCGTTGTCTGAATTCAAACCCATGATCTTCGGAACGTAAGACACAGACTTAGCCAAAGAGACAACCCCTTCCCTCCTCCCCCTACAAAAAAACAATTAATCACGGACAATAATATGTTCATTCGAAAAAAAAAAATCATGGGCAGCAATAGATTCTAACACAATCGAATCATATTTAACACTAGAATCCTTCCAAATCAAATTATTTATGGAAGGTATTACAATTATTCTGTAGGTGGACGTCTGACAGCGCCACTGTGTATTTGTTTTCGACCTGCCATAAAGACAATTCATTTACCTACAAAACAGTATATTACTCATAAAAGTCGATTAATTATTAAGGAAACTGCAGCTGAATTTGTATATAAACCTGCAATGGGAAAATCTTATAATATATTCCTTAGTGTCTGTGTCTCCCTATACACGGCTTCAGTTTACATCCAATATTCACCATTTTTTTCTGCAAAATTTCATCGTCAAAAGTTTAGATCAGTAAAAGAAACAGTTTCAAAATCGGATCAATATTAGCTTTAAAATTAAATTAAATTGAATTCGTGATGTCCTATCCAACATTTAAGTCCGCCATTTTGGTTACAAGAAAAAACGACACGCGGTTAAGAAAGCTTACAGTCAAAGGGATATAATCCAGAAATTGCCAGATTACAACATATGCATGGATTACGTCCCTTAACGTACCATTAGTTTCGTTGCATTTTTATGTCATTACAGCTTCACTTTTCTGTTTCAAACTACACTATAGAAACTTTAAAATAATTAAGAAGAATGTGAAAATGCTACTTATATTAGACGTGAAGCATTACAAGAACCACTCGAACCGTTAAAATCGTTTAACGACGACATACCCGATTCAAACCACTTCTTAAAAAATATAAGAAAACACAACTCATGCTATTAGATGACATCTTTTTGAAAGGCTTACCCAATTCCTCATCAAGGATTAACAACATTTTTCACCCGTGCGGAGCCGGGTTAATTAGCTAGTATGACAGAAATTGAATTCCGCCACAATCTGTTTTTCAATTCGGTAGCCAATCAGTTCCGCAATGAGCTCGATCACAAGCCAAGCGTGCCTGGTTTCAAATCCGTGGCGGGCAGTTTGTTCTATGAAATTTTACGAACGGTAAAAATAGACCTCACAGTTCAGAAAGCAATGGCAAACTAATGAACGTATAAGTAATGCTTAGAAAATCAACGACTCGTTTACTATGGTTCATGGCAAAGTCCTGTAAAGGATATACCACTATTCTCATTTCAAAACAATTATTCAAACAAATAAATGATATAAGTGCAACAATTATATAAGCATAAATTAATTATGAAAAATTATCATAAATCAGTTTTATTTATCCAACGTATTTGTAGATGTCTACATTACAAGGTGGCAACGTTGAAAGATACATTAGGCAACTTTGATCTTTGAATTGGAAGTACCAACATTGCAGATCACGATTGCACAGACTACCACATTCAGTGTTTGATCTGAAATAAAAGTAAAAATTCTATTATAAGTAAAAGTAAAGGAACCTTTTATACCCACGTGATAAATAGGGTAAGATGGTGTTATTCCCATATTTTGTATTGACACCCGACACACATATGGTCGCCTTTACTTTCCAATTGAGACTGGGTCGACCCGAGAGCCGTTACGGTCGAAAAAATTTCACGCTCACTGTAGAATTGGACCCAGATCACTAGCCTAAGAAGCCAGGTACTACGCTACTGCGCCTCACAACAATTCTACTATATATTTCTTTACTTATTCCGCTCCGTGTGGAGCATAGGATCTCAACAGTTGTCCACTATTCCCGATCTCTGGCGGTTTTCTTTATAGTTACCTAGTATATTCCAGCATCTTTCAGTTTCTCGAGAAGGGTCTGTTGAGGACGTACTCTTTTCCGTTTCCTTTGCGGGTTCTACTCAAATGCTTGTCTAGTGATACTCAATTGTGTTTTTCGCTGGAATATGCCCGACCCATCGCCATTTTTTCCTCTTAACCTGGAGCAACATGTGTTTAGGTTCTGTAATTGCTGCCTTTGGATGGAGCGTCTAGCCGAATTGATTAGATCGTGACTCCCACGGTAAGGCCATTGATTTTTTTCTGTCAGCGGCATAAAGCAAAATCATAACCTGAACAGTTTCCCAGCTAGTGCACAAGCGAATGCGGCCATTAAATTCCACAATCACGTGTTCCCCCTGTCCTACACCGCCCCAAAAAGGCGGTATTACAGAGAGTAGTGACATTTGTTTTTTCTATAACTGTTTTCTTTTTTAAAATAAATGTGCAGTTAGCCAATACACAACCCCCAACCTGGTTTACAAGAAGGCCACGTTTAGTCTGACCTTGGCCCCGGCAACAGAAAGCCGACTAGCTCAGACGAGAAAACCAAAATTCCTGTTTAATGGGGGCTGGTTTTATAAGTGTTTGATAGAACATTGTAAGGTTTTCTATAAGTTTACATAATTTGGTTATTTATTGATGAAATGTGTTAATAGTACTGATATTCCATATTAATACTGATGTTCCTTATTGTTAAACTTGATTTCTAACATAATATAATTATCGATATACGGAAAGACTGCAGTAAAACTATGTAGTAATGGCGAAACACGTAATAACAAAGTACTGTAGTTTTAAAAAAACAATAACAATACATAGCAACGTTTCGACTAAAAGGCTTTTATCACGCAAAGGATAAACATAATATAAACATGATTTAGCATGTTGTATTGTTTTAAAATGCATTTGTCTTTATACAGTAATACTGGAATGCGAGGTCACGTGACGGGTGTGGTCTTATCTCCTAGAACTTTTACCTGAGCTTGCCGGCCTTATGTTATCGGAGACCGTGGTTTCAACCTACATGGCTGGGGCAGATTTGTAGAAAAATGTTCATACATAACAGACCGTATTAAGACTCCACCTACCTGGCTGGGGCACAGTTGTAGAATGTTGCACACACATAAAACCAATTTATGGTCAGAGTTCCTACCACCTACCTGGTTGGTGCAGATTTGTGGATTGATGTTCATACATAACTGACCGTATTAAGATTCCACCTACCTGGCTGGGGCAGATTTGTAGAAAGTTGCACATACAAACCATACCTTATTAAGCTTCCACCTACCTGGCTGGGGCAGAGTTGTAGTAAGTTGAAGCAGTCACGCATGGCGTCGTCACAAGAAATATTTTGATATACATGGACTGTGCAAATGTTGTGCCAATTATTGGCGGCTTCTGTGTAGGTACAGGTACAGTTATCATTGCAGTTGTGGTTGCTGTAGTTGTTGAAGCGGTGCCTTGCAAATAGTCTGTGGAGAATTAGATTGTGTTAGAGTCACACACGTTTGTTATGGTATTTCGATGATAACAGAAGGCCACCAACCACCAATAACAGCATACAATAAAAGAGATCGGGTAATAGAGCTAAGGAAGACCAAGAAAAGATGGATAGACAATATCAAGACCACACTACATAAACACGAATACAACACAACAAGGGCAACTCATCTAGCCCTAGAACGCAAATTAAAGCTCCCATCCCCACACTTAACGGCAAGAGTGGACAGCCAACTACATCTTCCACCTGGGAATAGACAATCGACAATAGACAAGAAGGTCATCATTATCATCATCACTGCCCGTGTGCTGCCGGGGCTCACAGGGGGAGCAAAGAATAGAAGCATTGCAACCTACAAGGCATTCGTAAGAAGCGGCTAAGGTAGGAGTCAAGGGAAATAAAAACGTCGCATAAATCGGAATGTGCTGGCTTATGTACAAGCACATAACTGGCACAACGCACAATCGCTCTTAGGCTCAGATCAGATACAAATCACAAAGAGTGGTTAACAAGTGGTCGATCGCTCAGTGGTTACCGGGGCCCAATTTTGGGGTGTAAAGAATAGAACCATTGTTACCTGCCACGCATGTAGTAAGAGGCGACTGAGGAGGTTTGGCTGAAATCGGATGCACATGTCCTAAACGTGTGAAGTCTATGCGTTTAGGGGCCTACCAAACCAATGTGCAACGTATACACGTTCTTGGCAAAGATCAAACATATCACAATTGTTAAAGAGTGATTAAAATTGGTCGTAAAGAACGAACGCAAGAAGAAGAAGATCATCATCACATTTTCTTCTCTAATCTTGTTTACATCTTTGGGGTCTCAATGCGAAGTGGTTAACTCGTTTGCCGTCTACTGAAGGCTGTGGGTTTGAATCCCGACCAGAACGTGAGTTTTTTCATGAAATCCTAGGATTTTGCAGAAGCTACGGAGTTCGTGCTTTGTACAATGCTCTATGCAGATGGTATGCCATCTCTTCCGACAGAGTCGAGCCTTATGGAAACCCAATGCAATGAAGTAAATTCTCCGCCTTTAGACTCTTTTTTGAATTTGTTTTACATCACCGGGTCAGGATAAGAAGAGATTTCGACAACTTTCCTTGCGGGTTCCGTCAGCATACAGGCGAATTTATTTCGAATTTCATCGGTCGCTTTATGAGTCCCTCCTTGCGGGTCTTTTTCTTCCTCAAGTTGAGAACTATGAATTTTCTTGGTTGCGGTTTCTGTAGCTATCTAGTGGCTTTTTTTACGGGTGGGGTAGCTCACCCCACGTTCAACCTCCTAGATGACCTCTTACAACAAGCGTGGAAGGTAACAGTGGTTCTATTCCTTACACCCCTAATTTGGGCCCCGGTAAACACTCGGGCGGATTTCTAATATGTAAAGCAAAATTTAAAATGTCTTACCTGCACATGTTCCAGAAAATAACGAGCATATGTTGAGTGTATCGTCATATACCGACCCTAGCCAGCACGTATATGTTGTCATCTGTCCAAAGAGACAGGTGACGTATTTCGTGCAATCGTCACATGACGCGTAGGAAAGCTGAAGTGGCAGACTACTAGAACAGCTGCTCACACATGCAGCTGTGGATACACAAACATTTCTTTAGTCCGTTCAAGGTCAATGGAAAACCAGAACATTTCATTCTACGGTCATCAATAGGTAGTCTATGGTCATCAACCGGTAGTTTTTTTCTTTGTCATCGCACTGCTACCGGGTTATTGCCCAGTGTCGTGGTTTTCTGTTTTTGTCTTATGCTGTTCTGGTGCCTTGGATGATTGTTGTTTTTGCTCTTTAACAGGATTCTGCTATGCCACCTAACCAACTTTGTCGTGGTCTTCCTCTCGCCTTCTTTCCAAATGTTCTGCTGTAGAAGACTCTGTATACTGTGGAGTTTGGATGCATTTTTATTAAGTAGCCAAACCACAATTTTTTTGTTTCTCAATGTAATTCAAGCATTGCAGAAATCGGGTGTGCTGGCCTACTGGTATGCGCATAACTTGCACAACGTACAATCGCTCTTAAGCTCAGATTACATATAAATCACATATAGTGGTTAACAAGTGGTCGATATGGAGCCTTCGAAGAAAAAGAAGATTTGATGTTGTAACATTGTGTCTGACATATGCAATCATAAGTCTTCAAAAACATAAGCAATCATAAGTCTTCAAAAACATAAGCAATCATAAGTCTTCAAAAACATATGTCCTTAGCACGGACTATCAATTTCGCTAATAACATGTTTTCAATACAATGAAAGTTATCTGTCAATAATTTTCTTACTCTATTGCTCTTTGTCTCATCTGTGATTGATGTAACCTATTGTCATAATATGTTTCAAATCTCTGTATAGCGTGCACCAAATAATGATTGCCTTTTTCTGATAGCATTTATGAGTTTTTAAGGTGGACCATAGAAATAACAAAGGCATGGAAAAACACTATTTATAAAGCGCACACAAAAACCTGCAGTATAATTATCTTCTTATCCTGACGCTGTGAATCAAAACAAGATTAGAGAGAAGTAAACAAATAAATAATGAGTTTTCTGAGTGTAGTTACCACTTTCTGTACATCAACATTAGTATTTTTTAAAACATATTACAGAATTTCTCTTCTTGTTCGAACGGACCCATATCGACCACTTGTTAAACCACTCTATGTGATTTGTATGCGATTTGAGCTTAAGAGCGATTGTACGTTGTGCCAGTTATGCGCCTACAAGTGAACCAGCACATCCGATTTCTGGGACGCGTTTTATTTACTAGGGTAGCTTCTCTAGGCCCATACATCAGTCGCCTCTTACGACATGCCTTGTAGGTCACAGTGTTACTATTCTTTGCTCCCCTTGCGAGCCCTGGCAACACTGCGGGGCGAATTCTGGAGATGTGAAGAAATTAGAGAAATGCCTGGTCAATCATTAAAAACAACTGTTATAAGAAAGAAAAGATATGATCAAAGAATCAGAAAGCAGACATTGAAATGAGATTTGAAAGGTTTCGGAAAGAAATGATGCCATAGGAAACCCACAAATTAACTTTACTGAGAGAAGCGAGAAATATCTTCTTCTTCTTCTTCGATCGTTCTAGGCCTGTTTTAATCATTCTCATTGTGATATATAAACAGCCAAACATCCGAACGTAATGTACGTGCACCAGCCTTCAGCACCTATTGGAGCCCAGTTGCTTATCCTTCGGTGGGGTGTTCGTTTTCAGCCAGCTTTTGATTTACTAGGGTGAGCTTTCCTAGGTACGATCAGCTTTGCCGTATTTTTGGGCTTTGTGATCTACGCCGGGACAGTGAGTTACGCTGTTTATGCCCGTTCTGACTGAGAAATATTTCTCGGGGCTTGTTAGCTTATCCTCGGACGGCGTCTTACTCGTATAAGACACCGTGTAAAGTATCGGCCTTCGCCAATGTTCAGACCCGAACTTCCTGTTTGATCCGTACATTGTCGGCCTTGCTTTACCGTACATTTTTGAGTTTGATCCGGGAAGGAACATTCTCAGCCTTTTCTAGACGCGTATCGGTACGTGGCAATTTGCAATTAACCTCGAAAGCACTGGCATGGGGCCGAGTACAAACAATGTAGAGGGTCGTTTCAGTGGGCACTATGAGTGTAACTGAGGATTTTGCGCTCGCCGCCATCACCCGCCCCAGTTATTCCGGGGATGTTAGTTACGACTGCAATCGAACCTTGCCCAGTTGCCCCAAGGCTGGCAGTTCCGTTAGGCATCACCAACCTCAGTTCTTCCGGGGATGTTAATTTTAATCGCACAGTACCTTGCACGGTTTTCCCAGGGCGGGTAGTTTCGTTATGCACTAAACGCAACTTGTTCTTTTGCGCTCGGCAAACCTTGCCCAGTACATGTATCTGCACCAGGCTACCAATGCGGGGTCAGCTGCAATCTTCTCTCGCACCAACACGAGGGTAGACTTTCATTCGTTACGGTCCTGTCTTATTTATTCTTGCCGGCGGGCTGGCAATGTTTGCCCCTCCTCAGGGCTTCGAGCTTCGCCCTACGTGGGCATACCTTTGGTCACTGGATGCACCTCTCATCCATGTCTGAGACGTTTCGTTGCTGTTTCTTTGCGTTCAGGGACTTGGGCAATATCTTGTTGGACATCGGTCAGGAGAATTGTGCATTTTATTTGTATGTATCTTTATCGTATTTCCGTAATTGCACTGCTACCACTACCAGTAATTTCTCTCCCCGATCCCTGCCCCTCTTAGCCAGACCAGAACCAGAGTCTGTTTCCAGGGTCACCGCGTGGAGGTTAGGGCAGGGTCTTGGTTAGCGCGCCCCTCGCTAACCCTGGCTCATGTTACCACCATGACCTCATGAGCCTTTTGACCCCCGAGAAATATCTAATTCACTTCCATGAAAGAATTGTCAGGATAGAGCGCTATGGAGAAATTTGAGAGTCACACAAATGTCATCAAATCTTACCTTCTATCTTGAAGACAGAATTATATATAAAATATTAAACAATCATGAATCCATTGTACACCAAATGTCATCAATATCTTACCTTCTATCTTGAAGACATGAACTATATATAAAATAATAATGACTATCTTCTCTGCAGATAACACCTTATATCGAGCAAACACTTTCAATATATTTTCTTCATGTCGCTTCATAGCTAACTTGCATCAAATTATGTTCTTCTTGTTTATATGAAGAATATTCTTACAAGTGATTATCTTCAAGAATAAAGTCATGAAAATGAAAGCAAGAAAGTTTCCAATTCATGGTGACTTGAATTCAATAAAATTAACAGCATCCACTTCTGAAAGTTGTAATCCAAACTGGCAGTATATGTGATAACATCCCAGAGACGTGGTGACACAATCTCATTGTATGAAGAAAATCAATTCGTGCTTTTT
Organism: Arion vulgaris; assembly: GCA_020796225.1. NCBI lineage: Eukaryota > Metazoa > Mollusca > Gastropoda > Stylommatophora > Arionidae > Arion > Arion vulgaris. Next base: position 60,216,091 of record CM036763.1, on the reverse strand, counting down.
CTATTGTTTTTGACATTTTCGTCTTGATTACTTTCTACAGTAAAGCTGTTGTTAAAAAATAGAGTGGGAGCTATGTGACTGTGTAGCGAAACAAAATATTGTTAATTACATAAGTATTATTCATACGTCTTCGAATAGCAACTAGTACCACTCACGAGTAATGTGATCTCAGACACAGAGGTAGTTCCAAATTGTATTTGGATCTCATGTATCTTCTGACCGATATTACGAGTATTTCACTCAAGTCTCATGTATCTTCTGACCGATATTACGAGTATTTCCTCCAAGTCACATGTCCACTTACATATTTATTTTGGGTGGTATATCCCATTGTCCAACTAACGATTTCAATTTCATACACAGAGTTGAGGTTTTCTATAATATCAGTCTGTGTTGAGCTATGCATCTTAATTATAAAGCACAAAATAGCTGTGCCTGTTTGTCGCAGGTAAAAAAAATCCCAAACGCTAAACACTAGAATCATGACATTTGTACAGCTGATTTATGATGAAACGTCTAGCTTAACACGACTATATTGATCTCTTGACATTGTTACGTTTCCGAGATATGATTTCATTTAGTTGATCCTCAGGTGCCGTGCTGACTGGCGTAGGCGATCATGAATCTCCACAAATCTCTGTCGTTGGTGTTTGCTATCAACTCAGATGTTGACGCTCTGCCGTGCCATGAAGTCAGGCTATCCGAGCTCTAAACGAGTACATCTAGAGCTCTAAATGGCACTGGAAGATGTGACGTAAAAATACGTTCTTGCCAAAGGCTGTTTATATATCACAATAAGAATTATCAAAATGGCCAAAAAGAACGATCGTGAGAGAGAGAGAGAGAGAGAGAAGAGAGAGAGAGAGAGAACGGTGAGGACTATTTTTACCTTTCGTAAAATCCCACGGAAACGATTTGCTTCCAAACAGCCTGCCACGGAGTTTGAACCAGGTACGTTTGGGTGGTGATCGAGCTCACTACTGCTTAAGATACAGACTTTCACTGGTATAGCTAGAGTAGTATAGCTAGTCTAACAAAGGATCTAAATGCGAAGGATTTCCTTCAGTGGACCGGGTTTCCCCATATGGCACCGCCTATGTCGACAGAAACGGCACGCCATCTACAAATAATGTTGCACAAAGCACGAGTTTCGTAGCTTCAGCAACAATTCTAGGGATCTCATGAAAAAATAGACAAATCTGAATCAGTCCGGATTCGAACTCACAATCTTCAGAACAACATTGAAACGTCTTGACCACTTCACCATAGAGATGCCCTAAAGTATAGCTATTATTCTAGTAGCTTTCACTATATTGTGTTCCATGATAAGAGGTTCCATGTGGTACTCTACTTTATTCCCCACGAACAGTCATCCAGGATAAAGTGGTGCCTTACTTTATTCCCACCAACAATGATCCAGGATAAGGGGTCCCGGTGATGCTCTACTTTATTCCCACAAGAACCTACATTATCTCGCTTAGTAAACAATATAACTATGTTATGTTATGTTATGTTATGTTATGTTATGCGATCGACGTCACGGCACATTGGGCATTCCCATGCATGCTCTGTCCTCTGCTGCAGCAGCCTTCCTAAAGTCCATTTGCTCACCGTACCCATGAGAAGTTGATTACTATATCTTCTCTCTCTACCACGAGGACGACACTGTTTGGCATGTCCACACTTAACGCCTAATTCTCGAACTCGTTCCAGTGTCTGAGACGTGCCCATGTCACATAATTGAGAGCGTACCGCATTGATGATATCGGCTCTGTCCATACTTCTGCCCGTTTGAGTGGGGGCATTGTTTGCAAGAAAGTCTGCACGCTCGTTACCCTGCACTCCAGCATGTCCAGGTGTGTACAGCCGTCAGTTTCTTGAGATGTGATCTCCGAATACTGTCCACCCATTCCACACGCATACTTCCAGATTCAATCAGTTGAATCATATTCATCGAGTCTGATATGATGATTGTATGGGTAACCTGTTGCTCAGCCACCCATGACATAGCCCTGGAGGCAGCAGTGATCTCCATAGTCATGCTCGATGTCGTTGTCTCAAAAGCGCCGCAGTCCTCATGAGGTGTGCGACCATTTCGCTGTGCTGAATAAGCCCACGATGATCTGGTTCCGCGTCTGACAGAGCCATCGGTGTAGATAATGATATCATCTGGATACTATGTAACCAGGCTGTAATTAAACTAGAATCAACAGAGGAAAACTCGTTGGCCTCTTGCTGTCTTTGAAGACAATGTTTTAAAAACTAATCTAAACATTATATTAATAAAAATTATTTTTCCAAAATTGTTTTATGAGATTCCAAGGATACTTTTACATTTGTATGGAGTCTCTATGGTGAAGTGTTTAAGACGTTTGCCTGTCGTTATGAAGGTTGTCAGTTCGAATCCTGACTGAGTCACATGTGTACGTTTTTGACGAGAAACCTAGGATTTTTACAGATGCTACGAGACTGTGTGTAAGACTCACGGAAGATGGCTTACCATTTCTGCCGACAGTGACGGGGTCATATGGAGAAACGCTGTGCACTAAAGTCATCCTTCGCGCGCCCTTAGACGCCTTTTTCCACAACAGCTGTATGTGATTTCAGGGACAGTGTTGCCACCTCGTACTGTCTTGTACCTTTTCAGACGCCTAGCTCTGAATTTCTCAGCAACAATTGTTTTCTTTCTACTAATCCCACCTTTGTTCATCCTCTTCATTCACTGATTTCCTGCAAGCCACAACTTTCTGGGGTTTTTGGGGGAATAAGTTTGAATCCATGTGTCCTGCACTTTCTTTCTCTTCTTTTCTCCAATCTTGTTTTGTCTCACAGCGTCAGAATAAGAAGAGATTTCTAGAACGAGTTGTTGTGTGCGCTTCATAAACAGTGTCTTTCGTCGCCTGTCTGAGGTTCACCTTTTGCATGGCCGACCTTTTGCTTTGTATCCATTGTATCGGAGCAACATTGCTCTTTGAAGGGCACTGTCTGTTGGTAATTTACTTATGGGGCCGAACCATTTAATTTGTTGTTTCCTGATGAAGTTTAATATTGATGTTGTACCCACTTTTCCGGATGTCTTCATTTCTCAACCGATTTCTTGTTATTACTCTCAGCATTCTGCGTAGACACTTCATCTCTGTCGTGACTAGTTTTTCTTCTGTCATTTGATGTTAGCTTCCATGCTTTGACACTGCTAGCATAATGTTCGGAGACAGATTGTGTTTAACAATGCTTTTTGTGTTTATGGGAGACATGTTTGCATTTTAAAATTTGCGCCATTTGTTCTATTGTCCTATTATTTTATTTGTTTTGTTGCATCTGTGTTGGATTTCATTAGTTATTCTTCTGTTAGTTTGAAAAAATGCTGCCTAGGTATGTAAAGTCTTTGACTTGTTTTAGTTTGCGATTATCGATGGAGATATTGGTAGCGTTTTCCTCTCTAGCGAATGTCATTACCTCGGTTTTGTCGATGTTTATTCTCATATAGTATTCATTGTATGTTAACTGAAGCCTGTTAATGTGTTGCTGTAGCTGTTCCTCTGTTGTTGATATGATTGCCTAATCTCAGTTCTATAGAAGGAAAAGAGGATGTAAGATTCTTCTTCTTCTTCGAATGCTATATATCGATGTTAAACCACTTTTTGTGATTTGTATGTGATCTAAGCCTAAGAGCTATTGTAAGCTGTGCCAGTCTTCAGACTTAGAATGGGACACTGCAGTCTGAGAGCACACCTCCACAGAATGTGTCTCAGGGACTCGGCAGCCTGCACCTGTGGAGCACCAAAGCAGTCCCCAGAGCACATCCTGCAAGACTGCCTAGTCTGAGTAGTGAGAGATTGGAGATCTGGCCAACAGACACAACACTACAAGACAAACTATGGGAACCGGTGAAGACCTCAAGCGCACCGCCCTGTTTATGACACATACCGGAGTAGTCGCATAACAAAAGTTGATCGTAGTAGAAGAAGAAGAAGAAGTACGCTGTGCCAGTTATGCGTCTTCACGTAAGCCAGCACATCCTATTTCTGCGACCTATTTTATTTACTAGGTATATTCCTAGGCCCCTACCTCAGCCGCCTCTTACGACATGCCTTGTAGGTCACAATATTACTATTCTTTGCTCCCCTTGTGATCTCCGGTAACACACGTAAGATGTGAACCTGAGATCAGGAAAAGCATAGTTAGTCAATATACTGTTAGCAACAAGAGTTATATATAGACATTCAAAGTAATATGTAAGTTGTAAAGGAGCCCGTTTGTTATATTAGGTAATACGATGTTAGGTTCGTATTTTTCATTGACCATGGGTCAACATCACATCGGTCAAATCTCTGGTGTCAATTTTGACTGAGAGCCGTTACGGTCGGGAAAAATGTTATTTCACTGTACTTTATGTCTTCATTTATATCCCTGTACTTACTATCATGGGCGTTCACGTATATTTTTTCAAGTTGGGTGAGGAGGGAAGGGGGAGATATAATGTCTACATTCACTATTATCTATCTTCTTACTGTCTACACTCATTTCTGTGCACGTAATGTCTACATCCAATTACTTATACACTTAATGTCTACATCCAATTATTTAAATACATACTTTTAAATGTCTACATCCAATTACTTATACATTTAATGTCTACATCCAATTACTTATACACTTAATGTCTACATCCAATTACTTATACACTTAATGTCTACATCCAATTACTTATACACTTAATGTCTACGCGGAAATTATCTCTGAGCTTAATGTCCAAATTCACATTTATCTTGACAGGTGAGAATCAATAAAAGTGAAAATGAGATTTATAAAAAAAAACGTTGACGCCGTCAATTTTTTGTTTGCAATTAAATGTTTCACGCCCGTTTTTACACAGAATTTATTTGCATTGGAAATTGCTTTTCAAATACTTCTGAGAATTCTCTCCTGAAAATCGATGCGACCGGATAATTTCAATGAATCAAAATTAATGTTTGTGATGTGTGGTTTATTGTTTCTTCTTAAATTCTGGCCATTATCATGTATTTTTGTTTCATTTTCATTGTATCATATATGTTGTATACCAGTTTTGTTTTGTAAAGTTAGTGACGTTGTTTTTGGAATATAAATATCTTTGCAAGTTTGTGAGACAGATCAGACCTGTCCACGTTCAGCTAATATATCAAACCCATGTCAATCTCGTATCTTCGCTTGTGTAAGTGGTTGTGTGTTGGTTACTTTTGATTTCTTTTGTGGTTGCTCTATCGCGTTTTGTGTGGTGAGCTTTTTTTCTGGATGCGTTTATCAATGTTTTTATTTTGTGTGTGAGTGTTTGTATGCACTATGTACTAGTGTGGATGTTTAGAAGCAGTTAGATCTCGTTTGTGTGTGATTGTAACGGATTCTTTTCTTTCGCTTTTTGTGTCCACTTTTTATCTACTTTTAAATCACTTTATGTCCACTTTATGGTCAATTTTGTGCACTTACTTAAAGATGTTTACAAATAGAAACTTTCTTCTTCTTCTTCTTTGCGTTCCGTTTCGTATGCTCGTCTAAATCATGAGATGGGTTGCCTCTATGAAGCTGCATGTCAGTTGAGTTCTTCGTGAGTTCCCCATAGCTTGATCTGTAAGCTTTGTTCATGAGGCCATGTTTCATTTCGTTGGTGTATGTATGATGGACATGACTGCAGGATGTGCTCTGGAGTCTGTGTTTCTGCCTGGCATGCAACTGTGAGTCTGAGCAGACTTTATTCTGTGCATGTGTGGTTGACCTGCAGTGACCTTTTTCTTAGGAGAAAGATTGTTGTGTGCTGTTTTCTGTTTAGTCTGCTGATGGGATCTTGTGGGTGTTTGCTGTGGGTTTGTTGCCTCCATACCTCTTTGTACTTTCTTGATATGTGTCTTGATTTCTGGTAGTGACACTGGGTGTTTATGTTGTGTAAGTTTTGTTCCCTCCTTAGCCAGCCTGTCTGCTCTCTCATTTCCTGGTATGCCACAATGGGCTGGTTTCCACTGGAGAATAATTTTGTTGTGTTCTGAGAGCTTGTTTAGCTGTAGTGTCAGCTCTCTTTCCATGTTATCTTGTGGTTCCCTTTGTGTGGCCTGAAGGACTGACAATCAGTCGCAAAGGAAGACAAGTTTGTTGTTTTGGATGTTTTTTGCTGCAGTATTTTTGAGGCATCCACAATTGCCTGTTGTTCGGCTCTAAAATTTGTTGATAGTTCTCAGTGGCACTTGAATTTTTAGTGTGTGCCGTCTTGGAGTATGATGATGGTTCCGGCCCTCCTTTCCTCGCTGTCGTGTCTGATGATCCGTCTGTGTATATATGGGTCCACTTGGGATGGGGGTATGAGGTATCAATGTGTTCTAGTGTCTTTGCTTTCAAGATGGGACCTGTTTCTTCACCCTTTTTGTCTACATTTGGAATTGTTGTTATCACTGTGAAGTTGGGCTGTAGGTCTGTGTTGTTGAATGGTACTATCATTTCCCAGGTTGCTGGGTCTTTTGGGTCCATGTTTTTTGCAGAGAGTGATTTTGGCAAGTGATGGAAGCTGTGTCTTTTATGCTGTTTTTGTTGGTTCGTTGATTGTTTTGTGCATGGAATTATTTTCTGTGTGCTTGAACTTTTCTGATAGTGTGAGTATTTTTGTTCCCTGCGTCGTCCCAGGCTCTCATGGTCAGCAGTTGTCTCCAGATCTTTGATTTGCGTACTTCTTAGACCTCCGGTGATGATTCTGAGGCCTGTGTTCTGTATTTTGTCTAGCTTGTATAGATTTGTTTGTGCTGCGGTTATGTAGGCTCCTGTGCTCCAGTTTTGGACGTACATACCCTGTGTATATTTGGCGTGTAGTGTTTGCATCTGCGTCCCAGTGGGTTTCCTGCTAGTTTTTCATGAGTCTTAATCTTATTGTGGCTTTCCTTTGTGTTTCTTCTATGTGGGGACCCCATGTAGTCTTTTGTCGAATTTTATTCCTAGATAGGTAGGATTGTCCTCCTTTGGTAGTGGTTTGTTGTCCAGGTATAAGTCGACTTGTTCAGGTTTTGTAGAGAGTGAGAACAGTGTTGACACTGTCTTGTTTTGGTTTATTGTGACCCCCAAGTGTCTGCCCATTTCTTTACTGCATTTATGGCTCCTTGCATTCTGATCTTGGCAGTTCCTATGTATTTTGTTTGGGTCCATATGGCCAAGTCGTCTGCATGGAGTGCCTTGTGAATGTTAGATGTAAATTGTTTGGGGAGATCATGATAAAAGGATGAAGAGTGTAGGAGATATTGCGCTTCCTGTGGAACCCCATCTTCTAGTCTGACCAGCTTGCTTCTGTGTCCTTCCAGTTTGACTCTAGCACATCGTCTATGTAGGAAATCTCTGATCCATGTGTACATGTTACCTTTGATTCCGCTTTGTGCTAGTTTTAGCAGGAGTCCTTTTTTCCAGACTTTGTCATGTTCAATGCCAGGGTCATACATGACAATATCAGTAAGAGAATATAACCACCATTATCCAAAAATAACACAATGGATATGGATACTCATGGAGACTAACTCTGTCACGAAAACCGCCACCCGTGTGGTGCCGGGGCCCGCAAGGGAAGCAAAGAATAGTTACACTGCGACCTACAAAGCATATCGTAAGAGGTGACTGAAGCAGGGGCCTAGGGAAGCTACCCTAGTAAATTGAATGTACTGGCCTACTTGTAGGCGCATAACTGACACAACGTACAATCTCTCTTAGGCTTGGATGACAACAAATCAAAAAGAGTGGATAAACAAGTGGTCGATACGGAGCGTTTGAAGAAGAAGAATAAGAAGCAATTAGATCTTGATAAGACCTTCCCCTACTCCTCTTTCCATGTAGGTTCCAAAACTGCCTGTTTTGCAATGCTTCCGGTCGGTCTTCTCAGTGTGTGTCCTATCCATCGCCAGCATCTCTTCCTTCCTTAGCTCTTTTTCCACTGGTATCTGCTTAGTTCTTTCTCTGAGTTCCTCGCTTATAATCTTATCATACCATCTCAGTCCATCTATTCAATGTAAACATCCATTTACGAAGGTATGAGGTTTTTCTGGTGGTTTCTTGTGTTGTCCTCCATGTCTATGGCGTCAGTTTAATAACCAATAATAATGATATAAGTAGACCATATCTACCAACAGTCATTACTGGTAGCTCTGGACACATGAAAGAGAAACTCTGTTTATTGGAACTCAAAAAGAACAAAAGTATGACCGAAAACCAGAAAATCAAATCTTGAATAAATACACAGAGAACAGATATTACTAATACACACGTCACTTGAGGATAGATTCCAATTCTCTGCGTCGCAAACAAACTTAATGCAATGTAAATTAAAACCGTTGTTTCAATTGATCAAATCGACCGTTAAAAAATGCTGTGCTTGGTTTAGATTTTAGATTGATCCCTGTTCATTGTCTCGTTACCTAATATCACGTCCTTGTGCTCCGACACTGTTTATGTACATTGATTTTGATAAATATTCCATTTTGATATTTAGCGATTTTGTGTGTGTGCTTATCCACTTGAGAGCAAGATTCAGCATTTTTTTAAATAGCGTCTTTCACATTCTTACTTACTTTTGTTCGCTTCTAATATTGTATATATATATTATATATATAGCGATTGTACGTTGTACCAGTAATGAGCCTACAAGTATGCCAGCCCATCCGATTTCTGCGGCCCTTTTTATTTACTAGGGTAGCTTTCCTAGAAGAAAAATCATGTCAACTGACAAAGCAAAAGGCTCACCTAACATCCAAGAAAACAATGAAGAACTCCAATGTGTAGAGAGCTACGAATATCTGGGCTCAATAATTAACAATAACGTGACTGCTCCAAAGAGATCTCAAGAAGATTGGCAATAGCAATCAAGAAGTTAAACACAATGAAGAACATGTGGCAAAGCACCAGCAAAATACTAAAATTAAAAATACTGAGAACATGCATTTTCCTAGTGGCTACTTATGGTTGTGAATCATGGACTATTACACAAAAAACAAGAGCGAAAATCCAGTCCTTCGAAACTAAATGCTACAGAAAGATCCTACGAATACCATGGACAGAAAAAGAAAGAACACTGATATCCTGAAAGAACTAAATGTTAAAGAGAATTGACTGATAAACAACATACTATAGGAAAAATTACATACTTTGGTCACATCAAGCGTCACGATGGCCTGGAAAGAACAATACTAGAGGGCAGGGTCCCAGGACGAAGAGGCAGACCAAGAAGAAGATGGCTACAAGATATTAAAGAAACCATGAACATGACCATCGACGAAGTGGGTGAACTGTCAAGAAACAGAGTGATTTTCAGATGTACTGCAAAGAGAGCAACGTCTTATAAAGGATACGCACCTTGATGAGCTTTCCTAGGTCAGTACCTCAGTTGCCTCTTACGACATACCTGTAGATCACAGCGGTACCATTCTTTGCTCCCTTGCGATCCCGACAACATACGAACTATACATATATTCAGTGTTATCTCTTTTATAAATTTCTCCTGTTTTTAAAAATCTCACACAAAGGTTCGTGTAGTTTTATTTCCAGTGTTTATTTTTTTCATTAGACCAGTGAGTGTTCTCACAGTATATCATATTTGAGCCAGATTTGAAGTATGTGCTCTGTTCTGGGTTGCCTGTCCACATGTACACATGACTGAATTGCTAATCTTGAATTTTGTATTAATATGGCTACGAAGTCAATTGTGTCCTGTTCTGAGACACAGAATGACAAATTGTTATAATCTGCTCATATTTTATTAGTCGATATGTGTTAGTATTGGTTGCTTTTTCCTTAATTAAATCATCATTTTCTTTTTGAGTAATAGGTAGCTGGTACATGGGCGTCTACACATATTTTTCCAGGAGTGGACAAAACGAATTTTAAAAATATTTAGTAGGTAGTTTGTTTACTACGTGGAAATGGAGATGACCAGATTTGCACGCGCATGTTCCAAGGGTGGCACTTGCCTCTTCTTGCCTTAACCGCAGCCCCCGGTAACTTAAGGCTGAATAGCTTAACCGATAAATCAGAAATTCCTATTAGATGGGGGCTGGTTTTTGTACATGTTTGATAGAAAACTGTACATTTTTTGTGGTTGCCATTTTACTCAATTCTATGAGTTCATGATTATTTATTGCAGAAAAATGTTAATAAAACTGATATTCCTTATTGTTAAACTGAACTTGTAACATAATATAACCTTGATTTAGCATGTTGTGTTGATTGTAAAATGAATTTGTTTATATACAACAACACTTGAATGCGAGGATTACGCGACAGGTGTGATCTGATTTCCTAGAATTGTTACCTGAGCCCGCAGACCGTATGTTTATCGGAGGCCATGCCTTAACTTATGGACGCCTATGAACTGGTACATCTGGTTGTTCTCTTGCAGCGCCGCCTTCCTTAGCTAGCCCGTCTGCTGTTCCAAATTACTGGCATTCCCCAGTGAAACAGTACCTACTGCAAGACGAAATTACACAGGTTGCACAGTTCAGACAAAATTCTCTCTAGACAGTTTTCAGAATTGAATTATCGGATTGTTGATATTGTATCTCTCAGAAATATCCCAGCTTGTGGATCAAACTGCCGCTCGTGTATTTACCGGGACCCAAATTTGGGGTATTCTTTTTGTTTTAAACCGATCCAGAAGCATTTGAGCTTTCAGCTCTTCGGCTCGGTGCCATGGACATCGTAACACTTCGGTTCGGTGCCACGAACACCGTGAATCTGGTGAACCTGTGGCTTTTCTGCCAGCCCGCGGAATCAAACCCCACTCACAGGAGCTTGTACCCCAGTCCAACGCGCTACGAACACGCTGGGAAGACGGGCATTTGGGGTGTAAAGAATAGAATCACTGTTACCTGCCACGCATGTCGTAAGCGGCAACGAAGGAGGTTTGGCTGAAGTCGGATGCACATGTCCTAAATGTGTAGAAGTCTATGCGTTTAGAGGGCCTACCAAACCAATGTGCAACGTATACACGTTCTTGGCAAAGATCAAACATATCACAAAGAGTGATTAAAATTGGTCGTAAAGAACGAACGCAAAGAAGAAGGAAGAGAGTCGATCAAACTTGGTGCTCAACAGTTTCTCAGCTGCCATCTTGATATTTATTACTACTACCACTACTACTAATACTCACTACTACTATATACTACTACTACTACTACTATTACTACTACTACTACTACTAATACTACTATTACTACTAATACTACTACTAATACTACTATTACTACTACCACTACTACAACTACTACTACTACTAATACTACTACTACTACTAATACTACTATTACTACTACCACTGCTACTACTACTACTACTACTAATACTACTACTACTACTAATACTACTACTACTACTAATACTACTATTACTACTACTACTACTAATACTACTACTACTACTCTGCTGCTCACTGATTCAATAAGAGCTGATCCTAGATGTAAAAGGGATGCAATCACGTTTATACAATGTAGTTCCTCAATTACAGAATTGTATTATTTCCTTGTCAGACTTTAAATGGTGTTTAAATAAAGGTAGTGAGGGCAATAAAAAACTAGGACCTGTTGACTACAAGACAGTAAGTTCATACAAGAGACAACTTGAATATATAGACAATATTTCCGAAGAAGGGAAGGTCACTAATGTAGATCGCTACCTTTAGCGCACACTCATTGGCGATGTACGAAGGAGCTGCAAAGACATAGCTAAATACAGGAAGAATGGACAAGAGTTGGTTGAGGGCCTACGTCCCAAGCGGCGTTTTAAAGACAGAATAGAGAGAGAGAGAGAGAGAGGATCGTATTCGGATTTGAAGAAATACACGCTGATGTGTCTTCTTCTTCTTCTTTGCGTTCGTTCTTTACGATCAATTTTATTCACTCTTTGTGATATGTTTGATCTTTGCCAAGAACGTGTATACGTTGCACATTGGTTTGGTAGGCCCTAAACGCATAGACTTCTACACGTTTAGGACATGTGCATCCGATTTCAGCCAAACCTCCTTAATCGCCTCTTACGACATGAGTGGCAGGTAACAGTGGTTCTATTCTTACACCCCAAATGTGGGCCCCGGTAACCACTCGGGCGACGCTGATGTGTGAATCCAGTTTACATTTGTGCAAGAACAATGTGGACACTTATGGGGTTTTTACTTCTTGGGACATGTGGGTGGGGATGGGATCTCCTTCACTGACATATGTACATGTGTTCTCCCCACCCTGATAAAGTGAGTATGTGTTGTGGTATCCTTAAGGATATATGTTGGCGTGTTTAGTTTAGTCGTCAGATCATCATCACTGCACATCGAACCAATTAGTCCATCAGTGCTCCGATCTCTTTCTCATTATATCTCTCAGCGTACGACAATTAACGACACCAATGCTACGTTGGTCTACTATTTTAGGGGCTTCCAGTAAAGTACTCTTGTCTAACTACACCACATTTGATTTGGTATTCTTGTGGCATAGTTAAGTTTTGTAGATTCACCACCATTCATTGAATCGTTTGCACGACCTCTCGCTCTTATGAAATTCAAAATATCAGCCTGGTCCATTTCTCGTCCGCTTTCTACAGCACACATATCTGCAAGCATATCAGGGCATTCATTTTCTGCAAGCATATCAGGGCATTCATTTTCTGCAAGCATATCAGGGCATTCATTTTCTACTTAGCACATTTCTTCATGTGCCTGGCACAAAAATAAAACTGGTTTTTGTCAGCCTAGACCTCTTCGGCGACTCCAGTTTTCGAGCTTCTCCTAATGTCTTCGAGCTCAGCCCTTCTAAATCTTTCTGATCTTTCTCATTGAGTTACTAAGAAAACATGCATGGATAAATGTTTGTGACTCCAGCCAGACCATCACTTTAGTTACTGCCATGATCCCCATAGTGAGATGTCGGTGTGCGTTGGGATCTACCTCACTAACATAAGCGATTGTACCATGGTTATGTAAAGTGAAGATAGTTTCGAATAAATAAGAAATATGCTCTTTGGTTTTGTGACAAATATTGTTTGTGTCGTCGCAAATAATTTGGTCTTTCGCTCTTTTTTATTTCCTGATTTAACGACCAGGAGACTGTCTTGGTCAGCTCCGGATTTTTTTTCCCGATCCAGAAGCACTTGAGCTGAAAGCTCTTCGGCTCGGTGTCATGGACATCGTAACCCTTCGGCTCGATGCCACGAACACCGTAAATCTGGGGAACCTGTAGCTTTTCTGCCAGTCCACGGAGTTGAACCCGCACTTACAGAGGACTAGTCACCCGTAGTCCAACGCGCTACGAACACGCTGGGCACGCGGGTGTCAGCTCCGGATACATGACTGGACCCTGAATTGTCACCTAAATTCACAGGTCTTGGCCACGTCCTGACCATTTCTCTTTGTTGTCTCTACAACTGCAAACATATATATGAGTTTGTATATTTCAATTATTTTTATTATCCATTATATTTATAAATATCTACAAAACATGGTGGTGAATCCAATGCGTACATGAAACATTGTGATTGGATATGTTGAAAATACCAACATCCTGGTGTACGATCACAGTTGCTTCCGCACTCAATTTTTGACCTGGAAAAGACCACAGAACAAAAATTAATATTTTAACTAGATGTAAACAAAATCAAACATATAGACGTGTAGTTTTATAAAAATGCCATAAACTAAACGCACGTGTCGACTAAAAAGACTTTTTCACACAAAAGATACAAGGATAAATAAAATTAAACAGTGTTTAATCGTTCTTATGTTTTGGGTTCCTTCTTATCAACCAAGTTGACCACTCTTTATGGTCTGTACTATTACATTTGCACACACAATGTACCACAGTACGGTATGTCAATGTAATAATATTGCTGCTGTGTCAACTGCAGGGTTCTTCTTCTTCTTCGAGCACGCCATATCGACCACTTGTTAAACCACTCTTTGTGATCTGTATGTAATCTGAGCCTAAGAGCGAATGTACGTATTACCAGTTATGCGCCTACAAGTAGCCCAGCAGATCTGTTTTCTGTAACACTTTTTATTTACTAGGTTAGCTTCTCTAGGCGTCTACTTCACTCGCCTCTTACGACATGTCTTGTAGGTCACAGAGTTACTACTCTTTGCTTCCCTTGCGGGTCCCGGCAACACACAGACAAATTGCAGCGTTGATACTCTTAACCAACTGCTGAAGCACACTCACGATATGTATCATGGAAACAGACAACTCGACATAAACGATTTTATCAGGCCAGCTTTCAGGGAACTGTTTCCATCACAAGTGTTGTACATTTATTTATTAGATTTCTTCGCGGAGCAAACAAATGACATCACTCCAAGCATCAGAGTCGTAGTTATGTCAGGTACCCTTTGATATATACCAGGTCAGGGCCGTGCCGTAATATGATACAGAGAGGCGGCCGTATCAGGCGGTACCGTAAGAGGGGCGGTATAAGCAGCGATTTCAAAATCACAATTGAAGGTTATTTTAAACAAAGATCAATTAAAGGGTGGCATTTCGAAGACTTGTATCATACTGAGAAAATATGCCGTACGGTCCTGTACCAGGTTGATCTTCAGTTTTATAATATCTTCATTGCGACCCGGACATTTCCAAATGCGCTCAGATCTCCTTCGGAATATCCCAAACATCGTCCAGCGACTAACCGTACATGTTCGATTTTGCTTGATGAACCTACTCATGTGTCTGTTGTGCTGCTTTTTTCTAGCCATTCCAATCTTTAACACAAGCTCATGCAATCTAGCAGTTGACGTGAATTGATTTAGAAGAAAGTCATATTTGCTGCCTTACTATATGAGAGTGTTCAGAATATCGGATCTATCCACTGACATACCCTCTGATATAGTGACAGAGCCAGCCAGCCTGTCCGTTCTCTTTTTGCCATAGACACTCATGAGAAATTCGCTAAACAGATTCCCCATCCACCCTTATTTCTCACACACAAAATCAGAAATTCTTAAACTTTATTATTTCTATGTTTATAATTTACCTCACTGAAGTAGTCTTGAATGCAGATGCGTTAATAACACATGGTGTAGTTTGATATTGATCTCTAGTATAAAGGATCGATTTCTGAAGCAGCTTCTGATCATCTCCTGATTCTGTGTTAGTCTGTGAGTTGGATGGAGTGGGCTGAATATTATCTGTAGTATTTGTTTCTAAAACAGAAGTATTTCATAGTTACAAATTTAATCATGTATATTTCTGTTCACATCTCTAACTTATTATCGTGATGTTGTAATAGTATAGTCCGTTCAACTTGTTATCGTGATGTTGTAATATTATAGTCCGTTCAACTTGTTATCGTAATGTTGTAATATTATAGTCCGTTCAACTTGTTATCGTGATGTTGTAATATTAGATGAGAATGAGCACTAGCACTAAGATACAACGGAAACAGACCAAGAGGACGACCACATAGACGATGGATCGACAGAATATCAGAGGAAGTAAATTTCACATTGTACAGGGTGTTCAAGATAATTGCAGCCCAATTGACAAATCGAAAGTTGCCAGATAACCTATCGCGTTTTGTTTATTTACTATTTAAACCGGTTCTGACTAGCTCGTCCGACATCACATTTGTTCATCGCCCCTTCCTGCACTACAACTACACACCATCACACAACCTTGACCTATACTACGTCATAACTGAACCTTCTCATTTCCATACATATATGCCAGATTAGCTCCATTCATATGCTGCTTTTAAGTTGAACACCCTGTACAAAGCACATAAGGACGCTCGCTCAATGTGTCTCTATTTCTGGCCTGACTCTGAAAGGCAAAACAGTGATAGAGAATAGATATATAGATATATAGATATATAGAGAATAGATATATAGATATATAGGAGAGAAACATATATTATTTATGTTAACATTTAATGATGATGTCTTCTTCTTCTTCTTCGATCTACATCAAACCCCTTGTTCAACCACTTTGTTGTGATCTGTTTGTGATGTGCCCCTTATAACGTCAGTTCATTGTGCCAGTTATGCGTATAAAGACCTTCAGACCAGCACATTCAGTTTCTACGTGTTTTTATATTCGAGTTCGCCTCCTTACTTATAAAAAATTATTTTTAAAAGTGACCCAGGTTTATATATCCACATAGACCAGAGCCCCTTTAGCCTTTGAAGTGTCATAGCCCCTCCCCAGGTGGCAGCTGATGAACCAGACAGTTAGCTTTAGTGTGTAGTTTATATATATATTTAGATATTTTATTAGCAGACTTAGTGTTTACTCTCTAAGCAGAAGGGTAACACTAAACGAAACATTGACGTAGTAAAAACCAATCGACGTAGTGTTGTGTAGTGACGAGTTAGCAACATTTAGTAAACATAGGGGACCGAGAAAATATTAGACACGAACAGACGTGTTTTGTCTGATTAGGCAGAACCATCACCAAATAAACAAACTATGAAGCCTAAGAGATAGTTGATATTTATTATTTGTGCTGTAAATCATTACCATCAATTACCGGTGTCATCATCTTCAACAAATACTACGACTATGACCACGGAAAAATTGGGGTCCCTACTTCAGAAGGCACAGAGAAACAAGAGCAAACTCAGACGTCGTCTCAGTAACACATTTGTCAATGAATTGTCTTTAAAGACGAAAAAAGGCCATATATATGCACATATATATCCCGAAGAGTGCCTAATAGTTTGTGTTTCTAGAGCGTACATAATAGAGGCTTTCTGTGATTGAATGGTTGAGTAGTTTGCTTTGCGTCCTGAAGATTGTGAGTTTTAATTCAGACAGTGTTGTTCTGTTCACGAATGTATGTTTTCTTATCGGAGATTCCTCAGAATTGTTCCTGGAGCTACAGAAGTCGTCCTTTGTGCAACTAACATGGCAAGCGCCTTGCTATTTCTGTGGCGAGAACTGAGACATATGACATCATCCACTGCAATGAAGTCCATCATTTGCCTGCGAGTCGAAGATCGCGGGTTCGAATCCGGACCGCGCCGTTCTGTTCACGGATGAATTTTTTTTCCAGAGACCCCTATGATTGTTGCCGGAGCTAAGGAGTTCGTCCTTTGAGAAATACTTTCGGCAGGTGGCCCGCCATTTCTGCGGAGAGGGACCGTGCCATATGGGGTAAAATTTGGAGCAATGAAGTCAATCCTTCGGCTTTAAAACCCATTTTTATTCGCCTTAAAACCATCTTTCTTACCTTGAACGTGTTCTCTCTCTTCTCTCTTCTTCTCTCTCTCTCTCTCTCGCGATCCCACTTTGGGCCTGTTCTAATACTTACCTGTACATGTGCTAGACTCCCAGTCGCAGTATCCTTTTACTGAATCGAAGTAAGTATCCTGACTGCAAGAAGTTATTGATAGTGAACCTTCTGAACATGTAACGATCTCCGAACATCCACCACAAGAATTATAATCACCATTATTTTGTTCTGTACAATTACTCACACAGTCTGCGTGAAGCATACAAGATAATCAATATCAAGTTATAGACAAATAATTACACGAAGAACGACTAAAACAATAATTAATCAATTGTCAACATTTATCAACTGGTGTCTGCGCAGAATAAAGGTAAACATTAAAGGGTTAATGAACCATTGTTGATACCTCGAGGTATATAGGTCAATTCGGTGTAATGCCCGTATTTTTTATTGACCGTCGATACACAATGGGTCCACAGCCATGCTCTAGCACAGGCCAGACAACTGGTCGGGTATTCCCTGACCTAGATAAGAAAAGGGATCTGGAAATTACATATGTTTGATAGAACACTGCACGCTTTTTTTGCAATTTTACTAAATTCTGTGAATCTATGGTTATTTATTGGTGAAAAATATTTATAATATTGATATTCCTTATTGTTAAACTGAACTTGTTGCATAATATGACTTCGTGTTAGCATTTTGTGTTGATTTTAAAATGAATTCGTCTATATACACCAATACTGGAATGCGAGGTCACGTGGTGTAGTTGGGGTCTGATTTCCACAATTCTTACCTGAGCCCGAAGGCCCAGTAGTTTATAGTTGGCTCTGATGGGTCTCAATAGTAAAGTGGTTACGAAGTTTACATGTCGTTCTGAAGGTTGTTGGTTTGAATCTGGACCGAGTCACAGGAACAATTTTTTCGTGAGATCCCTAGGATTTTTAGCGGAGCTACGGAGTTCGTTCTTTTTGCAACACTCTCGGCAGAAAACGTGCCATCTCTGTCGACAGGTAGGGAGGCATATAGGAAACCCGGTGCTTCTTCTTCTTCTGCGATCAACTTTTGCTATGCGACTACTCCGGTATGTGTCATAAACAGGGCGGTGCGATTGAGGTCTTCAATGGTTCCCCATAGTTTGTCTTGTAGTGTTGTTTCTGTTGGACAGATCTCCACCCTCTCACTACTCAGACTAGGGCAGTCTTGCAGGATGTGCTCTGGGGACTGCTTTGGTGCTCCACAGGTGTAGGCTGCCGAGTCCCTGAGACCCATTCTGTGGAGGTGTGCTCTGAGACTGCAGTGTCCGTTCTAAGTCTGAAGACGGTGGTCTGCGCTTTTCTGTTTAGTGTATTTATACTGTCGTGCTCTGGGTTGTATCCTCCATTTGTTTTTCTCCAGATCATTTTCCTGGATTGTTTCAGGAGAGTCTTTGCTTCTGTAAAACTTTGTGTTGGGTGATGTTGTGTTAGGCTCCCCCAGCCCTTGCGAGTTTGTCAGCCTTTTCGTTTCCTGGTATGCCACAGTGAGCTGGTATCCACTGTAAGACCTGTTCGGATTTTTTTGACAACAAGCTGATATTTTGCCGTATGTTCTGAATGAGCTTGTCTTGTCTGGGACATGAGATAGCCTGGAGAACGGATCTTGAATTGCTAAAGATTGCAATATTTTTGCTGACACTTGCTGGTCGTTGAGAATCTGTATGGCTGCAAGAAGGGCTGTTGCCTCTGCTCTAAAGTTGGTGCATGTTTCTCCTGCTGCCAGAGAGTGTGATTCTGTGTTTCCTTGAGGGTGAGTGATGTAGATTCCGCTGCCTCCCTTTCTGGCAGCATCTGTAGCCGAGCCATCTGTGAACACGCGAGTCCATGTGCTGGTGGGATATTGCTCTAGTAGCATTTGGAGTGAAATGGCTCTTTGCTCTGTCTCTGTTTGTATTTTTTTGGAGATTATTCCTGAGACTTCTAGGTGTATTTGGGCCATGTTTTGGTAGCATGTCCATGGTTCTGGTATTATGGGTTCCCACATTTCTGGGTCAGTTTCTAGGATGTCTGAATGCATATGAAATTCTCTGGCCAGATGGTTGGGACTTTTCCTTGCAAGTCTGTTTTTTGTTTTCTCTTGGAATTTTGTCTGTAGAGGGTGTTCTTTTAGCCGTTTTAGTTTTTCAAACTGGGTGAGTGTTTTAAATTTTCTGCGGAGTTCTAGAGGCTCTATGTCTGCGGTTTTTCCATTTCTATGATAGGACTGCTTTTCATTGCTCCCAGAGTTATTCTTAGGCCCACATTTTGTACCTTGTCTAGTTTCTGTGTGTTTGTTTTGGCTGCTGTTGTCCAAGAGCTGGAGCCATATTCCATGATGGGTCTTACTGCTCCCGTGTAGACCTGCTTTAATATTTTTTGCGCCTCAGGACGTGCCAGCTAGTTTCTTCATCACAGCAAGTTTTGTATGGCTTTTTCTTTGAATTTTGTCTATGTTTGGCTTCCAGGTAAGTTGCTGTCTAGGTGATTCCAAGGAAGGTGGGTGAATCTGTTTGGGGTATTGTTTCGTTTTCTAAATTGATGAATACTTTTTTCCTTGTGTGGGGAGAGGAAAAACAGTTGCTGTGGTTTTTGTGTGGTTAATTTTGAGGCCCCAGCTTTTTGTCCAGTTCTCCACTTTTTCCACTGTTTTTTATAGTAGATAGGATGTTTTTTGTAGTAGATAGGATGTTTTTTGTAGTAGATAGGATGTTTTTGTAGTAGATAGGATGTTTTTGGAGCGGAAACCCGCTGCAATGAAGCCAGTCCTTCGCATTTAGACCCCCTTTTTTTTAGACACGATGTGTGATTTAGTCGACATCACGCTGGTCGCCTTTACTTCCCAGTGCTTTTTCTGCGACCCAATTTAAGCTGGGTCGACCTGAGAGCTGTTACGGTCGGACAAATATTTCATACCCACTGTGGAATTGAACCCAGACCAAGCGGCTAAGAATCGAGTTGACTAACAACTACGCTACTACAGCTTTCAGATTACAGGTACTGAGATGGTATGAAAGAGTCACAAATAAGGAGCTTATGGAGAGAACGAGACAGATCCAAGTGAAACAAGGGATGATGAAAAGACAATAGTGCGGATAAGACACATCTTGAGAAAATCCAAGATGAATATAATAAGAAGGGACCTTGCTTGGAACCCACAGAGAAAGTAAATGGGAGGAAAGCCTAGAAATACATGGAGAAGATATTTGAAGGGATATATTACTGATATACTGGAAGAAACGGCAGAGATAGCTTCTTCTTCTTCTTCGCGTTCGTTCTTTACGACCCAATTTAATCACTCTTTGTGATATGTTTGATCTTTGCCAAGAACGTGTATACGTTACACATTGGTTTGGTAGGCCCCTAAACGCATATATTTCTACACGTTTAGGACATGTGCATCCGATTTCATCCAAACCTCCTTAGTCGCCTCTTACGACATGCGTGGCAGGTAACAGTGGTTCTATTCTTTACACCCCAAATTTGGGCCCCGATAATCACCCGGGCAGCAGAGATAGCTAAATATATGAAGACTTTGCATGAGTTGGTTGATGGCACATGCCCCAATCGCGTTAAAAAAAAAATTCAAGATGGACATTCAAATAATTACACATAGTCTTTCAGAATTTATCTCTCTCTCTCTCTCTCTCTCTCTCTCATAGAGCAGATGTCCTGAATCAGATGCTGTTATGTTCAAATTATCAGTAACATCCTGAATCTATCCTCGTCGTGTTCTTCATCTTCTCATCTTTGCCCTGATACCTTCCTCAATAATTGTCTTCTCCATTCCTTCTTTTGTTTCTTTTTATGTGTTCAGAATACTTTTTCTTATTTTTAGTTCCAGCCTCAGTCAGTTTTCTGTAATTCTGAGTTCCTTCTGGATAGATATATTTGCTCTCTTCTCTTTCCATGGTATACAGAAGACTCTTATGTAACATTTATGTTCAAAAGCACAAATAACGTAAGATACATTAATTCTCAAGTAAATAAAATACATTCAATTCAAAGTACAAATAACGTAAGATGCATTCTAATTCTCAAAAGTACAAATAACGTAAGATACGTTCTAATTCTCAAAAGTACAAATAACGTAAGATGCATTCTAATTCTCAAAAGTACAAATAACGTAAGATACGTTCTAATTCTCAAAAGTACAAATAACGTAAGATACATTCTAATTCTCAAAAGTACAAATAACGTAAGATGCATTCTAATTCTCAAAAGTACAAATAACGTAAGATGCATTCTAATTCTCAAAAGTACAAATAACGTAAGATACGTTTTAATTCTCAAAAGCACAAATAACGTAAGATACGTTCTAATTCTCAAAAGCACAAATAACGTAAGATACGTTCTAATTCTCAAAAGTACAAATAACATAAGATGCGTTCTAATTCTCAAAAGTACAAATAACATAAGATACGTTCTAATTCTCAAAAGTCTGTAAAAAAAAAAAAAGTAATTCTCAACCAAATATGTGGCTTTCATTCTTATCAGTCCTTGTCGCGCCCAAGGATACATAAGGCAGAGACCAAAAATGTCCACCCAATTCGAAATTATGACTTTCTTTCAACCACAAACCTAGTTCTATGTATGTCTTTGATATCTGTTTCAAAGGTTATTCTCAATGTGCTCATATGCCTCCCTTTTCCGCCATCTCTGCGGTGCATTGCCTCTTTTCTGGTCGACCATTGACTGTCTAGTGTTAACTCACATTTCTAATTGTAGCTTTGTCCAAGAAAATTAGAAATATTACTTTGTCTGCCACTAAATACAATTGATAATCAACAATATTTAACTATTATACGTATATCTGTTGGAGGTCTCTGTGGCTAAGTCATTACCTCCTTGCCTTGTGTTCCGAAGGTTGAGGGTTTAAATCCAGACCACGACATTCTGTTCACGAGTGCATTTTTTCAGAGACCCCTAAGATTGTTGCCGGAGCTGCAGAGTTCAGACTTTGTGCAATACACTCGGCAGATGGCTTGCCATTTCTTCCGAGAGGCACAAAGCCATATGTGGTAAAACCCGGTGAAATGAAGTCAATCCTTGGAGGTTATACCATTTTGACGTATATTTGCTATTCTACTTTTGTACTTGACTCTGTCACAGTCTGTTCTACTTAGTTCTATCCACTTTTGTACTTGACTCTGTCACAGTCTGTTCTACCTAGTTCTATCCACTTTTGTACCTGACTCTGTCACAGTCTGTTCTACTTAGTTCTATCCACTTTTGTACTTGACTCTGTCACAGTCTGTTCTACCTAGTTCTATCCACTTTTGTACTTGACTCTGTCACAGTCTGTTCTACCTAGTTCTATCCACTTTTGTACTTGACTCTGTCACAGTCTGTTCTACCTAGTTCTATCCACTTTTGTACTTGACTCTGTCACAGTCTGTTCTACCTAGTTCTATCCACTTTTGTACTTGACTCTGTCACAGTCTGTTCTACTTAGTTCTATCCACTTTTGTACTTGACTCTGTCACAGTCTGTTCTACCTAGTTCTATCCACTTTTGTACCTGACTCTGTCACAGTCTGTTCTACCTAGTTCTATCCACTTTTGTACTTGACTCTGTCACAGTCTGTTCTACCTAGTTCCGTTCATTTTTGTACTTGACTGTCACAGTCTGTTCTACCTAGTTCTATCCACTTTTGTACTTGACTCTGTCACAGTCTGTTCTACTTAGTTCTATCCACTTTTGTACCTGACTCTGTCATAGTCTGTTCTCCCTAGTTCTGTCCACTTTTGTACCTGACTCTGTCACAGTCTGTTCACCTTAACTACCTAGTTCCGTTCATTTTTGTACTTGACTCTGTCACAGTCTGTTCTACCTAGTTCTATCCACTTTTGTACTTGACTCTGTCACAGTCTGTTCTACTTAGTTCTATCCACTTTTGTACCTGACTCTGTCATAGTCTGTTCTACCTAGTTCTATCCACTTTTGTACTTGACTCTGTCACAGTCTGTTCTCCCTAGTTCTGTCCACTTTTGTACCTGACTCTGTCACAGTCTGTTCACCTTAACTACCTAGTTCCGTTCATTTTTGTACTTGACTCTGTCACAGTCTGTTCTACCTAGTTCTATCCACTTTTGTACTCGACTCTGTCACAGTCTGTTCTCCCTAGTTCTGTCCACTTTTGTACCTGACTCTGTCACAGTCTGTTCTACCTAGCTCTGTCCACTTTTGTACTTGACCATGCCATAGTCTGTTCACCTTTAACACTCCGGCTGATATTACCAACATTACCACAACTTACGTGTTACTACTGATGCGGTTGCAATTTTTAACAGAAGAATCGTGGTCGACAATCCAGCAAATTTCATCATTTCAATCTCCTCAAGTACGTGATGACCTCTGTTAGAAACAGAGTGCAAACATAATGAACAGTTTAAGAAGTTTAACAGTATTCTCTCTCTCTCTCTCTCGCGATCACCGCCCAGACCTATATACCAGATTTCCCCATAAATTCTATTCATGTGGAAATCTGATTCATGCAGCCTTAGCATTGGTGTGTTTAACGTCACATTTTTAGCACCATTTGGAGCTCTGGTGCTTATCCTTCGGTGATGTGTCCGGTTTCAACCAGAGTTTACTCGGTTCGCTCTCCGTTCTGTAGCAATCTAGTGTTTTTACGGTGTGGGATAGCTAGCCCCACGCCCAACCTCCTTAGTTGCCTCTTACAACATTCGTGTCAGGTAACAGGCGTTCTATTCTTTACACCCCAAGCTAGACCCCGGTAACCACTCGGGCGTAAAAGTATTTGTTTACATTCAGTCAACTTTTATGAACGCCAGTTTATCTACCATAAATGTATAATCATTATAGGGAGGGGCGGGGGTCTCTGGGGCATAGAGGCTAGGTGCTCGCCTCTCGTGCGAAAGGTACTCAGTTCGCTCCCTCGTGGAACTATTAGGGATAGTTTTCCAGAGATCCATGATCTCAGTGTCAGAGTTTCTAGTCCTATCGGAGAAGGACGATAAAACATAGGTCCCGTATTCGATTTTAGCACGTAAAAGAATCCTTGAAAGTTAAAAATCGAGAAGAGCAGGCTGGAAAGTCGCTGTCCGGGCAAAAATTCATTAGAAAATATTAAAAATAAAATTTCTACAACATATTTTCACCATCATCAAAATTACATCAAGGACTTTCGCTGGTGCTACGGAGTTCGTGCACTGTTGCTGAGATCTTCCTGTGTAAGAAAGAGATCGGAGCACACATGGTTACTCACCGCAGTGCAATGATGATGGTCCTATCAATCAATCATATCATTCCGTATCTTCTGTTTTTATAAATAATCGTATCCACTTTTGTTATTGTCCCGAGAGTACTTATGCAAATTTCGATATTGTTTACATAATTAATTTGATCATCTGATAATTTGTCCGGAGCAGAACTTTTTCACCCTAACAGTTCTTCAGAATTTCTCTCTCTTATAGATCAGATGCCCCGCAGAGCTCAAAACACGCGTAAGACTAGGTTTGAAGTCGAACTCAAACCACGTGTAAGACTAGATTTGAAGTAGAGCTCAAAGCCATGTGTAAGACTAGGTTTGAAGTAGAGCTCAAACCACGTGTAAGACTAGATTTGAAGTAGAGCTCAAAGCCAGGCGTAAGACTAGGTTTGAAGTAGAGCTCAAACCACGTGTAAGACTAGATTTGAAGTAGAGCTCAAACCACGTGTAAGACTAGATTTGAAGTAGAGCTCAAACCACGTGTAAGACTAGATTTGAAGTAGAGCTCAAACCACGTGTAAGACTAGATTTGAAGTAGAGCTCAAACCACGTGTAAGACTAGGTTTGAAGTAGAGCTCAAACCACGTGTAAGACTAGGTTTGAAGAGAGCTCAAACCACGTGTAAGACTAGGTTTAGTAGAGCTCAAACCACTGTAAGACTAGGTTTGAGTAGGCTCAAACCACGTGTAAGACTAGGTTTGAAGTAGAGCTCAAACCACGTGTAAGACTAGGTTTGTCGTAGAGAGAAAGGCATAAGATTGAATTGAATGCAAATGTTCTTGTCGCTTCTCTATGTACACCTGGTCACAAAACGATAACTGATTACAAATCTACGCAAAATCTTGCTGTACCATAGCTGACTTTACCTATGACCGATCATGACCTGTGCATCCATCTGTCATCATGATCACGACGTGACCAACTGAAGAGTACTCAAAATGAATAACATGAACAGTGAATAACTCCTTTGATGTAGAAGAATAGAGTCAAAGAACAATAAAGACGTGATATAAGACTAGACCAACATCGACTGGGATATTGAGACAAGAACAGTAAAGACAGCGAGGGAGTGAACACGACAATCAAATAACTTGAACAAGAATTCTAGGGAAATGTGAGCGGCTACTGCACACAATTAAAGTACAGGGGAACTAATACTCCAATTATAGAACAGACTTTGTTTTTGAACATGCGAATAATGTAAACTGTTGGTAACTGGATAATGTTATTTTTTTACAATATTGATTGAATCCATATTTGTCTGTGATTGTTTGTAGTTATACGTGGAGTATACATTTTTTTCTATTTTGTAAAAATATATGTCGTTTTGAAATTAAATTTGACTGAAATCGAATGCATGTGTCCTAAACGTGTAGAAGTCTATGCGTTTAGGGACCTACCAAACCAATATGCAGCGTATACACGTTCTTGGTAAAGATCAAACATATCACAAAGAGTGATTAAAATTGGTCGTAAAGAACGAACGCAAAGAAGAAGAAGAAGTAATTAAATTACAAATTTTCAATTCCAATAAGGGACTAAATGCGAAGGATTGACCTCATTGCACCAGGTTTCCTCGTATGGATCCGTCCCTGTCGGCAGAGATGACACGCAACCCTTCAGAGAGTGCTGTACAAAGTACGAAATCCGTAGCTTCATCAAAAATTATAAGTATCTCATGAAAAAAATGCAGATGTGATTCGGTCCAGATTCGAACCATACATAACCTTCAGAACGACATGCAAATGTCTTAACTACTTGAAGACCTTAGAGACTCCCTTATGACGTGTGTATGTAGAAGAAGAGATGGAACAGAGTGACAGCAATAAAAATCCATAATTATCAAAACAAAAGTTTAAAACAATTTATAAAGGGTCTAAAATGTCATCCTAGGGTCTAACTCTGCCAATGCCGGTTCCAAGCACGGATGAAAAAAGGGGGAGGACTTGTGCGTTAGGCCAGCTACCTCACCACAATACATTTTAAGAGCTACAGAAACGTGCAAGAAAGTATAGATGTCTGCAAAAAATAATGAACATAAAATGGAACGAATTCAGGAGAAGTGATGAAATCAGAGAAATGTCTGGTCAAAACTAGTGACAACTGTTATAAGAAAGAGAAGATGGAGATATGTTGGGCACACCTTGAGAAGAAATGATCAACGAAAATCAAAGCAGGCAATGAAGTGGAATGCACGGGGTTCAAGAAAGAGAGGACGACCTAAGGAGACCCAAAAACGAACTTTGTTGAGAGCGGCAAGAAATATCGGTCTGCGTTCCATGGAGGAGATTGAGCGAGTTGCCCAGGATAGAGCGCAATTGAGAAATTGCTTGGCATGCCCTATGTAATGTATAACGGTACGAGAGGAATTATTT
The DNA here is from genome assembly GCA_020796225.1 of Arion vulgaris. NCBI lineage: Eukaryota > Metazoa > Mollusca > Gastropoda > Stylommatophora > Arionidae > Arion > Arion vulgaris. The sequence goes on along the minus strand of CM036763.1, from coordinate 60,189,272 downwards.
TATATTATAAATATAAAAGGTCATGGATTTATTTAATTGCAGCGTGCTTACAATTTGACTCGGCCACTCTATCTCTTCGCTAACATACCACCTCACCTGTCGAAGGTGTTGCACAAAGAATGAACTCACTAGCAACAGCAACAATCTTAATGAATCTCTGGGGGAAAAATGTCACTTGCAAACGAAAAGACAGTTATGATTCGAACCCAGGAAGGTCAGAACGCAAGGCAAACTACTTACTAACTTGGCCATAAAATGTTTTGTACACAGTATTCACTCTCTTGCTGCAATAATAATCCTAAGAGCTTGGAGAAAATTCCACTTAACTAAAAGACAGTTCGATTCAAACTGACGATCTTCAGAATGCATGCAAACTGTTTCACAGACGCTTCACTCCTTATAAATGGTAAATAGGAGGTAGCAAATACTTAAGACATCTTCTTCGAAGGCTCCATATCGACCACTTGTTAAACCACTCTTTGTGATTGATATGTGATCTGAGCCTAAGAGCGACTGTACGTTATGCCAGTTATGCGCCTACAGGTAGTTCAGCACATCCGATTTATGCGATGATTTTTATTTACTAAGGTAGCTTCTAGGTTCTACATCAGTCGCCTCTTACGACATGCCTTGTTAGTCGCAGTGGTACTATTCTTTGCTTCTTGCGGGTCCTGACGTCACACGGCGCTTCAGACATCAATATATTTAAATTCTACAAACATAAAATACAATAAATTACCAACAAATAAACATATAGCCTCACCTTTAGAATGTCCTAATGAACTTTACTACGGCAAACCACATTGTTATTTCATACTGCTGTCGTCTACACTACAAGTCTTCTACATACACAACATAAAACTTGTCTCTCCCGGCATCTTGGTTGTGATTACACTAACACAGCCACAACAACGCAGCTGTTTAAGAATATAATGGTGGTCAAGGTATTTGCTCACACACTGGGTCACTGGAGTTCACATTAGAAAAGTATAGTGGAAATTCAATACTTCTAAGCTTTTCCACGTTTATGGAGATGTAGAGCTAGTTCTATACTTAGGACTTTGCAATGAAGTGTTATTTACATATGCACGCAATCGCGATGTCATCGAAATAATCTTTTTTTTTTTTAAATTAAATTTTTCATTGAAGCGAATTGATTGAATGAGTCACATCTTCCTGCAAGTATTGGTTGACAGATCTCATACCTTTTTGTTTCTCATCATGATGATGCAGCATATCAAACTATTCCTTGACCATATTTTAGTGTTTTTCATATTGACATAATTTTCTTCTTCTTGTCAACAATTACCCATCCCCACCCCACCCCATAGCATTGTTTTAAGCATTGCATCATGTCACTGTGTCACCACCTTCCTCTGTTGGTCTGGGACATCATTGGGAAGGTGGTCACCCATTTGCCCCTTCCTCCCCGTCACTTTGTTTTATTTTGCAACCATTCTACTCTCCTAACTTCACATTTTACTTGTTCTCTTTAGAAAGTTTCAGTATCTTAACACATTTTACTTGTTCTCTTTAGAAAGTTTCAGTATCTTAACACATTTTACTTGTTCTCTTTAGAAAGTGTCAGTATCTTAACACATTTTACTTGTTCTCTTTAGAAAGTTTCAGTATCTTCATTTCTTTTACTTGTTCTCTTTAGAAAGTGTCAGTATCTTCATTTCTTTTACTTGTTCTCTTTAGAAAGTGTCAGTATCTTCATTTCTTTTACTTGTTCTCTTTAGAAAGTTTCAGTATCTTCATTTCTTTTACTTGTTCTCTTTAGAAAGTTTCAGTATCTTAACACATTTTACTTGTTCTCTTTAGAAAGTGTCGGTATCTTCATTTCTTTTACTTGTTCTCTTTAGAAAGTTTCAGTATCTTAACACATTTTACTTGTTCTCTTTAGAAAGTTTCGGTATCTTAACACATTTTACTTGTTCTCTTTAGAAAGTTTCAGTATCTTCATTTCTTTTACTTGTTCTCTTTAGAAAGTTTCGGTATCTTAACACATTTTACTTGTTCTCTTTAGAAAGTGTCAGTATCTTCATTTCTTTTACTTGTTCTCTTTAGAAAGTTTCAGTATCTTAACACATTTTACTTGTTCTCTTTAGAAAGTGTCAGTATCTTCATTTCTTTTACTTGTTCTCTTTAGAAAGTTTCAGTATCTTAACACATTTTACTTGTTCTCTTTAGAAAGTTTCGGTATCTTAACACATTTTACTTGTTCTCTTTAGAAAGTTTCAGTATCTTAACACATTTTACTTGTTCTCTTTAGAAAGTGTCAGTATCTTCATTTCTTTTACTTGTTCTCTTTAGAAAGTTTCGGTATCTTCATTTCTTTTACTTGTTCTCTTTAGAAAGTTTCAGTATCTTAAACATTTACTTGTTCTCTTTAGAAAGTTTCGTATCTTAACACATTTTACTTACTCTTTAGAAAGTTTCAGTATCTTAACACATTTTACTTGTTCTCTTTAGAAAGTTTCGGTATCTTCATTTCTTTACTTGTACTCTTTAGAAAGTTCTCGATCTTCATTTCTTTACTTGTTCTCTTTAGAAAGTTTCGGTATCTTCATTTCTTTACTTGTTCTCTTAGAAAGTTTCTGGTATCTTAACACATTTTACTTGTTCTCTTTAGAAAGTGTCGGTATCTTAACACATTTTACTTGTTCTCTTTAGAAAGTGTCGGTATCTTCATTTCTTTTACTTGTTCTCTTTAGAAAGTTTCGGTATCTTCATTTCTTTTACTTGTTCTCTTTAGAAAGTTTCGGTATCTTAACTCATTCCTTTCACTTATTCTCTTTAGAAAGTGTCGGTATCTTAACTCATTCCTTTCACTTGTTCTCTTTAGAAAGTGTTGGTATCTTAACTCAATCCTTTCACTTGTTCTCTTTAGAAAGTGTCGGTATCTTAACTCATTCCTTTCAAACACATAACACATCTGAGCTGACTCTGCTTGAGTTTACTTGTTCTCTTTAGAAAGTGTCGGTATCTTAACTCATTCCTTTCAAACACATAACACATCTGAGCCGACTCTGCTTTGAGTTTACTTGTTCTCTTTAGAAAGTGTCGGTATCTTAACTCATTCCTTTAAAACACATAACACATCTGAGCAGACTCTGCTTTGAGTTTACTTGTTCTCTTTAGAAAGTGTCGGTATCTTAACTCATTCCTTTAAAACACATAACACATCTGAACCGACTCTGCTTTGAGTTTACTTTTTCTCTTTAGAAAGTGTCGGTATCTTAACTCATTCCTTTAAAACACATAACATCATCTGAACCTGACTTGCTTTGAGTTTACTTGTTCTCTTTGAAAGTGTCAGTATCTTAACTCATTCCTTTCAAACACATAACACATCTGAGCAGACTTGCTTTGAGTTTACTTTTTCTCTTAGAAAGTGTTCGTATCTTAACTCATTCCTTTAAAACACATAACACATCTGAACCGACTCTGCTTTGAGTTTACTTTTTCTCTTTAGAAAGTGTCGGTATCTTAACTCATTCCTTTAAAACACATAACACATCTGAACCGACTCTGCTTTGAGTTTACTTGTTCTCTTTAGAAAGTGTCGGTATCTTAACTCATTCCTTTAAAACACATAACACATCTGAGCAGACTCTGCTTGAGTTTATTGTTCTCTTTAGAAAGTGTCGGTATCTTAACTCATTCCTTTAAAACACATAACACATCTGAGCAGACTCTGCTTTGAGTTTACTTGTTCTCTTTAGAAAGTGTCGGTATCTTAACTCATTCCTTTAAAACACATAACACATCTGAGCAGACTCTGCTTTGAGAGACCGGTCACCCAGTTATATTAACTTACAAGTGGGCTCTCACCTCTTTTTGTGTGCTCTCACCTCTTCTCTTCAACATATATATAGACAGAATAGTGAAAGAGGCACAGTGGGAAAAAGACCTTATTGACATAGACAATGATCACGACGACCAATTAAACAACCAAATCAACGAATTGCTTTTGCGGACGACCAAAGTTTAATCTATGAAGATGAAGATTAGCTACAACATCACATGAATTCATTGCTAATAGCATGTAGAAAGTACAACATGAAAATCAACAAACAAAAGACCGAGACCATGAAAATCAGCAGAACACCAAGCCAAGCAAACATACAAATAGATAAAACCAGAGTAAAGCAAGTTTCTGAATTCAAATATTTAGGCAGCATTTTCACAGAGGACGGAAAACTCGATAGAGAAATAGAGACAAGGTGTCAACAAGCAAATGCAGTGGCCTACCAGCTGGCACCATTACTACAACACTCAAAGATCAAGATGGAAGCGAAAAGACAGATGATAAAAAGTATTTTCCTACCACTTTGTTACCAGTGCCAAACTTGGTCTCTTACAGCAACACATCACAGAAAGCTTACCACGTGTGAAATGAAATGCTTGAGGAAGGCAGTGGGAGTCACCAGGAAAGACAGACTACGAAATGAGGACATCAGAAGTAGAGTGGGCATAACTTCATGCATCGAATACATCGAAGACAACAAATGCAGTGGTTTGGACATTTAATGAGAATGAAATACAACCAACCACCAATAACAGCATACAATAAAAAGAGATCGGGTACTAGAGCTAAGGAAAGACCAAGAAAAGATGGATAGACAATATGAAGACCATACTACATAAACACGGATACAACACAAGGGCGACTCATATGGCCCTAGAACGCAAATTAAAGCTCCCATCCCTACGCTTAATAGCAAGAGTGGACAGCCAACTACATCTTCAACCTGGGAATAGACAATAGACAATAGATAGACAAGTAGGGCAGATACTTTTAGTTCAGAGTAGGAATCAGGGGTGGCTCGTCATTAACTCTTACAATACGAAATGCCACCTGACAGACCATAAAGTTAGTTCCCATTTTACGCAAAGCCACTTCACGGAACATATGGTTCTAACCAGTTGTTAATATATCGTAGAGGACTGTTTTTGCATATACACCGTGTAAAAGTCGTGTCCTGTTCCATTCTATTTCCATGTGCTCCAAAAAATTTTTTTTACCTCGTGTTAGAAGTGATATTGTTTTAATCATCTTGTAAGTGTAAACAAGAAAACTGCAATAATGGCTTGTAACAATCATAAACAGCGACTATCTGCAGTTAAAGCCTCACATCTTATTTATTCATGAATTAACAATGATAATAATGTTGAATCTAGTGAAGACAATAACATACAGTAGTTAGTGACGGTTTGGAATCTAGTGAGGACAATAACATACAATAGTTAGTGACGGTTTGGAATCTAGTGAAGACAGTAATATACAATAGTTAGTGACGGTTTGGAATCTAGTGAGGACAATAACATACAATAGTTAGTGACGGTTTGGAATCTAGTGAGGACAATAACATACAGTAGTTAGTGACGGTTTGGAATCTAGTGAAGACAATAACATACAGTAGTTAGTGACGGTTTGGAATCTAGTGGGGACAATAACATACAGTAGTTAGTGACGGTTTGGAATCTAGTGAGGACAATAACATACAGTAGTTAGTGACGGTTTGGAATCTGATTTTATATTAGATATTCGGGCAATTTAAATAAAATTATCAGTATTGCTAATGAAGAAGGGCGTGTCTTCAAAGTAGGAGCCAGATATGTCAAACCGTTATATAATCAAATTCTTTGAACAGAAAAGGATGAAACTTGACTATGGTGTGTAGAAATGGATATTCTAAGGAATTGATGTAGTTTTTGTTAGCTTTGGACCATTGGACAGCTTACACATTTTGGCAAGTTCACATTTTTCCTCAAAATCTTTAATTACAATTTTTTCATTTTTTAAATACATTTAATGTTTTAAGTGTATTTTAAAAATTCAAATACAGCAAGTGGGTGTTTGTAATAGATTTTTCAATTCCGCACATTTTAGTCTATGCAGTTTGTCTCTGCTGTTGAATGTAATAAAGTTATAACAAATTTTGTAAGGACATCTTCGCCTTAAAATGTGTTCCTCGAAAACAGTGAGTAAAAATGCGGTTTTAGTATGCGTATTGTAAGATTTAAAGGCCAGTGGGGCCCGACCCACCAAAAATATTGAGTAACCTGTACTTATTATTTTATATATTATTTGTTCATAATTATTACTTTCAACGAGATACTGATTAGCTTTGAAATTTGATATATAACGCTAAAATATCATACACAGTCTGAAATTTGAAATTCATAATCTTTTACCCCTAATTAGTATACGCCCCTGGTCATTAGGGGCCAGTAAGAACCGGTCCTACCAAGCCAAAAAGAATTAACGTGTACTTATTATTTTAGAAATTATTTTCGTAATTATTACTTTTAACTTGACACTGATTAGCTTTGAAAGTTGAATATATAACACTAAAATATAAATATTATATCAGAATAATATAACAATCCTGTTATTTATATAATATCTCCTTATTAAAAAACATATATACTGAAGCTCAACATTTTACCTCTATTACTTCAAGCATTGTGTCGTGCACTATTTATGGGGCTAGTTTACAAGTTCCTACATAAGATGTAACATTGCGACCTCTGACTTTTGATCGCTATTGCAATGATAATTGCCAAAACAATGTCATTGTCATTCAGCTGGAAGATATATTCATTCTTACGCAGCCAAACTACGTTCCAGATAAACGAGGACTCTAGCTTAAATAGTCCGTTTAATTATCGATTGAATCCCCAATTTTATATAAAAATAGTATATAATTATAGAAAATAATAGTACTAAATAACAAACTTTCTTATAATAAGATTAGTTTTATGGAATTGTCCCTTGCATTAATTCATCTTGTCTCCAGCGATAAATGCGACGACATTCGTGACATTTGAGCATGGTTCCCCTTTACATCCGCTTTCGTGAACTCTGACCGGTCGACTGACGTCACTTGATCTAGGTTAGAAAGTTTACCATTTTTAATGGCGAAACACGTAATAACAAAGTACTGTAGTTTTACAAATTACAAAAACAATGGCAATATATAGCAACGTTTCGACCAACAAGGCCTTTATCAAGCAAACGAACAACAGGAGTGACGAATAAAAGAAACCACTAACATATGGACGAATACATACAGAGACATACTGGCAATATTTTTACGATGCTCTGATCTGATCTCCTTCACAAGTTCGTGGTTTGTTGTCATGTGGGTGCAGCATTTTCAATTTGCGTTGCAGACAAGTTTTAAAAAAAATATTCTCTAGGCGCTCATGTCGTTTGATGTGTCCGAAATATTGAATTCTCCTTGATTTTATATTATTTAATAGTCAACTCCCTTTAATATCAAACTGTTACAGAACAGAAGCGTTAGTTTTTTTCCTAAAAGGGGTAATGGGGTCTAACGCGCATAGGGACAACGTCGCGCCAGGATTAGTGAGCTAGAACTAACCAAGATCCTACCCCACCTCCATGTGATGACCCTGGAAACATACAACGGTTTATGTCTGGCTAAGCGGGTAGGGATCGAGGGTGAGCTACTCTGGTATAAGTAGTGATGCAGACGCAGTTACATTGGATGAAATCCGCTGGCAACACAGACGAGCAGAATCCCAAAGTGACTATTAATGCACATCTATCCCAGCCGATGGGAGAAGCTGAACAAATAAACATAAAGGGATGAAGGGTGCATGCAGAGAAGAGACTGGACCCATATGGGAAGAAACTGGGAGCCACGAGGTCGCAGCTCGAATTGAGTTGCGTGTCATGACAGTCTCTCTCTCTCTCTCTCTTTGCCTTTTTTACCCCGAGTTGGGGCATAGGCCCTCAACCAACTCATGCCAAGTCTTCCTATCTCTAGCTATCTCCTGTAGCTCCTCCAGCTCTTCTTTATATTGTTGATCTCCGCCTCCAAATCTCGTCTCCATGTATTTCTCGGCCTCCCTTCTTTCGCTGTCCCTGCGGGTTCCAGGCAAGGACCCTTCTTGTTATATTCCCCTCCGGTTTTCGCAAAGTGTGTCCTATCCAGCGCCAGCGTCTTTTTAACCTGTTCGTTCACTGGAATCTGTCTTGTTCTCTCCATAAGTTCCTCATTTGTGACCCTATCATACCATCTTATTCCCTCTATTCTGCGCAGACATCAGTTGATGAATGTTTGCAATTTATGCGCTATTGTTTTAGTTGTTCTCCATGTTTCTGACCCATACAGTAGAACTGCTTTAACATTAGAGTTAAATATCCGCATTTTTGTTCTAGATTTGATTTCTTTGGACTTCCAAATGTTTCCCAGTGCAATGAAAGCTCCTCTTGCCTTCTGTATTCTTATTTTAACATCTCTATCTGTTCCACCCTCTTTGTCTACGTTGCTGCCCAAATATGTGTATGATTCTACCTCTTGAAGTGGGATTTCCCACAGGGAGATCGAGTTGTCATTTGTTTGGTTAATTCTCAATATCTTTGTCTTTCCTTATGAATGTTCAGCCCTAGTTGCTGGGACCTTTGATTCAATGTGTTTAGCTTATCCTGCATCTGATTTCGTGTATGTGACAGAAGGGCTATATCATCAGCGAAGTCCAGATCATCTAGTTGCTCTGTCAGAGTCCATTGGATTCCATTTCTGGTGTTAGTTACTGTGGTCTTCATAATCCAGTCTATTGTCAGTAAGAACAACAAAGGTGATAGAAGACATCCCTGACGCACTCCTGTTTCTATTCCGAAACATGACAGTCTCGAGTCATAGTAAATGTGAGCACGGTGAAAAAACAGATAAACACGGTGAGCAGGCACCAAAGTAGAGCGAACACGCATACGGACGATACACAGGGGAGCCCACCGGTGGGGATAGACATGCACGGTGCTGATGATAGAGAGAGGAAAAGACGTGGTAAACGTAGGGGGGAGCGGAGGCCACAATTGTGCAGAAAAACTGGAAAGCCCAGCAGTGACTTGAATCCAGTGCAAATGTTCCTAGCAAATGGTGATAAACTGTGCGCAGTGAGATAGAAATGGGTAACGTATGGCCCAGTAGAATAATGTGAGCAAAAGTGACGGGAAAAAGGGACGGACCCAGTCGGTGGACGAGGGCACAAGCAGAAATGGGCGAATGGGGATCAAAAATAAACGCGAGGTGGCGAGCCTCAAAGATGGGGTCTCCATCCAGAGAGCAATAACCGCGTTTCCCCTCATAGATAACTACTACTGCCTTGTAGTTGATTGGGGACAATCAAAGTCTAGTAGAGCAAACTGGACACAAAACTGGACGGCAAACAAACCAAGCAGTCCAAAAAAAGACTGGTAAACTGGGCAGATAACGTTCAACAACCCGGGAGGGAAGGTTGTCTAAGGGTAGCTACCCTAAAAGAAAATAGCAACCTGCTGCCTTACAGGTCGGCTAGGACAGCCTGAGGCGACGGAGAGCGAACCCAGTAAACGCTGGCTAAAACCTGACACATCGCCGAATGATAAGCACCAGAGCTCCAAATGGCGCTAAAGATGTGATGAAATACACCCATACTAAGGCTGCAGGAATCATATTTCCACATGGCATGAAAGCAGAATTTATAGGGAAATCTGGTACATCAGTCTAATTGGTGATCGCGCGCGCTAGAGAGAGGGAGAAATAAAGAGAGAGAGAGAGAGAGAGAGAGAGAGAGAGAGAAAGGGGTAATAACTTCCTGGAATAGACAAGAAATAGTAAATACTCCAAAACCCAAATTTTTCCGACACTTTTGCCGGGCCCCATCAAAAAAATTGACCACGAGCCGCCAGTGGTAGAAATTGTATATTATTTTGTCTCATTTTCTGTTCTAAATTGATATTTGGTTTGTTTGTTTTGTTATGTAGAGGTTTAAAGCCTCTTTAAGCCGAGGCACGCCCCTTTCAAACAAAGGACGAATCTTGTTTTGGTTATATCAGAGCGTGTATGCCAACAAACATGAAAAATAAGAATTAACTTCTTCGGAGAATCCAGGTGATTGTTGGAAACTGTGCCATCGATGGCATAGATAAGCGGGACTCTGGCGTCCACAATATTCTTAAATCATGTACAAATGGGTGGGTTTCCTGATGGCAATTATCTTGTGAAAGGGATATCTCTGATTGCAAACAACGGACATGTGAAGCTCGTTAGCTCCGAAAGATAAACCATGTAGGAAAGAAAAACTCACAACTGAAATCACGATTAACTTGTAGACAATTCTTGGCTAGGGAAACTTCTTCTTCGAACGCTCCATATCGACCACTTGTCAACCACTCTGTGTGATTTGTATGTGATCTGAGCCTAAGAGCGATTTGCGTTATGCCAGTTATGCGCCTACAAGTAGACCAGCACATCCGATCTCTGCACTGCTTTTTATTTACTATGGTAGCATCCCTAGGGCCTACATCAGTCGCCTCTAACGACATGCATTATAGGTAGCAGTGGTACTATTCTTTGCTTCCCTGCAGGCCCCGGCACCACACCGGCGGGCTAGGGAAACACATTCTGACCCAAACCTGAGACGGAAGATGGACGTTCTGTGTCGAAAGATGCGAAATAGTCCAGCAAGACGTAATTGCTGAGACTGAACACCACAGTCTCACACAACTACTTTACATGTCAGTTTGAAGATTAAAAAAAATCATATAGTGTTTTCATCCCTGAAATTCCATCGGTAAGTGAAAGTCAGGGGTCTATCCCTCAAAAGAACCTACGCATAACGACTTCTGTACCTCTGCCTCAATTTGTGGACGTAGGAAGAGGGATCAGAGAACAATAAACTCTGGTTCAAAACTAGACCAGAAAGAAAGAGAGAACAACAAGTTTCTAACAATATTGAAGTGAAATGCAGAAGACATATATAATAGACAGAGAGTACTTACAAACCAATCACACACAAGAAATCGACATTGCATGTATTGTAAAATCGAAGGGAGACAAGACAGAAGAAGACAAAAAGAGATAGCCTCACTTCATGGCACGGAAGAGCGTCAACATCTGTAATTATAGCAAATACCAAGGACATAGATTAGTGGATATCCATGATCGCCTACGCCTGCAGGAATTGCACCTGATGATGATGTAATACATAAAATCACACCTACTATGTAAAGCAGAATGAAATAAAAAGCTTGTGGACATCTGATTTGCTATGTCTAAGTCGCAAATATGCAACAACGCGGGTGAAAATCGTGGCATATCCTAAATGACGTAGCCATCAACCACAGTAAACGAGTCGTTGATTTTCTAGGCACCACTTATACGTTCAGTAGTTTGCCATTGCTTTCTGAACGGTGAGGTCTATTTTTACCTTTTGTAAAAATCCTACGGAAACAAATTTGTTTCCAAACTTGTGGGGTTTGAACCAGGTACACTTGGGTTCGTGATCGAACTCACTACCGCTTGAGCTACAGACGCTCACAACAACGCGTGTACAAGCCAGAAAACAATATCGAAGAACCAATATTAGTCAATAATTCGATGGATAGAGTGTCCTCACTTAACGTTATCTGATTACCTTCAGAAATAAATATTATTCAATCATTGTGGATATAATTTCACGATTTTATATGGCAATATGAAATTATTTATTATATCTGATGTTTGAATGGTTTCCATCGAGAAATAATTTTCGTTTGTGCAGGAAATGTATTTGATCGGTGCACGAGCACAACTGTTTGAATATCGCTCAAAGAAGAACCAAAGATGATATCTCTACTTCTGTGCAAGTCTTTCAATGTGTTGTTATGTATTTACTAGGCGCGACCCTGACATGGCATTTGCACGACCCTGACATAACATGTGAACAACAACAATCTCTCTCTCACTCTCTCTCTCTCTCTCTCGCGATCACACACTCTCTCTCTCACTCTCGCTCTCTCTCTCACACTCTCTCTCTCTCTCTCTCTCTCGCGATCACATAAAGACCGATGTACCAGATCTCTCCATAAATTCATTCATGTGGAAATCTGATTCATGCAGCCTTAGCATGGGTGGGTTTCGTCACATCTTCTGCGTCATTTGGAGCTCTGGTGCTTATCCTTCGGCGATGTGTCCCCGGATTCAGCCAGCGTTTACTTGGTTCGCTCTTCGTTATCCTTTGGCTATCACAGCCGTCCTGCAAGGCAGCAGGTTGACTTCTACACATTTAGGACACGTGCATCCGATTTCAGCCAAACCTCCTTATACGCCTCTTACGACATGCGTGGCAGGTAACAGTGGTTCTATTCTTTACACCCCAAGTCTGGGCCCCGGTAACCACTCGGGCGGACAACAATCTAATAGCTCTTTTTCTTCTTTGCCATCGGTTTCGTATACTCTTCTAACCTATGAGATGGGTTGTCTTTATGAAGCTGCGTGTCGGTTTGGAGTTCATCGGGAGTTCCCCATAGCTTGCTCATAAGTTTCGTTCATGAAGCCATGTTTCGTTTCGTTGGTGTATATATTAATAGTAATGATAATATTACATACACTAACGAAACGAAGCATAGCCTCATGAACGAAACTTATGTATGATGGACATGACTATAGGATGTACTCTGTGGTCTGTTTCAGTCTGACATGCCCACTGTGCAGTCAGTGCTGGCTTTATCCCGTGCATGTGATGGTTGAGCATGCAGTGTCCTGTTCTGAGGCGAAAAATTGTTAAATGCTGCTTTCTGTTTAGTCTGCTTATGGGATCTTGTGTTTGCTGTGAGTTTGTTGTCTCTACAACTCTTTGAATTTTCGCTTGATATGTGTCTTTATCTCTGGTAGTGACACTGGGTGTTTGTGTTGTATCAATGTTTTCCCTCCTTATCCAGCTTGTTTTGCTCTCGAATGTCATAGTATGCTACAGTGAGCTGGTATCCACAGGAGAATAATTTGATCGTGTTCTGAGAGCTAATAAAAATGTAAGTCATCGGAATTACAGGAGCTGAGAACGTTTTTAGCGGCTGTTAATATTTGATTTCTTCTTCTGCGACCAACTTCTGCTATGCGACTACTCCGGTATGTGTCATAAACAGGGCAGTGCGCTTGAGGTTTTCACCGGTCCTCCCATAATGTGTTTTGTAGGGTTGTTTCTGTTGGTCAGATTTGCATTCTCACACTGCTCAGGATGAGGTAGTCTTGCAGGATGTGCTCTGGGGACTGCTTTGGTGCTCCCTATGTGCAGGCAGCCGAGTGCCCGAGACCCATTCTATGGAGGTGTGATCTGAGACCTCAGTGTCCTGTTCTGAGTCTGAAGACTGTGGTCTGTGCTTTTCTGTTTAGTGTATTTATACTATCGTACTATGGGCTGTATCCTCCGTTTGTTTTTCTCCATATCATTTTTCTGGATTGTTTCAATGAGTCTTCGCTTCTGTAAAGTTTTGTGTTGGGTTGTTTTGTGTTAGGCTCCCTCTAGCCCTTGCAAGTTTGTCAGCATTTACATTTCCTGGTATGCCACAGTCTGCTGGTATCCACTGTAATACTATTTATGATTTGTTTGGATAGCAAGCTGATTTTTTGCCGTATATTCTGAATGAGCTTGTCTTGTTTGGGACATGAGATGGCCTGGAGAACGAAAGTCGCTAAAGACTGCAATATTTTTTGCTGACACCTGCTGGTTGTTGAGAAAATTATTCGCATCAAAAAGCCAAGTACAGTAGAGGTAATGCATACTTATACTTTAATAAAATGTGTTAGATTGATGTATTTGCTATGTTGCTATGTTGCTATGTTGCTATGTTGATGTGTATATTCTTCCTCTTCTTATGCATTCTCCCTAGATTGGGATTTTGGCTTCTCTAATTTTCTTATTTGCGTTCGTTATTTACGACCAATTTTAATCACTCTTTGTGATATAATCTTTGCCAAGAACGTGTATACGTTGCACATTGGTTTGGTAGGTCCCTTAAACGCATAGACTTCTACACGTTTAGGACACATGCATCCGATTTCAGCCAAACCTCCTTAGTCGCCTCTTACGACATGCTGGCAGGTAACAGTGGTTCTATTCTTTACACTCCAAATTTGGGCACCGATAACCACTCGGGCGACTTCTCTAATAAAGGCCGCCGTCTGTCTCAGATTGTCAACCACGTCATACAGTTTGTCTTGGACGCTGGTGTAAGTGGGCCACCCCTTTCTTCTGAAGTATATCTACTGAGGGGCAGTTCTTAGCAAAGTCGAAACACGGAAAAACTAAATAAGGTAGTTTTACAAAGTATAAAAACAAGATTCAGCAATGTTTCAACCAAAAGGTCTTTATTAAATGAATGATACAGAACAAACGACGAAATGAAGACTATGTGCCTGTACACCAGACATCATAGACAGTCGCAGATGATAAATCTATAACTGCACTCAAATGAAAATATGTTATAAGACCGATAAAGAATGTAAAAAATCATAATAATCAAATATATACACAATATACATATCTTCATCTTCTTCTTCTTCAAACGCTCCATATCGACCACTTGTTAACCACTCTTTGTAATTTGCATGTGATCTTTTTATTTAATGTGGGCTACGCTTCCCTAGTACCCTACCTCAGTCGCCTCTTACGACATATCTTGTAAGTCGCAGTGTTACTATTCTTTGCACCCCTTGCAACAAGCCCCGGCAACACACTGCTGTACTGGCGTACCTGTGATTTGAACCTGTGTCCTCATAACTGAGTGATCGGTGCGCTTATCCGCACGACATGTAAGTAGGTCATTTCCTACCGTAGGATATTTATGGTAAAAGTTCGCGTACTGTTCGAAAACACCTTAGATGTGATACAGTTGTGTGTCGTCTACCTTACTGACGTGTTATGTTACTTCTTTCATTCCGTCGACAAATGTGTGTGTATATTTTGATTAGAACAGTAACAGTTTATTTTATTGTTATGTTAAGGGATGGTTGAAGTTTAGCTTCTTATAATAATAATAATTAATAATGTGCAATTATATATTTATTTATTATTTTGTATGTCAGGTGAAACGTTTTTTGATGTTCCTAATCGTCGCGTCTGCTTGTGCATTAAAAATATGTATTATTTCTCCCATTACCAAGAGTTAATAAGCCTGTAATTTCTCTTTTCCTAAAACTTTTTCCACAGACAAATCTTTCATTCCACAAAAAAAAAACAATGTTCAGCAAGATATTATTGGTTATTTTACTTTTCAATTTGTCATTAAAATTAGCAATGACAATAACATTATAATGACATGATTATTTGCAATTAAAACATAACACTTAAAACAACGGCCTCATTGTTTATGTTCATCTTCTTTATTGATATTATTTATTTGTATTGTCTATCCTGATCGTGTCTGTTACCTCTAAGAACTTCTTAACCTATTTCCTGGTCTAAGTTGCCAAACCTTCAGCTTGTGAAACATCGGGATGGTAGTGACATACTAGCTGTATTCAAACGTGAAGGAGAAATATTCAAATATTGATCTCTGTAAAGTGTAGTCCACTTCCTGTTTTAATTTTGTTTGTTTATTATTGTATATGGCCACTGCTTCTTCTTCTTCTTCACGTTCGTTCTTTACAACCAATTTTAATCACTTTTTGTGATATGTTTGATCTTTGCCAAGAACGTGTATACGTTGCACATTGGTTTGGTAGGCCCCTAAACGCATAGATTTTTCTACAAGTTTAGGACACATGCATCCGATTTCAGCCAAACCTCCTTAGTCATCTCTTACAACATGCATGGCAGGTAACAGTGGTTCTATTCTTTACACCCCAAATTTGGGCCCGGTAACCACTCAGGCGTTGGCCACTGCTAACTTTGAATATATTTAAGTTGAGATAGCAAAGGAAGAATCTATATGTTATAATTGTATTACATTATGATTCTTTTTATGGTAGCATACACATTATATTGACAGATACACACACAGATGAAGTGTCTACGCAGAATGCTAGGAGTACCATGAAAAGACTTGTTTAGAAATGAAGTTATCAGAAATAAGTGGGTACAACATCAGTACTGAACTTTAAGAAACAACAAATTAAATGGCTCAGCCACATAAGCAGAGTACCAACATACAGTGGGCCTCAAATAGCAATGTTACTCCCATACATTGGATACAAAGCAAAAGGCATCCGCGCAAAAAGGTGGACCTCAGAGATAATAGAGGCGATGAAAAATGCTGTTTATGAAGTGCACACAAAGCCTGTTCTAGAAATCTCTTCTTTTCCTGACACTGTGAGGCAAAACAGGATTAGAGAAAAGAAGAAGTATACTGCTGGCATAAAAGTTAATTGCATATCTTTTACAGGACTTTGCTAATCAACCCCAGCTTTTTTACTGTGATTTTTCTAGGCATTATTACGATCAGTAGTTTGCCATTGCTTTCTGAACGGGTGGTGCCATCATCTTTTGGTAAAAATCCACATGAAGCAATTTGCAACCAAACTGTCCACAGCGTGATTCGAACTCAGGTCATCGGGGTTAATAGACCGAGTCACTATCCCCTAAGCCACAGATGCCACCATACTACACTATAGTAATAGATTGACTAGTATACACCTACAACTCTTTCCATTATTGTTATATAATTAGTATATCTACTTCTAATTTCTATGATGACATCCTGTCTCAAGACACAATGAATGCAGCTCCCATGGTGGTTTTATTTCTGCTTTCTCCTGTCAAGTTTTATGTCAGCAAGTTGTCTTAGTCTGGCTTCTCCAGTTCTTAGACTAGTTTTAAGAGCCTGTCTCTAGCTGAATCTGTCCATGGCTAGCTTCCCAGTCTTCTGTATTGACATTAAGCATCTTCAAGTCATGCTTGCATACATCTTTTTTCATAAAGTAAGGGACATTCCATGTTTTTTTTTCTCCAAAAAACCAGCTTTCCCTGTAGAATACCCTTTGAGATCTGGCTCAGGTGATCCAGCCATCTTTGGCAGCATTGATGGATAATGGATAGGAATCCCAGCATATTCTAACCCTAATAATTTGTAACTCTGTCACTCCAGGAGATCCTGAGTATATGTCTCAAGTAGCGCATGTGGAATGCATTCATTCTTTTCCTGTAATGTGTAGGGACCAAGATTCACTGATATATATATAAATTGCAACCAACCCACCGTCAGCTATTGGTTTAAATAGCAATCTTTTCTCTCTTAAGTAAAGGAATCCTTTTTATACCACATAGTATATAGGGTAATACAGTGTTAGGCCACAGCCAGACTCTAGTTAGAGTTGGCTATGGTTAGGCCCACATTTTTCATTGACATTCGGCACACAAAGGGTGATGTGGTCATCATCATGCCAGCTACCGTTACTTCCCAGTGCTTTTTCTATGCCTAATTGAGGATGGGTCGACCTGGGAAACGTTACAGTAGGAAAAAATTTCACGCCCGCTGGAATTGAACCCAGACCACAAGCCTTAGAATTGAGCTCACTGACAACTACACTACTGCGGCTCCCTCTCTCTTGAGAAGACATTTCTTTCTTGTCTCCTTCTTCTTTATGTAGGTAAGTAAGCTACATGAGTGCAGTTGGTTTGAAAGAAGTGTCCATCCCTGGAGCACAAAGACTGCCCTGGGGAATGAGATGGAAGAGCAGTAAAGTGGACAATGAACAAACAGATGGAGAAAAGAATTCAAGTCTGTGAAAAATGGATATTTGAAATTTTTGGTGATTCCATCATCACAAAATGATAAATGATTTTAAAAAACGAGAACAGACGAGCATGTGAATTTAGAGTATTGAAACGGGAAGCTCTCCGATTTTCCTTAATAGTTTTCATCTACTCAATGGATGAATGAATGAATCTTTTTGAGACATGTTACATGCAGTTTAATCTGATGTGGTCTTAGTTCCGTGTATCTGCAGCTTTTGCTTTAACAGACCGATACACAAAGTCTAAAATCTCCAGAATTAATTTGTATTGTGTTTCATGTTTTCCATTTTATGATCATATGTAAATTATTTTATCAAAAGCTCAAAAGTATTTTTTTAAAGTATATTTCTGTATTGAAATAAAATACCCTCAGACTGCATAGAATTCTCTTTATGTAGCATGACCTTTGCAGAAAATTGCTCTCATCACAGTCTTTCTTGTTTTCACTAATTTTGATTAATTGCTGAATGCTAATTTTGCATTTATTATTTTCTTTATATCTGATCCCTACTGCATTGTGGGTCAGCACGGTTATGCAGAAGGATAGAGGAGTAAACATTTACCACAAATCCAGAGGGAGGAAACTAAGGCAGTTGCTGGCTATATGTATAATTCCTTCCATCTTCTGTCATCCCCTGCAAACCCTGCTTGATTACAAATTTATGGATTTAGTCTTTCCTTTGGATGAAACAGTAGGGTAGAGAGGGGGTTTAAACAAAATGGGCACGGCACATTCCTCATATCAGCAGTCCAGACTAGCCATAAATGGAGAGGATACTTCATCCTTGCTTTTGGCACAGGCACAACACGGAAAGCAACAGTCCTGAGAGTCAAGTGCAAACTTTGAAGTTGTCTCAGTAAAACACTTGCCAATTGATCCTTCTGTAAAGACGAAAATTACCATATATATATATATATATATGTGATCTGCATAGTGTATTAAATGTTGTTGATACACCAAGATATTTAAATCTTTGTATTTTTTTCTTTGAAATGATATCATTTTCTTTATTTTCAGTGAGGCTATAATTATCTACAGACCTGACAACAAAGGACATTATTCAAACAACTCACATTGCAACCTGGCATGCTAAACCTCAATGAATTTCACCTGTAGAACAATAGAAGCATGAGCTTTAGAAGAATGTTGAATTCTTCTGGAATATTTTCTGCTACAAGATCCGAGTCTCTGTTTCTTGTTCTAGTAGTTATTGTTATACTGGTTATGTATATATATTCACAAATACTTTATGAACAAAATTCCAAGTTGCTTTGTCGATCAGAAATCAATCTACACTCTACTCTAAATAAAAGTGGTATCCATGTGATACCATCCGTGCCAGAGAAACGTGGCTGGTTTCAAGATGATAGTGACCAAGTAGCAGGAAAGTTTAATCCATTCAATCATGAATGTGTAGATTATGAGACGGCACAAGAGAGTGGTACTTTACTCATTTGTATTCATGATCCAAAGAAGGATCTGATGGTCTCTGCCCATTTGAAGGTCAGGTAAAATTCCAACAACATTGTAGCCATTTCTTTCTGTTCAAATGCAACATCTTATTATTGTCTTCTGTTTAACTTCAACATTACTTTCTGTTTAACTACCCCTTCTGTTCAACTTTAACATTACCTTCTGTTTAACTACATCTCCTTCTGTTCAGCTTCAATATTTAACTACATTTTTTCTTCTGTTCAACTTCAACATTTAACCATCTCCTTCTGTTCAACTTTGCAACATTACCTTCTGTTTAACTGCAATATCTCCTTCTGTTCAACTTCAACATTTAACCATCTCCTTCTGTTCAAATTTAACATTACCTTCTGTTTAACTACATCTCCTTCTGTTCAACTTTAACATTACCTTCTGTTTAACTACATCTCCTTCTGTTCAACTTTGCAACATTATCTTCTGTTTAACTGCAATATCTCCCTTCTGTTGACCTTTAATATTTCTTTCTATCGATATCAACATCTTCCGATTTACTTCCTGTTCTCAGCATCATTTTATTCATCTCCTTCTGTTGAATTTCAGTATCTCCTTGTTCATCTCCAGCAACGTAAACTGCAGATTTGAAAATTATAATATAAATGCTGATATGCGGTAGGCTGCTGCACCAGATTGATCCACAGAACGTTGTCATGGTACAGGGATTTGTGGGACATCTAGAACTATAGCAGCAGAACAGAGGAGGCATACCATAAAAATAATACAACATCCAACAGCTGCAGATATCTCTTGCCAATGTTAGCCAAGAAGCGCCCATGTCTGCAGTGATCTCATAAGTCATCACTGGACTCATAGATCGACTCGGCTTAAGAAATCTTTTCTATCCATTGGAATAGCAGAGTAGTCTAAAGCCCAAGGGTTTACTTATTGCACTGGGATTTATCCAATATGGCTCAGTTTCTTTCCGCAGAAATAGCGCACCATTTGCCGGGAGTATTGCACAAAGCACGAACTTCATAGCTCCGGCAACAATCCTAGGGGTCTCTGGAGAAAATGTACTTGTGAACAGAACAACACAGTATGGATTTGAACCCATACCTTTTGAACTCAAGGCAAGGGCGTAACCATAGAGACACTTGCAGGGTGATATACATTACTATTGATGAGTGAACAAAATACACATATACTGGGCATTACTTCTGCAGTGAATGAATGTTTTTCTTTATCAGAGTGTGACACACATTTAAAACAAGCTCAAACCATACCTTACCAAGATCAGAGTACACTTAAAGTGATAAGTCAGATTTTTAATTTGTGATATTTGTGAAAAGCTACTTTGCTGATCTCATTATGACATGATATTACATGCATCATTATCTTGCTTGAATTACATTAAGAAAAAAAATGAACGAAGTGGTTTGGCCACTTAATAAAAATGCAACCAAACTCCACTGTATACAAAAGTCTTCTACAACAGAACACCAGTAAAGAAGGTGAGGGAATGACCATGACAAAGATAGATAGATGCTGTAGCGAAATCCTGTCAAAAAAGCAAAAATAGCTATCACTCAAGCTACTAGAGCAGGGCAAGACAGAAAACCATGACACTGGGCAACAACCCAGTAACAGTGTGATGACAACAGAAGAAGAAAGTGGGTGGCTTGAATGGTTAAACGCAGTGGGGTTACCTGTTGAAAACATCCGTGTTCGACCCTTAATAAAGTCGAGCATTATTTCTATTGGGGATAAACTAAAACCGATGACCTGCACATGCATGACAACAGCCTCCAGAAAGCGCCCTTAATTATTCTGTCCTATAGAATCCACCAGCGAACTTTCAGAACATGAAAACAAAGCAGACTCCAGAGAAACTTAAATAAACTAGGAATATGTAAAACGTCTCTCCGCCCATGTCAATAGGTGAAACAGACACTGGGGCATGTCCTGCAAAACTGTCCTTTCTTTAGTGAGCTGAGCTGGTTAACTTGGTTGATAAGATGCACCTATGGGAAATTTGTATGGAGTAGCTGAGTTACCCAAGCGTCAACTACCCCTTCTCAACTTTGGTGACAGAGTCCAAAGGAATGCAAGCATGGGATCTGGTATCAGTTTGGTTGCAGGAGCTGCCTGTCGGGCATCACATGATGCCTGCCTGCCTTAGGGACTCCACTCAGGATTTTTTATTTGGGTGTACTCTCATTTGTCTCTCCCTAGCAGAATCCCCACATTGGGGGTAATTTGCTTATAGCTGGGAGTCTGGCTCTTAGATATTAGGGTAAATTCACTTATGTCACAAGTCTGGGGGCCAGACCTCCTCCAAGACATGTGGCTACACACAGGCGACCTGAAAACTAATCTTTAGGGAAGCCTGATAATAGCCGTCCATCGCAAGCGATGATGACAACAATCTCAGACGTGTACTGTTGCACCTCTCTGGTGTGTGCGGAGGTGACTGTAGAGTCCAATCCTAGAACAGAATCCCGACCACAGGTGGGGCATACATGATCAAGGTTAGACATGTGCGTGTTGTGTGCTCTGTCTTTTCGCGCTGCTCGTTTTCTGTGACTCAACAATACGATGATTCTCAGCTATTCGGGTTCCTCTTTGTTGTTACAGCGCCACATTTGGCGATCTTGCGCAAGGATTCCCAGCACGTATTGTCTATATCGAAGCATTTCAGAGACACTTTAAGAGTGTCTTTAAAGCGTTTTTTCTGTCCACCAGCTAAACGTCTGCCCCCTTCAATCTCCCATACATCAACTGTTTTGGGATGCGTTTATCAGGCATTCGAAGCAACGTGACCGCCCATCTCAGTTGGGCCTTCTGCAACAGGGTGTTGACGCTTGGGATCTTTGCTCTTGTGAGGACTTCGCTGTCTGGAATTTTGTCCTGCCAGTGTATTTTTAGTATTCTGCGTAGACAGCTTGTGTGGAAATGGTTTAATTTTCTTGCGTGTCTGCTATACACTGTCCATGTCTCGCTTGCAGTCAGCAGCGTGTATCACATATGGCCTGGTAAACTTTCAGCTTTGTGACTATGCTTATCCCTTCCGTTCCCACACAGTGACACGTAACCTTCCGACGCAGCACTGGCTTTGGATATCCTATTGTGGACCTCAGAATCTATGTTTGCCGATCTGGATAATAAGCCTGATAAATCTATAGTTGACCGCCCAGTTTGTGGTCAACAGTGAATTAACTGTGGTGGTCTAAGTGGTTAAGCCCTTGCATTCCGAAGGTCATGTGTTTGAATCCGGACCAAACCGTTCTGTTCACAGGTGCATTTTTTCAGAGTAACCTAGGATTGTTGCTGGAGCTACAGAGTTTGTGATTTGTGCAATACTCTTTGCAGGTGGCATACCATTTCTGCAGAGAGGGACTGAGACATATGGTGTAAAACCCAGTGCAATGTAGTCAATTCTTGAGTGGATTAAGCACATGATCAAAGAATCCAGTGCAATGTAGTCAATCCTTGAGTGGATTAAGCACATGATCAAAGATTGCTGAAAAAGAAAGAAACAACAGTGCAGTAAGAAATTGTTTTTTTATACATCATTATAAACTTTCTGTTCATACCTACCCTTATAATTATTCAGAAATCTGGAACCTGGGAAGCAGAGAACGTTGAAACCTTGTATGAAGCGCACAGGAGGTTTCCAGATATCGTTCTAGTAGATCTAGGCTGCAACTTAGGTGTGTTTACACTTCCTGCTGCCAAAATAGGCATGGAGGTAAATGTTTTAAAAATTCTTTCTTCTTCGTTGAACACACCACATCGACCAATTGTTAAACCACTCTTTGTGATTTGTATGTGATCTGAGCCTAAGAGTGATTGTACGTTGTGCCAGTTATGCGCCTACAAGTAGGCAGCACATCTAATTTTTGCAGCGCTTTTATTTACTAGGGTAGCTTCCCTAGGCCCCTACCTCAGTCTCCTCTTATGACATAATTTGTAGGTTGCGGTGTTACTACTCTTTGTTTCCATTGAGGGCCCCCGGCAACACACAGGTGATTTTGAAATATTAACCCATTCGCTCTTCGGAGCTGATATACTGGCTAATGGAAATTTTTGTAATCACCGAAAGTCAGTATATTAGCTAAGGCAGAATACATTGCAGAATAAATGCATCCGGAGGTAAAAAAAAAGTTATTGGGCGAAAGGTTTAAGTTGCCAAAACTGTGTTAATAACAATAATTGATCTTTGGAAAAATCTTGGAATCTCTCTATTCTAATAAAATTAAAAAAACCAGATACAATTTTAGTAATAAATGTACACAATCACAAGAACAAAATGTTCAACAAATGAAAATTGGATTGATAGACATAAATGTCTCTCTCTCTTTTGCTCTCTCTCTCTCTCTAGCCTGTGCTGCCTCTGGCATTTAGGACAGCAACAAATTCACACACTTCTCTGTTCTTGACCGTCATCTGTATTATGCTCCAATTCTAATTCAGCTTCCTTTTGGTTTTCACCACTTCCAGTCATATGAGTCAATGACTCTGGTAGTCCTTCATGTCTTTGTTGCTGTTTCCATAAGAAGATTTTGTAACAGAATGGTATTGTTAATCCCAAGCTAAACCCCCAACTTAGAGGACCAGGAAGCCATATTTAATCTGGCCTCTCCTCAGTGACCTATCCAAACCACTGGCTAGGGTGACCCTGCCAGAAACACAGGTTCCCGCCATCCTAGCTCACTGTATCATTGGAGCATGCAAGTCTCCCCACCACTACAAGGAAATGGTATCATGGGGAGGTATACATGAATGTCTGATGGACAAATAAACAGTAGAACATGCTCTCCAAGACTGATGGTGTTATGGAAGAAGCACTGTGACTTGCTGACCCTCTGAGTAACAAACTGTAAGACAACATTGGCACAATTTTCTCATGCTGTCTGACAAATGCAAGTTACAAGGTGTGATTAAAAAGTGATGTCACTTTAGAGTAAGAGCAAATATGTGCTGAACAAATGAATGGTGCCTAGAAGACAATAAGGAGACTATCACAGGTTAGGAAGGCAAACCATAATACCACACTTAATAAAATGTTGATGTGTCTTGCCTACAGACTGAAGGCACCTAAATGGGGCACAATGTACTCATGCTCTCTGGTGCAAATCACACACAGATCGCAAAGAGTTGTTGATAAACTGAACACAAACAACAACATATGAGAAAAAAGCTACAAAGGTGACAAGAACAAAAGTATCTGTATTATAATGAGAAATCTTCATCGGTGTACAACAGATGTGAAACTACTATGATGTTTGTTGTGTTTGTTCTTATAAACCCAGTTAACTACTCTTTGTGACCTGTGTGGTTTGTGCTCAACGTGAACATGTTGCATTCCTGTTAGGCTCCTACAGCATGTGAACAATCACATCTGATTTTCAGCCAAAAGAAAAATTGAAAATCCTATAATCCAGTTGTGTATATCATACTCGACATAAACCTACACATTTTGTCATTCATTTTCTTATTTCCTGTCTTGTTGGGTTGGTTGATGTGATTCTATACAATTTACATGAAAAATTATGTATGTCTCGTCAGGTTGTAGCTGTGGATTCTATGTTGGATAGCCTGAAGCTTCTACAGAGATCTCTCTTCATAAATGGTCTGTCATGCCATGTGACACTCATTCACAACGCTCTTCACCGAAAGAAAAAGCAGATGAGAGTCGCCCTTGATCCAAGCAACATAGGAGGTTCCCAGGTTGTTGAGATACTGGAATTCCGTCGGGATAAAATTAATCCTAGGTCAGATTTTTACTCATAAATTAGTTTAAATAATTCTAAATTTAACATTTTATCTTCTTCTTCTTCTTTGCGTGCGTTCTTTACGACCAATTTTAATCACTCTTTTGTGATATGTTTGATCTTTGCCAAAAACGTGTATACATTGCACATTGTTTTAGTAGGCCCCTAAACACATAGCCTTCTACACGTTTAGGACATGTGCATCCGATTTCAGCCAAACCTCCTTAGTCGCTCTTACGACATGCGTGGCAGGTAACAGTGGTTCTATTCTTTACACCTCAAATTTGGGCCCCGGTAACCACTCTGGCAATTACATTTTATAATTCTTTACCTCTTTCATACCAGTTTTGTAGATTACATTAAGGCATTCGGTTATGTACAACAACATCAGATATTGTGGAACAAATAGAGGAACATGGGATTTCCATCACATTTGATTCACCTAATTGGAATGGAGTGAAGGAAATTAAAAGAACAAATTTGGGCTTAAAATTAATTATTTGTTTTGAAATGAATATCTTCTTCATATTTTTTTAATGCAGCGATTCTATGAGCATGATGCATAAGATCAAGACCAGTTATGTTTGTATGAAGGCAGTGGATGCAATTAATACACAACTTGACAATCCAGACATTCATCTTTGTCCCAGGTCATTCTGGAGTGAAGGGCAATGAGAGAGCGGATGTACTGGCGAGCAATTCTGCGATCGAAAATGGACCTGCTTTTGACAAAAGTGACATCATCAATGCTCTAAAAGAAAATATACACTCTGAAGATTTCAATGAAGATAAAGGGTATTCTCTATCTCGATTGCACAAGTTATGCACACCGATAGTTGGGGAAAGATGGGAAACCCAGTAGATAAATCAACCATCATAGAATGGGTTGTTAGTCTAAACACACTGAAATACATACTTAGGAGGAGATCGGAGCAATTATGGACATGTCCGAAGTGCAATGATCCTCAAATGAACAATAAATGCAGTTTTAATCTCTATTATTTTCCTAATTTTGGTTTCACATCTTCCATATATACATATTATTCAGTGTATGAAGTATTCCTTGCCTATTTGTTATATCTGCATGTCAGTCAGCTGGTGGATGCCATCTGCCTTGATGACCTGGTACCTTTAGTCAAAGGAAAGACAGTCTTTCTGAAACTAGACCTAGAAGGTGCTGAAAGGGCTGTTCTGGAGTGTGCAGACAACTTTTTTAAACAAGTAAATGTGAAGGTAAGATTGCTGGAGGAGATAGCTAGAGATAGGAAGATTTGGCATATGAAATGTAGAGTTCTTCATGAAGGTAAACTAACAGATACTTTCGGAATAGAAACAGGAGTGTGTCAGGGATGTCTTCTATCACCTTTGTTGTTCTTACTGACAATAGACTGGATTATGAAGACCACAGTAACTAACACCAGAAATGGAATCCAATGGACTCTGACAGAGCAACTAGATGATCTGGACTTCGCTGATGATATAGCCCTTCTGTCACATACACGAAATCAGATGCAGGATAAGCTTAACACATTGAATCAAAGGTCCCAGCAACTAGGGCTGAACATTCATAAGGGAAAGACAAAGATATTGAGAATTAACCAAGCAACGACAACTCGATCTCCCTGGGGAAATCCCACTTCAAGAGGTAGAATCATACACATATTTGGGCAGCAACGTAGACAAAGAGGGTGGAACAGATAGAGATGTTAAAATAAGAATACAGAAGGCAAGAGGAGCTTTCATTGCACTGGGAAACATTTGGAAGTCCAAAGAAATCAAATCTAGAACAAAATTTGGATATTTAACTCTAATGTTAAAGCAGTTCTACTGTATGGGTCAGAAACATGGAGAACAACTAAAACAATAGCGCATAAATTGCAAACATTCATCAACTGAGTGTCTGCAGAATAGAGGGAATAAGATGGTATGATAGGGTCACAAATGAGGAACTTATGGAGAGAACAAGACAGATTCCAGTGAACGAACAGGTTAAAAAGCGCTGGCGCTGGATAGACACACTTTGCGAAAACCTGGGGGAATATAACAAGAAGGGTCCTTGCCTGGAACCCGCAGGGGCAGCGAAAGAAGGGGAGGCCTAGAAATACATGGAGACGAGATTTGGAGGCGGAGATCAACAATATAAAGAAGAGCTGGAGGGAGCTGCAGGAGATAGCTAGAGATAGGAAGACTTGGCATGAGTTGGTTGAGGGCCTATGCCCCAACCCGGGTAAAAGGCAAAAGAGAGAGAGAGAGAGAGGAAGATTTGGCATGAGTTGGTTGAAGGCCTATGCTCCAATCGGGTAAAAGGCAAAGAGAGAGAGAGAAGATTACTGTGACATGTCATAGCGCCCATCGAAGTGATGATGACAACAGTCTCACATTTTTGTTGTTGCACCTATGTGGTGTGTGCAGAGAGTCAATACTGGAACACAATACCCTACCCAAAGTGAAGCATACATGATCGATGTTGGACATTTGGGTGTTGTGTGTTCTGTCTTCTTGCACAACTCTTTTTCTTTGCCCATCAGCAATACAACAATTCTTAGCTAAGTGAATTCCTCTTGTATTGTTATAGAGCCATATTTGGTGATCTTGTGCAATGGATTTCCAGCATGTGCATTTTAGAGGCACTTTACAGGTGTCTTTAAAAGTGTTTTTTTTTAAATATCCACCAACTGACCATCTGTCTTCCATCAAGTTCGCCATATATCATGTTTTAGGATGCATTTATCAGGCATCTGCGCAGTGCGATTGGGCCTTCTGCAACAGCTACACCCAATAGCTTACATATCTCACTATGAAATGTTGCTTGATAAACATTGTACAAACAAATTACTTCTCTAATTTCTTGTTGCTCATTCTACTCTGAAAGATTGTACCGTATAGATTGACAACAACAGGACACAATCATTTCCACAGCTACATATATACAAAATTCAAGATTGACAACAACAGAACACAATCATTTCCACAGCTACATATATACGAAATTCAAGATTGACAACAGAACACAATCATTTCCACAACTACATATATACAAAATTCAAGATTGGCAATTCAACCATGTGGCTACTACCCTAGACTGCAAAGCACATACTTCAAGACTGCCCAGAATATGATATACTTAGACAAACTCACTGGCCTAGTGAAACAACACAGGAAAATACTGTCTGGACCTCTGTGAGAGCTACAAAACACAATGAAGTTTACACAAGAATTAACATTGAATATATAAATAATATTTCAAGTGAACAAAATAAATCATTGCTAAGAGAAATATCATACAACTCTATCTGATTTTTTTATTTTAGTCATGTTTAAGTGTTAAATACAACAACAAACTAAATGTACAGAACTGTTTCATTAATGAAAACTGTAGTGAGGGTGAAACTGTAAGGGTGAAAACTGTAGTGCAGTGCAAAAAACAGATTCTGTAACCTAACAGCTAGCCCCATTGTGACCTGATCTACACAGATAGATAGGTAATTCACCACCTACAGTCCGTTTGGAACTTCTCTGCAAGCTCATATGGCAGAAATATCATGGAAGCCAGTGGTGCATTTAGTATGACACCAAGTAGCATGACAATGGAAGTACTGGCTGTCATTACGCTCCTTCTCTGGCTTGAATCACAGTTATACTCATGCTTGTGCTCTAAGTAATTCATTGAGTATGATCCAGAGAGCAAAGGCTGGTTTGGTACACAGACAATGAACTGAATCACCACAATGGTCAACAATTTGCATTGGCTGAAATCGGATGCATGTGTCCTAAACGTGTAGAAGTCTTATGTGTTTAGGGGCCTACCAAACCAATGTGCAACGTATACACGTTCTTGACAAAGATCAAACATATCACAAAGAGTGATTAAAATTGGTCGTAAGAACGAACGCAAAGAAGAAGAAGAAGAACAACAATTTGCAGAATTACATTCATCTTTGATCTGGGTCACATGGGTGTTGATAGTAATCAGAGAGTGAACCTGCTGGCTGGCTGGCTTTACCACTATATCGGTAGGTAAGGTGGGGGGCAGCCAATAGATAGAGCTGAGTGACATTCTGAACGTCCTCATGTATTGTGGCTACAAAGAGAACTTTTATCTAAATCAATCCACATCAACAGCTAGATTGTGAGAGCTTGGATTAAAGATTGAAGTGACCAGAAAAGAGCGGCCCAACAGACGTATGAGTAAGCTCGTCAATCAACGTCAAACTTTTACGGTGGTTAGTCACTGGATGTTGTTGGATATATTGCGAATAATACAGGAGAACCTATGAACATGTTCGCTGTGCATTTCAAATATTCTAAAATGAAGCTGTTTCTATCAAAGCATAAGAGTACTTTACAATTTAGGTTTACTGTTGTCTATCCCATAACCATTTGTGTGGTCATCATCACCCATGATGGACGAGCATAATCCCATAACCAAGAGGTGCAATTTTATATAATTTAATCATGTTTTATTCTTACTGTGTGCATATATCTTTTGCAGGTGTTATTGCTAGAATGGATGCACTATCGTCACAGTGATGAGGACAGTGGGTTTATTAAGAGCTTCTTGGATATGCATCATATGGTACCAACCTGGGGACTGGATATGGATAGATACATTGATCCGCTAGCCTCGCATAGTTGGCCAGATAATGTATTTTGGATGAAGAGAGATTAGACAAATTGGCATTTGCATTTATTTCAAAATTAATAAAATTAATGTATCTTTCACCCTTTCACTGATATACTAGCTCCTGTATTTTTTAAGATGGTGCAAAGCCAGTACACTTCCTAATTAAATATATATTGTAATATAAATCGTCAGAGATAAAAACAAAATTATGGAATGTAAGGGTTAATCTCTCCATTTATAGTACAAAATTAGGCCTGGTAATACCATAACAAGTGTCATCTCCACATTGTAACTTAACTGTAATGGATCTCCAAAATGTTATATCTCTAAAAATGGTTGTGGTCTTAAAATAACTATTCTTTATCGTTATTTCTGCTACTTGAATTTAGATTTTCTTTTGTTATGAGTTTTTGCATAAATTACATTCTTAAAATGTTTTTGTTGTTCATTTTAATTTTATTCCTTTCAATATCTTAAATACATATTCACAGAAAATGTAAGACTAGACTGAGAGATAAAGGCTTGAGTGCAAAAAACAGATTCTGTAACCTAACAGCTAGCCCCATTGTTAAGGCAACCAAGCATCTCATTGACAGAAAATCACCAGCATTTTCATGCTTACTTTGTGTTACCAGAGCCAAACATGGACAATAAGCAAAACACAGTCACAAAAAATAACTACATGTGAAATGTGATGCGTACAAAAAGTTACCAACAACACTAGAAAAGAAAAAGTCACCAACGTCAGCGTAAGAAATAATGTTGGTGCAGAACGTTGCTTGAATTACATTGAAAAACAAAGAATGAAGTAGTTCTGCAACCAAACTCCACAGTGTACAGTCTTCTACATCAGGAAAGAAGGTGAGAGAAAGACCATGAAAACAATGCATAGCAGAATCTTGTAAAAAAGCAAAAATAACTACCACCCACGCCACTAGAGCAGCGCAAGACAAAAACAGAAAACCATGACACTGGGTAACAATATGACGACAAAATAAGAATATTTTAAACTTTTTTCTTCTTCACATTTCTAAAAATGTATTTTGTACTTGCTTCTGTTTATACTTCATTGTTCAATTCTTTCAGGATATATTTCAAGGGAGTCAACTTTGCTTCCTTATACAGCCATTGATGATTTATAATTGTTATGTTTAATTTACAAAACATGTAATCACAAAGTACTGTAGTTTTATAAATTACAAAAACAATGACAAAATACACAACGTTTCGACCAACAAGGCTTTTATCAAGCAAACGAACAACAGGAGTGACAAATTTAAAAACAAATGGACGACCAAATACAAACGTTTCTAATGAAAATCTGGGAATAAAAACGAATAACTGAAATAAATGTAACATAAAAACACACATAATGTTCGTTGCTTGATAAAGACCTTGTTGGTCGAAACGTTGCTGTATTTTGTCATTGTTTTTGTAATTTGTAAAACTACAGTACTTTGTGATTACGTGTTTTGCCAATCAAATAGTTTTACTGCAGTCTCATCTATTTTGTGAATATGTTTAATTTACTCACTTAACATCAATTTCCAAAACAAAATTCCTACAAATTTTTACCATCTTCAAATTTACATTGAAGACCCTCGCTGGTGATATGCATTTGTGCACTTTTGCAGAGATCTTCCTGTATGAGAGAAAATTAATATTGTTACCTCATCGAATTGCAATAATGATGGGCCTAACAGTCAATAAATTTCTTTCTTGTTTACTTGAATGTCAATATATTTTTTGTGTGGTTGAATGTAAATTTTCCCCACTTTTATGCAAAGTTTTTCTTTACAGAATGTGTGTGTACAGTTCAGTATATTCCATTTTGTATATCCCTGCTCTATTAATTTGTTTTGATATTGTCTATATGTGGGACAGAATAGCGCTACACATAAAAGTGCACTTTTCAAATCAAGCAAAAAAGTGTGAATTCAATTCAAACAACCGACATTTCACAAATGAGGAAAGTAACTGGCCTTCCTGGATAACACCCTCCCCACATTGAAACTTAGAAATGTGTAATGACAGGCAGTATGCAAAGGCTACATAATATTTTCATTAAAAAATTGTTTATTTTCTAGATTCTTCTCTTATGATTATATTGGAGACACACAGTTTTTCTATAATACTTGCTATCAGTTATCACTTAGCAAGAGAACCTCAAAACTCAAAATATCTTGATATAGAAGGAAATCTAAAGGTTAGATGCCTACGAACGATGGAGCGGTAAAAAAAATTGATGTTCCCTTGCAGGGAAGCATGAAAAGAAAATGACTACTAGTAATACATATCATAAGAAGAGAGTCTGGTCAAATGGATTAGAGTGTGGCTCCTATGCGGAGACCTGTGTTCAATCCACCGTAAGCCAAGGATTTTTCATTGTGGGCATAAAAGAAAAATTCTAACCTGAGCAGCTTAGCTGCGACTGCACTAGCTATGCAGCCATTAAATTTCTCAGGCTTTCATCCCACCTGTCCTATCATCATCATCAAATAGCTTGTTCTGAACAGAACTTTGCCACTCTAACAGTCCTTCGAAATTTCTCTTTCTCATAGGCCAGATGTCCAGCCTCTGCAGCCGTCATGTTCAAACCGTCAGTTATATCCTGAATCCATCTTCACCGCGGTCTTCCTCTTATCTTCTTTGCAGGTGTGCCTCCTTCAATGATGGTCTTCTCCAGCTTTTGTGTCTTTTTATTTGTCCAAAATACCTAAAAACGGTACTACGGGCAGTAACTAGTTTTTTTTTTTTTTTTTTATACATATCACAGTTCTCATTCATATGTATATAAAATAGGATTTTTATGCAATTGTACAAATAAACAAAATTGACTTTTTATTTCGAATTATTTTTTTTTTAAAGATTATCATCATGTGTTATGCTGGCTGGCATATGTTTCCATGAATCTCCAGTCTGTTCTGAGTAACGACTGTGTATCAGTTTGGATGTTTACATATTTTAATGACATCTGCTGCTTTTAGAGACGTTGCTGTCTATATAATGTACATTACTGTATGTCCATACTAGTTGTATATAATATTGACAAATTCTCTCTTCCATATATCATTACTGGCTCTAATGTAACACATTGGGGCAACATGCTCTGTAAATCTTCTTCGAATGCTCCATATTGACCACTTGTTAACCACTCTTTGTGATTTGTATGTGATTTGAGCCTAAGAGCGAATTTTACATTGTACCAGTTATACGCTTACAAGTAGGCTAGCACATCTGAGTTCTCCTATCCTTTTTATTTACTAGGTAGCTTCCCTAGACCCCTACCTCAGTCGCCTCTTACAAGATGACTTTTAGGTTGCAGTGTTACTATTCTTTGCTCCATTTGTGAGCCCCTGCAAAAACATGGGCGAGGCACAATAAGTAATAGGGACAATGCTACTCCAGGGTCGGTGAGTTGACTAAGACCTACCTACACATGGTGGCCCTGGTAACAGACTACTGCACTGAAGTCTGGCTAAGTAGGTATGGATGAAGGAGAGCTACCCTGGTATAGGTATTAGTGTTAGTACGCCTGTAGTGCCAGGGCCCACAAGGGAAGCAAAGAATAGTACCACTGCGACCTACAAGGCATGTCGTAAGAGGCGACTGATGTAGGAACTAGGGAAGCTATCATAGTAAATAAAAAGCATCACAGAAATCGCATCCTTGTAGTGCCGGGGCCCAGAAGGGAAGCAAAGAATAGCACCACTGCGACCTACAAGGCATGTCGTAAGAGGTGACTGATGTAGGGCCTAGGAAGCTACCCTAGTAAATAAAAAACGTCGCAGAAATCGGATATGCTGGCCTACTTGTAGCCGCAAAATGGCACAACGCATCAATCACTCTTAGGCTCAGATCACATACAAATCACACAGAGAGTGGTTAACAAGTGGTCGATATGGAGCGTTCAAAGAAGAAGAAGTGTAAGTACAGTAATGAGGATTGCTATGAGATCTGCTCTCAGTACAGAATCTCAGAGTCAATGCGCCTACAGGTGTCTCCTGGACGACGTCTAGTGATGGGAAAATGTGCATAAATACAAAACAAATGAACTGAGTAAGGAAATGATACGAATCATCTGTAAGCATAAACTCACGTCGCCCAGAGTCAATGGTCGCACTATAATTGCCAGCTCTCGGCAAGACTCGTTGGGATTGATGTAACGTGTCGTGTCGACACAAGGGAAGACTGCAGTAAACTCTGTACCAGAGACGAGGCGCATCTGAATAGACTGTGTAAAGTTAGCTAGCGCAGAACCTAAAGTTGCGTTCGTGTGCTTAACGAAACTGCAATCCGTGCGACAACCGGTTTGTGTAATGTTGGTCGAGCTCAAAACCTAAAGTTGTAACCTGCGCTGGATAAAAACTGCCCTCCCTGGAAGAACTGGGATGGATGATGTTGACGAGCACAAAAACAAAACTTGTGTTCTAGCGCATATCGAAACTGCCCTTCTTGTTTACTTGTATTAAGTCTCAGCCTAACGTTTTCCGTCCTTTTAATCCGAAATAACTTCACCGTGGCCAGAAAAGTGAGGCCGAAAATATAAAAAGATTGTCACTTCGAACAAAGATTGGCAAAAATCGATATTTTTCGGACGTGATTGTCCTACATAAGTAAGATGACGAACACAGAACGCAAATTCTCCCCGGCTCAGATCAAGTATAGGCCACAATAAACAGCTACAAATTGATCGCTAGGATGAGCGCAAACCCGTCTTTCCGCACAAAGCGTTGCTCATTACTCTCTCTGACGTAAATAAATCAAAGGCTACATAGAGTGATCAACAAGTAGTTGATCTAGAGCAGTCGTGGAAGCAGTTCTTTGGACTATAATCACATGCAGATTGTCCAGCGTGGTCAATGAGTTGTGTTTCTAGAGCGTCAACCGCGCTGGAAACGACGGTGCACTGCTGTGGTCACCAATAGACTCTACATGAGTAAGTCAGAGTTCCCGCAACACCAAGCCTATCAGTACATGCATATAGTTATTGGGAGTCTTCTGGGTCTGCAAGAAAGCCAGACACCCCCGATCAAATATTGGGGAAAACCCATGCTTTTTTGAGGCTCAAAGAAGATGTAACACATTGAATGTATGGAGATTTCATCATTTCGAACATAGTTCTTTACAACAAATCCAACGCGGTATTCTTAGCCATTCTACTTCCTTGCCAGAGGAATGTGTAATTCTGTTCCCAGATGGACTGATACTGCAACATCGTCTTGTGTGAGTGTGGAAAATGTGAATCTGAAGTTTTGTGAGTTCGTTGTATATGATTGAAGTTTTCGGAACATAGTTGATTGTCGGGTGGTCATGCAACAGGTCAGTTATCATAGTTCGTACATCACAGCAGCCAAGATTAAAAGCTGCAGTTACTTTATTGTTCTCTTGCTGTGTGGTGAGCATTTTACAGTTGTCTTGTCAGAAATTTTGTTAAAGGCTCCCGCACGGAGTGAGGCAAGTGAACCTTGGCAAGATAGCACATTATTAACTCTGGGCTGCCCAGCTTGAGAAGGGCGGCATAGGTCCAGTGGAATCAAATGATTTCTCTCACCGTCAAAGTTATCCATTGACGTCAGTTCTACGCCAATATGAGCAGATTGCTTACATCCAGTAAATGTTGCGTCCCGTGTTGTGTCGACGCCATGAGCCGAAGAGGTATTACGCATGCATCAATTCATTAATACAGGCATCTATGTACACCAATCAACCAAATCCACACATATATCAATGCAGCCATTCACATACTCACTCGCCTACATGCCGGGGCTCGCGTGGGGTGGGGGGTTAATAATATTGCGACCTACAACCGCGGCCGACGGAAGTTCCAAGGGCCACGCTACAGGGCATGTCGTAAAAGGCCACTTAGGTAGGGTGCTAGGGAAGCTACCCTAGTAGATAAAGTGTCGCAGAAATCGGATGTGCTGACCTACTTGTAGGCGCATAACTGGCACAACGTACACTCGCTCTTAGATCACAAACAAATCACAAAGAGTGGTTAATATGGAGTATTCGAAGAAGAAGAATTCGCATACACACTCATCCACTTAGCATGCATGAATCCATCGACATACTCATCATGCTACACACACCAATTCATTCACCTACAGCAACCTATAATCATCCCCGTCAATCAAACAATCTGTACCCACCAATCTACAAGCTAGAGCTGCATACAATATTTTGTTCACACTATTTGTTCACTGCTAACAGTGACTGACTGACACACTATACACTACTATAGTTCATGAACTGTCGGAATCGACTATCGACACCTGTTTCGTATTAGCGCCCACGTACACAGCCACCGGTTTTGTGACTAACTAAAAACCACAGACTGCATTGAATTACATAAAATGTTAGGATGTACTGGTAGCTTAACGTGATCATTTCGTTGCAAAATTCTTTATTCTCTAATACATACTGCTACAGTATATTTGTTACAAACTGTCAAATTCCCCATGTCCGTTCCAGTTAAATGATTACAAAAAGTCTTGATAGTTCTTACTGAATTTGTATAATTATTACTTCTCTTCGTCCAGTGTCAGGTGTACGAAAACAAACACTCATGCTGATTTTCAAATACATTATCTTTACTAACAGCACATCGCATACTTCGGGAACTGGAACAACAATTATTAACCCAACCCTTAACTGAACCCTGTTTTTTTAATTCTGAGTCCTCTACTGAATCTCTCAACACCAACAGTCTTAAGTGTACCGGTCCCCTGCAGCCTGATTTTGACGAGCACAAGTTCTAGTTACGATACACACACAAAAGGGAGAGAATCTGTGTCACTGATGGTACGTTTCCGTTCTGAAGCGGGCTCGCGAGACTGCGTTCGCGTATCGTACGACTTCGTGTGTAAGTTCTAACTAGACCGCCTGGACTCAATTTTTCACACATTTATCTTGTGTCTTCCTGTGTCGTTTA
This sequence comes from Arion vulgaris, assembly GCA_020796225.1. NCBI lineage: Eukaryota > Metazoa > Mollusca > Gastropoda > Stylommatophora > Arionidae > Arion > Arion vulgaris. The sequence continues at coordinate 60,152,991 of CM036763.1, read as the reverse complement.
GCTTTCATTAATTTCATTTCTGATGTACAGAGATTAATTTCGTGAACATTTTAATCAAGATGGACTGATCGACCGATCGTGTGTTGTTTGCAGAGTGAAAGGTAAGTTTGTTCAAAAGTTGACATGTGTTGTTGATCGTTTTGTCTGCGGGGGAAATTGGCGTCCACAAGTTGCCGGTATTTTGTGTGTTGCTATCAGCAACAGGTTAGATAAATATTATATACTGTTATAGTTGTTAATAATTGCATTTTATTTTCAAGAAAAGAAAATGTGATGCTGTGAACGAATATTTGAAGATGATCTACCAAATATGGCTACTAATTTGAGTTACTATATCAAATTTCACGATATACGGATATGGATGGGGCTGCAAGTTAATAAATATGACCTGTTCGTCCGTTATGATTGAATGCATGATAATTCTGTCTGTCTGACTATTAATGAACAAAATGGGAACAATCCGTTCGTAGACTTACTGCATTCGATTTGTCACTGAGGTAAACAAAAAAACTAGGATAGTTCACTTATCTGTAGAAGTATTTTAATCGGCATATACAAACAACAGTCAGATAATAAAAAGGAACAACTGATAAGAGGGGGTTTTGAGAAAATCCACTTCCTATATCATCGGCATATGATATGTATTTGTGACATGCTGCCCATGGAGATGACAGTCGATGACAATCGATCAGGTTATAAGATGTAGTAGAACAAAGAACTTCGATTTATCTTTTATCAGGCTTATTTTTAAGTATGGTGTGGTATATATGCTGTACTGAACTGTTGTCATAACCTAGTAAAATCAGCACAAGTGAAGACATACTAAACTCTAGTCAAGACAGCAGCCAAATATTACATCTTATTCATAACATCGCAGGACTGACCTTAGTGAAATTGACTCTAATAAAAACATAAAATTTGTGTTGTTCTGAAACTAAAATTTAGTTATGACTATTTTGTTATTCTTTTTGGAGTTTTAGTTGGGAAAGGGAGAGGAGGGCCGCCATCAATTGGTTCAGAATACACAATAATCATCTTGTGTGAACAGAACTCTGACCGATAATTAATTTTTCTTCTGTCAAATTTGTTTTCCCTAAACACAACTGAAACTTAGTAGTGAAGTATACATCATTGTGAACTCCACATGATTTGGTTGCAAGAACTTGGATCCCAGAAACGCTGGTTGAAATCGGACACTTCACCGAAGGATAAACACTAGAGCTTCAAATGGTACTGAACATTGTGACGTAAATTGCGTTCTTGGCAAAGGCTGTGTATATCACAATTAGAATGATAAACATGGTCGAAAACGAACGAACACGAGAGAGAGATCCCAGAAAAGAACAGCACAACATATATATATGAGTAGACTCATCAATCAATATCAAACTTGTACGCTAGTTAGTCGCAGGACACAGCTGGAGATATTGCGAAGGAGGTTGGAGCACCTATAGAGTATAGACATGTCCAGAGTGCAATGAAGATATCTGAAACTGAACTTCACATGATTCATGCACAAAGTATATTTAGTAAGAAAACATGTGATGCAATCTTTTACTGAATCTGATTTTTAGCAGAAATTGAGTAATAAATGCCACTAAATTAAATAATTCAGCTTGGAAACTATGTAGAGCAGAACTTCAGAGGTTCTGGGTATGGTAGGTTGATTATGCAACCTTGATGTCCTTGGAAGCTTAGTATTACAAAAAAACTGTATATCCTTCTAGTATTCATGTTCCAACAGTCAACATATATATCTCTTGTTATTTGTCTTCACCGGGGTTGTAAGTTACCATGGGTTTAAACAAGCAGTAAAAAAAGCCACAAAGCATATTCTGATATACTGGGTTGGGTCTGTAAATTGCTTTGAAGGGTGATATTTTTAACATTTTGTTGAAAATTTGTGCACTTTCCAAGGATGACATTGAGCGAAATAAATTGTCAAATATTTTGGTCTCATTTATTCAGTTTCTGATTATTATATTATACAAACCAAGAACTGCTTGCACAGTGTCAACAGCAGATTATAAACACCAAAATCCAAAATAAGCTCGAGATGGATCGAACATGTGATATGCATGGAGACTAACTTCGTTGCGAAAACTGCACTGAGATGGGCACCAGAGTGTTAAAGAAAAAGGGTGTTTTGGGACTCCAAAATGACCTGGAGAATAAGAACTGAAAGAAATGAATCACAGCCGGAACACAATACAGAGTATGGCCAAGAATAGAGAAGAAAGGCGTGCATTTGTTGCTACTTAAGTGCCAGAGGCGTCACAGGCAATAGATAGATATTATATGAAACATTGCAGACGTTTGTGTCATATGATGTTGCTAGTGTTAGACAAGAAGTAAGAATGTATACTACATTACAATTTGGTACTTGTTCTGCTGGATCTACTTTTTCTCTTCCCCACCACACACTCCGAACATTATAAACTCATTTTATATTTCAAAATATTGGGATTAATTTGATGAATGATTTATACCGTTTTTTTTTAAATGAGGGGAATTTGAGCACCACCTTATCACCCACTTCTTGTTCCGATCTTGTCATATATTTTCCTTGATTACGTAGTTTTATTTTTCCGATTCAGAAGCACTTGAGCTTTTCAGCTCTTCGGCTCGGTGCCATGGACATCGTAACCCTTCGGTTCGGTGCCACGAACACCGTGAATCTGGGGAATCTGTGGCTTTTTCTGCCATCCCATGGAATTGAACTCGCACACACAGAGGGATAGTCACCCGTAGTACAACGCGCTACGAACACGCTGGGCAGACGGGCTGATTACGTAGTTAAAGAGTAGCACTTGTCACCTGGATAGTAAATTGAAACAAGTACAAATTCAATGTCTGCGTGTAGCAATTAGTATCATATCAGAGGATGTTTTCTTATTCTCTGTTTGCCCTGAAAAGACCATCTGCTATATTGTGTGAACAATTTACATCGATATCTGCACAATTCTGTACTACACATCCATGTTTTTGGACCTGGTTTGTCTGTATACTTCGATCTCAACTTTCTAAGCCAGGTAACACTGATGTAGTGTGTTACAAGAACCACTACTTGCAGGTGGAATCGGGGCTTGGCAAGCTCTTGTTTGCTGACTTCTTTCATCTCAATAGGTTAATCTAGGTGTGGCCATATCATTGACCATTATCAAAACGATTAGGTAGCTTTATTTTTTTAAATATATTTTGTTAATAACCACCATCATGAAGGCTAATATAATACAATGGCTACTAGATATTGTAAGAATGACAGCCTAAAACTGCATATACAAAAAGATAAACGAGGAAGACCAAGAAAATAATGGCGGGATAACATTGATGCAAACCTAGAAATACTAATAGTCAACAATGGGGAAGAGGAAACAGAAGAGAGATAAACAGATGTAGGTGATAACTACAGCATTGAACCTCAAAGGTTAGGAAAGCTGAAGAAGAATTTTTGTTACAGTGGTTGTTGGGTGCTGCTATTCGAATGAGGCTGATATGTTGCATTGTAGCTATTAATAAATTATTTTTTTCATTGCGATTCGGTTGTTTCTTTTTCTTCCTTTACTTATTTAACCTCATCGATTTGACTTATCACTCTCATATCGCTTCTCTGCCTTTTGGCTAAAATTAAAGTGTTGTGCCCACTTATCGCTGCCAAAGGGTGAGAGACTGTATAGAGCCAATAGGCAACTAAATACACTTATACAAATTCCGAGCAGCTCTCATTCTGAAGAAAATATTTTTACCATCTTCTAAATTACATCAGGGACCCTCGCCGGTGCTACAGAGTTCGTGCACTTCCGCTGAGATCTTCCTGTGTAAGAAACACATGGTTACTCACCAAAGTGTAATGATGATGATCAATCTCATTGTAAAGAATTATAACGCTCAGAGTTTTTACACATCAACCATAACTGGGTCCACTCGTTGTGACACTTCCGAGTAGGGCCCAATAAAAAAAACAAGCATATAACAACCTCGATTGTCTTCTCACTCTCCCATAGAGTTAATTCTTATTTTTCATGTATGCCTTGATGAAGCAAAACAAGACACAGTTGAAAGAACATTATCTGGTGCCGGGTGGCATAGGCAATATATGATCTACACAAATTATCCCTGATATTTGCTATCATCTCAGATGTTGACACTCTTCTGTACTATGAAGTGAGGTTGTCTAATACTTTCTCTATCTATCTTCCTCTGTCTCATCTCGCTTTGATTTCACCGGTTGCCACAACGTGTTAAACTTCCCCCTTATTATCTTATCTTAACCACATTTGCCGTGAAGCATCGTGGGGAGAGTTAGTTTCCTATCTTGTGCCAGGTGTGTTGCGCTTGACATTGTCAGTCCATGCCTTTGCAGGGACTCTGAGATGTTATCTATCCATCGTGTTCTTGGCCTGCTTCGTGCTCTGCTCCCTGAGTGTCGATTATTGTAGTTCCATTCTCATTAGATGGCCGAACCACTTGATTCTTTGCTTCTCGATGTACTGTATGCATGGTATAGTACCAAAGATGCTTCTGATATTCTCATTTCTTACTCTATCTCTCCTTGTAACGTTGACATCTTTTCGCAGACATTTCATTTGACATGTTGTAATCTTTCTTTCTTGTGTCTTAGTTCTCATCACATCAGACAAATGATGACTGCCTCTTTCTTATATTGGAAAGAGCATACCTCAGCATAAATCAACTTCAATCACTTCTAAAACAAACAATAATATCTCATATAACTATATCAATGTGTATCCTTGATATAACTAACCATATAGATTTGACATATCAATTTCATATAGCCACATCCGTATTCCTCAAATAACAACATGCGTTTGCATCATTGTTGGTCTGTCTCGGGTTTCTTTTTTACCATACAGTAGTTAGTTACACTATATGATAGTTTTTGTATGCTACGCTAATTCTGCATATATGGTTTTAATATGCTATGCCTTTGAAATCATATTCTACCGGTTACTACCTTTGATTTACCTCCAATCTTAATTTTTTAAAACAACATGTAATATCTTCTGCTTTTTCAAATGCTCTGTACCGACCACCTGTTAAACCATCCTTTGTGAATTGTATGTGATCTGAGCCTAAATGCGGTTGTATGCTGTGCCAGTTCTGCGCCTACAAGTTGACCAACTCATCTGATTTCTGCGATGTTTTTTATTTACTGTGGTGGCTTCCCTAGACTCCTCAGTCGCCTTGTAGGTTGCAATCAGTGGCGGCTCATGATAATTTTTGTTGGTGGGGCCAGACAAGATTTATCGGACAAAATCATGGCTTTGGGTGGTTATGTTTTAATTTATAAAATAATAAATACACGGTACACATTATTTTTGGTGGGGCCCGGCCCCAGTGGACCTTAATGACGAGCCGCACTGGTTGAAATATTACTATTCTTTGCTCCCATTACGAGCCCGCAACACACGGTCAACATCTAATTTATAACTTCTCAAACTTGTCATCTTTATAACACTTTTTGTATGCTCGGTATGCTCTTTTCTATTCTCAGCAATCACCACACCAAGTTTATTAGTAATAAGAAATACAAATAAACACAAGTCAAATAATCTTCTTCTAGTTCGCTGATGTTCAATGTCTAGCACCGAGTCCGGTTCTCTGGATGTAAGTTGTTGGTGTGTTTGTTAGTTCATCAAGGCTTCCAAACAGCTTTGTGTGAATGTCTATCTCTGTTGGCCAGTGTTCTTTCCATAGTTGATTCATCACAAGTCAAACTGTTTGATTGATAACTCAGTATACAACTTCATAGTATTGATAACTCAGTATACAACTACTTCATAGTATTGATAACTCAGTATAAAAAACTAACCTTCATAGTAAAAGCAGGATACATCCAGAAATGATAAAACAACACAGCAAATATAAAACATGATTTGTTTATCTTCTTCCCCTAGTTCCCATTGAAGCATACAACATGAACACATTTTCTCCAACCAGGTCTGTCTTGAGCAAGCCAACTTAGTTCATTCCAGGTCTTTTATCTTTGTTGGGGGTCTCCATGGTGAAGTGGTTAAGATATTTGCATGTCGTTCTGAAGATTGTGGGTTCGAATCTGGACCGAGTCACATATTTTTTTAAATGCGATCCGTGGGATTGTTGCTGGAGCTACAGAGTTGATGCTTTGTGCTGCCTGCCTGTCCAGCGTGTTCATAGCGCGTTGGACTACAAGTGACTAGCCCTCTGTGAGTGCGAGTTCAATTCCACGGGCTGGCAGAAAAGCCACAGGTTCCCAGATTTACAGTGTTCGTGGCACCGAACCGAAGGGTTACGATGTCTGTGGCGCAGTGCCGAAGAGCTGAAAGTTCAAGTGCTTCTGAGTCGGGAAAATAAAAAGTGCTTTGTGCAACACTCTCTGCAGATGGCATGCAATTTCTGCCGACAGGGACGGGGCCATATGGGGAAACCTGTTGCAATAAAGTCAATCCTTCTCCTTTATACCTATATTTTATACCCTCTTTCTCTCTCTATCTACAGTTCGTCTCCATGTCTCTTTAGGTCTTGCCTTCTGGATTCCATTTCAAAGCCACATGTGGGTGTCTTGTCTTCTGCATTCTTAATGTAACCATTTCCTTGTTGATATATATTTATCAAATGTACGCATACTTTACACTTTAAAGCTATCTTGCTCCTGTGTGTTGCCAGGGCTCACAAGGGAGCAAAAATAGTAACACTGCGACCTACAAGGCATGTCGTAAGATGTGACTGAGGTAAGAGCCTAGGGAAGCTACCCTAGTCAATAAAAAAAGTTGTAGAAATCGGATGTACTGGCTACAGTGTATACAGTTATATATCTATATATAGGCACATAACTGGCACAATGTACAATTGCTCTTAGGCTCAGATCACATACAAATCACAAAGAATGGTTTAACAGGTGGTCGATATGGAGCGTTCTGGGAATTTTTTCCGATCCTGTTTTGCCTCGCAGTGCCGAGATAAGAACAGATTTCCTAAACCGTGTTTTTCACTGCCTCTGTTATTTCTGAGGACCACCTTTTTCGTGGATGACCTTTTTCTTTGTATCCAATGAGTAGCATTGCTTTTTAAGGTGAACTGTCTGCTGGTAATCTGCTTATGTGGCCGAACCATTTAATTTGTTGTTTCTTCATGAAGTTCAGTACTGATGTTGTACCTACGTTTTCCCCCACACGTTTTCGTTTCTAAACTGGTCTATTTTTGATACTCCCAGCATTCTGCATAGAGAAATCATCTCTGTCTTGACTGGTTTCTGAAGTCTATAAAACCGTGATCTTCTTCAAACGCTCCATATCAACCACTTGTTAAACCGCTCTTTGTAATTTGTATGTGATCTGAGTCTAAAAGCAATTGTACGTTGTGTCGGTTAATGCGCCTACAAGTAGGCCAGCACATCCGATTTCTGTGATGCTTTTTATTTACTAGAGTAGCTTCCCTTTGTCCTATATCAGTCGCCTCTTACATGTCTTGTAGGTCGCAGTGGTACTATTCTTTGCTTCGTTCGCGTGCCCCGACACCACACGAGCTCTTGATCTTTTAAAACTTCCCGACACACCTTTGGGAATCCCTGTTGTAATAGTTAGTAGATCCTGTTTCTTCTAAAAAGTGACATTCTTAAGAACCGTTGCTGTCTGGCTAACTGTAACATTTCTGCCCTCATTTATCCTCGCTGTTCAGTTCAATAGAAGAGCAATTTCCCTAACTTTTACAATACAGCCTACCAATCTTGTCTCTATGCATGACAACACACAATTAAAGAGGATACGACATCGACTGTACGGTATTCCAATATGTTTTATTTTGAATAACCAGCATTAACGCCTAACTACCAGGGGCGTGTCTTCTATTCGTATACATTTGGTTGTTGGGAGAGCTGATGGGGTTATATTTAAGTTCTGGGAATAGATCTAGGAAACATATTTGTTGAAGGAGATAACTGAAAGAAATATATGTTCTTATGGTGTGAGCAAACATGGATCGCATACTTTCTGTTGTTTAGAGATTTCTCTCTCCTTAAATAAAAAGACATGAGTAACAAAAGAAAGACAGTAAGGTTGGTTAGAGTAAGTTCACAAATATATTGACTAATGTTTATATTTGTACTCAGTGGCGGCTCGTGATCATTTTTGTTGGTGGGGCCAGACAGATATTTTCGGAAAAATAATGGTTTCGGTTAGGATATATTTTAATGTATAAAATAATAAATACACGCTACACCTTATTTTTGGTGGAGCCCGGTCCCACTGGCCCTTAATGACCAGCCGCCACTGTTTGTACTGTTCAAGGTGGATTTTTGTAATTTTTTTTCCACCCGCGTTCAATAAATAATGTGAACTGTTGTGAATTCTCAAAAAAATGGACTGAAAAACAGAAAGATGAAGTTAAACAGCAAGCACATCTTTAATTCAGAACTCTTCTTCCAACGCTCCATACCGACCACTTGTTAACCACTCTGTTTGATTGGTATGTGAGCGTAGTCTTCTTCTTCTTCCAACGCTCCATATCGACCACTTATCAACCACTGTGTGATTTGTATGTGATCTGAGCCTAAGAGCGATTGTACGATGTTTCAGTTATGCGCCTACAAGTAGGCCGGCCAGCACATTCGATTTCTGCGACGCTTTCATTTACTAGGTAGCTTCCTATACCCTACCTCAGTCGCCTCTTACGACATGTCTTGTAGGTCGCAGTGGTACTATTCTCATCCTTTTGTAAAAATCGACGCGAAACAATTTGCAACCAAACTATCCGCAGCGTGATTCGAACTCAGAACGTCGGGGTTAATAGAAATGTAGTTTTGCCAAGTACACAAACCAGATAAGACGACGTTTTGACCAACATGCCTTTATGAATGCGAAACTAACAACTAGGATTAAGACTGTTCTTAAACAATAAACATCACAGATACAATCAGTTGAGTTAGAGTGGTCCATTACTGTCCAAAAGTGAAAATATGGAAAGACTGAAAAGAAAACAAAATGTGGTCATGCACACCATATTTGGGTGGGCAAAAAAATACGTTGTGCGTGGCGATGCTCTAATTCGCAAAACACGTAATTACAAAGTACTGTAGTTTTACAAATTACAAAAACAATGACAAAATACAGCAACGTTTCGACCAACAAGGCCTTTATCAAGCAAACGAACAAACAGGAGTGACAAATTAAAATGAAACACAAATGGACGACCAAATACAAACGTATCTAAGGAAAATCTGGAATAAAAACGAATAACGAAATAAATGTAACACAAAAACACACATAAAAACTAGAAATAGAAAGGAAAAGAAACAATGAAACATCTAGTAAATATATAACTTGAATACATGCAACATATACCCATATAGATTACAAAGCAGGGAAGAGAAAGTACTAAGAAGCATAAGAATGGAATATAACATGAATACATGCAACATATACCCATATAGATTACAATGTAGATTAGAATGGCAAAGAGTCACGACAAGCCCGGGGATGGGAAGAAGTATAGAGGAGAAAACTATGTGCATCAGTAGGCTTGTAATATACTGATGTAGAGATATCGGATAGGCGTAAGGTGATAGTAATGTCAAGAAAGTTGACACAAGTAGTGGAGATGTGAGAAGTAAAACGAATAGAAGGGTTGAAAACATTAATGAAATTAATGAAGCGTGACAAATCGGCTTCAGGCATATCAGTGATATCTTAAGGATATGTTGGTACACAGTCGCCTTAAGTCCAATATCCAGACTCATTTTGGCACTGTCCAGTGTGGTCGTCGGCGTTGCAACACGTGTGCTTATGTGATACAGACGCGTACTGTATCTTTTCCTTTAGGCACGTTTCTTATTGACGATGGGTTCACATGCGAGTCCCGTAATCTTATCTATGCCATTATCTGTAAGCGGTGTAACAAGGCTTATATCGGCGAGACAGGCAAGAGGCTCAGTGACCGATTCGCCCAACACTTACGCGACATACGCCAATGCTCTGTGACCCTGTAGCCACCCATTTCAATGACACTGGCCATTTAGGTGCTCACGATGTCCAGGTCACAGCCATCCGATCATGTTCCTCGGATGATCGCAGTCGATTTGCTCTGGAGAATCGGTTGATTTCTTTGTATGGTACCTTGCGACCACGCGGGCTCAACGTATTACATTCTTATGCTTCTTAGTACTTTCTCTTCCCATGCTTTGTAATCTATATGGGTATATGTTGCATGTATTCATGTTATATTCCATTCTTATGCTTCTTAGTACTTTCTCTTCCCCTGCTTTGTAATCTATATGGGTATATGTTGCATGTATTCAAGTTATATATTTACTAGATGTTTCATTTTTTCTTTTCCTTTCTATTTCTAGTTTTTATGTGTGTTTTTGTGTTACATTTATTTCTTTATTCGTTTTTATTCCAGATTTTCCTTAGATACGTTTGTATTTGGTCGTCCATTTGTGTTTCATTTTAATTTGTCACTCCTGTTTGTTCGTTTGCTTGATAAAGGCCTTGTTGGTCGAAACGTTGCTGTATTTTGTCATTGTTTTTGTAATTTGTAAAACTACAGTACTTTGTAATTACGTGTTTTGCCAATCAAATAGTTTTACTGCAGTTCCATATATATATATATATATACTGGATGCTCTAATTCCAATGATAATCCAACCATGGGAGACAGCGTGCCGAACACGGACCTGATGATGCTCGTCCATCACGGGTGATGATGGCCACACAAATTTTCATCCAAGGGAATGTAGTTGCGTTATGTTTGTCTGTGTGTGCGTAGATGACTAGTGAGCCCGTACAGGCTTGAAATGTTCTTGCACAGTGTGGACAAGGTATACTTGCACTTGTGGGAAGTTTTACTGCCTTTTTATTTTGACGTTTTTGTTTCATCCGTGCTGTTCTACCTGCCTCGCAGGCCGAAGAACCGTGTCGAAGAAGTGTGCGAATACGGACCTACTATCTCCGAGTCAACACCGACACACCCACTGCACATGGAAATCAGGAGAGAAAATGACAGGTTAAATAGCAGAAAATCTTGGTATAGACCGAGAATAGTATTCAACAGGTGTGTACACTTGGGAACATTAAGCTCTCAGAAGAATGTATCTGAGTGCCAGCAGGGAGGAATATATTGTTTTCAGCATACATCATGCTAAATATAGAATGCAGACAAGAAAACACGGTGATGATGGAGGCAGACGTTCAGGAGTTGATCATTTCTAAGAATTCTTCTGTTATGTTATGTGGGGGATTAAGCAGGCATGACATTTCAACCTAAGACGGTTGTCTTTTTTGGTTATATCAGAGGGAAAGAAACAACTGTCGTTACTGCCTGTAATACCGCTTTTAGGTCGGTGTAGGACAGATAGAACGTGAGCCTGAGGAATTTAATGGCCACATAGCTAGTGCTGTCGCCGCGAAGCTGATCAGGTTAGGATTTTTATTTATGCCAACGACAGAAAAAAATCATTGGTCCTACTGTGAATTGAACATGGGTCTCCCACATAGGAGCCGCGCTCTAATCAATTCGGCCAGACACTCAGAGGGTAATTCCCTTTTTATCTTGATGTGGCCTATGACTCGTCCTAACAAAAAGTACTGTTGTGTTTGGTGTTCTGGTATATGTGTGGAATTTTAAGAAGACTTTTGGTCTTCATCTGAATGTAACTCCTCTAAGGTCGATGTGATCATTTACATAGATGGACCTTTTGTTCGGCACATGTAGAGTTCTTTGGCTGTCATTGCTCAGGATGAATAGGTATTGTGAAGGAAGACATTGGTGGTTTTGCCGAGACTACAAGTAGTTTGAATATAGATGTTATGATAGTATCATAAGCAATGGCCCGGTTGGAGCCCTTTTACCCATTCATGTTTTCTTGATGAATATGATCAGACAAATCGAGACATGAAGGTTCGAAGGCAGTGGTTAAATTCACAGAGGATGTCAAGGCTGGCTGACAAAAATCGAGACATGAAGGTTCGAAGGCAGTGGTTAAATTCACAGAGGATGTCAAGGCAGGCTGACAAAAATCGAGACATGAAGGTTCGAAGGCAGTGGTTAAATTCACAGAGGATGTCAAGGCTGGCTGACAAAAATCACTTGTATTTGTGTTTCTGTACACACATGTGTAAAATAAAAAAAATAGCCGTCCATCGCAAGCGATGATGACAACAGTCTCAGACTTGTGCTGCTGCACCTCTCTGGTGTATGCGGAGATGACTGTGAGTCCAATCCTAGAACACAATCCCCTACCACAGGTGGGGCATACATGATCAAGGTTAGACATGTGCATGTTGTGTATTCTGTGTAACGTATCACGAAAGAACACGTAGGATTGCGAACAATGGACCAGTTTGATATTCTGAATACCCTAAGGCAGACATGGTGTGTAAACGATTCCACAAAAGAGGAGTTTACGCAGAACAAGATATCAGCGGCGGAAGCCAAAGTAGAATAGTCAACTCACACAGAACTAGCTTCGTCAGTAATCACGCGTTGAAGAACATATAAAGGGAGAAACACTGAGAAGATAATCCAGATCAGTGGCGGCTTGTGATCCTTTTCGTTGGTGGGGCCAGGCACAAATGTTCGGGGAAATCATGGTTTTGGATTTGGTTATATTTTAACTTATTAATTAAATAATAAATGCACGTTACGCATTGTTTTTGATGGGGCCTGGCCCTTAATGATGAGCCGCCACTGATCCAGATATATACACACACATTAGTAATCATATTTGCCCGAGTGGTTACCGGGGCCCAAATTCGGGGTGTAAAGAATAGAACCATTGTTACCTGCCAAGCATGTCGTAAGAGGCGACTAAGGAGGTTTGGCTGAAATCGGATGCATGTGGCCTAAATATGTAGAAGTCTGCGTTTAGGGGCCTACCAAACCAATGTGCAACGTATACACGTTCTTGGCAAAGACCAAACATATCACAAAGAGTGATTAAAATTAGTCGTAAAAAATGAACGCAAAGAAGGAGGAGGAGTAATCATATTTACTGTCACGTGTCGCGGATTAACCTCATCTCGACACAATCTTCTTATCTTTCACCATTTACTTATTTACTTTTTATGGAAGAGTTGGGGGGTGTAGTGATCTTGTGCGTATTTCAAGGCACTTTGTAAGCTGATATTCATTTTCGTACGGCTGTTCTTGATTCCGTCGCTCCATCTTTTGCGTGGTCTTCCTCTTGCTTTGTACTCGTCACATTGTCGAACGAAAACCATTTTTGATCTAACTATAGTTTATTTCACACTTGCTCATATTTTTGTCTCCTACCTATTGTTGACAAATTGTTTTGATATTGATTTTATTCAATAATTTCCTTTTCTTTTTATAGTCTGCTCCTGGTTTTCTGACAATGACATTTTCTTATACTGAAAATAATTACACGTTTAATGTTTGTTTGAGGAAAACAGGTTAGCAAACCTGGGGCAGTATTATTGTAACCGTTTATAAGCAGAACATACATATTTATATGCAGGGGCGGATCGTCATTAGGGGCCAGGTCCCAGCAACAATCATGTATAACTAATATATAACCTAATCCAAAACAATGATTTTTCCGAAACATTTTATCCGGCCCCACCAACAAAAATGATCACGAGCCGTCACTGTTTATATGTATGTATGCATGGTTGTCTGTGCTTTGTACGCGTAAGTTACTGGTCTATAATTAGATTTGAGCACACAACTGTTCAATCAGAAATTGGTAGGCACATAGAAGTTTTACCGATCGTTTGGGAATTTTTCACATTGTTAAGGTGCGTACAAGATAATAGAGAGTTGGGGTGTCCTGTCCCTTCAGTGTTAGATCTAGTCAAGTCACTGTTGAGTGTCACACTGTCATTTTAAAATATTGAATAGTCTGGCAATATAAGTACAGTTACAGTAGTTAGTTTAGTAGTATAAGTTACAGTAGTTAGTTTAGTAGTATAAGTTACAGTAGTTAGTTTAGTAGTATAAGTTACAGTAGTTAGTTTAGTAGTATAAGTTACAGTAGTTAGTTTAGTAGTATAAGTTACAGTAGTTAGTTTAGTAGTATAAGTTACAGTAGTTAGTTTAGTAGTATAAGTTACAGTAGTTAGTTTAGTAGTATAAGTTACAGTAGTTAGTTTAGTAATATAAGTTACAGTAGCTAGTTTAGTAGTATAAGTTACAGTAGCTAGTTTAGTAGTATGTACAGTAGTTAGTTTAGTAGTATAAGTTACAGTAGTTAGTTTAGTAGTATAAGTTACAGTAGTTAGTTTAGTAGTATAAGTTACAGTAGTTAGTTTAGTAGTATAAGTTACAGTAGTTAGTTTAGTAGTATAAGTTACAGTAGCTAGTTTAGTAGTATAAGTTACAGTTAGTTAGTAGATAGTTCGTAGCTAGTTTAGTATAAGTTACAGTAGTTAGTTTAGTAGTATAAGTTACAGTAGTTAGTTTAGTAGTATAAGTTACAGTAGTTAGTTTAGTAGTATACGTGTATTAGTTGGTATCGTAATATAATATAGAGAGTAATGTACAAATGTTATGTCGACCTGGACGATATACTATACATTGTAGCTCGTTAGTTGTAAAAAAAATGATAACATAGAAAACGGTATGCCATATTATTAAGTAGATATTATGTGAAGTAATTTAATACACATATTTGAAAACGAACACAATGTATGCTATATGTGCACATATTTAGCTTCTTAACATGAAAAACAACAGTAAACAGAACAGTTATTCATGACTATTATTATATACATAAACTATGTTTCAGATATCAAAAACAGCAGATTTGAAATGAAATCTCTTGCAGCTGTCGCGTCCATCATAATAGAAAATGGTGGTGCAACCTTGGTAGTTACTGCGCTCACAATAGGCTGGTTATAGATTGTTTAAACGAAATGCGCTAACTTTAGCATTACAAGATAATGTGATAGAGCCACAAACTTATGAAGAGAACAAGACAGATGTACCATGTACCAGTGAACAAAAAAGGTGTTGGCACTGGATATGGTACACTTTGAGAAAATCAGCAGGGAATATAACAAGAAGGGTCCTCTCCTGGAATCCACAGAGCCAGCGAAAGAGGGGGAGGGGGCTAGAAATACTTGGAACAGAGATCAACACTATAAAGAAGAGCTGGAGGGAGTTGCAGAAGGTAGATATACATAGGAAGACTTGGCATGAATTGGTTGAGGACCTATGCCCAGATCGGGTTAAAAAGACTTAAGAGACAGCGAAAACTTTAGTTCCATTTATACGTATGAAGTCGAGAGTAAGACACGCCTGAATGACGAGGGACAATGATGATAAGGAAAGCAATCCTTCACGCAAAAGTCAGCCAGAGACGCTGTATTGGGTACCATGACTGCATCTTAATTCATAAAGAGCGAACGAAAAAGAAAAAAAAAAGTTGGTTAAAGAAAAAGATAACCTCTTAGCTTATAATGCCGTGAATTGTTAAGAGGTCTCACAGTACTTTATCGGATGCCAGAGGTCCAGTTCTGTTCCTCTGTAACTTTCTTCTTCTTCCTTAGTCAGCTAGAGCTAATTCCAGTACGAGATTGTAGGTCAATGTCCTTGCTATTGCCCTCCATCGGCTTCAAATACTATTTGTCTGAATAGCTCGCTGGTTGTCTTCTTAAGAACGCTCGTATTCTAAGAGCTAGGCAACGGGTGCCGTAAGAAATAAGGGTATATGGTTCAAGTTGAAAGCATTTGACACAAAAGATGTCTGAGAAAAATAATGAATTTCCTATAAAATATGACGAATTCCTGGGCAAATCGCCCAATCTCTTCCATTGAATTGAGACCGATATCTCTTGCTCCTCTCAGCAAAGTTCGTCTCATGGTTTCCCTATGGCGTCCTCAACAAATCATTGGCAGCTCAAAATCTATAAGAGCAGACTGGAAATCCGCTGCCCGTGCAAAATTAATTAGAAAGATTACAAAATAAAAATTCCTACAAAATATTTCCAGTCTCCTAAATTACACCGAGGACCCTCGCCGGTGCTGCGGAGTACGTGCACTGCAGTTGAGATCTTTCTGTCGCCCGAGTGGTTACCGGGTACAAATTTGGGGTGTAAAGAATAGAACCACTGTCACCTGCCATGCATGTCGTAAGAGCCGACTAAGGAGGTTTGAAATCGGATGCACATGTCCTAAATGTGTAGAAGTCAACCTGCTGCCTTGCAGGTCGGCTGGGGACAGCCAAAAGGCTAACGGAGAGCGAACCCAGTAAACGCTGGATGAATCCGGACACAGATTATCGCCGAAGGATAAACACCAGAGCTCTAAATGGCGCTGAAGATGTGACGAAACCCACCCATGCTAAGGCTGCATGAATCAGATTTCCACATGAATGAATTTATGGAGAGATCTGGTACATCGGTCTTTTAGGTGATCGCGAGAGAGATCTTTCTGTGTAAAAAAGAGATCGGATCACACATGGCTATTCATCGAAGTGCAATGATGATAGTCCCAACAATCAATCATAACAAACGTGGATAACACTGAAAATCAAAATTATTGTAAAAGAAATTGATCTTGGAAACTAGAAGTCAAGAGACCAAAGTATGATATACAAAATTGAATATGAAAAACTGACGATATAATTTCAGATAATTATATACATTTTTCTAACAGAAGGTAACGCTACACCTTGGTTACGTTAAAAATAGAAAGATGTCGGAAGTAGTTAATATCTCCGTCGAGAAGTGACATTAAAAAAAACGAACTTAAACGTTTTAAAACGTATCGAAATGCCATCTGCGCAATGCATGTTGTGTATAATGGATCGATATGTGTTTCAGTTACTTTCAAGTATTCTATTATCCGTTACTTCTGCATCAAATATTCGTTATTTACTGTTAGTTACTTAGTGTTTGTGTGTGTTAACTGTAACCGACATGTGGATAAGGAGTTATAAGTTAATACTAGTAAATCTACAGCTCGATAAGTATTCTTACTCTCCTTCTTTTGTCGTCACACTGTTACCGGGTTGTTGCCCAGTGTCGTGGTTTTCTGTTTGTTTGTCTAGCGCTGTTCTGGTGACTTGGATGATTGTTATTTTTGCTCTTTGACAGGATTCTGGTATGCCATCTTTTTTCGTAGTCTTTTTCTTACTCTGCCGTCGTTAAACAGTTAAAGATAATTTTCAGCAAGAAATTAATTGTACTATAAAGGAATAGTTAAAAGGCAATGTTATACCATGACTTTCTGCATCTATTTTTAGACCATGTTTATATATTCTTTTCGTACCGTTATACGTTACATAGAGTCTGCAAGTAATTTCTCTAAACCGCTCTGTCCTGTACTACTCCCTCAATCTCTTCCATGTAATTAAGTCAGATATTTCTTCTCTCTATCAGCAAAGTCTCATGGTTTCCATAGCGCGACCTCTCTTTCTTGAACCCTTTGCCTCCCAATTTAAATGCCTGTTTTAATATTCTTTGATGCCAGTTACCTACCACCAAAAGAAAAGGATGATTAAATCAATGAGAAAGCCACAAATATCAACACAAGACGATTACTATAATATGAGCAGATTGGAACAAGTTGTTATTCTGCGCCTTAGAACAGGACACAATCGGCTCCGCAGCCACATGTATACGCAATTCAAGATTGGCAATTCAACCATGTGTACATGTGGACAGGCACACCAGACTGCAGAGCGCATACTTCAAGACTGCCCGAATATGATACACTGAGGCAAACTCACTGGTCTAACGAGACAACACTCGACAGAAAACTACACGGACCTCTGTGTGAGCTACAAAGACAGTGAAGTTCATACAAGAGACAACATTGAATATTAGACATATTTCAAGCGAACGAAAGGAAGGAAGGATATTCTTTGATCATTTCTTTTCCTAGGTATGCCCAACATATCTCAATCTTCTCCTTATAACAATTGTTTCTAGTCATTATGCTATAATAGTAAAGTAAAGTATAGGTGTAAAAGGGAGTACGGCAATGTTTCGTCCTGCCTCATACTTATTGTGATTTTAAAGACCACGCAAACGATTTATCGCAGAAATATCAGAGACCTTAGAAACACCATATACAAGACGTACTCGTGGGAACTTGCCATCACTATTCGCTTTACCGTGAACGCTGAAAGGCAGAGCAGAAATGGAGGAAAGAAGAAATTGACATGTTCCAGCTCTGCCGACTTCTAAGACCAATCAGTTCTGATACTATGTTTCCATTCAAAACTCAGATGTTTAGTTTTGTCGACAAGCTCGTCATTACTAAACATTGAACGAATTAGTCCATAAGTTCTTATATCTCTCCCTCGGGATGTCTCTCAGTGTGTGGCAACTAAGGACACACGTTCTGTGTTGGTTTACTACTTTTCTTCGGGTTCCAACACAACACCTTTGTCTGGCTACACTCCGTCTTTTAAATATATTCTTACAGTCTAGTCAGTGTATCAGATTCATCCTCATTTATTGACCCGTTTACACGCCCCTGCTTCTATATATCATTCGGAATATAATACTATATATTCTCATTTCAAAGGTATTCGGTTCTCTCCCTCGTAGCGTCATCGGGATATTATTCAGACATCCATGAGAACAATTCGTCTATATACAACAATACTGGAATGCGAGGTCACGTGGTGTAGTTGGGGCCTGATTTCCCATAATTCTTTCCCGAGTCCGAAGGCCCATACGTTTATAGTTGGCTCTGTCTAAACTCGCTGAATTTTATTCTATAAAGATATTATCTTCTTCTTGCGTTCGTTCTTTACGACCAATTTTAATCACTCTTTGTGATATGTTTGATCTTTGCCAAGAACGTGTATACTTTGCACATTGGTTTGGTAGGCCCTAAACGCATATATTTCTACAAGTTTAGGACATGTGCATCCGATTTCAGCCAAACCTCCTTAGTCGCCTCTTACGACATGCATGGCACGGAACAGTGGCTCTATTCTTTACACCCCAAATTTGGGCCCGGTAACCACTCGGGCGATAATCGGCAGAATTATTAGAGCATATCAGGTGGATATGAATTGGTTGAGGACAGTTAAATGTTTGGGAACGGACACATAGATACCCATGGTATGCGGGGGGGAATGAACTGATGTGGGTGTTTCCAGGTTCAAATGTCAAATGTCAAGCGTGGGTCAGGTAGAAAACATGAGTGGTTTATAACTACAGCACGACCTTCTCTATTAATAGCCGTCCATCGCAAGCGATGATAACAATCTCAGACGTGGCAGTCGGTGTCCGCCTGCCCAGCGTGTTCGTTTGCGTTGGACGACGGGTGACAAGCTCCCTTTGAGCGCGGTTCAATTCCGCGGACTGGCAGAAAAGCACATGTTCTCCAGATTTACTCGTGACTACAGCCATATTTAGCGTCGGCTATGGTTATACAGCTGAGCGTCTGGTGGAATGGATTAGGGTGTGAGACCCTGGTTCGATTCTCGGTGTTCAATGAGTTTTTTTTTTCTGTCGGGAGTACAGCCATTCCTCAGGCTCATAAACCCCTCCCCATTTTCCTGTCATACACCAGTCTTACTTAAAAGCGGTATTACACTGCGTGAGCGTCTGTAGTCTTCGGAAAGTATGTAGCAGCGAAAGAGCTAGGGCTGCTCTTGATATGCCTGCCGTCCGTCGCTCAATCTTTTACGTGGTCTTCCTCTTGCTTTGTACTCGTTATACGTTTTCAGTGTGGATCTCTGTGGTAGACGATATCAGGGCATTCTTGTCAGGTATCCAAATTATTGAATCTGTTGTATCTATTACGTTATTGTTGTTAACTTAACAAATAAATATTAAGAATAAAGAGAGAGTTAGTCTTTTGAAGATCATTGCAGCATAGAACATTTGTCCATTATCCAATCTCCACCTAAACACATATTTCAGTGTTTTTAGACTAACAACTCCTGCTACTTGTTACTAACTATTAC
Source organism: Arion vulgaris (assembly GCA_020796225.1). Lineage (NCBI taxonomy): Eukaryota > Metazoa > Mollusca > Gastropoda > Stylommatophora > Arionidae > Arion > Arion vulgaris. The sequence goes on along the minus strand of CM036763.1, from coordinate 60,133,106 downwards.
TACTACAGCTTCTTCTTCTTCGAATACTCCATATCGACCACTTGTTAAACCATTCTTTGTGATTTGTATGTTATCTAAAGCTAAGAACGATTGTACGTTGTGCAAGATGTGTGCCTAATCCGATTTCCGTGACGCTTTTTATTTGCTAGGGTAGCTTTCCTAGGCCCCTACCGTAATCGCTTCTTACGGCATGCCTTTTAGGTCGCAGTGTTACTAGTCTTTGCTCCCCTTGAGAGCTCAGCAACACACGGGTGACTACTACAGCATCTACAACTGTTATAGTGGCTACTACAGCAACTACAACTGTGACAGTGACTACTACAGCAACTACAACTGTGACAGTGGCTACTACAGCAACTACAACTGTGACAGTGACTACTACAGCAACTACAACTGTGACAGTGACTACTACAGCATCTACAACTGTTATAGTGGCTACTACAGCAACTACAACTGTGACAGTGACTACTACAGCATCTACAACTGTTATAGTGGCTACTACAGCAACTACAACTGTTATAGTGGCTACTACAGCAACTACAACTGTGACAGTGACTACTACAGCAACTACAACTGTGACAGTGACTACTACAGCATCTACAACTGTTATAGTGGCTACTACAGCAACTACAACTGTGACAGTGACTACTACAGCATCTACAACTGTTATAGTGGCTACTACAGCAACTACAACTGTGACAGTGACTACTACAGCAACTACAACTGTGACAGTGGCTACTACAGCAACTACAACTGTGACAGTGACTACTACAGCAACTACAACTGTGACAGTGACTACTACAGCAACTACAACTGTGACAGTGGCTACTACAGCAACTACAACTGTGACAGTGACTACTACAGCAACTACAACTGTGACAGTGACTACTACAGCAACTACAACTGTGACAGTGGCTACTACTACTACAACTATTACAGTGCAGTAACTACTACACATACACACACTATGCTCTAAATCTAATGCATGTAGATTCAAAGTAAACATATTTCTCAAGTAGATAATCCCGTCTTGGTATGTTTGTAAGAATATGCTGAGGTATGAGTAATCAAATATACTAGATAGCAGTGGCGGCTCGTCATTAAGGGCCACTGGGGCCGGACCCACCAAAAATAATGTGTAACGTGTATTTATTATTTTATAAATTAAAACATAACAACCCCAAACCACGAATTTTCCGAAAATTTGTGTCTGGCCCCACCAACAAAAATAATCACGAGCCGCCACTGCTAGATAGTGCTTCCTTCTCATATTGACACATGACCTGTGCGTGTCATTTGCTAAAGTACGTCTGTGTAACAGTTATGTAGTTAGTGTGGTTTACGCCCTCCTCTCCTTATCAACAAGAATGTGTTTAGAACTAACTGCTCCATAGAAGCTTGCACAAAATGATTTAGGTTTCCGTGATTATTATATTCTTCGTTATCTCGAAAAAGGCGTTGCTAACGTTGCGTCAGATTGAAGCTGAGATATATGTAACCATCTGCAGTGATGCAGCCTGTTAGAATTGAAAATCGTGGCATGTCCTTTACAGAACTTCGCCATCTCTCTCTCTGCCTTTTAACTCCGGATGGGGGCATATGCCCACAACCAACTCATGCCAAGTCTTCCTATCTCCTGCAGCTCCCTCCAGCTCTTCAACTTCGCCATCAACCACAGTAAACGAGTTGTTGATTTCCAAGGCACCACTTTTACGTTCATTAGTCATTTACCGATTTAAAAATGAAGACATCAGGAAAAAGTGGATACAACATCAGTATTAAACTTCATCAAGAAACAACAAACTAAATGTTCGGCCACATGAGCAGATTACCAACACGCAGTGCGCCACAAAGTGCAATCAATGTTACTCTGATACTGTGGATACAAAGCAAAAGTCCGACCACGCAAAAGGTGGACCTCTGAGATAACAGAGGCAACGAAAGACACTGTTTATGAAGCGCACACAAAAGTCCGTTCTAGAAACCTCTTCTTACCCTGAAGCTGTGAGGCAAATCAGGATTGGAGAAAAGAAAGACAAGGCGCATAGAGAGACTCGCTACAGGTGTCTTCTTTTTCAACCTGACGCTGAAAGGCAAAACAGGATTACAGAATAGATAGATAGATATATAGTTTGTCATTTCTTTCTGAACGGTGAGATCTATTTTTACCGTTTGTAAAATTCCACGCCGAACACATTTGCTTCCAAACTGTATGCCGCTGAGTTTGAACCAGGTACGCTTAGATTGTGATTGAACTCACTACCGCGTTAAGCTACAGACACCATGTTAGAATTAGAACCTACTTAAAGATATTGTCTTGGTCAGCTCTAGTTTACTGTCTTAAGTCACCTCATTCACTGCATCTTTGGTCCCGGACAATTGTGTATTGGTAACTGAATCGACTTGTTAGAACTGCATACAGAACCATTTGTGCTCAATTTTCCTCAGCAGATACTGAAGGATATGCATGCTGGTGGTCCCCATTGCTCGCATTTAACCCTTTCGCTGCTACATACTTTCTGAAGGCTGAGCTAAAAATAGCTACTCTTTGTTTCTAGGTCACAAACGTGAATGTACGCCTATAGCAGTGATAGTAGCAATGTATAATGTGTTAACACATCTTTAGCCCACAGAGCAGAGATAATAACAGACGTGTTAATGCGTCTTTAGAAGTGAATGGGGAAAACGTATATATACGTCCTTAGCAGCTACTTGGTGTAAACGTTTAATGGTTAATATAAACTGTTCCATTGCTGTCGTCGTTACTGCATGTAATACCACTCCTTTATTATACACCACTCGGAGACTAAAAGAAAAAAATGTAAAGAAAGTCTTTTTTATACCTTGAGGCATATTGACTAATACGGTGTTAGGCTCATATTTTTTTAATTGAATCATCGGCACACAATGGGTGATGCGGTCACCATCACGCCGGCCATCATTACTTCCCAGTGCTTTTCCTGGCACCCAATTAAGGCTGGGTCGACCTGAGAGCCGTTACGGTCTTAAAAATATTCACGCACACTGGAATTCAACCCGGAAACGCCCAAATTGGGATGTAAAGAATAGAACCACTGTTACCTGCCACGCATGTCGTAAGAGGCGACTGAGGAGATTGGACGTGGGACTAGCTACCACACACCGTCCGAGTGGTTACCGGGGCCCAAATTTGGGGTGTAAAGAATAGAACCACTGTTACCTGCCACGTATGTCGTAAGAGGCGACTAAGGACGTTTGCATGAAATCGGATGCATGTGTCCGCTAGGGAATGCTAACCCGAAACAAATGCTTGCAGAAAACGGATGCACCAGGCCGTAAGGCGCATAACATGGTGCAACGACCCTCACAATGGGGAATGGGATAACGGATTCTACGGTCGACAATCTGCCTCGGAGATTTAGCCACGCAGTAAGAATGTCAGACCTACCGTCACGAGGATGGCCAAAACTTACTGTGGGAAGAGGTTGGCACAAACAGGGAAGCAGAAATCATAGGAATTATATCCTACAGAACTGCCCCCAGTATGCAGACTTGAGAAGAAAGAGGTGGCCCACTTACACCAGCGTCCAAGACGTATGGCGTGGCTGATAATCTGAGGCAGACGGCTGCCTTTATTAGAGAATCCGAAATCCCAATCTAGTGAGAACGCAGAAGACAAACTGTATGACGTGGCTAATAATCTGAGGCAGACGGCTGCCTTTATTAGAGAATCCGAAATCCCAATCTAGTGAGAACGCAGAAGAAGACGATTTGAATACAACAATTCAATTGAAAATTCATTGCATCAAATATCGCTTCACGAATAACGATGGAAGAGATGAATTTAAAAAAATTAATTGTACCGATTAAAAATTGTTATTAAAATTTTCGACAAACGGAATTTGTCGTTTTTGAGTAAATGTACAAAACGTATTTTATTTGTTTGATATGACCATCACCATCATTGCATTTCGGTGAGTAACCATGTGTGCTCCCAACTTTTTCTTACACCGGAACATCTCAACTGCATTGCACGAACTCCGTAGTACCCAGCGAGATTCCCCAATGTAATTTTGATGATCGTGAAGATACTTTTGTAGGGGTTTTATTTTTAATTTGTTTCTAATGAGTTTTGCCTATGCAGTGGCTTTCCAGCCTGCTCTTCTCGATTTTGAACTGCCAAGGGTTCTTTTACGTGCTCAAATTGAACACAGGACCTACATTTTATCGTTCGTCTCCGATATGACTAGGAACTCGATCTCACCTACACTGAGATCAGGGATCTCTGGAAAAATCCAGGTGGCTTCACAAGGAGCGAACCTGGTACATTTGGCACGAGAGACGAGCACATGAACTAAAGTATACGCCACATGCGATATGTTTAGCCCTGACATGTTCAGACCATCAAGGATATTTCTAACACAATTTTCCCCGCCTGGTGTGCTAGTCACAAAGGGCAGTCAGTGTATATATTTCTCTTGGCAAGCCTCGCTTCTTAATCCCATATCATTTGTGCTTTCATGCATATACTGTTGTGCATAGTTTAGCTTTGCGCTCCAGCTGTTATCTTGAACTATTGCCCTTCGACTTGTGGCCATGGAGCGTCTAAGTTGTGGTATGTTTGCGTAGAGAGTGTTTTCAGCTGCTATGTCGCCCGAGTGATTACCGGGGCCCAAATTTGGGGTGTAAAGAATAGAACCACTGTTACATGCCACGCATGTCGTAAGAGGCGACTAAGGAGGTTTGGTAGAAATTGGATGCACGTGTCCGCTTGTGAATGCTAACCCGAAACAAATGCTTGCAGAAAACGAATGCACCAGGCCGTAAGGCGCATAACATGGTACAACGACCCCTCACAATGAGGAACGGGATAACGGATTCGACGGTCGCCAATCAGCCTCGGAGATTTAGCCACGCAGTAAGAATGTCAGACCTACCATCACGAGGGTTACCAAAACTTACTGTGTGAAGAGGTCGGCACAAATGGGGAAGCAGAAATCATAGGAATTATATCCTACAGAACTGCCCCTAGTATGCAGACTTGAGAAGAAAGAGGTGGCCAACTTACACTAGCGTCCAAGACAAACTGTATGGCGTGGCTGATAATCTGAGGCAGACGGCTGCCTTTATTAGAGAATCCGAAATCCCAATCTAGTGAGAACGCAGAAGAAGAAGAAGCTTCTAGGTAGGAGAGGGGGCTGAAACATCTATGACGTGAAAAGGGTATAGAGTCCATTCTTGTTCTGACAAAGGAAGGTGCTGCATGAGAGTCATCGAATGTACCAGTTCACCATCAAGTAACTTGTCCCTTCCAGAACTTGGCTCCCATGACAGTAGTCATGAAAACTCTTTGTTCTGTGCAAGTTGACCGGTGTCACAAGCACGTCATTCTCAGATCGTCGATGACAGCTTGCACCCATCATCTTCTAGGTTTCCCTCTCATTCTTCTCACAGGCACAATTCCCTCCAAAATTATCTTCTCTAGGCATACATGTCTTTTGATGTGTCGAAAACATTTTCCTTGATTTTATGCTCTTTAATAGCCAACTCTCTTTAATATCAAGCTGTTGCAGAACATAAGCAAATGTTCTTTTCTCCGTCCATGATATTCTAAGTGCTCTTCTATAGCATTTACGTTCAAAGATATTACTGCAACATTAAATTACTGAAAGAAAACTACACAGACCTCTTTGTGAGCTAGAAAAGACTGATGTTTATACAAGAGATAACATTGCATATAAGACACTTTCAAGCTAACGAAAGGAATGAAGGATTCATGTTCTCCCACGAGATACAGTTGTGTGGATAACTGCAATCAACTGTTACTTAACAGATACATGTAATGATATGTACTGTTAGAGAAATCTCATAGGGGCTTAGCTAGACAGTAACATTTAAATTCTTTTCAAATGTAGGTCAAATTTAATTGTGTGTCGTTAGGCGTCTGTAATATGTTTGGGTTATGAAGTCAGTTATATTCATTTTCAAACGCTCCATATCGGCCACTTGTTAACAACTCTTTGTAAATTGTACGTGATCTGAGCCTAAGAGCGGTTGCGCCAATTACGCGCTTACAGGTAGACCAGCACATCCGATTTCTGTAACGTTTTTATTTACAAGGGTAGCTTCCTAGGCCCTACCTCAGTCGCCTCTAGCGACATGCCTTCTAGATTGCAGCATTGCTATTCCTTGCTCCTCTGGGGCCCCCGGCAACACACGGCGAAGTCAGTTACATAACAACTTGACTGCGTCATCAGTTATATAAGAACTTGACTTTGCCATCAGTTATATAACAACTTGACTTTGCCATCAGTTATATAGCAACTTGACTTTTATCAGCAGTTATATAACAACTTGACTTTATCATCAGTTATATAACAACTTTACTTTGCCATCAGTTATATAACAACTTTACTTTTGTCAGCAGTATGTTAAACAAACAGGAGATACTACTGCCAGTAGTGCATGCAATCATTAGAGGAGAGATGCAATCGTTAGTGATTTTTTTATTGCTGAAACCGTTGCAATCAAATTCTTATCTACAACACGTGAGCGAGACAAGTTAGGCTTGAAGCTAACAAGACGAATCGATGGGGGTTTGTCCTTTGGTCTGGTTATCTTATGTGCATTTTTGACTTTACCTATCTTCTTAAAGATGTTACTGCGTGCACTATACAATATAGTGTAGAAATATGACTTCTTAAAGATGTTACGGCGTGCACTATACAATATAGTGTAGATATATGACTTCTTGAAGATGTTACTGCCTGCACTATACAATATAGTGAATATAGACTTTTAGATGTTACTCATGCACTATCAATATATTAGATATATGACTTCTAAAGATGTTACTGCGTCACTATACAATATAGTTGAAATGACTCTTAAAGATGTAGCGTATATACAATATAGTGTAGATATATGACTTCTTGAAGATGTTACTGCCTGCACTATACAATATAGTGTAGATATATGACTTCTTGTAGATGTTACTGCCTGCACTATACAATATAGTGTAGATATATGACTTCTTAAAGATGTTACTGCGTGCACTATACAATATAGTGTAGATATATGACTTCTTGTAGATGTTACTGCCTGCACTATACAAATAGTGTAGATATATGACTTCTGTAGATGTTCTGCCTGCTATACAATATAGTGTGATATGACTTCTTGTAGATGTTACTGCCTGCACTATACAATATAGTGTAGATATATGACTTCTTGTAGATGTTACTGCATGCACTATCCCATTACAAACCTCAGAACAAGGTATTTACAGTCAAAGACATCCCGACAAAGAGGGAAGAGGAAGACCAAGGAGAGATTGATTCAGGATGTAACTGACGGTTTGAGCATTACAGGCATCTGGCATATGAGAGAGAGAGACATTCCGAAGGACTGTTAGGGCGGCAACCTTCTGCTCAGGACAAGCTATGTAATGATGATGACTCAAAGACAGTGCTACAGATGCATTCTACCAAGAACTGCAGATGGTGCTCTGGAGATTGTCCAAGGCAAAAGAGGCGTACCCAAGCAAACTCACTGTGAAATCGGATGTGCTGGATATAAAAGTACACAATTTCCGCAGCTAAACCGCTGTACAGCACAACGTACTTCAACTTTTGCACTCTCATCACAAAGAGTTGTAACACAATTGTTTATTTTAGAAGGAACGTAAACAAATAAACAAATGCAAATATCAAAACCGCATACCTGATCCTGGAAAACAGAACATTTTTTTTCTCTCCGTTCCAGAAGCACTTGGGCTTTCACCTCTTCGGCGGTGCCATGGACATCGTAACCCTTCGATTCGGTGCCACGAACACCGTAAATCTGGGGAACCTGTGGCTTTTTGCCAGTCCGCGGAATTGAACCCGCACTCACAGAGGGCTAGTCACCCGTAGTCCAACGCGCTACGAACACGCTGGGCAGGTGGGCAAAGAAAATGTTTACGGAAGTCTAACAAAAATAACGAGTTTCGTTATCAATTTCATGCTAGTGATGAGCGAATTGTAACTTTTCGTTTCTCCAATACCTGTTATTGCTTGAATCCGAAAGTACATAATAGCACCTGGGGGAAAAGCATTCGTTACTTTATCACCACTATGCCACGAGCTTGAGCACCACATGGAAAGTCGGCGTAATTATTTCCTATTGTGCTCATGTCTTTATGTTCAATTATATTTCTGCCGTATCATGTTGTGCCTCTAGTTCTGCTAGTTTCGAATACTTGTTATTGTGAACCGAATTAACTCCTTTCGGTGAATCCTAGTTAATATATCAACACATAATATAACCTGCACTAGTTATACGTCAGTATCACTGAAGGCAGCATCCACCATCACCATAATCCAGACACATTTATCTGCTTTCATTTCTTAACCAGCATCTTTTGTTTATCAGAAATAGCTAAACAATTTTGCTAATTAAAATAATTGTAAATGGCCTGCATTCTGAAATAAATTCTTTTCCTACCACTTTTCTCGTAGACTTTCATTAATTATTTATAAATTCCCATTTGTGATGTTGCGAATAGCACTGTGCCATCAGCATATCTAAGTTCGTGTCATTCTTTTTCTCCGAATAAGAAAGGATAGAAACAAATTAAATTTTCCCTTCTTTTTTTGGTTGCATTTCTCATATTTTCGGTATATATATATTCATCATCATCAGGTGCCGTGCCTGCTGGCTTAGGCGATCATGGATCTCCACACATCTCTCTTTCTCTCTCTCTCTCTGGTGTTTGTTATCATCTCAGATGTTGACGCTCCTCCGTGTCATGGGCTATCCAAAATTTTGTCTCTATCTTCCTTCACTTGATTTTACCAGTTGTTACAATGTGTTCTAAACCTCCCTTTCTAATCACATGACCGAAAAATGATGACCGCCTCTATCTTTTATTCTTCTTCTTCTTTGCATTCGTTCTTTACGACCAATTTTAATCACTCTTTGTGATTTGTTTGATCTTTGCCAAGAACGTGTATACGTTGCACATTGGTTTGGTAGGCCCCTAAACGCATAGACTTCTACACGTTTAGGACATGTGCATCCGATTTCAACCAAACCTCCTTAGTCGCCTCTTACGACATGCGTGGCAGATAACAGTGGTTCTATTCTTTACACCCCAAATTTGGGCCCCGGAACCACTCGGTGCTATCTTTTATTGATAATAAGTTTTCTCTGTGTCTTGACCTCATTCAACACATCCACATTATTGTATATATTAAACATGTATATAGACAGAATGCATTCTAGTTTTTAGCAATCTCTAGTCATGCGCTTAGTTTACCGTGGACCACAAACTGGCATGTCAGCTTCAGGTTTGGCAAGTTTCCCCAAAGCTTAGTTTTTATGTCGAATGGGTATGTCCACATGCTGCTTCTCAGTTCACCCAGAGACCGTCTTGCAGGGACATGCTCTGGTGTCTGTTCCGCCTGATGACACTGGCAGAGAGCTGTTTCACTTATTCGTAGTTTATGTTATGTCTACGCTGTACCAGTCTGACTATTTATTATGTTACAATTTATATATTATTGAATAATTATAATTATTTGTATGTTACTGAATATATTGGTAGTGTAATACTAATATTACGTAAAATGCACAGTATTTAAGGAGTAATGAAATCAGAGAATTGTATCGCCAACGACTGGTAACTACTGTTATAAAACAAAGAATGTGACGTGTTGAATGATGTCAAGACACAAAGAAAGCATATTATCTATTTAAGAAAGAGGCACTCATCATTTTTCGGTCATGTAATGAGAAGGAGAGGCTTGGAATACATTGTGACAACCGGTGAAATAGAGGGGAGACGAGGCAGAAGAAAACAGTAAGACAATTTTGGACAGCCTGATTTCATGGCACGGAAGAGTGTCAACATCTGAGTTGATAACAAACATCAAAGACAGATATTTGTGGAGATCCATGATCGCCTACGCCAGCCGTCACGGCACATGATGTCATGTACCAAGTGTTGTTTAACAACGCTCTGAGAAAAAAAAATATCAGGAAATAAGGTACAGGAAGATGGTACTATAGATAAAACAACAAGAATACCTAGTTATGCGGATTGTATAGATGTAGTAAGAGATAATGAACAAGAAATCGCGAGAACATTAACCTAAATCAACTAAACTCAAGCTCTGACAACACCACCTTTGCTCCTTCACAAACCAAAGCATTAAAAAGGAAAAAAAAAAAATACACAAGATCCATTCGTGTATAACTCTTGAATACAGCATGTGAATTTATGAGAAGAGCTTCGCATCTTCCACGTTCTGATATATGAGCTTCTGATAGAGCATACTCTATACAAATCTTAATATAAAAAGCAACGTAAAATGTGGCTTCAGGCTGCGTATACAAGGAGTTAAGGGAATCATTAGAGAAACATGTGTCGCAAGATTCATTCAATGACGTCGTTGGGACTTAGGACAAGATTTTAATGGCGAGCCACGTTTTGTAACCCTAAGCAAAAGTAGTGACTGTTAGTATATGTACCTGTATACCCTGCTAGCTGACAATCATAACAAAATGCTTGTTTGAATCAAACATCGGAAAAAAGTCATGCAAATTGTTGTTAAGAAATGTGTGCCAGGATTTGACGCGCGAATGAAGGACTACAAAAAACACACTCCAGAAATCAATTTTAAAATTCACACAAGTTTGATAAATTAAATTTTATTATGAAATTCATTTTTGGTGCATGTTAGCCGCGGGGATTGATTTTGAGGTCAAATGAGTCGTTGCAATCAATATCTGTTGTAAATCTGTCTGGAGTTGACAGTTGTCATAAACAGTTTGACCAGATACAACACATCAGGGTGTTCTCTTTTTCCGCCCTGATATTGTCCACTTGTTAGCATCGAGAGCTGATGTTGTTTCTGTGTGTGTACATAGTCACTGGAAGGTAGTTGATCTATGATATAAAGGTGTTCCATAAGTGATCGGTCCCGTTCAGCTGGAGCTAGATACAAGTATCAGCGACATAGCACTCACACATCTGCTCCAGCGACGACTCAAAATTTTAACACGAACTCATAGGTTTTGGGTATTCATGTTTAGCTTGGTAGTGGTGGACTGTACATGAATTTCAACACAATCCACTGGTTTGCAAATCTAGGTCATTGTCACATGGCTACACAACATAGACGACTAGAAATACAGACATTTGACATGTCTTCAGAATCGACATTTATCTGAAATATCTCAGAAATACAGACATTTGACATGATTTACTTCAGAAATACAGACATTTATCTTGAAATAATTACTCCAGAAATACAGACGTTTGTCATGAAATAATCACTCCAGAAATACAGACATTTGTCACGAGATCATCACTTCAGAAATGATGTTAGCTTTTCTGTAAAGTGGATGCCTTCTTACTGCAGTTGTTGACGAAATGAGATAACTTTTCTTTCTCTTTTGTTTTATTTATAAGTGATCGAGAACCCTCGCCGGTGCTACGGAGCTCGTGCACTGCCACTGATGAGATCTTCCTGTGTAAGAAAGAGATCGGATCACATATGATTACTCAACTAAATGCAATATTGATGGTTCAATTAATCAATCAATTGTCCCGACCGGATGCATATATAACTTTACAAAAGGTTGTGACACAAACTGACAGAAAATATAACTTTGTAAAGACAAAAACGTTTCTACCCCAACATTCTACAGGATGTTCAAGATAAAAGTAGCCTGGATTGGCAAACTTTGATGTGTCAATCGGGCTACTTTTATCTTGAACACCCTGTATAAAGAAGTAAATGGTGGAAGAGAAGAAGAGAAAGAAAATAATTCCTACCCTACACAAGTATAACTTTCGAAAGGTCATGTGGTTTGTCAAGATCAGAGATAGACAAGTGAAATGTAGAAACTTCAATAGTACCAGGGAGGTCGATATATGTTATTAGCTGGTCAATGGTAGGGAGACAGAGGGGAGTCTTTCAGACTAGACACTGATATTCTGTATATTCAATCAATCAGCTAAACGTATCAAGTTTCGGTGTGTATGATTGATGGGATGATTGAAATCTGCTACAAATGTGCTAGATATTAGGAAGATAATTCACTCACATTTTCTTATTCAACCATTCTCCCGTCTGCCCAGCGTGTTCGTAGCGCGTTGGACTACGGGTGACTATCCCTCTGTGTGTGCGGGTTCAATTCCGCGGGATGGCAGAAAAAGGGCACCGAACCGAAGGGTTACAATGTCCATGGCACCGAGCCGAAGAGCTGAATAGCTCAAGTGCCTCTGGATCGAAAAAAAAAAATTCAATAATTCACACTGTCTTATTCAATCACTCACACTGCCTTATTCAATCACTCACACTGTCTTATTCAATCATTCACACTGTCTTATTCAATCACTCACACTGTTTTATTCAATCACTCACACTGTCTCTTCCAGCAGTTCACGCGCCTGTGTGTTGCATGGACTCTCAATGGGAGCAAAGAATAGTAACGCTCCGACCTACAGAGTATGTTGTAAGAGGCGACTAAGGAGTAGTGTCACATGGAAGCTACCCTAGTAAATAAAAATAGTCACAGAAACCGGACGTTCTGGCCTACTTATAGGCGCATAGCTGGCACAACATACACTCGCTCTTAGGCTCAGCTCACATACAAATCACAAAGAGTGGTTAACAAGTGGGGGATATGGAGCGTTCGAAGAAGTAGCAACAGTTCATACATTAAATAAGAAAATCACTTTACTGTCTGTATTTCCTCTACCTTAGATTTACGGGAGTTGTTAGCATAAACACACTGAGATACATGCTTGGGAGGAGATCGGATCAATTATGGACATGTGCGATAAAGATGATCCTCAAATGAACAATATTTACTTGTTTACCGTTTCATCTCTATCATCTTTGTCTTTACATCTATTTCTTCTTCTTCGAACGCTCCATATCGTCCATTTTTTAATCACTCTGCGATTTGTATGTGATCTGAGCCTAAGAACGATTATACGTTGTGCCAGTTATGCGCCTACAAGTAGGCCAGAACATCCGATTTCTGCGATGCTTTTTATTTACTAGGGTAGCTTCCTAGGCCCCTACATCAGTCGTCTCTTACGACATGACTTGTAGGTCGCAGTGGTACTATTCTTTGCTCCCCTTGCTAGCCCCGGCATCACATGGGCGACATATATTTCATATCTTACCATAAGTAACCGGGAGGGGGTGGTGACGCCCATGACACAGCACTTATATGTGTTCTATAACAACATTTGAACTATCATTACCACATTCTCTTGCCAAGTCCATGTAAGACTTCTTATGAAGATTACCTCAGCTCCTTTAATGTGCCAAGTTTTGTCAATTCATGCTTTTCCAAATATGAAGTTATTTAAACAATCGACTATCGATCTACTTTGAGACTCATATTCATTCCTAAACAACTGGTTCCTATGGTTGCACAAATAATAATTGCACACTAGAACGGGGAGGTAACAGCCCTGATATGAGTGGTCATAAAAATCGTATGGTTGCTTTCTGAACGCACTAACATAGCTAGTTAGCGCATTACTGTACAAACTCTGGAAAGAGGTATCGATAAATATATTGACATTTTCCGTCCTAAGTTTTATATCTTCTTCTTCTAACATTTCTTTCTAGTGGTTGACCAGCCATTTCTTTCTAGTGGTTGACCAGACATTTCTTTCTAGTGGTTGACCAGACATTTCTTTCTAGTGGTTGACCAGACATTTCTTTCTAGTGGTTGACCAGACATTTCTTTCTAGTGGTTGACCAGACATTTCTTTCTAGTGGTTGACCAGACATTTCTTTCTAGTGGTTGACCAGACATTTCTTTCTAGTGGTTGACCAGACATTTCTTTCTAGTGGTTGACCAGACATTTCTTTCTAGTGGTTGACCAGACATTTCTTTCTAGTGGTTGACCAGACATTTCTTTCTAGTGGTTGACCAGACATTTCTTTCTAGTGGTTGACCAGACATTTCTTTCTAGTGGTTGACCAGACATTTCTTTCTAGTGGTTGACCAGACATTTCTTTCTAGTGGTTGACCAGACATTTCTTTCTAGTGGTTGACCAGACATTTCTTTCTAGTGGTTGACCAGACATTTCTTTCTAGTGGTTGACCAGACATTTCTTTCTAGTGGTTGACCAGACATTTCTTTCTAGTGGTTGACCAGACATTTCTTTCTAGTGGTTGACCAGACATTTCTTTCTAGTGGTTGACCAGACATTTCTTTCTAGTGGTTGACCAGACATTTCTTTCTAGTGGTTGACCAGACATTTCTTTCTAGTGGTTGACCAGACATTTCTTTCTAGTGGTTGACCAGACATTTCTTTCTAGTGGTTGACCAGACATTTCTTTCTAGTGGTTGACCAGACATTTCTTTCTAGTGGTTGACCAGACATTTCTTTCTAGTGGTTGACCAGACATTTCTTTCTAGTGGTTGACCAGACATTTCTTTCTAGTGTTTCACCAGACATTTCTTTCTAGTGGTTCACCAGACATTTCTTTCTAGTGGTTCACCAGACATTTCTTTCTAGTGGTTGACCAGACATTACTTTCTAGTGGTTCACCAGACATTTCTTTCTAGTGGTTCACCAGATATTTCTTTCTAGTAGTTGACCAGACATTTCTTTCTAGTGGTTGACCAGACATTTCTTTCTAGTGGTTGACCAGACATTTCTTTCTAGTGGTTGACCAGACATTTCTTTCTTGTGGTTGACCAGACATTTCTTTCTAGTGGTTGACCAGACATTTCTTTCTAGTGGTTGACCAGACATTTCTTTCTTGTGGTTGACCAGACATTTCTTTCTAGTGGTTAACCAGACATTTCTCTGATTTTATCACTTCTCCTGAATTCCGTCCCATTGTATGTTCGTTATTATTTTGCAGACATCTATTTTCAAATGCGTTCAACATGCTTCCTTTATATATATATATTCACTATATTATTCACTAATATATTCGAGGAAGTCAATAAGTAAGCCACAAATGGCTGTAGAAAAATAACTAAACATGATAACAACTTGAAACCAGTTTATTTTTATACATACATTGTCCCTTTATTTCTCAACATAATTTCCACCAACATTGATGCACTTATCCCATCGTTTTATCAATCCTCCCAAACCGGCTGCATAGAACTGCGGGCTCTGTTTTCTAAACCACGTTTTCACTTCTCATTCAACTTCGGCGTCATTCACGAAATGTCTCCCGCCAAGGTGGGTTTTCAGTGGACCAAAGAGGTGGAAATCGCTAGGGCTAAGTCGGGACTGTAAGGTGGATGTTCCAGAACTTCCCACCTTAGTTGGTTAATTTTCTCCTGAGTTAATCGAGCCGTCTGTGGTCTGGTATTGTCATGAAGAAGCAACACTCCTCTAGTCAGCAACCCTGGGCGTTTTTTTTCGAATTGCACCATGAAGCATCGATATAACTTCACAGTACGATTCGGAATTCACATTGTCACCATTCCTCATGAAATTGGTTAAAAGCACTCCCTGACAATCCCAGAACACCGTCAACATAACCTTCCCTGCTGATGGCGTAACCTTGAATTTTTGGACACAAGGCGAAGAAGGATGTTTCCACTGCATTGAAGTACGCTTTGATTTGGGCTGGTAGTGATTCATCCCCAGTAACAATCCTGTTCAGCATCTCTTCTCCTTCATCTTCGTATCGACAGAGATGATGCAAGGACAGGCCAAATCGGTTCATTTTGTGTTCCTCTTCAATTGTCTGGGTACCCGCCTTGAGCACACTTTCTTAAATTTCAATCGATCATGCATTATGCTGTATGCTGAACCATGTGAGCACCTATTGCAGATGCTACAGAGTCTATCGTTACTCGTCTGTCACCTCTAATCATCTCCACCCGCTGCACTGATGCTTCTGTTGCAATCTCAACAGGACGACCAGATCGGATTTCATCAACAATTTTAGAGCGTCCTTGAGAAAATTTTTCTACCCAACTATGCACCGTTTACGGACAAACATTTGTCAGCATAAACAGGAAGCATTTCCTTATGAATGTCCTTTGCAGGCAGTCCTTTTGCCCACAAAAACGCACAACAGCACATTGCTCTTTGGTTGTACTCTCTGTAAGTACAGTCGCCATTTTGTTGCTGCGCATGCGCATGAGACACATAGCGCCACCTGGCGAACGGAATATAAAGTTGGATGTTGCTGTCACCTAATGACACTTTTAGAAAACACCAACTACATTTACCTACCATCTCACATAACTTTGTGGCTTACTTATTGACTTCCCTCGTATGTATATTAAATAGTAATAATTCCTCTCGTACCGTTATACGTTACATAGGACCTGCAAGTAATTTCTCCATACCGCTCTATCCTGGGCAACTCGCTCAATCTATTCCATGGAACTGAGACCGATATTTCTTGCCTCTCTCAGCAAAGTTTCAGGGTCTCCTTAGGTCGTCCTCTCTTTCTTGAACCCTTTGCATCCCATTTCAATGCCTGCTTTGATAATCGATATATATATATATATATATACTTCATACTTATTTTCCTGCAATTTCTTGTTCTAATTTTCACATTCATATGCTATTAGTTTACACTAATTCTGTTCCACTTATCTATTGTTGACGTTTCAATAATTATGGCTGTCGCTTACACAATTTATTTGATTCTTTGGCATCATATTGTCCTTTAATCTCTTTCCTTCAAATCACTTTGTCAATCTGTATATTCAGTATTTGTAGCAACAGTCACCTGTGTGTTGCCAGGGTCTTGCAAGGGAGCTAAGAATAGTAACACTGCGACCTACAAGGCATGTCGTAAGAAGCGACTGAGGTAGGGGCCTAGGGAAGCTACCATAGTAAATAAAAAGTGTCGCAGAGTTCGGATGTGCTGACCTCTTGTAGTCGCGTGACTGACACAACGTATACTCGCTCTTAGACTCAGATCACATATAAATCACAAAGAGTGGTTTAACAAGTGGTCGATATGGAGCGTTTGAAGAAGAAGAAAAATGTAATAACAGTAGCAAAATAATTGAACAAATTAACCTAACAGAAAAAATAGTTGAAAGTTACATGAAATGAAAGTTACGTAATATATTGATCTTATGAACTTGTTTTTTCAAATCAGATAAGTCTAAAGAGAAATTGATATCTTCCTACAAGCTTGCACTGATATGATGGATTGTACTTGTTTGTTAGAGATTAAAAGTGAACATTTGAAACAAGATCACAGAGATCTTTATAAATATGAATCTTGGCAACTGTTAGTTTCAAAAGGAAAGATGTGTTTAGAGATAACATGCAGACTATCATGTGTCGAACACCTGCATACATACACACTCTCATTTATATTTGAATTTGAAAGAGAATATGTATTATATATATATATATATGCAGTGGGTGTCCTCGGTAGTATAGTGGTAAGTATCCCGCCTGTCACGCGGGAGACCGGGAGGAAGTTTTGCCAACGTGTTCGTAGAGCGTTGGACTACAGGTGACTAGTCCTCTGTAAGTGCGGGTTCAACTCCGCGGACTGGCAGAAAAGCTACAGGTTCCCAGATTTACGGTGTTCGTGGCACCGAGCCGAAGGGTTACGATGTCCATGACGCCGAGCCGAAGAGCTTTCAGCTCAAGTGCTTCTGGATCGGGAAATATATATATATGCAGTGGCGGCTCGTGATCATTTTTGTTGGTGGGGCCAGACATTTTTTCCGGAAAAATCATGGTTTTTGGTTGCTATATTTTAATTAATAAAATAATAAAAACACGTTATAAACTATTTTTGGTAGGGCACATCCCCACTGGCCCTTAATGGCGAGCCGCCACTGTATATATGTGTTTATGTATATCTTCTTACTCTATTCTCTGATTCTTTGATATTTCTTTTCTCAAATCCTGTTTTGTCTCACAACGTTAGGATAAGAAGAGATGTATAGAACCGAGCTTTTGTGTGCGCTTCATAAATAGTGTTTTTGAAGCCTGTTATTTCTGAGGTTAACCTTTTTCGTGGACAGCCTTTTTCTTTGTATCCACTGTATCATAGCTCTTTGAGGTGCACTGTCTGTTAGTAATCTGTTTATGTGACAGAACCATTAAATTTGTTGGTTTCTTGATAAAGTTTAGTACTGATGTTGTACCCACTTTTCTCGGATGTCTTCATTTCTAAACCGGTCGCTTCTTGATACTCCCAGCACTTGTTTTTGTGACTATTTCTATCGTGGTTAGTTTTCTTCTATAGTTTGATGTCAACGTCCAGGTTTGGCACTGATAACATAATGTTGGAGAAAGATTGTGTTGTACAATGCTCACGAATAACGAACGGCCTTAAGAGTTTCAGAACAGGTGTTTCGCCGCCAAAGGATAAGCACCTGAGCTCCAATAGGTACTGAAGGCCGTGCACGTACATCCGTTCTTGATGTTTGGTTGCTTATACATCACAATTTAATGATAAAAGCGGCCTAAGAGCGATCGCGAGAGAGAGAGAACAGGTGTTTTAAAAAAATGCATTACTTGCGTGTTTGAATATTCTGAACGTATTTTATAAAACATCACACTGCATACAGACACCTGATCACCATCTTCTAACACGGTTTTGTGTTATAACAGACCTTATTTCAAAACAAACCGCTCGTGCATTCTGCTTGATTCAAATCTTGGCAATAAGCAATTCAAATTTGCACGTTAGCATGCTTGAAAACATTCTTAATGTAAGTTATATTAATCTACTCTCTCTGTTCGTTCGTTCGTTCCTGTTATTGAAACATTGTAGTGCGCACGTGCGAGAATACATCTAGACAAATGACAATGTGCAGTCTTAAAACAACTAGCCGTTGTCTGTTTGCTGTGCGCTTATTCTATTCAACTGTATATCAGCGTCTGTAGCTTAAGCGGTAGTGAACTCAATCACAACCCAAGCGTACCTGGTTCAACACTCCGCGGCGGACAAGTTTGGAAGCAAATTAATTCTCTTGGATTTTTACGAACGATAAAAATAGACCTCGCCGTTCAGAAAGCAACGGTATACTACTGAACGTATAAGTGACGCCTAGAAAATCGACGACTCGTTTACTTTGTTGATGGCTAAGTCCTGTAAAGGATATGCCACGATTATCATTTTGTTCATATTTCTATACGCAGAAGATTAGCTTATATTTATATATATATATAATCAGTTATATCTTATTCTTCTTCTTCTTCGAGCGCTCCATATATACCACTTGTTAAACCATTCTTTGTGTTTTTATGTCATCTGAGCCTAAGAACGATTGCACGTTGTGCCAGTTACGAGCCTACAAGTAGTTCAGCACATCCGATTTATGCGACGTTTTTTATTTACTAGCGTAGCTTCCCTAGGCCTCTACCTCAGTCACCTCTTAGGACATGTCTTGTAGGTTGCAGTGTTACTATCCTTTGCTCCCCTTGCGAGCTCTGGCTTCACGCGGGCAGTAATTAGTTAATTTGAGAACTATCATTAAAGCACTCAGGATACATTAATAGGTACTCCGATCCCCGACTCAACAAATCCAGCAGAGTGTTGGATTATTTTCCAGCTGCAAATGGTCCTCCGGTCGACTCCGCCTCTGTTTGGCACCAGAACAGTTCTGGAAGTAAAGATTGCTAGCATAATGTTAATTGCACATCACCCATAGTGTGTCGGTGGTTTAAAAACAATGCTGGTCTTAAATCGTAATCTTCAATATATCACGTGGTATTAAAATGAGTTTTTCACTGCACAATAGCACACATTACATACATTTTCTTACCGTTTTTATCGTTCACATTTACGCATCTAGACTTCATTTTACATCAAACTTTCATGGTTATAATCGTTACGTTTATTCCCGCGGGTTCTGTCTGTAGGTTAAGCGGTAGTATAGTCAGCTCGATCACAACTCAAGCGTACCTGGTTCAACACTCCGTGCCCGGCAGTTTGGAAACAAATTCGTTCCCGTGTAATTTTTTACGAACAGTAAAAAAAACAACCTCAACTTTCAGAGAGCAATGGCAAACTATCGAACGTATAAGTGGTGCATATAAAATCGACGACTAGTTTACTGTGGCTGATGGTGAAGCCCTGTAAAGGATATGCCAGGATTTTCATTTCTGTTAAATTCCCGTGTCTAAAATCCAACCATATGTCGTTCTTTTCCTAAAAATACATTCAAACATATTCTGATTCATATCTGTCATCATTTATTTTCTCAGTGTTCCAGCGTATCTACTTTCTATCCTATTTGCATTTCATGTTTTTCATTTTGTTTTGAGCAACATTTGTTGTCTTTTCTGTGTCTTGTTATAACTCGTATATTCATTTTGGAAGCATTTCTGTGTAGTCTTTTTGTTTCTTTGATAATGTTTTTTACGATGTCTATAACATCTGCCCGTTGTGTGTGTATTTTTCTATGTGTATTTAATTTGAACCGAAAAATTGTTATCGGTTTCGGAAAGGTTTTTGATAGCCTTAACAAAATCTCATCATCAGGTGCCGGCTGGCGTAGGCGATCATGGATCTCCACAAATCTCTGTTTCTGGTGTTTGATATCATCTCAGATGTTGACGCTCTTCCGTGCCATGAAGTCAGGCTAGCCAATATTTTCTCTCGTGTCTAATTTCCCTGGATTTGACCAGTTGTTACAATGTTCTCTAAACCTCCCTTCCACGTCACATGTCCGAATAATGATGACTGCCTCTTTCTTATATTGATGATACGCTTTCTGTGTGTCTTGACCTCATTCAACACCTCAACATTAGTCATTTTAGCAGTCCATGTGATTCTCATCATTCTTCTGTAAACCCATATCTCTGTGGCCCTCAGAGATTTTTCGATCTATTTGTTCATTGTCCATGACTCGCATCCGTATGTCAGTATTGACTATATGTAGCACTGTATAACTCTCATTCTGATATCAATTGACAATGACTTGTTGCATATAATACTTCTCATTTTCTGAAACGTTGATTCTTCACAGAAGCTACTTGTGGAATATTCTGGGATGCAATGAAATAACTGTCGAAATAAATCAATGTAATCAAAAGCTTGTATGTTGGTTAGCAGTGTGCGGTCCACATTGACGATAACCAAAGCGACTGGCTTATGGTTGAAACTGGAGTACAGCAAGGTTGTATGGTTACCTCCGTTATTGTTCGGAGTAGCCATTGACTGGGTGATGAGAAAATGTTGCAGGGGCAAAACAGGCTTCGATTTGATAGAAAACAGACAACTGGAATATTTGAATTTAGCAGATGATATTGATTTGTTAAGTAAAAATAACCAACATACGGGAAAAACCGACAACTTATCATCCACAGTGTCAAAAGTTGGAATGTAGATAAGATAGAATAAAACTAATATAATAACAGTCTATAACAGTTAAAGTACCTATTTATATTATACTTCTCCAGTACTTTGTTTGCTGTTATGCCTAGGGAGGAGGAGGGTGATTTTTTTTATTATCTCAGGTATTGAGATGGGGTACAACTAAAAAAAATGGATTGAGAAACCCTGCAGTACAACCATACTCTAAAGTTTCTTCACTTATGTATATAGTAAAGCTTGCTGTTTTTGATTATATAACGCCAAGTAGTGTCCTGATTTGGCAAGGATATATCACGCGATTGCATACAATTTGAGTGGGCATGCATGCATGCACACGTTGTACTTGCATATACATACACTTTCTTGATTTTTATATGGATTATTATTGATTATATATAACACACTGTAAATGGCTTGAGCTACAGCCGGTATTTGTTGACACAAATGTTCAGGTATTGTTAGGTTTCCTAGTGAAATAAGTTGTATTATATATATGTTTTGTGTGTATTTCTATGTTTGAATAAATGTGTTTCTTCATGGTTGGTTGAATTTTGTAGCTAAAATGTTCTACTGTATATGGTAGCCAGCTCTACGAAAAACCTCACATTAGTTGCATTTTACGACATGCATTGTAGATCGCAGTGTTGCTATTCTTTGCTCCCCTTGCAAGTCCCGACAGGAACTACATGGAAATAGATGGAGACGAGATTTGAAGGATGAAGATCAACAATATAAAGAAGGGCTGCTAGAGATATTAAGACTTAACATGAGTTGGTTGAGAATCTATGCCCCAGTCCGTGTTAAACGCGGGGTATAGAGAGAGAGATAAATTTGTCTATTTGCTTACACATGTTTGTGTGAGATTGCGCATTTACCTCTTTCTCCTTATATATATATATATATATATATATATATATATATATATATATATAGTTACACCCTAAAGCCGAAATAAGGCTAGCCTGAATGACGAGGAACACAAGAAAGCAAGCCTTAACGCAAAATCAGAGGCGCTAGATTAAGCGTGTGTTGTCGGGAAGCAAAGCATTGTAACACTGCGACCTACATGACATGTCGTAAGAGGCGACTGAGGTAGGGGTCTTGGGAAGCTACCCTAGAAAATAAATGGCGTCACAGAAATCGGATGTGATTAGCGTACTTGTAGGCGCATAACTGGCACAACGTACAATCGCTCTTAGACTCGGATCATATACAAATCATAAAGAGTGGTTAAGAAGTGGTCGATAAGGAGCGTTCGAAGAAAAAGAATATCAGACGAACGAAAAAGAACAACATAAAGTGAACGAATTGTTACAAATGTTAGGAATACTGAGACATTGGCTAATCTTCTTCATACATATTGTCGTTAAGTTTAGTTTCTTCTTCTTTCTCAGTCCATATCTTTATATGATGACAATCTCACTACATATTAATAACATATATAATTTACTATAAAACATTTAAGTACCATTATAATCCTATAACTAATTCATTCCATTTCCACTTTCTAGCATTAGATTATGCCCATCGGCCATTATTTGTCCAAGAGCATCCAAAACTTCCCTCATAGTCTAGCGACATCAATACTGTACTTAGTTTCATGACATAACGACAATGTTTGAAGGTTGACTGACGTTATACATGTGTAGTCAATACTGTGAGGAGCGTCTAGCCGAATGGATTCGAGCGCGGCTCTCATGTGATAGACTTGTAAGGCCAAGGATTTTTTTTCTGTCGGGGACATAAAAGACAAATTCAAACCTGAACAGTTTCGCTGCGACTGCGCTAGCCATGCAGCGATGAAACGCCCCCTGCTCTCGTCCTTACACCCCCAACCACCCCTACCCCTTCCTCTAACACGGCCCTAACAAGCGGTACTACAATACGACAGGTTTTAAAAAAAAAAGTTAATAAACATGACTTGCTATATGGAAATGTCGACATTCTGAGATTCACTGCTATCTCTGACAATATTGAAGATCTGAAAGTTAATGACGAAGACGAAATTCATTATATTAGCCACGAAAACTCGCTTCGGAATCTCTCCCTGATGAATACCAGGAAATTTCAGTGCTGCATGAGAACAAACTGCATAGTACATTGTCCAAAACTGCCCGTCATATGATCTGATATTGTTGCTGATTTAGCAATATAAATGATATGAGTATAGAAAAAAGTTTGCGTATAGAAATGCAATTGAGACGAAAACACACGTGAGTTTCAATTTTCCTTATTTTAATGAAGTCATGCTGTTGTCGTGAGGTCTTTGATACGGGGGGAGAAATAAGAGATAGTGTACATAGCTATAAAAAAATGCGATGGGACAAGTGAGTACAGCTGTGTGCTAGTGTAGTGAGTACAGCTGTGTGCTAGTGTAGTGAGTACAGCTGTGTGGTAGTGTAGTACAACAGTGGTCAGTGAGTACAGCTGTGTGCTAGTGTAGTACAACCGTGGCCAGTGAGTACAGCTGTGTGCTAGTGTAGTGAGTACAGCCGTGTGTTAATGTGTACAACTGTGTGCTAATGAAGTACACCAGTGTTTTAGTGAGAGCAGATGTACACTAGCGAGTAGAACCGTGTGTCAGTGACAACATACGTGTGCTAGTTGGAAAAAAAACCTCGTCTGCTAGTGAGTACAACCGTTTGCTAATGTATTCGAGACAACATAAGCGCCATTCCCGCGTGTGTGTGTGTGTGTATAGGTGCAGGCAGGCGTAAAAATAAAATACGTTAACCAATGAAATAGCAGTCATTGTCTGCTGATAAAGCGCGTGATATCATGCGCACACAAATGACGCGTCGTGCCTGGGAGACGTCCAATGATTGCATCGGGTCGCACGTGTGACAGCTACTCACTCTCTCCAATTATTCAACCACTCATCTACCACAGCATTACCACATACACAACAGCTCGCACAATATATTTCCTTATCCTCTGAAGTCGCATGTCACCGGTAGTCAAAAGTTTTCTCTCCTTTCATATGATGTATTGTCCCGACCTACTTTATTCAATCTGTTGTACTTGGTCGGTAGAATTAGTTGTTACACATTTGACTCCCTAACCTGTTGTCCATTCCTGTCTACACAATCCCTAACCTGTTGTCCGTGTGTGTTAACATAATTCCCAACCTGATGTACTTCCTGTCTACATAATTCCCAACCTGTTGTCCATGTGTGTTAACATAATTTCCAACCTGTTGTCCATGTGTGTTAACATAATTTCCAACCTGTTTTCCGTGTGTGTTAACATAATTTCCAACCTGTTATGTTTTCCTGTCTACATAATTTCCAATCTGTTGTCCGACCTGGGGTACAGTGACACACGAAGGCCATATTTAATCCGAACATCAATTTACATGACATTTATTGCACTTGCCTACATTTTATGGACTTTGTGACCTATCAACCCTTGCAGATTTAATCCAGAAATGAATACAATTCCTTACTCCTCAGTCTGGTTCCTTTAATAAAGTACACATATGGTAAAGCTATAAATATGATGCCAGTGGACTTTGGGATCAGATATTTAAATATGCACAGGACGTGTTAGATAGGGATACAGGTCACGGGAAGAATGGACCTGTTTTGTACTAACTTAATACCAATAGTGAGTGATAAGTGAAATCTTGAAATGATAAGTTAAATATCAGTATTTAGTCCTGTCTGTCGGACACGTACACGATAGGAAGTAAATGCGTTGATTGACGTATCCACAACTACCTGTGACTTCTACGTGCATCTCCAGTTTGTGCTACTTTCTTATCTAACAAGCCTCCACATTTTTTATCATGCTTTTATTCTGTTTGTTTTGTTGATGAAAAGTAGAGTGGGTGTGTCTAGATTCGTGACACTGTCTAGAGAAAAGGGAAATGTGTGTTGACAGTTTGTGTGCTTAGATACCTGATATGACTTTTTAAACGGTGTATACACCATATATTCCCAAACTTTTTCAACCCACCGCCTATTTTGCACGACATAAACTTTGTAACGCCCCATCCTACATGCTCTATTTTCTCTTTAACATAGAAAATTGATATATATTTCTGTAACATATGGTCAATTTTCATACGATTATATTCATGAAATAGAAAATTGATGAAAAATGGGTCGTGTAAGACGGGCATAAGATGAATTAAAATGCAGAATTCATATTTAAAATGATTATTCAATCGCAAAATCACGAAAATAATTTATTTTAAAATATTTATTATCAATTTCTTCTTTAAGGAGCAACCGAGCCCTAATCGCCTGAACCCCCCAATTCTTATAAACCCACTATTCCCCAGAACGCTTCAGCGTCCACTGGTGTGGGGCGGTATCGCCCACTTTGGGAAACGCTGGTCTACACAGTGTGTTTGACGTTAAGCTTTGTTACCTGCAGAGATGAGGTTAACCAGTCTCTTTATTTCTATATATTCTCTAATCCTGTTTTGCTTTTCAGCGTCAGGTCGAAAATGGAGACATATGGATCAAACATTGTCTTTCTTTCTCTTCTCCAGTCCTGATTTGTCTCACAGCTTCAGGGTAAGAAGAGATTTCTAGCACATGATTTTGTGTGTGCTTCATAAATAGTGTCTTTCGTCGCCTCTGTTATCTCTGAGGTCCACATTTTGCGGTAATCTTGTTTCTCTAGGAGGGCGAAAAGTGAACATTAATATTATGCTGATGACCGGTAGAACACACAGGTCAACCCCACCACCCAGTGGTATAGACCGGGAAACTTTGACTGCGAAGTCCAATGCTAACGTGATGATGGCTCGTTTAGGAGAAGAGCCTCCCTAGGTTTTTTGATGGTCCTGAACAAATAGCTTAAAAAGAATGCACACAACTGAAAATTAAATTCATTTTTAAGAAACTCGCAGCATATCCTGGATAGAAGTAAAAGTCCTTACTTCCGTTGGGGAGTCACAAGAGCACGACTCACTATCATGGTGCGTTATTCAAGCTATCACTTATCAAGGACGTTTTGTTTTCTACGGTACTAGTAAAACATATATACCTAAGGTTTCTAAGGGTGAAGGATAGTAGCCAGAGATGAACTGTTCCGTCACCAGGGAACAAGGGGTTCTCATGCTCTTTGACTCAGATCATTTACAAGCTACAAGAAGTGATTGCAAAGTGATTACTTTAGATATATCCTGCACGAACAGTACGGCTGAATAGTCAGTGTGGAGACTGTCACGGTCTAGAGAATTGAGCCCGAATATCACGCTTGGCCGAAATCGGATGTTCTGGGTCTACAGTTCAGACTGTTAACGCCTAACTGTGACACAACGCTCTTTGACGCAAATCACACACAGATCACAAAGAGTTGTTAGCGATTGGTTGTAAAATGAACGTAAAACAAGATAAACTACATTCCTAAACATATAATCAATAAATAGACAATGTACATGTATTAGGGACTTACTGAAGAAAAATAACCTAACACAGGATTTGAACAACACACTGTTATTTCTTACGGCACCCATTGCCTAGCCCAGGGGTCGGCAACCTGCGGCTCGCGAGCCGCATGCGGCTCTTTCGATGTCAAGTTGTATCTCTTTCGATGTCAAATTGCGGCCTTCCAGTTCCATGCGCAAAAATAATAATTATATTATTTTATTTTCAAAACTCGTAGCAATCTATTAAAATCATTTATTTAAGGTTTAAATTTTTGATATGAATAAATATTATTTCGTATTTAAAGCCATTTATTTTAAATCAAAAAATCAAATTTATATACCTAATCCTAATCAAATACCATAATATTGAAACAACAATTTTAGTGGCTCTTTAAAAACTGAGAAATTTTGTAAATTATAACTTTTGGCTCTTCCGTCTCAAAAGGTTGCCGACCCCTGGCCTAGCCCAACAAAACGAGTTTAAAAAACCCCAGCCAGCTAGCCCAAAACGCGCGTATTGTTGGGCTAGGCAATGGGTGCTGTAAGAAATAAGGGTGTGTGTGGTTCGAATCATGTGCTTGGTTATTTTTGTCCCCCGAAAGTGTCTTAATACTTGTACATTGTCTATATATTGATCATATTCATTGGCCCCCTTGCTTTCCTAGGGTTCTTAAAAACATAATCGCCTCAGTGGTTACCGGGACCCAAATTTGGGGTGTAAAGAATAGAACCACTATTACCTGCCACGCATGTCGTAAGAGGCGACTAAGGAGGTTTGGCTGAAATCGGATGCATGTGTCCTAAACGTGTAGAAGTCTTATGCGTTTAGGGGCCTACCAAACCAATGTGCAACGTATACACGTTCTTGGCAAAGATCAAACATATCACAAAGAGTGATTAAAATTGGTCGTAAAGAACGAACGCAAAGAAGAAGAAGAAGAAGAAAAACATAATTCCTTATTCTCTTCAGTCCTAAACAAACGATTTTGTTGAGTTTCCAACATTTATTACGGTATATGATGTGTGAGAAGCGTCTGCCTGAATGGATTAGATAGAGCGTGGGCTTCCACTCGGGAGACTAGGACTCGAACCCTGGTACGGCCACGTTTTTTTCTGTCGGGGACATATATTAAAAAAATAATCATAACCTGGACAATGTCGTGGTGACTGCACTAGCTATACAGAAATTAGATTCCTTTTAGACTCATGTCGCCCCCTCTTCCTCCTGCCTGTCTCACACCGCCCTAAAAAGCGGTAACATAGGCAGTAAATTCATTTTCTTTTCTTTCTTGAGGTATGTGTGTTCTTTAACAGGTTGAGAACTACTGATTTAGGTAGTTGGGGTCACATTTCTATAAAACGCACGACTCTATAATGGTGTGTGTATGTGTGTATTCATAGCAAGTTTCTGAGCCTCCTTAGAATCGAAAGAAGGCGTTGGCGTGTTCGCTATAACGAAACCAGTATAGAAATATATATGGAGGTGTACTGTTAATAATAGAGATACTGCAGGGATATTTCTATAACAAGCTTGTGCGAACTAGGCCGAATAACCACAGTGAATGCTGGTGTGTTTGGTACACGTCAATTGGGTAGAAGCAGATCGATAGCTAGCGGAACAGTCGGTAGGTAATATAAGCAGGTGTGTGTGTGGAGATGGCGATAATCGATGCTCTTACAGAATTGTTAGGAGAAGATGTACATTTAGGGCAAGTGGATAGAGAAATAGACACGATAACTATGCAGACTTGATGTATAGTGGATGAATAGACAGATATTTAAATAAGCAGGAAGAATGTGGATGGGATGTGTAGATAGAGAGATAGACATTTGAGCAAGCAGACAAATTGGAAAGGGGAATGTGTAGATAGAGAGACAGACATTTGAGCAAGCAGACAGATTGGAAAGGGGAATGTGTAGATAGAGAGACAGACATTTGAGCAAGCAGACCTAATGTGAAAGGGGATGTGTAGATAGAGAGATAGACATTTGAGCAAGCAGACCGAATGTGATGTGAATGTGTAGATAGAGAGACAGACAGAATGTGAAGGGGGTATGTAAATAAATAGACATTTAGACAAGCATACCATTGTATAGTGGATAAATAGACGGAGAAATGTAAACCAGCAGACATAATATGAAGTGGATTGTGTAGATAGAGATACAGGTATTTGAACACGCAGAGAATGTATAATACATATATATATATAGAGAGTATTTTTTCAACTGGACAAAGGATACACGAAGTTTTAACTAGGGATCGGACTTCTGACCAGGCAAAATACTATTACTCATCTGGAGGTCTGACTCTAATCCCCTTCAAATTACTCTCCTTTAGACTATACATACCTCTCCCAGCAGTCAAGACATTGTTGGAAACATTTTAGATAGACTTCTTTGAGAATTAAATACAGCTTGGCTATTGTGTTCGCCTTTTTTGTTATTGGTTACTAAACTGATGTCATTGCACTCCGGGGAGACACATAGGTGCTCAGTCTCCCCCAACAGATATCGAAGACTATGCATATTGATGGTTCCTGTGGCTCGCTGATTAAACACACTCCTCACTCTGCCCCTCAGGAATCCAGTTCTACTTGTACAACGGGTAACTCCAAACTGCTTAAATAGTTGGATCGATTCAACATCTATTTTAGTACCCTCATCCAACAGGCAGTCGCAAAGAGACAGAAGAACATCCCCCTTATCCATCTCCAACTCCCCAACTGTGTTCAGCATAATGTCTTCTAAATACTCAAATTGTTCCCATTCGTATATACGTATCTTCACATACAAACCAACTGAATTCAGATGTTCCAATCAGATTAGAAACTTCAACAGCGAGGATTGCTTATGATATGACGATAGATATGATCTACATATAATTATTCAGAAAATATGCTAATTCTGTCGTACATCGAGAATAATAAATAGATGGTGATGTTTGATTTTACAACATTGTTTGTCACATTCTTCTCTCTCTCTCTCTCTCTCTCTCTCCCGTCCGAATGACGCATGCATCTACCTATTTCATCAAAAGGGAGGGGGAGGGGTTTAAAGCCGAAGGATTGACTTCATTGCGCTGTCTTTTACTCCATATAGCTCATTACATCTCCACAAAAATGACACGTCACCTGTCGAGAGTGTTGCACAAAGTACAAACTCCGTAGCTCTAGAAAAAAATTCTGGTGGTCTCTGAGAAAAAAAAATGCACTCGTGAACAGAACGGCGTGGTCCGGATTCGAACCTTCGATTCGAAAGGTAAATGGCTAAACCACTTAACCAAAGTATTAGGGCTTCCGGAAAAAACCCACAAATGACTACAGGATTAAAACTACAAACCCTTATTTTTTACGGTGCCCATTGCATATCTCTACAATACAAACGTTTTCCAAACACAAACCAGCTAGCCCTTCAATAAAAACAGCTTTGCTGAGGAGTAAAAGTAAGTAAAGGAACCCTTTCATACCTCGTGGTATATAGGTCAATACAGTGTTAGGCCTGTATTATTCATTGACCGTCGTCACACGATGGGTGATGTGGTCAGCATCACGCCGGCCGCCTTTACTTTCCCAGAGCATATCTGGTGCCCAGTTGAGGCTGGGTCGACCTGAGAGCCGTCACGGTCGGAAAAATTCCACGCGCATTGCGGGAGCTGAACCCAGACCACCAGCCTTGAGAAGCGAGTTCACTAACAACTACGCTACAGCGGCAGTATCTCTCATAAACGCGCTTCATCTGTTGAGAAACGGTACTGAGTGTAGTAGAGACCAGAGCAGTGTTGACTTGGTCCTGACCAGGATATAAGATTCTTCGTCTACAAGAAGTAATATTGACACTGCTACAAACACCACATTGGGGGCGCGGGGGCGCTGGTGACTATTATTACACCTGACGTGTTTGTCGAGGCCATTTCATGATTTGTTGACAGTAGTAACCGTGTTAAACAAGAAGACAAATAACGTGTATGATGTATGGTTGAGTGGATAGACATACATGAGAGCGGTTAGATTTAGAACATTTAGTTAAACAAGATGACAACGTATGATATATGGTTGAGTGGCTAGACATGCATGAGAACGAACGGTTAGATTTAGAACATTTAGTTAAACAAGATGTTGGAGAGAAGTAGATAAGAACAACTAAACCGATAGTCAAACGTATAAATGGATTAACAATACGGATAGTGATGTAGGTTGATCTCTATATATATATATATATATATATATATATATATATATATATATATATGATAGATAGATAGATAGGTATATTTATAGATAGGTAGGTAGGAAGACTTATATATATATATATATATATTTTTTGTGTGGATCCAGAAGCACTTGAGCTGAAAGCTCTTCGGCTCGGTGTCATGGACATCGTAACCCTTCGGTTCGGTGCCACGAACACCGTAAGTCTGGGGAATCTGTGGCTTTTCTGCCAGTCCGCGGAGTTGAACCCGCTCTTACAGAGGACTAGTCACCCGTAGTCCAACGCGCTACGAACACGCTGGGCTAGACTGATAGATATGTAGATAGGCATATAGATATGTAAATAGATAGATAGATAGGTAGGTAGATAGGTACTAGACTAGATAGGTATATAGATTTGTAGATAGACATAAATATAATGCTGGGTAGGCAGACATATATCGCTTTATAAATAGATTATACAAAGATGCAGATATATCTATATTTGTAGAAAGAGAGATATCTATATAAAGACTTTCAGATAGATTGGGAGATATATATGTATATTGGTAGACACAAGAAACATAAAACATGACACTGGAGGAGGCGGGAGAACTTGCCGAGAGACAGATCGTTTATTGAGGCAGGCTGTGATAAAAGCGACGTTCCAGCAAGGGGCATGTTACTACTTGAGATGTATAGAGTGATACAGATATAGAGAGATGCAGATATAGAGAGATGCAGATATAGAGAGATGCAGATATAGAGAGATGCAGATAACATGGATACACAGACATATAACGATACGGAGTTGGAGAAATCCTTATAGATACACAAACAGATAGAAAGATATTAATTTTACTACGAACGATCTATATCGATCACTTGTTAACCACATCGACCACTTGTTAACCACATCGACCACTTGTTAACCACATCGACCACTTGTTAACCACTCTGTGTGATTTGTATGGGATCTAAACCTAAGAGTGATTTTACGTTGTGCCAGTTATGCGCCTATAAGTAGGCCAGAAAATCGATTTCTGCGATGCTTTTTTATTTACTAGGGTAGCTTCCATAGGTCCTACATCAGTCTCCTCTTACGACATGCCTTGTAGGTCGCAATGGTGCAATTCTTTGCTTCCCTTTGCGGGTCCCGGCACCACACAGGCGAGGAAGATACAGAGATACTGGTTAGATGGGCATGTAGATATAGATCATAGATTCCCACACTTTTCACTCCCCGCCCACTTTGCACAACATAAACTTTGTAACGCCCCCTCCCCATTATAACAGTTTGCCAACGCCCCCTCCCCATATATATATATATATATATATATATATATATATGCATATATACATGCTCTATTTTCACTTTGACATAGAATATTGATATATATTTCTGTCATATATGGTCAATTTTCAAATGATTATATGCATGAAATAGAAAATTGATGTAAAATGGATCGTGTAAGATGGGCATAAGATGAATTAAAATGCAGAATTCAAATTTTAAATGATTTTTCAATAGCAAAATCTAGAAAAATCTTCCCCTTCCCCGGGCCAATGCTTCTGAACCCACCATCGCCCCCTGGAAAGCTTCAGCGCCCATAGAGGAGTGGTACCGCCCACTTTGGGAAACGCTGATATAGATCGAAATAGAGTAATAAAGATACATAGATGAATAAACAGGTGAATGCACGCACACATCTGTGTGGGCAAGTAGAATATACTAAACACACAGGCTATACAGCTCATATTATGAACAGATTGGCTGACTGATTGATTTTTTTCTGAAGCCAAATATCGAACACTACGCATCTAGTATTTTGTCCGACGCGTCATATATCTAAAAATAGTAACTAACATAATCTTATACGTAATTGGTTTATAGTGAGGTAGTATTGTCAAGAAAGTACGCATCCGACATGGATTCTTCCCTTCCATACTGTTGATTAATTACCCTCATAACTTCATTGCATGTTGTATTCATGTTCGTTATTAATTCAGACACGAATACACACAATACAGGCGTGTAATATCTACGTGTTCGGTGTAGACGACACACATTTGTCCGCCCTAGAAGCGGTGATGTTTAATGTTTCCATGGTTGCTTGTTTATTGCCGATTCATGATAGCTGTTGTCCCCATACTTTAGACTGCCAGACCGGATATATCAACATGACATTAATATTAATAGCCATAATGTCAACTTTCTTTAGCTCGTTCTTTTTATTATCTTTTTAAAATTTCAAGTCGATATGGATTGATTGATTGATTGACCGCCCGAATGGTTACCGAGCCCAAATTTGGGGTGTAAAAAATAGAACCACTGTTACCTGCCACGCATGTCGTAAGAGGCGACTAAGGAGGTTTGACTGAAATCGGATGCACATGTCCTAAACGTCTATCCGTTTAGGGGCCTATCAAACCAATGTGCAACGTATACACGTTCTTGGCAAAGATCCAACATATCACAAAGAGTGATTAAAATTGGTTGTAAAGAACGAACGCAAAGAAGAAGATTTACTACAAAACTGGCAGTAACTGTCGTTCTCCGCTTAACTTGTCTTGTAACCACTCGGGCGATAGTAGTAAGTAATAAATAAACTTTCAGCCATTTTTCTGTTCGCCTGCTACGATTTCAGACGTAGTCACGGGGCGAAATAAAGCCATGCTTACTGATTTTTGCTTGAAGACTTGCTTTACTTAACACGTGTCCCTATCGATTCAGGCGAGCCTTACTTTGACTTCAGAGATACTTGTAATTTCGATCTCAAGTAAAGAATTAAGATCTCTCTTAGTCCAACCCTGTACCATGTATGCATCGATCATTTTTTTTTACCCGAGCTGGCCTCAAACCTCGAAATTTCTTAGTTACTCGTAAATCGGGACATATCCTTTACAGGACCTAGCCACCAACGACAGTTAACGAGTCGTCGATTTTCTAGGCACCACTTATATACTTTCATTATTTCACCATTGCTTTCTGAACGATGAGGTCTATTTTTATCGTTTGTAAAAATCCAAGTGAACTAATTTGTTTCCAAACTTGCCCGCCGCGGAGTTGTGATCGAGCTCACTACCGCTTAAGTTACAGACGTGGTCACTAGCGGAAAGTATTACCAACTTAGCTAACGGCTACCTGTACCTTTGAGTCATATGAGTTAGAAGCTTAATAGCTACACATATCGTCCCTCACTCCGTTCCCTCTATTGCTATCATGCCCTATACGATCGCTCCCTGTGCCTAAAACATCTTAACAGTTATATCAATATATAACAAAAATAAAGATACGCTACATGTCTTGGTTGAACTGGTTCGGAATGAAAGCCTTATGTGTCAGGTGTGTGCTAGTTGGCAAAAATGACGCGTGCGTCACTCTTTTCATCTCGGAAATGTGTGTCGCCTGGACTTGTGTCACTGTTGTTGCTAGGTAACGTATTCTATATAGTTGACGAAATAGTGTGATAGTTAGCTCTCCCATACTATTGGAATTTGGGGGTGGGGTCCAGCCAATGGATAGAGCCAGAGCCAACTATAAACTTATGGGCCTTTGGACTCAGGTAAGAATTATGGGAAATCAGATCCCAACTACACCACATGACCTCGCATTCCAGTATTGGTGTATATAGACGAATTCGTTTTAAAATCAACACAAAATGCTAGCTCGAAGTTATATTATGCAACAAGTTAAGTTTAACAATAAGGAATATCAATATTATAAATATTTTTCACCAATAAATAATCATAGACTCACAGAATTGAGTAAAATTGCAAAAAAACTTGCATTGTTCTATCAAACCTCTAAATTTTCCGGCCCCCTTTTCTGATCTAGGCCAGGGAGCCCCGAGTCAGTTGTCTGGCCTAGTTATCTAGAGTTGGCTGTGATATGGCTGACATTCTGAACCCCCTTGCAGAGTGTGGTCGTAAAAGGGACTGCTATCCGCTAAACCAATCGACATCAATGGCTAGATTGCAAGAGCTTGGATTGAAGATTTAGCTGCCAGAAAAGAACAGCACAACTATTATATGAGTAGGCTCATCAATCAACATCGAACTGGTACTGTTAGTCAATGTACGCTGTTGACGATACTGCGAAAGAGATCGGAGCAATTATGGATATGTCCCAAGTGCTATGAAGATAATTCAAATTGAAACATAAAGAAGTAATTGCATGAAGAATATGGAAGAAAGATGTGATAGAGGAATTGGAAATGGCTGCATCCAATGCAGGACATGCATACGATAGAGATATTTAGGAAGACTATCGTGAGAGCAGAGTTCTGTAATGGAAGCGCAGTATACGTGTATATATACATATATGTGTTTTTAATGAAAAGTAGCCCGTATATCATTGGTAGAGAAGAGAACAAATAGGTTTATCCAGAAAGAACTCAAAATTAAAGAAAACTGACCAATGCTTTAACCCTTTCGCTGCTACATACTTTCTGAAGGCTGAGCTAAAAATAACTACTCTTTGTTTCTAGGTCACAAACGTGAATGTACGCCGATAGTAGTGACAATATAAATGCATAATGTGTTAACACGTCTTTAGCCCACAGAGGAGAGATAATAACAGACGTGTTAATGCGTCTTTAGAAGTGAATGGGAAAAAACGTATATATACGTCCTTAGCAGATAAAGAAAAAAGAAAAGAAAACATGAGAAACTTGAAGAACGCTCCATATCGACAACCTGTTAAACCACTCTTTGTGATTTGTTTGTGATCTGAGCCTAAGTGCGATTGTACGCTGTGTCAGTTATGCGCTTATAAGTAGGCCAGCACATCCGATTTCTGCGAGCTTTTTATTTACTAGGGTAGTTTCCTTATGCCCCTACTTTAATCGCCTCTTACGACATGCCATGTATGTCGCAGTGTTATTATTATTTTCTTCCCATGGGGTCCCCCGCAACACACGGACGACTTTGGATATATAAAAAAACACGAGGGGTTGGAGTATACCATCCCGGCAAAGGGGAGAAGAGGAAAACCACAGAGAAGATGGATTCAGGATGTAACTAACAATTTGAGCATGCTGGCTGCAGTGACAAGACATTTGTCATATGAAAGATATAAATTCCGAAGTACTGTTAGGCTGATAAAGTTCTGCTCAGGTCAAGCTATGTGATGATGAATGGACACGCAGCTGAATAAATTAATCAATAAAGTGATACTTTCTTCTTCTTCTGCGTTCACACTAGATTGAGATTTCAGATTCTCTAATAAAGGTCACAGTCTGCATTAGATTGTGAGCCACGCCATACTGTTTGTCTTTGACGCTGGTATGGTTGGTTCAACATTGTTCTTTCGTGGTTACATCTTTGAGGCAGAGCGGCGACCGTAGAATCCGTTATCCCATTCCTCATTGTGAGGGGTCGGTGCACCCATTTCTGCAAGCATTTGTTTCGGGTTAGCCTTCCCTAATATTTTCAACTATAAATCATCATAACTAGTAGGTAGTGTACTATAAACATATCTTTGTAAGCATATCTGATAGCTTTGTCGCTGAGGTCAAGGTTAGCATGTGTTTATTTCATTTCAAGAAGTCACCTTTGAAGTCTTCTCATCACGTAGTAAATAAACGAAGGCCAATGATAATCTGTCTACAAGATGTTTCTACGGGATTTGATCGGGGGGTCATAGTTCATTTTTGAGCGTGACTGCTTTGTAGTAACATCAGGATTTAGATGTCATAAAATGTATACATTCTCAAATAAAGACAAGTGCAGTTTTACATTTAGAAATGGCTCAAATACTAATAAAAACTGTTATAATAAGGAGAAGATGGAGATATGTTGGACATACCTTGAGAATAAATGATCAAAGAATACCAAAAACAGACATTGAAGTGGGAGACAAAGGGTTCAAGAAAGAGAGGACGCTCTAGGGAAACCTTAAAACGAACTATGCTGAGAGAGGCAAAAAATATGGGACTTAACTCTATGAAAGAGATTGAGCGAGTTGCCTAGGACAGATCGGTATGGAGAAATAACTTGCAGGCCCCATGTAACATATAACGATACAGGAAGAATATATATATATATATATATAATGGCTCAAATAGACGAATGTGGTTTTATATTGAATAATGGCTCAGTATTTTTATTTTCGCTAGTCGTTATTAGTAGCAATTTTGATAATGAAAAGCAAAATTATCCACAACGAAATATTAAAACACAAAGTAAGGTAGTTTTACAAAGTACAGATGTATGCTGAGTCGACGTCTCCACTAAAAGATCTGTATCAAGCAAATGCGCACTAAGAACACACACACACAAAATCCCCAGCACAACAACGATGACCATATAAGTAAACAATAAGCATAGTGTCACGTGTAGGTCAGTAAAATGTCTTTAAAAAAACTCGTTACTGCCTGTAGTACCGCTTTTTATGGCGGTGTAGGACAGGTAGGACGAAAGCCTGAGGATTTTAATGGCCGCATGGCTAGTGCAGTCGTCGTGAAGCTGTTCAGGTTATGATTTTTCATTGATGCCCACAACAGATATAAATCCCCTGCTTTACTGTGAATTGAACACGGGTCTCCCTGGTGGGAGCCACGCTCTAATCTATTCGATCAGACGCTCCTCTGGAAAAGTGTTACTATAGTCTTACCCATTATCGATATCATTAACAGCACATCACTATACTGGGCCCTCACTAAGTATAATCTTGAGAACCCCTGTTTTAGAGGTCATCATATGCAGGTAATCGTATGACTGTGATCCCTGAACACGCCACCGTTTATTTCGATATCTAGCTTTATTCACTTCATTAAGTTACACAAGTACTGGTGTATGTATACAAGTCAATGGTTTCTAATGGCACACACACACACACGCAGACCGTTAACATAACCTGATCCACGGGAGGTCAAAGCTTAATGGATAGAACAGTGGCGGTTACAAGGTAGGGTCTTCTCTCAGACCGTTAACATAACCTGATCCACGGGAGGTCAAAGCTTAATGGATAGAAGAGTGGCGGTTACAAGGTAGGGTCTTCTCTATTTAATTGATGCTCTGCAATTTGAATGCGCGTGATTGAATGTATGGTATCCAACCTATATGTAACTCAGTAAATGTTTACTCTGAACGTATGTAGCATATATTTGATGGGTGTTTGAAAACAAAAGACGCACATTAGGCTAAACATGTTGTAAAAGTAGTGGACCAGTTGCGACCACAGTTGTTTAGTAATACAAATACATTTTACACCTATGGCTCTCGAGTGGTTACCGGGACCAAAATTTGGGGTGTAAAGAATAGAACCACTGTTACCTGCCACGCATGTCGTAAGAGACGACTAAGGAGGTTTGGCTGAAATCGGATGCACATGTCCTAAACGTGTTGAAGTCTATTCGTTTAGGGGCCTACCAAACCAATTTGCAACGTATACACGTTCTTGGCAAAGATCAAACATATCACAAAGAGTGATTAAAATTGGTCGTAAAGAACGAACGCAAAGAAGAAGACACCTATGTAATTCTTCTTCTTCTTTTGTTCTGTCTAGTATAATCAATTATAAACCACTCTCTGTCGGTGGTCGCTGTGGGCGTGGAGGTTAGGTGCTCGCCTCTCGTTTCAAAGGTACTCGATTAGCTCCCTGGTGCAGACATCGGCATATTTTTTCAGAGGTCCCTGATCACAGTGTAGGTTAGATCGAGTTCCTAGTCCTACCGGAGACGGACGATAAAACGCGGGCCATTTGTTCAAATTGAGCACGTAAAAGAACCCTTGGCAGTTCAAAATCGAGAAGAGTGGGCTGTAAAACTGCTGCCCGGGGACAATTCGTTAGAAAGATTACAAAATACAATTCCTACTAAATATATTTTTTATCATCTTCAAAATTACACCCAGGACCCTCGTCAGTGCTACGGAGTTCGTGCACTGCCGTTGAGATCTTCATGTGTAAGAAAGAGATCGGAGCACACGTGTCTACTCACCGAAGTGCAATGACGATGAGCAATCAATTGATCAATCAATCAATAAACCACCCACTGCTATGATTTTGTACATGGATCGTGTGGGCCGTTTGAGCACAAGAATATTGTTATATTTACAACAAAGCTGCGATGTTTGAGCCTTTCGGACCAACACATCCGATTTCGTCATGCAATTTTTGTTCGGATTTGCACTTGGTTAGATTTGGTAAAAATAAAATTTATAACCTTTTTAAAATATCAAATTTTGCAACGGCCGCGGATTTACAGCCTGCTATTTTCGATTATCATATATATATGTCTGGTTTTTTACGTGATAAGTTTGAGTACGGGCTTACGTTTTATCGTCTTTCGTAGGCAAATACAGCCTACTCACTGGTCCTAGATGAGAACAAGGAGTTTTTTTTTGCAAGAACACCAGAGGAAGCAACGGAAGTAACGAATATGATCAGCAAATAAACATGGTACAGGTATTAAGAGCTTCGAAAAAACAAATAGACAAACACAGGATTCGAACCATTTACCCTCATTTCTTACGATACCCATCGCCTAGCCTAGCAATACGGGCATTCTAATAAAAATGACTCACGGGGAGTGTCTTTCTCAAACGCTTCGTTACAACTAGACACATAATAATCAGGTAAGGTTCGATCGAACAGTGGTTGCACAAACACATGCTATAAGCTTGTTGGGCTTGTATATATTTGAGACGGGACAATATAATACATACACACGTGTATACACATATAACCAACATGCATACATCATTCAAAGTTGCTTCAAATTTATTACAAGATAAGTGGTTCGAATCCTGTATTTGTTTTTTCGGAAGCTCTTAATACCTGTACACTGTTTATTTGTTGATCACTGGTCCTAGCAATAATCTACTCCAGTGCTGTCCAACTTTGTTATATATTGAGGCACATCTGACAGATGGTTGGGGAGGCGCAGGAGTTATGTGACAATTACAATACTATTACTACCAATAATAATAAAAAGGTTGTATTAGTATAGTTGAGTGGCGGATTCGTTTTCCCATTGAAAGAACAAAGGGGTTGGTTCGGTGCAGTAGAATGCTTACAAAATGAAATAAAACTGCAAAACTGGGAAGATCGTTTTCATGTGAGTGCTATGAAAAGATAAAACAAAACTGCAAAACTGGGAAGATCGTTTTCATGTGAGTGCTGTGAAAAGATAAAACAAAACTGCAAAACTGGGAAGATCGTTTTCATGTGAGTGCTGTGAAAAGATAAAACAAAACTGCAAAACTGGGAAGATCGTTTTCATATGAGTGCTATGAAAAGATAAAACAAAGCTGCAAAACTGGGAAGATTGTTTTCATGTAAGTGCTATGAAAAGACTGAAAAATACTCTTTTCTTGAAATTTGATTAATTGTTAAAATCAGCATAGTAAAATAGGTCGCCACGAATGTATGATATGGTCGAGGTGGTGGCTGTCTACTGACTGGTCCTGTCAATATGTTTGATATAAACATATAAGCTTCCAGCGTTTCCGCTCCCTTAAAAGGACACTATAGAGTTCAAACTCCAAACCACATGGTGGTGACAAAAACAACACGTTTGAAATTGTGAATATCATCCGTATCTGGAACAATCTCACAGTGTCAGACACAGTGGCAAAGCATGCTTATATCTTCTGTTCAGATCATACACAATCTGTGGTGCGGTTGAGAAATGATCAATAGAGAGTGAACGACATTCAATGCGAGAAAGAGTGCAAGATGTCTGGGACCGTCAGGTCAGACAAACTCAAGGATTACTTTAGGTCGAAATTCGGATGTGCATTCATACATGTCATAGGGGCCTGAACACGAGATCGCAGCGTACTCACGTTCTCGGCGCACACCACACAGAGTGATTCACAATTCTTCTTCTTCGAACGCTCCATATCGACCACTTGTTAAACCACTCTTTCTGATTTGTATGTGATCTGAGCGTAAGAGCGATTTACTTTGTGCCAGATATGCGCTACAAGTAGGTCAGCACATCCGACTTATGCAACGCTTTTTATTTACAACGTTGGCTGTTTTCGATCCATAAGTACTTGAGGTTTCAGCTCTTCGGCTCGGTGCCATGGACATCATAACACTTCGGTTCGGTGCCACGAACACCGTAAATCTGGAGAACCTGCGGCTTTTCTGCCAGCCCACGAAATTGAACCGCACTCACAAAGGGCTTGTTATCCGTCGTCCAACGCGCTACGAACACGCTGGGCAGGCGGCTTTTCTAGACCCCTACCTCAGTCGCCTCTAACGACATGCCTTATATGTTGCAGTGTTACTATTCTTTACTTCCCTTGCAAGTCCCGGAAACACACATGCGGAATGATTAAATTGATAGGAACAAACACAAAGAAGAAAATTGAATAAATGACTATTCAAATATTGTGCTTGTTTGTTTCTTCCTTTGTTGTGATTTGTTCAGACATTGCACTCTGCTTTTAACTACACCATATTTTAAAAAAAAGTTCAATTCATGTTAAGTAACATTTAAGTATTCTTGATGCTAGGTAAGCACGTTTCATTTGTATATTTTTGTGGGGAGCGCATTATGAGTTTCTCGACATCAAAAAAGAATCGTCACACATGTGCTTGCACAGATGTGGAGATAGTTAAACCAAGTACCTTAACTTCAAACTATAATTGCTATAAGTTTTACCACTGTTAAAACAAAAAAACACTATTGGTATATGAAGTTATGCATAAACATGATATCCCACACCAGTTGTTAGCATAACACATGCTGGTGACTTTGTGACAGTGATGATTAGGACATGGTATGGTAGTGTTTCACCTTATCAGGAATTGCACAATAATGGTTGCCTGCTATAAGAAAGTGTGCCCCTTGTCCACGACCAGGATTATTGCCCTCGTACTGCCGTCCGATAGCGCGAACGAATCTTTAAATGTGCTGAGCGCGTCGTGTGGGCGAGAGAAGAGGTAGTAGGCAGTTGTATTACTGGCTGTGTCAATGACCTATTTAACTCTGATTTCAATACCCGCCGCTGTGCTGGCTGCCAAAGGGCAGTTAACCATAATATGATTTAAACATCAAATTCAGTGTACACATTGTAGGTTGGCTGTAATGTATTCTTCTTCTTGTCCATGCAGGTAAGCAATGATACATTTCTATATTCATCTGTTCTTGTTACTTTACTATTTATATTAATCTCCTTCAGTATTTCTGTCCAAATATTTCCAACCCGTGTCACTGCATGCACACAATATTTGATACATATAACTTTCATAACTTATAATTTCATTCATGGGGGATACTGATAGTCATAGTAGCCTATCTATGGACCTGCTTTAGTTTATTTTACTTTCACGAAGTTCGTGACACAATAAAACACACACGTGTAGATATGAGAATGCATACAAACAGTTAAAGTAAGAAAACCACGTGTCGAGCAAACATCATTGTTGACCCGTCACTATTCACCTGCTGTCAATGTCGTAGTCACGTGTTCTGAAGAGGGCAGACAGAGATTGTGGTATCAGGCACTCATATTATTTTGGTGAACTTCTAGTAGGCAAAACTTAAGAGAGTCTTGATTACAAGGTTGCCATGACATACCAAAACCAGTCGGTACACCATCTAGGATACAAACAGCATACTAGCAATGTTAGTGTATTATCATTTTTTACTAGTATTATTTAATTATTATAATAATTCCTCTCGTACCGTTATACGGATTATACGTTACATAGGGCTTGCAAGCAGTTTCCCATACCGCTCTATCCTGGGCAACTCGCTCAATCTCCTCCATGGAACTGAGACCGATATTTCCTGCCTCTCTCAGCAAAGTTCGTTTCAGGGCCTCCTTACTTAGGTAGACCTCTCTTTCTTAAACCCTTTGCATCCCACTTCAATGCCTGCTTTGATATTCGTTATTATTATATTCGTAGCAA
This sequence comes from Arion vulgaris, assembly GCA_020796225.1. Taxonomy (NCBI): domain Eukaryota; kingdom Metazoa; phylum Mollusca; class Gastropoda; order Stylommatophora; family Arionidae; genus Arion; species Arion vulgaris. The sequence goes on along the minus strand of CM036763.1, from coordinate 60,090,388 downwards.
TTATTATATTGCTACATATTAATTATTGTTTGCGCATATTACTATTAGTATAGTATTGTTATTAGTCGTGTATATTATTATTATTACAGTTTGCATTACACATGTGACATTTTGTGATTGTGATATTATTTTGTAGTATTAACCATTATACAATTTACTTACTACTATCATAGTAACTTTAGTAACTATGTAGCATTATTATTGTTAGGGGGTCCAAATTTTATATTCATATTGTTAGTAGTAGGTCACATTAATGATTATTAAATTATTATTAGTGTGACATTACACATTATTTACTCATCATCATCAAGGTGTGTGTCCTTTATAGGACGCTGTTCTCTTTGCAGCGCATCTGAAATTCACTCCGTTGTCTCTAGCCAGTTCACCCACTTCGTCGATGCATGGTGTCTGTAATATCTTGTAGCTATCTTCTTCTTGGTATGCCTCTGCATCCTGGGACCCTGCCCTCTAATATTGTTCTCTCCAGGCCGTCGTGACGCTTGATGTGACCAAAGTATCTAATTTTTCAGTATAGTATGTGTTGTTTATCAGCCAATTCTCTTTAACATTCAGTTCTTTCAGGCCATCAGTGTTCTTTCTTTTTTCTGTCCCTTGTATTCATCATATCTTTCTTACTACATATTCATATTTATTAAGTACTACTACACATTACTATTTTAGTATTTAGTGCTGCAACACATTAAGTGCTACTTACTATTTGGCACTACTGCACATTATTATTAAGTACTAGTGCTGCTACACATTATTATTATTAAGCACTAGTGCTGTTACACATTAAGTACTAGTGCTGCTACACATTACTATTAAGTACTTACTACTACACATCGTTATTATTTAGTACTACTATACATTACTATTTAGCACTATACACCATACTATTTAATTGACCTGTGCACTAGTTCTATCCTGTTTGATACGTTGACTATATTCAGTTTATTTTACCAATGTATCAACTAACTATAAAGTACATATATTTAACTCTGTTCACTTGTTATATTTAGATATCAATAACTTATGCAACATTTCTGATATAAGTAGAACATTTTGTTCTTAACATGCCACAGTAGCCTTCTAGTCATTTCTGATATAAGTAGAACATTTTGTTCTTAACATGCCACAGTAGCCTTCTAGTCATTTCTGATTAAGCTGTTCAATCTATATAAATACAGACTAAGGTCAGACATTATCTGATATGTGACTGCTCCTATATGTGTCATAAACAGGGCTGTGCACTTGAGGTCTTCACCGGTCCCCCATAGAGTTGTTCCTGTTGGTCAGATCTCCATTCTCAGGCCGGGTCAGTTTTGCAAGATGTTCTCTAGGGACTGCTTTGATGCTCCACAGGTGCAGGCAGCACAGACCCATTCTATGGAGGTGTGCTCTGAAACCACAGTGTCCTATTCTAAGTCTGAAGACTTGTGGTCTGCACTTTTCTGTTTAATGTATTTATGTTGTCATGCTCTGGGCTGTATCCTCCATTTGTTTTTCTCCGCATCATTTTTCTGGATTGTTTCAGGTGAGTCTTTGCATCTGTAAAGCTTATTTTCTAATTAAGTTGCTTAATATTTGGATTTAATGTAGAGTATATAAACTATGTAAACTGTTCATGAATCAGTTATATTCTAGCCATGGCCTCTGATAACATAAGGCCGGCGGGCTCAGGTAAAGAGTCTAGGAAATAAGACCACAACCATTGCATGGACTCATAGAATTAAGTAAAATTACAAAAAAGCTTACAGTGCTCTATCAAACATACAAAAATCAGCCCCCATTAAACAGGAATTATGGTTTTCCCGTCTGAGCTAGTCAGCCATATGCTGCAGGGGGCAACGGTCAAACACATTCTGTTCTGTCAATCTGACCATCCTCGCAGTAATCAGATACTTAATTATTTGATTTTAAAAAGTTTAATAAAAGTTAAATGTAATCAGAACATAAGTTTTACTTACTTTTTGACGGAGAGTTTTCATTTAGTCCGTGTAGTCTTGTCACATGAGCACTAACAAATAACATGTTTGTTCTTTTGAACCAAATTAACCATGGTCTGTGCATTTTGCACAGAGAATGTGAGTATATTGCACATCTGTGAGACCCCAATGGTCTGTAGGACATGCATATTATATATTTTTACAAAAACAAAGTTCTGTTGTCCTCACAAATCCATGTACACACTTTTATTAACACACAAGTCCATTTACACACTTCAATGTTAGCAAAACTAATAATGCAGTTACATCTACATCAACTTATAATATAAATTGTACAGTCCAACCACTACCATAAATACTAACATCACAACATGTACATTTCATTCAATGACCAACATAATCACATCATCACCAACATATTGCCATTCATGATATTACCACTCACATGACATTAGCATAGTCCCACTGACATAATCATCAATTCTGCAGTTAAAACCAATGTATAATACATTTCATTTTGATCCCCATTGCTTACACAACACAACAGACTTCAAACATATCAATATGGCAACCATATCAAGTTGTATCCCGCCTCTCCAAGTATAAGTCAGAACAGATAAATTATTAAGTTGGATAATTCAGCAGCGATATTAAGCGTGCAGGCAATCGTTCGTATTGATTTTGAATGGCATAATCCTTAGAGAGAACTTGGCCCGTTTTTCACGTAACACGCTTACAATAGAACTTGGCTCTTACGTGTTTCTTTTGTAGCATAGTAGCATATATACCTCTGACCTCAAGTTGGAGAAGGCACGTCTGTAAAAGAGGGGGCGCTGATAAAAAGGAAAGCAACATTTACGCAAAAATCAGTAAGACGCGCCATACAAGTCGGCCTGAATTCATAGCAGACGAATAAAGAAAAAAAAAAGTCACATATATCACAATGTCCTGTTGCAGACCACATGTTGTAGAGTGCCTGCCATTTCACAATTCTAGAACCCCAGTATGCAGGAGGTATGTGGACCAATTCATGTCCTCACTTGTGGGACGCCGAAGCGGGAGCAGAACCCCATAGAAAGGAATCCGTTTGTGCATGATTCGGACATCGAACACCTAACTCATTGCTCTAATTCGTCAGATATATATTTAATTATTTACTTAGTCGCTCCTCTTCTCTCCAGGATTGTAGAGGTTTGTCACAGACAATGCCAGATTGCTATATCGGCTATTTGACAGTCCAGTCCACTATCAAGCGAGGACTGTAGAGTGTTTTTTTCCGATCACTGGGTCGTCCTGGGCGCACTGATTCTTGGTCTCCCATGTTTGTGGTGGTGGTCAACTCTCAAATTTTGCCTACATGTCCAAACCACTACAGTTGTGACTATTCTACTCAGATTTGTAGGATCTGGGTTTTAAGATCCATTTCATATTGCCTGACTGCGAACTTTGTCCCTGCTTGTCACTTGTAACCATTTTTCTTAAATATATCACATTTTTGAGGTTTGAAGATTGGTTGTAGTCGCCATTGAAGAGAAACTCAGGGATGGGCTTAAAGGCAAGAGAAACTAGTGCAAACTTGCCAAATGACCAGATATGTATATGGTAGAGTAGAAGCTAGTGGAAGCATGCAACCTCTTTTCTCTGACAATGTCTCCAAAACAGTTGTATTATGTCAGGGAGGTAAGACATCAAACATCACTTTAAATGGCGACCATCTAACACCAGTGCAAAAATTCTGCTATCTTGGGTCCACGGTCACTGCCAGCCTTTCTCTTGACGAGGAAATCAACGCTCGTATAAGGAGTGCCGCTACTACATTCGGCAAACTATCAAAGCGAGCGTGGGACAACAAAAATTGACATTGCAGACGAAAACTCAAATATATCGAGCCTGTGTTAATTAGTTCTTTACTATATGGCTCAGAAACATGGACAGCCTACTCAAGACACGAGAGGAGACTTAACATCTTTCACCTTCGATGTCTCCGCAAGATTATGAACATCAGGTGGTACGACAAGATAACCAATACTGAAGTACTACAACGTGCAAATCTGCCTTCCATCATGGGCATGCTCAGCAGTAGACGACTAAGATGGTTGGGACATGTGAGAAGAATGGAAACTTATCGCATACCAAAACAAATGTTGTTCTGTGAACTTTCGGAGGGAAGAGGCACCAGGGCAGACCACTGCTCAGATATAAAGATGTCTGCAAAACCTCAATGAAAAACTTTTCTATAGATCCCAGCACATGGGAGGGACTAGCTGATGACAGAGTTGTGTGGAAAGCCAAATTACGGAAGGGCGCAGAGTCTTTTGAGAAGAGACTTATGTACGAGCTGAACAACAAGAGAGAAAAGCGAAAACTCAGAAGTTGTCACAGTAAAACACTTGCCTACTGACCGTCTGTAAAGATGAAAAGGGCCATACATACAGAAGCTAGTGGTGAAATACAAAGCTAAACAGATGATTTGGGATTCAATTATACTTGTTTTCAATACTTGTAGTAGACCTCCGGGTGGCGTATGTGGCTTAGGGGATAGTCACTCGGTCTATTAACCCCAACGTTCTGAGTTCGAATCACGCTGCGGACAGTTTGGTTGCAAATTGTTTCGCGTGAATTTTTACAAAGGACGATGACACCACCCGTTCAGAAAGCAATGGCAAACTACTGAACGTAATAATGCCTAGAAAATCACAAACAGCGTTAAAAAGTTATACGTTACATAGGGCCTGCAAGTAATTTCTCCATACCGTTCTATCCTGGGCAGCTCGCTCAATCTCCTGCATGGAACTGAGACCGATATTTCCTGCCTCTGTCAGCAAAGTTCGTTTCAGGGTCTCCTTAGGTCGACCTCTCTTCTTGAACCCTTTGCATCCCACTTCAATGCCTGCATTGATATTCGTTGATTATTTCTCCTCAAAGTGTTCCCAACATATCTCCATCTTCTCTTTCTTATAACAGTTGTCACTAGTGGTTGACCAGACATATCTCTAATTTCATCACTTTTCCTGAATTCATTCCATTTTATATTCTTCTTCGAACGCTTGATATCGACCACTTGTTAACCACGGTGTGTGTGTTGTGTGCGTGATCTAAACAGGACCGTGAGGTATATTTACTAAATATGATGCAAGTCTTAGAAAGACCGCCCCTAAATAATTTTTCTTTAAAATAAACTTCAATTGTAATTTTGATTTTGCTGCTTATGCCGCCGCCTCTTGTATCATAGCACGGCCCTAGATCTGAGCCTAAGAGCGATCGTACATAGTTATGCGTCTACACGCCCGAGTGGTTACCGGGGCCCAAATTTGGGGTGTAAAGGATAGAACCACTTACCTGCCATGCATGTCGTAAGAGGCGGTTAAGGAGGTTTGGCTGAAATCGGATGCACATGTCCTAAGCGTGTAGAAGTTTATGCGTTTAGGTGCCTACCAAACCAATGAGCAACGTATACATGTTCTTGGCAAAGATCAAACATATCACAAAGAGTGATTAAAATATGGTCGTAAAGAACGAAGAAGAAGAAGATGCGTCTACAAGTAACATTCAATTTCTTTGATGCTTTTTATTTACTATGGTGGCTTCACTAGGCCCATACCTTATTCGCGTCTTACGGCATGCCTTGTCGGTCGCAGTGGTACTATTCTTTGCTTCCTTTGCGGGTCCCGTCACCACACGGGATACATATATATATATTTGTAAACACGAGAATACAACGTTGAAACCGCTGTTTTCCAGCCTTAGTGAAGGGTGGTTTTTGCAAGGAAAGAAATACAAGAACATAAAAATATTTAAACTGTATGCGTGGCTGTATCTAAATTTATCTGTTTTCTGGCACACGTCTGCGCTGGTTTCCCCATGTAACGGCCGACACACTAAACACCCGCAATGCCACACATGGACACTAGACCGTGTTAAGTAAAAAGTCCTATATATCTGTGTTCTTAGACAATCTTACACCAGCATCCAAGACAAACTGACAGCCTGAAGCAGACGACGGCCTTTATCAGAGAATCCGAAATCGCAATCGTCACAGTAGTAGTAGTAGTAGTCTTGTCTATATGTGCCGATCATGTGGGTGTGTGGTATATTGTCCACATTTATTTCCAATATTGTGGTGACTCGTCTATCTTACCAGCGACATTATTGATACCGTGGTTTCTAGCATTTCTAATAAATGCGTTATTGATTATACGTATTCAAGTATCGGCATTCAATGACGCTAGATATATAATTTTTAGATATTAAATTTTTAATATGCACAGAGTCATATAATGTTACAAAAGTTAATTGCGTATCCTTTACAGGACTTTGCGAATCAACCCCCAGTTTTTAAACGCTGTTTGTGATTTTTCTAGGCATTATTACGTTCAGTAGTTTGCCATTGCTTTCTGAACGGGTGGTGCTGCCATCGTCCTTTTGTAAAAATTCACACAGAACAATTTGCAACCAAACTGTTCGCAGCGTGATTTGAACGTCGGGGTTAATAGACCGAGTCCCTAAGCCACAGACGTCATACAATGTTACAACTTAGCGTAAATACTGGGTTTAGTACAACTAGATAGAATAGTTGAAGATCTGCTATTTGATTGATAGGGTCACTATCATTGCGATTTGGTGAGTAACCATCTGTGCTCCTATCTTTTTCTTACATAGGAAGATCTCAACGGTAATGCACGGACGAGGATCCTTGATGTAATTTAGAAGATGAAACATTTATTCTAAGAATTTTATTTTCAAATTTTTCTCATGAAGTTTGACCGGGCAACCGCTTTCCAGCCTGCTCTTCTCGGTTTTGATCTGTCAATGGTTCTTTTGTGTGCTTATCTTGAACACGGGGCCTTAGTTTTATCGTCTATGTCCGATAGGACTAGGAACTCCGATCTCACCTACACTGATATCAGGGATCTGTGGGAAAATGTCCCGATATAATTGAAGGTCTGCTAGCTCAGATACTGAAAGACATGGTCCAGAGGAACAGGTTATCAAAGAGATACATTTCTTCCATAGACACTCATAAGAATAGTTTCGGACTTATGCTGATCTAGAATTAATATCTGAGGGATTGATTGATAGGACCTCTGTATGCTCCGATTTATTTCTTGTAAAGGAAGATCTCATGTCTGGTCAACCACTAGTGACAACTGTTATAAGAAAGAGAAGATGGAGATATGTTGGACACACCTTGAGGAGAAATGATCAAAGAATATCAAAGCAGGCATTGAAGTGGGGTGCAAAGGGTTCAAGAAAGAGAGGTCGGCCTAAGGAGACCCTGAAGCGAACTTTGCTGAGAGAGGCAGGAAATATCGGTCTCAGTTCCATGGAGGAAATTGAGCGAGTTGCCCAGGATAGAGCGGTATGGAGAAATTACTTGCAGGCCCTATGTAACGTATAACGGTACGAGAGGAATTATTTATTTTATTTTAAAGGAAGATCTCAGCGGCAGTGCACGAATTCCAGAGCAACAGCGAAAGTCCTTGATGCAATTATGAAGATGGTGAAAATCTATTTAAGATTTTTATTTTAATCTTGTTAAGAACGATTCTGTCTTCATGAAACAGTACATGAGCAGACACCCTTACTATGTTTTTGATTGAATAATCCAAACAGGAGGGTCTGTGTATTTGAACCAATATTAATTAAAATCAAGGTTTCTCCTGCTAGCAACATCAGTTACTTTTAGTGATGTGTGTATGATGTATAATGTTGTATGGTGTACTTCTTCTTCAGCGATCTCTGGTCATGCGATTAATTTACTGTGGACCACAAACTGGGTAGTCAGCCTCAGGCCTGTCAGGTTTCTCCAAAGCTTAGTTTTCAGGTCGACTGGGTGTGGCCACATGTTGCTTCTCAGCTCACCCAGGAGAGGACAGTCTTGCAGGATATGCTCTGGTGTCTGTTCCGCCTGCTGACACTGGCAGAGAACTGTTGACTTATTCCTAGTCTATATAAGTTGTATGATGCACAATGTTGGACACATTCTGTAACATTAACTCGCTGTAGATTTGTTTTCTTTCGTTATTATCTACCAAGTCAGCCACCTGCATCAGGAAGGACAGGCGCATCATAAAATATCAACATAACTGCTGTAGATTTATATTTTGGGGTGTCTTCTGTTTCGTGAGAACTGGTTTAATCAAGAGCTTAAAGTCCTAGATTTGCAATGGAAGTATAAATGAAATGAAAATCGTTGTATATCCTTTACATGACTCAACCAGAGTAAATGAGTCGTCGATTTTCTAGACACCACTTATACGTTCAGAAGTTTGCCAAATAGGTCATCAATATTATCTATTTACCAGCTCACAGTGACGAATTAGGTCAACACAACGTTCTGATGCGTAAGCTCGGCGACACATCACACACAACACGCCCCCAAACCACCACCTCATATCCACCAAGCACGCGCATGTATACAGACATTATTAATGACATTTAGGAAAGTCAGAAAATCGATGTGTCGATAAAAGTAATGGCGAAACATGTAAAAACAAAGTACTGTAGTTTTACACAAAAAAACCAATAATACGTTTCGACCAAAAGGCCGTTATCAATTAAAGGATACACTTCTCATGCTCCATCTTCTATATGTGTTTATGTTAAATGTATATATGTTCTCTCTCTCTCTCTCTCTCTCTCTCTATATATATATATATATACACACACACCCATTTGATTTTTATTGTTTATCTTTTTGTCCATGTTTGGTTTTTTTTTTGCCATTTATTTCATTATTTGTTTTTAGTCACATAATATTTTCATATTAGGGAATTTAACAATTTATTGTTGTCTTCTATATGTAGTGTGCTGTGAAATTCTTCACTTTTGTTGTATCCTTTGCTTGATAAATGCCTTTTGGTCGAAAGGTTGCTGTGTATTGTTATTGCTTTTTAACCTTTGTGTGAGCTACAAAATACAGTGCAGTTTATACAAGAGACAACATTGAATATATCGACAATATTTCAAGCGAACGAAATGCAGGTTATTGTTTTTGTACTTTGTAAAACTACAGTACTTTGTTTTTACGTGTTTCGCCATTGCTACATAGTTTTACTGCAGTCTTCCCGTATATCGATTTGTAATCGATGTGTCAATATTTACATTTGTATTCTTCCGTGTATACGACACATAACACACTTGCCACTTGTAGTAAGTCGATTACCAAGGTCATGCCCCGCTGAGAGTAACGTAATTAATAAGTAAAATATGGCAACACACGGAGCATCGCTAGAGGGACATAACACTAAACTGCCTTGAAGACTCACTACTTAAGTATGATGGATGTGTGAGCATAGTTTTAATGACACATTTGCTGCTGGTTTACCCATAGCTATCCCACATCGAAATTGGGAATGCAGCATCATTCAAAGAGTTTTGCTTGGCAGTAACTATACTTTAACTAAAGAGTTTCTGTCGTGTAGAGGCTAGGTGCTCGTCTATCGTGCCAAAGGTACCAGGTTCGCTCCCTTGTGGAGCCATCTGAATATTTTTCCAGAGATCCCTGATCTCAGTGTAGGTGAGATCGAGTTCCTAGCCCTATCGGAGACGGACGATAAAACGTAGATCCCGTGTTCAATTTGAGCATTAAAAGAACCACTGACAGTTCAAAATCGAGGATTGCAGGCTGGAAAGATTCGCTGCCCGGGAAAAATTCATTAGAAAAGTTTAAAAAATAAAATTCCGACATAAATATCTTTAAATTACATTGGGATCCTCGTCGGTGCTACAGAGCTCGTGCACTGCAGCCGATATCTTCTTGTGTAAGAAAGAGATCGAAGCACACATGGTTACTCACCGAAGTGTAATGATGATGGTTCAATTTATCAATCAACTTTAACTCAACTTCTGACTAGACTTTATGCAATATGAAACATCCCAGTTGGTAATGGGTGAAATGTGTCAGTTTTGTAGATTTTTACCGTATCACTACCATAAACGTTCAAAAGAAAATGTATTCCCGTTTTTGTACTTTCCACAGAAGTCAAGCCAGCGACTAGATTGTTAATTATATTAGCAAGTTCAATAATCCAAACGTGTGCATTCATTATTTAGTATTTACTTCCATTGAGTTCCAGACGAAGATGACTGACTTATAACACGAACAATGGCCGACACGATGTTTCCGTATTGCTAATCGCTTAAAATGAACTACTATCATGAACAATTTGATAGGACGTTGCGGTTTTTTCGGTAAAGGGGCTTCTTTGTAACATTACCACCGACATGTTAAAATGCATGCGATACAAATAATTCATTTCCTCAGATAAAAATGTGTTCACTGTGCCAGCAAAAAACGATATTCTTTGTGTGTGTCGTATTAAGATGGTATGATATATATCATAAATTTAATGAGAATGAAATACACCAGCCACCAGTAACAGCATACAATAAAAAGAGATCGGGTGCTAGAGCTAAGGGAAGACTAAGAAAAGATGGATAGACAATATCAAGACCACACTACATAAACACGGATATAACACAGGGCGACTTATCTGACCCTAGAACGCAAATTAAAGCTCCCATCCCTACGCTTAACGGCAAGAGTGGGCAGCCAACTACATCTTTGGGAATGAGGTGTACACATAGCGACTTCATGGCACTGGGTTTCCCCCATGATACTCCGTCCCTGTTCACACAAATGTCGAGATGTTGCACGAACTTCATAGCTCCAGCAACAACACTACTATGTATTTCATAAACAAATTACACGTTACTCGGTCTGGATTCGAACCCACAACCTTCAGAGCGACTCACAAACGTCTTAACCACTTCGTCTTAACCACTTCGTCTTAAATACCACCAAGCATCATCAAACAGTTAAATGACTATGCTAAAATGTCTTACATGAAATGGGACTGCCATTATGGACCATCACTGCATTTATGGAGGTAACCCTTCTCTTTGTTTGCACTTCTCAGAAGGAGAAACTGAAGGCAGAAGGAGAAACTGAAGACAGAAGGAGAAACTGAAAACAGACGGAGAAACTGCAGACAGAAGGAGAATAAGACATTATGAAACCGTCTCAAGTTATAAACTAGACGTGGTTGTAACACTAGTCAAATCAAAACTGGACACATGCTATAGTAGTGGTCAGTATAGAACAAGAGAACTCCTACATGATAACTACGAATTCAGACATCATTATTTCTTCTTCGAACGCTCCATATCGACCACTTGTCAACCACTCTGTGTGATTTGTATGTGATCTAATCCTAAGAGCGATTGTACGTTGTGCCAGTTATGCGCCTACAAGTAGTCCAGCACATCCGATTTCTGCGCTGCTTTTTATTTAAACGGGTAGTCTTCCTTTCGTTCGCTTGAAATTTGTCTATATATTCAATGTTGTCTCTTGTATGAACTTCACTGTCTTTTGTAGCCACACAGAGGTCCGTGTAGTTTTCTGTCGAGTGTTGTTTCGTTAGGCCAGTGAGTTTGTATCAGTGTATCATATTCGGGGCAGTCTTGAAGTATGTGCTCTGCAGTCTGGTGTGCCTGTACACATGGCTGAATTGCCAATCTTGAATTTTGTGTACATGTGACTTCGGAGTCGATTGTGTCCTGTTCTAAGGCGCAGAATGACAACTTGTTCCAATCTGCTCATATTATAACTAGGTAGCATCCCCAGGGCCTACATCAGTCGCCTCTTACGACATGCATTATAGGTCGCAGTGGTACTATTCTTTGCTTCCCATGCAAGCCCCGACACCACACGGGCAAGACATAATATATGTGTATATCTATATAGAGTCGCAATACACTCGTTTCGTAGGCACGTGATCACAGTGGGGAGTTACATTTTTTCCGACCGTAACGTCAGGTGGACCGGCCTCGTCTGGGTTACCCGAGAAAATAAAGGGGACCGGCGTGACGTTGACCACATCACCCATCGTGTGTTGATGGTCAAAGAAAAATGCGTGTCTAAAACCATATTCCTCACTATATATAGGTTATGGTATTTTTTGTGAATCGTTACTTACACGACTTCAGAGGCACTTGTAGTTTAGATCCCCAAGTAAAGAATCCGGGTCTCGTATAGTGCATCCTCCCACATGGTATTAATGCACCCTCACCATTTATTAACAGTATGTATGCTTTCGTCAGTGAATATCATACAGCTTTAAAAAGTACCAATACTATCGATAAAGTAAATCAGTAGCGTATCACATCTAGCCGTGCCTTGAGAATAAAGCACAACGTAAAGAATAACGTATGAGGCGGATTCATCTATGTGATGAACGGCACATTAAGCTACACAGCAGAGTGAGTGACACATGGGGCGATTTCAGAACATGACAATCAAGCGTGACTTACCATCCTGAAAGAAATGGGACCTCACAACGTACTTCCCAAATATGGACCAAGAACACTAACAAAGAATGGTTATTAGCAAGAAGGAGAGACGCCAAAAATAGATATTAAAAAAATACACGGAGAACTGAAGCACGTAAACAGTATCTTATTTTTAGGGCACTTGATGACATATTATGATGACAGATGTGAAAAAAGAGATTAGGGAGAGAATATGAATTGCCAAGAGTACATTCAACGAGCAAGATACTAACATCTACGCAGATAACAAATAAGATAACGAATACGACCAAGACTACAAGTTGCATTTGTAGACCAAGAACATGTTTTCCACCGGGTAGATAGCTAGACAGTAGCTATATAAAGCCTTTGGGTTATCAAGTTCTATATTTACTCCATACTACTTTTGTAAGGTTAAGAAAAATGGACCATTTCAACGGAAGAATTAATACTTTTGAGATGTCAATATACAGAATAGGTCTATTTCATGGAGAGAAAAAAAAACCAGGCAAATAAAGAAGTTCTAGAAAAACTAGTAATGGAAGAAATTACCTCAGGAATGATTCTCGTAATCTATATTATCCACTGAACTATCCAAGTCAAGATATTCAGACTTTGCACAGACCACAACAGACTGGGATTACCATCTTTTCATCAAGTTAAAGATAGCTACTGGACGCTGACTTAAACGATAGAAGAAAACTTCAAGACAGAGATGAAGTGTCTACATAGAAGGATGTGAGTAACAAGAAGAGACAGGTTGAGAAATGATGTCCAGAAAAAAGTGTGGTTAACGTCAGTACTGAACTTCATCAAGAAGGTGAGCAAATGGTCTTTGGGATGGCTGCTGCAGCGGAGGACAGCACGAATGGGAATGCCCAATGTGCCATGACGTCGATCGCATATCCTAACATAACTTCATCAAGAAACAACACATTAAATGGTTCAAGTCAAATAAGCAGACTTCCAACAGACAGCAATGCTACTCTAACTAAATACAGTGGATACAAAGCGAAAGACCGTCCTCGCAAAAGGTGGATCAAAGAAATAACAGAGGCAGGTGAAAAACACTTCATGATGTGCACACAAAAGCCCGTTCAGGGGCTCTCTTATCCTGCCTGATGTTGTGAGGACGAAGATAACGAAAATTGCGCACGTTTCACCTCAGTTCTATCACATGTGCGCGCACTATCGTAGACTTGCCGCGGAAAAGTGTGTCAAATCGTCGGTACTTCCGACTTGAAGCCCATCAATCTCTATTGTCAAAACAGAAATATCACCGGTGTTATAACTGTCATTGTGTTGGATGGGGACATTTTCTGGACCCCATTCAAATTTACTCTGGTATAATATACATGTTATCATCTAACATTCTCTCTCTTATTTCTTTACTTTCACAATGGACCATATTGCCGAAGCTTACCACTAACATTTATATACATTTTTTAAACAGTTCAGCGTTCCTTACCCTTATTGAAATTGTTCTTAACACTACGTCAACCTTTCATTATAGTTTGTGTAACACAGCCATAACCTATTGCCCGATATCTAATCTTATAATCACATCAAATTAAAACAAGTATCAACCACAATGTAGTGAGTTTTCATTTTCTGTGTGTGTTTGATTCTCTTTCATGTATGATAGATTGATATGATCAGCTTTGCACTTCATTGAACGATCATGTGTGCTGTGAACTTTTCCTTATACATTAAGATTTGGATGACAGTTCATGAAATCCAAAGCATCACTTACCTGTGCATAGCAATCCTCCATTGCATAGTTGATCATGAATCTCCACAAACGTCTGTCCTTAGTGCTATCAATTCGAATGTTGACATTCTTCTGTGTCATGCAGCCAGACTGTCGAAAATTTTATGTCTTCCTTTGTCTAGTCTCCCTCTTTCAATACTGGTTGTCACTGTGTTCAGCTTGTGTGTTGCGGGCTCCACAAGGAGCAAAGAATAGTAACACTGCGACCTGCAAGGTCGTTTTAAGAGGTGACTGAGGTAGGAGCCTAGGAAGCTTCCTAGTAAATAAAAAGTCGCAGAAATTGGATGTACTGGCCTACGTGCAGGTGCATAACTGGCACAATGTACAATCGCTCTTAGGCTTGTATCACATACAAATCACAAAGATTGTTTAACTGGTTGATATATAGCGTTCAAAGAAAAAAAGTAGGATGACTGATCTACACCACACTTTCTCATCACATGACAGAAAAATGATGATGGCCTCTTTCTTATAGAGATAATAATCAACATTAGTCATTATAGCAGTCTGTGGAATACTTAGCATTGTGATGTTGTATATTTTAATGGTGACATGAGACATGCGTTTACAATTTGGATGGATTATGTTGCTAAAAATATAAGTAAGATTAGTTCAGGAGTAGCTGGCTGAATTAACATACCGGTTGGCAGTGTTCAGATCTTTCGCTCCTCTCTATTCACCCAACACACAAAATTTAATCATAAAGTGATGCAAGAAAAATAGTTGTTAAATAATTTGTTGGCAGCTAAGAAACATTGACAACATATGGTTGTGAGACATGGAATATTGACAAAGTGGCAGAGAAGATCATTAATGCCTTTGAATGCAAATGCTATAGAAGAGTACTTAGAATATCATGGACAGAGAAAAGAACTAACGCTTCTGTTCTGCAACAGCTTGATATTAAAGAGAGTTGGCTATTACAAAGCATAAAACAAGGAAAAGTAAATATCTCGGACACATCAAACAACATGAGTGCCTAGAGAAATTAATGACGATCTAAGAATGACTGCTGCTGACACCGGCGAACTTGCACAGAACACAGTTTTTCAGTAATGCTGTCATGGGAGCCAAGTTCGGAAGGGAAAGCTACTTGAGGATGATGATGAATAAACATTAATAAAGCAGCCATAACAGCTGATAAATAACATAATTACACTAGTATTAAGATATGAACCACGCTTTGTCTGTCTTTTCTTCCGTTGAGTTGCTACCGAGAGAACCTACCGTCTCTTCCTCCTTGATGTATGCTCATTGTACACTTCTATACCTCATCCTGACGGCATTAAAGCTCTCCAGTTCTTTCTCGATAGGAGAACTAATCCACTTGTGTCAACTTTCGTCTTGCGGAACTAGTTCTCACTCTTAACTGCTTTCAGTTTAATGACCAATTCTTTGAGCAGATCAGTGGGGTTGCCATGGGTACTAAAATGGGACCTAGTTATGCGTGTCTATTCATGGGTTATCTTGAACACTTAGTATGGACTACATATGATTGCCCCTTCCGTCTATCTATCACAGATACATTGATGACTGTATTGGCATTACTGATATGCCTGAAGCCGATTTATCACGTCATTAATTTCATTAATGTTTTCAACCCTTCTATTCTATTTACTTCTCACATCTCCACTACTTGTGTCAACTTTCTTACACTATCTCTATACGCCTATCCACTATCACTACATCAGTATATTACAAGCCTACTGATGCACTAGTTTCTCCTTTATCTTCTTCCCATCCCGGGCTTGTCGTGACTCTTTGCCATTCTCGCAGCTCTGGCGCCTTCGTTGCCTTTGTAGCGAGGGCGGTGATTTTCTTGAGAGAGCTCGCGAGATGCTTGATTTCAATCGCAGGCACCTATGCCCGGAGAGGGTGCTTGTCTGGGCTATGCATCAAGTTCAGAAAATCACTCGCCAGCAGGCCCTCACCAGCCAGCATAGGACCACTAACTCTGACAGAGTAAAACTTATCTTAACTTTCCACCCCCATAGTTCACTAGTGAAAAATGTTTTATTCCGTCATCTGTCTATCCTTAAGTCAGATCCTGAGACCCGTTCTGTCTTCCCCAACTATCCTTTGGTGGCTTACAGACGGGACAGAAGTCTTAAGGATATGTTGGTACACAGTCGCCTTAAGTCCAATATCCATACTCATTTTGGCACTGTCCAGTGTGGCGTCGGCGTTGCAACACGTGTGCTTATGTGATACAGACGCGTACTGTATCTTTTCCTTTAGCCACGTTTCTTATCGCGATGGTTTCACATGCGAGTCCCGTAATCTTATCTATGCCATTATCCGTAAGCGGTGTAACAAGGCTTATATCGGCGAGATAGGCAAGAGGCTCAGTGACCGATTCGCCCAACACTTGCGCGACATACGCCAATGCTCTGTGACCCCTGTAGCCACCCATTTCAATGATACTGGCCATTTAGGAGCTCACGATGTCCAGGTCACAGACATCCGATCGTGTTCCTCGGATGATCGCAGTCGATTTGCTCTGGAGAATCGGTTGATTTCTTTGTATGGTACCTTGCGACAACGTGGGCTCAACGTATGACATTCCTATGCTTCTTAGTACTTTCTCTTCCCATGTCTTGTAATCTATATGGGTATATGTTGCATGTATTCAAGTTATATATTTACTTGAGTTTTCGTTGTTTTTCTTCCGTTCTATTTCTAGTTTTTATGTGTGTTTTTGTGTTACAATTATTTCGTTATTCGTTTTATTCCCAGATTTTCGTTTTTATTTCAGATTTTCATTAGAAACGTTTGTTTTGGTCGCCCATTTTTTTTTTAAATTTGTCAGTCCTGTTGTTCGTTGCTTGATAAAGACCTTGTTGGTCGAAACGTTGCTGTATTTTGTCATTGTTTTGTCATTTGTAAAACTACAGTACTTTGTGATTACGTGTTTTGCCAATCAAATAGTTTTACTGCAGTCTCATATATATATTGTAATTACAATAGTGACATCTGTTTTTAAAAAATCTTTCAGGTTGAACCAGTCTTTATTTTAGTGTTGAAAAATATTGATGTATATTGTTTTTCTCAATTTTCAGGCCTTTTGGCGTTTGACGAGGGCTGAGCAGTAATTATTCAACATTTGACGTCAGGTAGCTTTGACAACATCAGGTGAAGATGACGTCGTTAAGTTTAGAAAACTTACGGAAACTTTATAACCAAACCATGGCACAAGCAGGTGAGTAGTAGTTGTTGGAACATAACAATTTTGTTTTATTATTATCAAGATTGCTTGTTTTTTTGTTTTTTTTGTAAAGAAGAGTGTTACATGTTTAGAAGAATTGTATCAATGCCACTGAGGCACTTAAATGTTTTTGTTTTTTATGTAGGAATTAAAGCCTAACATATTCACTGAAAATGAATGAAAATCGTGGTATATCATTTACAGGAAGTAGCCATCAACCACAGTAAACAGGTCGTTGTTTTTCTAGGCACCACTTATACGTTCAGTAGTTTGCCATTAATTTCTGAACGACGAGGTCTATTTTTACTTTTTAGAAAAATCCCATGGCAACGAATTTGCTTCCAAACTGCCTGCCGGGGAGTTTAAACCAGGTGCACTTGGGTTGTGATTGAGTTCACTACCGCTTAAGTTACAGACACCCACATATTCATTACTGAATTGAAAAACATGATGTAGCTGAATTAATTTTTGTTCTCGTTTTCCAGCTTGAAATATAATATCAGTTGGATCCAATTAACAAATTATTACTTAAATTCCAGAATGGACCATGGTGTAGAAATAGATAAAAACTGGAAATTGTATCATGTGTTGATGTGAATTTAGTACTAATTTTTCATGAAACAATGCTTGGCACAGGGTGTGGCAGTTGGTTATTTTAAAAGACAATCTTGGCGCACCCTGCAGCAGTTAGTGCATAATGAGTTAAGCATAGGACCAAAACTTTCAACCACAGAGCAAGAATTTGTTTCGTTGTATATCGAAGCATGTAATCCAACACACTGGGAAAAAATAAGAATTAATATATGTAATATATATATGAAGATTGTATCAGACCACACAACAATGGACTCTTCTACCCTGTTTGCAGCACAATTAATTCTAAGATGAAGCAGACCTGACATTCAGAGACTTCATTATCCAGATCACAACACCATTAATATTCTGTAGCAGAACCACCAACTCAAATTGTTGACAACTCTGACCACTGTACAAACAAAGATATCAAGATGAGAATATAAAAGGCTAGGGGAAACTTTATTGCATTGAGTAATATATGGAAGTCCAAGGAGATCAAAATAAACACGAAGCTGGTAACCTTTCAATCAAATGTGAAGTCAGTGCTGGCTAGGAAACACGTAGGACAACAAAAGAAACCACAGACTATCGTAAATGGATGTTTACGTAGAATAGAGGGACTATGTTGATACGATAAGATTACGAACAATGAACTCAAGAAAGATCTAAGCAGATACCAGTAGAAAAAAGCTAAGGAAGAGGTGCTGGCGATGGACAGGACACACATTGAGAAGGCAAACTGGAAGCATTGCAATACTGTTTTAGAACCCACAGGTAAAGAGAAGTAGGGGAAGGCCTAGAAATACCTGGAGATAGAGCTGAAGCTGATATTAAAATTATAGGTAAGACGTGGAAAGAATTGGAAGAGCTGGAAGAAGTTTGTTGAATACCTGAAAGTTGAAGAAGACCACTGTCGATACTTAATACAATTTATAACAGTGTCAACAATATATATTGTACAATAAGAAAACCACAGCCAACATTTCCCATACGCAGGATCTATACAGTTTTGTTTAGGATCAATTTAACCTAGGTTTAATTATGAGATATCAATTTACACTTGATAGAAAAGCTAAATAACTAATTAAAGGTAAATATTTACATATCTGATAAATTCAATTTTAAACATGTTAGTTTTGTAATTGCTGTAATAGCAAATCTTCCTATTGTTGTCACATCTAGATCATGTTGCTAGGTTCAAGTATCTGTGTAGTCTTGGTTGTTCTACACACTAACAGAATCTCTATTGAACAGTTTTGCTTGTGTTTGTAGAGAAAATAATTCAAGTCACAATATTGTGTGAGAGAATAACATCTGCATATCAGAATTCATGTGGAGAATGACAGAAAAAAGATATTTCCTAACTTTTCACCTTGCATACAACTTGTCTGTGAACGATCTTACATATGTCCTTGGTCAAGACTTTTTCTTTAACCAAGAACTTCTTGCACCTTGTCAGCAAGAGAATATGAGCACCATCATCCAAAATGGAAACTTGAGCTAATCAGACATGCTATTCGCATGGAGACTAACTCTTGTCATGAAAACTGCACTAAGATGGACACTAGGCGGTAAATGAAAATGTAGAAGACCCAAAACGACATGGAGAACTGTAGAACAAGAACTAAAAGAAATGGACCACAGCAGGAACACACTAGAGTGGTCAGCCAATAATAGAGAAGAATAGTTTGCATTTGTTGCTACCCTAAGTGCCAGTGGCTTTACATGCGAGAGAGAGAAAAAAATTCATGCAGATAGTCTCTCTGCTTCAATAACTGTTCACAATAATAGTGAAGGATGGTATAGATGGTTTTGTCACAGTTCATCTTTAGTTTCCATGTATGGCAGTAGTCATGGAGTCTTAGATCTCCATTAGGGGTCAAAGGTGCAAGGAAACGGCGCGCCAAGGTTAGAGAGATGGCTCTAATCCCTGCTCTCACCTCCACGTGGTGACCCTGGTAACAGACTGTGGTTCCGGTCTGGCCAAGAGGGCAGGTGCTGTGGGAGAGCTACTCGGGGCAAGTAGAGATGCAAAGGTAGTCATGCTTGATGGGATTCGCCCTCAACACAGACTAGCGAACTCCCATAATGCTCGCCTCTCCCGATCGAAGGGAAAAACTAGAACGGCACGTGGAACCTCGCACGGCGGAACTTGGAGCCCACGCCATCTCTCTCTTGTTGCATGTTTCTTGAGCTGATGAGAATGCAGGGTGATGAGTTGGACCGTGCGCTGGTCCACATGGATCAACAGTTCGAATCTGAACCATCGAAGGGAGGTTGACACGCGCGTGGCGGAATTTGGAGTCCAGGCACACTCTCTTTAGCCATCATTCTAGAGCCGATGAGTGTGCTGGATGAGTTGAGTTGCATGTGGGCAACATGGGGCTAACTCGGTTTTGCCTGGAAAGTCCAGCAGAGGTAAGGCCAGTGCGCGTTTCCGCTTGCAGGGAACTACTGCTGCCTTGTAAGAGACAATCAAAGGCTAGCGGAGCAAATCGCAAACAAACCTGAATGGGCGGCAAACCAAGGTGTTCATTAAAACGACCGGTTTTGCTGGGCAGATGGTGTTCATAAGCCCGGAGGGCAGGCCGCCTAAGGGTCGTGCCCTTATAGAAAATAGCAACCCACTGCCTTGTGGGTTACGGCTTGGGACAGTCAAAGGCTAGCGGAGAGCGAACCGCACACAATAGCTGGCTGAAATCGAACACCCCACCGAAGGATAAGCAACTGTGCTCAAATAGGTGCTGAAGGTTGGTGCACGTACATTACGTTCTGATGTTTGGCAGTTTATATATCACAATAAGAATGATAAAACTAGCCTAGAACGATCGAAAGAAGATCTCCATTAAGTTTACGGGCTTCACTTTCTGCATACTCATGCGTTGCCAGGGGGTCTCTGTGGTTGAGCCCTTTGCCATGTGAGTCGAAGGTTGTGTGTTCGAATCCGGACCGCACCATTCTGTTCACGGATGCAGCTTTTTTCCAGAGACTCCTAGGATTGTTGCCGGAGCTACAGAGTTCATGCTTTATGCAATGCTCTCGCGGGTGACTTACCATTTCTGCGGAGAGGGACCGAGTCATATTGGGTAAAACCCGGTGCAATGCAGTCAATCCTTCGGCTTAAAAACCATTTTTTTCAAGCGTTGCCAAATAGCCAGTTCATCTGCGCTTTTTCAGCCATAATCTGATAGCAATTGATGTATATGAGAAAGATGATGCAACTTAGGGATGAGCCCTGTGGTAAACCCTCTTCTAAGACCTCCTTAGAAGGGATTGCATCATTAATTTTTTTCAGTATTGGTCAATTAGAAAGTACTTAATAAAGACATACAATTTGCCATGTGTCCATCATCTTCATAGAGAAACCTTTTTTTCCCATACCCGATTGTAAGCTTGCTGCGTCAAAGATGTTACTGTGTTCTCTGTTCTGGAAGCTGTCATGTATTCTTTTTTGTTGATAGTTAAGTTTACATATGTGGTCCCAATTGCGAAGTTATTAAGTCATTTGCCTGTCGTACTGAAGGTTGTGGTTTTTTTTAGACAGTTATTGACAAGTTTCAGGAAAATGTCGATGCAAATATTGTCAGATGATATTTTAAATTTGTAATAATTTTTTTTCCAGATCCTCGTTGTGATAGCTACCCATTTATGGACTCCCCTGACAAAATGTTGGCAATGATTGGATTATATCTATTTATTGTGTGGCAGGGGCCCAAGCTGATGGTGCCTTATAAACCTTGGGATCTAAAAAATACAATAATAGGCTACAACTTTGCAATGGTGATCCTGTCTTTATATATTTCTGTTGGGGTAAGTTTGCAAGCATGTCTGGCACACACACACATATAGTGTTCATTTCATTAGTTTAGTGCTTGTATATAGAATTATTCTTTATCTTACCATTTGACATGCTACACATTACTGCTGTATTATCGCTTATGTTCTATCACATTAGTTTTATCTTTGACATAAGATGATACAATTACAATTATTTTATCTTTTATATTAGACGATACACATCATTTTTACATTAGACGATACATAGTAATTTTACATTAGAAGATACACATTACAGTAATTTTATTTTTGTTAGAAGATATATATCACAACAGTTTTATCTTTGCCATTACATGATACACAATACTTTTACATTAGATACACCTCACATGTTCAAGAATGGTCAGGAATAAAACAAATATAATGATATTCAACTCAAATGTCAAGGCTGTACTTCTACATGAAGCGGAGATATGGAGAACAACTAAGGCAAACCACCGAAAAGTTGCAGATGTTCATCAATAGATACCTGCTCAGGATACTCCATCTGCGATGGTATGACAGGACCACAAACATGGAACTGTGGGATAGAGCGGACAATGGCAGGTGGAACAAGAGATAAGGAGCAGAAAGGGGCGATGGATAGGATACACACTGAGAAAACTCCATGACAGCATCATGAGACAGGCTCTCTGATGGAAGTACAGGGCAATAGAGGTAAGGAAGACCAGGAACACCTGGAGATGGAATGCAAGAAAATGGGTAGAGAGTGAAGAGATCTGGAAAAGATGGCCTTGGATAGGAGGGCTTGGACAGCCTTGGTTGCGGATGTATGCTTCCCCAAGGGCGTAAAGGTGAAGCAGAAGATAACACATCACTTGGGTTACTAAGCATTCTCAGTAAGTGATACATATTTGACATGTTATAAATAATGTAATTTATACTGAAAAATAATTAATGCAATGAGATATTTTACTTTATAAATGTATAGAATTTTGACATTCGTGAGCTTTGTTGAAGACATGCAAATGTTCATTAACAGTACATTACATTTGTACAAAGACGTATTTATTGTCTTGATACCAGTACTGATATAGTTATTGTGTTTATATCAGTACTCCTTTTCTTCTTCTTTGCGTTCGTTCTCTACGACCAATTTTAATCACTGTTTGTGATATGTTTGATCTTTGCCAAGAAAGTGTATACGTTGCACATTGGTTTGGTAGGCCCCTAAACGCATAGACTTCTACATGTTTAGGACACATGCATCCGATTTCAGCTAAACATCCTTAGTCACCTCTTACGACATGCATGGCAGATAATAGTGGTTCTATTCTTTGCACCCCAAATTTGGGCCCTGGTAACCACTCTGGCGATATCAGTACTGTAATAGTTATTGTATTTATACCAGTACTGTTATAGTTATTGTATTTATACCAGTACTGATATAGTTATTGTATTTATGCCAGTACTGTAATAGTTATTGTATTTATACCAGTACTATTATAGTTATTGTATTTATACCAGTACTGATATAGTTATTGTATTTATACCAGTACTGATATAGTTATTGTATTTATACCAGTACTGTTATAGTTATTGTATTTATACCAGTACTGATATAGTTATTGTATTTATGCCAGTACTATTATAGTCATTGTATTTATACCAGTACTATTATAGTTATTGTATTTATACCAGTACTGATATAGTTATTGTATTTATACCAGTACTGATATAGTTATTGTATTTATACCTGTACTGTTATACTTATTGTGTTTATACCAGTACTGTTATACTTATTGTGTTTATACCAGTACTGTTATAGTTATTGTCTTTATCATGATGTTCTGTTTTCTTCTAATATGCTTTGTTGTTTTTTATTTCATCAGACGGTTGTTGGGATTTACAAAGCAGGTGGTTACTCAGTTCTCTGTGATTCCCTTGATAAGTATCAGGTGAATGAGAACAATGAAACGGTAAGTTCTTGTAGGTTACAGACACTAATAAGTATAGAAATTATCAAACATTTATTGTCAATGAAGACATCTTGAGTATAGCAAAAATTACATATGTCATTAGATATATATAGTCAGCAGTATCAGTTATTTTGAAGGCCTCCTATATGGTGTGCACCTCAGAAAAATGGTGTGCAAGACGACAATGTCTGTCGTGGCTTGCTGGCGTGTCTGAGACTCATCCATATCACATAAATGAAAACGTACCACATTGATGACATCGACTCTGTCCATACTTCTGCCTGCTTGAGTCAGGGCATTGTTTGCAAGAAAGTCAGCATGCTCGTTACCCTGAACTTCAGCATGTCCAGGTGTGTACAACCAAGTCATTGTCTTGAGATATGATCTCCGAATGCTGACCTCATTCCATGCGCAAACTTCCAGATTCAACTCTTTGAAGCATTTACATAGTCTGATATAGGAATAAAGTTGGTTTTTTTCATCCATACCATTAGAGAGATTTCTTACCAGAGAAAGATGGGAAGTGTTGTGTTTAGAGGTAACAATTTGAACCAGCTGAGAAAACTGACCCCAAACAAAAGACCAATTAAGATTAATTAAGAAAAACATAGATATCTGAAGAAGAAATAAATATATTCAGCAAGTCCTGGTTGACCGGAATACATGCCTGAAGGTTGTTTTAAAGAAAAGAAGGGCCAAGAATGAGTGAGAGAGAGAAACATTAAACATCTTTATTTATTAATAACTAATCTATTTTGAATTTCTTTCCCCCGCCCTTCTACAGGAGTATCATGTAAGTAATATTTTTTTCTTCTGATTGTTCTATACATATTTTATTAGTATTTTCTCTTTATGATATTTTGAATTGTGTAGGGTATCTTATATTTAGTGTTATCATTGCTATTATTTTTAAGTTTATGTTGAGTTCGAATTGCTGGTGATATTTGTGCAGTCTTGTCTTTTCTTCAATATATTGATAGGAAGGAGCCATGTAATCTGCATATTTTATGTCGCACAGTATGAAGAACATTCATTATCCATTGAATTCTTCTAGGAATATCCTATGTTGTCTGTATCATCAACAGTCAGGAATAGAATGGTTGATTGGGGACACACTTGTCAAACTGGTTTTCTCGCCTCTGAGCGGATATACTGGCTCACTGTACTTTTTCAATATAACGTGCAAAGTCAGTAGACTGACTAGTTCAGTATACAATGCAATATAAATACATCCAGATATTTTAAAAAACACTACCAAAAAAAAACACACAAAGAGAAAGGGTTAACTTGAATGATTGATTGTTCTCACCAGTGCTGCACATGTATCTAGTATCCATTCTTTTGCTAATTGTTACTAGTATGTAGGGAACTAGTATGCTGTCAAATGTCTTTTTTGAAACTGACAAATTTCTCTATATCATTCTGAGCATTGTTCTATTATGTTTATAGAATTAAAAAACCAACCTTTTATAAATTAAAAACCAACCTTTTTATAAATTAAAAAAACCAACCTTTTTATAAATTAAAAATCAACCTTTTTATAAATTAATAAAAACCAACCTTTTATAAATTAAAAAATCAACCTTTTTATAAATTAAAAACCCAACCTTTTTATAAATTAAAAAAAATCCCCAAAACTTGTCTTTACTGCAAGTAGTACTGCTTTTTATGGTGGTGTGGGATGACAGTCTGAGGAATTTAATGGTTGCATCGCTAGTGCAGTCGCCTTGAATCTGTTGAGGTTAGGATTTATCATTTATGCACACAACAGGCAAAACCCTTTTATAACTCGGGGTATATAGGGTAATAGAGTAATTAGGTACACATTTTTCATAGTCCGCTGACACGCGATAGATGATTGGTCAACATCAGGCCGACCGCCTTCCCAACGCATTTCCTGGTGCCCAATTGAGGCTGGGTCTACATGAGAGCTGTATGTTTCTTGAAGTAAGGATAAAGTTTATGTAACATCTGTTGCTTTTTGAAGTCTGCTTACTTTTTTCTTAGATTTGAATCTCCTGTTCTGGAGATTCTTTGTATGATTATACTATCATATACTTTCGGCACCGAGAGTGTATTTTCTATCCGTCTTCGAACACTCTATATAGACCACTTGTTAAACCTCTCTTTGTGATTTGCATGTGGTCTGAGCCTCTTCTTCTTTGCTTTCGTTCTTTACGACTAATTTTAATCACTCTTTGTGATATGTTTGATTTTTGCCAAGAACATGTATACGTTGCACATTGCTTTGGTAGGCCCCTAAACGCATAGACTTGTACATGTTTAGGACACAGGCATCCAATTTCAGCAAAACCTCCTTAGTCGTCTCTTTCGACATGTGTGGCAGGTAACAGTGGTTCTATTCTTTACACCCCAAATTTAGGCCCAGCTTACCACTTGGGCAGATCTGAGCCTAAGAGTGATTGTATGTTGTCGCTCTTACGACATGTCTTGTAAGTCGCAGTGTTACTATTCTTTGCTCCTCTTGCAGGCCCTGGCAACACACAGGCGATTTCTGTTCAGTTGTTGCAGTTTGTGAGCAATTATTACTTTATTCCATTCCAACCACACATACACACAACTTATTTGTTACTGAACTAATGTCACAGCACTCCGGGCAGACCCGTTGGTGCTCAAGTCTCCCCCAACAGATAACTGGTATGCATACTGATGGTTCCTGTGGCTTGCTGGTTAAACACACTCCTCTCTTTGCCCCTCAAGCATTCAGCTCTACATGAACAACATATTTTAATTACAAACTCCTTTTAGAAAGAACGTACTTAGTTATACTTATTATTACAGTCATCACTTCTCTTATGCTATTTAACCAAAAATATGACATTTGTAAAGTCAAATGAATGTTAAGATGAAGGCTATCTCTATAATTCTTTTTGCTACTTCAGATATATTTAAAAAAAAACCTATCGGATCTGTCAACAACATGTTATTGATTAAATGGCATCTACATAGCGTAGAATAAGCCTTTCTTCTTACTGCAAATAGGGATATAGTTTTTGATTTGTCTCTGCCTGGTGGCTCTAAGTACATGACCACTTAACACACAGATAACAACTGCTTATATGATAGATCTCAACAGAAAATAGAAACAATGTAGACGTTTCAAATGATATTATTCCTCAAGGAAGAAGTGATGACTAATTTGATGATACTCTCGAAAGGAAAATAGGAGGGCATTTTAAAATAATAGAAGGGAAATTGTAAAGATGGCAACATTTATGACACTCTTAGAGAAGGAAAAATACAAGAATGACAACAATTATGACACTTTTAGAGAAGGAAAAATACAAGAATGACAACATACATCTATGACACTCTTAGAGAAGGAAAAATACAAGAATGACAACATACATCTATGACACTCTTAGAGAAGGAAAGATGACAGAATGTAAGATGACAACATGTATTATATATATTCTGATGTCATCTTCATATATATATATATATATATATATATATATATATATATATATATATATATCAGAATACCCTGACCAAATCAGCAACCAAGAACTACTCAATAGTTGCAACCAGGAGGAAATGCACACAGGGATAAAAGTAAGACACTGGAGCTGGATATGACACATATTCAGAAATGATCCAAATAGCATTGCTGAAATTGTTATACAGTAGACTACAAAGGGAATGCGAAAGAGAGTCTGGCCGAAGACAACCTGATGAACATTGAAAGAGTTAGCAGAAAAATTAAGCTGATTGCCAGTCAGAAAAGAAACACCTGAGCCTGTTGGTATTAGTAGTGTGTGCTTTTTGCTGTACATTTCTGTCACCCCATGTTACTCTGCTGGCTTTAATCATCATCAGAATTTTAAGTGAAGGGTGGGAGATTTTCTGAATAACAGATTATTACATTTGTTCGTCGCAGCTCACCCGAGAATAACGTCTACCCTCTTTTACAATCTTTTCTTTTGTCATAATTTTACTGTCCTTAACCACACCATTTGCTTTTTCACTGATTTTTCACTGAAGAATCTTTCGGCTTCATATCTCATCCCTTCAAACAAATAACAATCGAGAGCAGATTCTTTGAGACACCGGCTAAGAATATGTGATTTTAGATTCAAGAAGTGGGCGTTCTTTATCAGTCATTTTTATATAACCTAAATTTATATTATATAAGTTCGCCCAAGTGTAAAGAACACTTAGTAACATGTTTGGGGTGTAAAGAATAGAACCACTGTTATCTGCCACGCATGTCGTAAGAGGCAACTACGGAGGTTTGGCTGAAATTGGATGCACGTGTCCGCCAGGGCATGCTAAACCGAAACAAATGCTTGCATATAACATGGTGCAATGACCCCTCACAATGAGGAATGGGATAACGGATTCCACGGTCGCCAATCTGCCTCGGAGATTTAGTCATACAGTAAGAATGTCAGACCTACCATCACGAGGGTGGCCAAAACTTACTGCGGAAGAGGTTGGCACAAACAGGGAAGCAGAAATCAAAGGAATTATATCCTACAGAACTGCCCCCAGTATGCAGGCTTGAGAAAAAGAGGTGGCCCACTTACACCAGCGTCCAAGACAAACTGTATGGCGTGGCTGATAATCTGAGGCAGACAGCTGCCTTTTTAGAGAATCCGAAATCCCAATCTAGTGAGAACGCAGAAGATATAAGTTAGTCTGTACTAGCTTTATTGATCAGGCCAAAAGACTGAAAGAAAGAACTTCAGACCAACCAAAAGTTGGCATTCCCCTAAAGTCTGTGCCAGAGCAAACCCCTTGGAGAGAGGAGACTGAACCAGAAGTATGTATCCAGACAGAAGTTATAGGAATACTCGACAAGGATGAGCAGAACAGCATACACCGCAAGACAATCACTCTCAGTTTACTTGATGAAGAATACCCACATGATGTCTGGGTATACACGGATGGGTCAGCAGAAAATGCAGTGAAGAATGAAGGAGCAGGAGTGTACATAGAATACCCAAACAACGCTAGAGATGCGATTAAAGTACCAACGGGAAATTCTGTCACAACCATGATGCAGAAATTCAGGCAATCAAGGTGGCAACTGAAAAACTGTTGAATACCAGACCCGATCCTCAACCTGTTGTATTTTTGACTGATGCAAAATCAGCACTCCAAGCACTCCAGTCCAGAAAATTGCCAGGTCTACAGACCCTACTGTCTAAATTGTCCAAGCAGCGCAGGGTCGTCTTGCAGTGGATACCCTCTCACTGTGGAATACCAGGAAATGAAACAGCAGACCGATTGGCCAAGGTAGGTGCTGCAGGAGAGCAACAGGATGTGCCAGTTACCTACCACCAAAAGAAAAGGATGATTAAATCAATGAGAAAGCCACAAATACCAACACAAGACGATTACTATAATATGAGCAGATTGGAACAAGTTGTCATTCTGCGCCTTAGAACAGGACACAATCAGCTCCGCAGCCACATGTATACAAAATTCAAGATTGGCAATTCGGCCATGTGTACATGTGGACAGGCACACTAGGCTGCAGAGCACATACTTCAAGACTGCAGAGCACATACTTCAAGACTGCCCAAGATGATACACTGAGGCAAACTCACTGGCCTAACGAAACAACACTCAACAGAAAACTACACAGACCTCTGTGTGAGCTGCAAAAGACAGTGAGGTTCATACAAGAGATAACATTGAATATATAGACATATTTCAAGCGAACGAAAGGAAGGAAGGAAGTCTGTACTACCTACGAATAGTATCATGTCATTTAAAAATATGACTAAATGGCAACGGAACTACACTTAATTCTGAATGGGAGTATCAGTATTGTGTCATTGAATATAACGGCTAGTCCATGTGTTTATTTTGCAATGCAAGCATATCTGTTAGTAAAATAAAGGTAATCTAGAACGACATTTCTTCACTAATCATAACAGTGTTAAGAGGGAATATACTTTCAATTCTGAACTAAGAAGACACAAAGTGGGGAAACTTATATCCAAGTTAACATTGCGACAGAAATTTAATATTTACAAAGAAAGACTTGAGCAATCAAGTAGCGTGACAATAGCCTCTTACAAATAATGTCATGCGAAAGCTAAAAGAAAGAAACCTTTCAGTGATGGGGAAGAAGCAATGACCGTTGCAGTGAAAGCTCTGTTCAATGATCATAAAAGATCAATCTGAACTTGTGTCGTCAATTAAGAGTATCCAATTGTCTCCTCAAACTTTCTAGATGTGTTGAACAGATTTATAACAATTTGCAGTTATATCGTTACTTAAAGTCATGTAAATATTTCTTGTTTCAGTTTGATGCAAACACTTATATTTGGGATTCCGGAGATGTGTGTATTTACTAGATATTTTGTTTCCTAATTTTAAAGTAAATGTGTTGGTAGTTAAACTTCTTCTTGAAGAAATATTCACAAAATAGATGAGACTGCAGTAAAACTATTTGATTGGTAAAACACGCAATCACAAAGTACTGTAGTTTTACAAATTACAAAAACAATGACAAAATACAGCAACGTTTCGACCAAGACAGCACTAGGGAGCAAGAAATTTATAACGTATTTCTTACATCTGTTAAGGATAGTTTACCATTTTCATAACTTGTTGCTATAACAACTAATGGGACACCATCAATGGGTGGTAGATACAGATGGTTTCTTGCTCTTTGTGCTTAGGATGAATCAACTACAAAATGTATCTCTTATCATTGTAATAACCCTAGGAATATTTATGCACAAAAACGCAAGTTTAAAGCCGAAAGATTGACTTTATTGCAGGGGTTTTACCCATATGGCTCGGTCACTGCCGAGAGTATTGGACAAAGCACGAACTCCGTAGCTCCAGTAACAATCCTGGGGTCGTTAGCAGAACGGCGCAGTCCGGATTTGAACCTTTGACTCGCATGGCACAGGTCTTAAAATGCTGGAGTTTGAGCATGTAATGATAGTAACTCATATTATAAATTACATCAAATCATCTTACACCTGTCATCGATCATGATGTAATCTACTATATATATATATATATATATATATATATATATAAAAATGGATGTTTGTCTGTTTGTTTGTTACCTATAGTTTGGAAACTACTGAACAGATTTAGCTGAAATTTACAGGATATGTTTGTTTTGATGTCGGGATGCTACCTGTCATAGTTTGAAATAGGTAGCGCTGACAATTTTAGAAATCTAAAAAAACCGAACACGCCTATTTCATCGAGAGTTTCTAAGTTTGTTTACAATTTGCTATGAACGTTTCCGGAAGTCTAAGGTATACACATTAATATATACACAAGATTCGATGACGTATGTTTTAAAACTATGGAAACCTCGATCTCTTTCATAGCATAAAATAATTGTTTCAAGGCAATTTTACAAACAAGCTGAAGTTAAAATACGCAATCCAGGTTTGTTTCTTCATAGGATTTCGAATCATGATAAGAGAAATATCAACTGGGACGCGGCATTAGTAGCAATAAAGCAGTATGTCAACTGGGATGCGGCATTAGTAGCAATGAAGCAGTATGTCAACTGGGACGCGGCATTAGTAGCAATGAAGCAGTATGTCAACTGGGACGCGGCATTAGTAGCAATGAAGCAGTATGTCAACTGGGACACGATATTAGTAGCAATGAAGCAGTATATCGACTGGGACGTAATTATTTTGTTGGAGGCGTAGCAATGCGCACAGGGTACAGCTAGTTATTTATACAGAAGTAAGGTTTCTCAGTGGAGAAAAACACTGCAAGTCTTCTAACTGTGATAAAAAAAAATTCTTAACTCATTTCCAAAGTAGTATCATGGGGGACCTGATGACATAACATGTCTATAAAATCTAGCTTTCTTGACAGATATTACCTTGAAATTAAATTAGTCAAGTTTCGAATTACAATGGAAAGATCATGCAATCTCAGGCATTATAAGTTCAATAAGTACGTTTTAAAAAAAATGAAAACTTGGATTGAACATTTAAACAAGAAATCACCTTCTAGATTTGAAATCCTGAATCTATGACGAGCAATGTATTTGATCTTTTGTTTGGTCAAACATCTTGAACTCCTTACTGTCGAATTTGTGAACATATGAGTCAGTTTTCAACCCTTAAACCAACTATAGTATTATTCAATAATTTTTTGCAGCTATTGATGCAATTGAATTTGGAAAGAATTGTTCATCAGGTTTTTGAAAAATAAAATCTTGAAGAGTTATCAATCTTGAATTTACAAGAAGACATATTATTGAAATTCTCTCATGTTAAAAAAAAATGACAATTTCTGGCCTTTGGTGGACAAGACCATCATTAGTAGTGTTGCGATGAAAATATATTCGTGCTTTGGCTCAACATATGTATGTGAAGTCTCGTTTTCACATATGAACATCATCAAAAATTAAAAATCGATCCTTCCTGCAGCATGTTCCAGCTGCATACCATTATTTCCTCAACTTGTAACATATATACCGTGTCATATTTCACATGCCTAAGGTATAAGAAGTCTGACATTTCTTGCTGCCAGTCTGACAGCGTGCAAGGAAATAGTAAGGGAAGGAGAAAATGGGATATAAAAACATCATATGCTGGGCACCTTGCATACCATAGAGAGGTGTTTAGGAGAATTGTCATGGGAGCTTAGTTCGATTTGGTACACAGTAGTGTGAATAAATACATATCAATATGATGTACTGTATAGAAATGTTACTCAATTTAATATTGTTTTTGTTTCATCTTTTTCAGTATATGAATATTGGATGGTTGTTTTTTATATCAAAGCCTATAGAATTCTTTGATACGGTAAGTGCTTCTTGTTAATGTGTTCATCTGTCAGCTTGTTTAATGTACTCACACTTATGTCTATAGCTGTAGCATTGACTTCCTTGGGCCGGATTGCACGGTCCCTCTCAACAAAATGGCACTCCACCTGCCGAGAGTATTGCACAAAGCACGAACTCCTTAGTGGCTATCAGAGTCAACGTTAGATAAGATAATAGAGAGAAGAGGCAGAAAGGCTGACCTCTGTAATAGCAGAACAAGATCAGCAAAGGCCGCAGCACAAGAAAAATACACAAAAGCCAACAGGGAGGTGAAGAGAAGTATAAAAGCAGATAAAAGAAAGTATATAGATGACCTGGCAAGAGAAGCAGAAGAAGCAGCAGCTAAGGGTAACCTGAAAGATTTATACGATAACACAAGGAAATTGACAGGGAAATACCAACAAATAAATAAACCAATTAAGGACAAGGCTGGAAGATTACTCGGCAATGCTCAAGAACAGATGCAGAGATGGGCAGAACATTTCAAAGACCTTTTAAATAGGCCAGTTCCCCTAGGCCAACCGGACATAGATCCAGCTGCAAAAGATCTAACAATCGACTGTAGCAAGCCAAGCAAAGCGGAAATAAAGAAGGCCATTCTCCAACTACGAAATGGTAAAGCTACAGGCCCAGATGGTATACCTGCAGAGGCCATAAAAGCAAATGCTGACATCTCAACAGACATGCTACATGGCTTGTTGGGAAAAATTTTGGAGAGGGAAGAAATACCAAAAGACTGGAGAGAGGGCTATATAGTCAAACTACCTAAAAGGGTGATCTCCAAGAATGCTCGAACTATAGAGGAATAATGCTCCTGTCTGTACCAGGCAAAATACTAAGTCGAATCATCCTAGAGAGACTCAAGGAACTACAGATGCAGTACTAAGGGATGAACAAGCAGGATTTAGGCAAAACAGATCCTGCACAGATCAAATATCAACGCTACGTATCATAGTGGAGCAAAGCATCGAGTGGAACTCACCCCTCTACATAAACTTTGTGGACTATGAAAAGGCATTCGATAGCCTAGACAGGGAAACACTCTGGAAACTTCTACGACACTATGGCGTCCCCAGAAGCTAACCAATTTAATAAAGAAAATGTATGAGGAGACTACGGCTAGAGTACTGCATGAAGGAAAACTGACAGAGGCCTTTGAAATAAAGACTGGTGTGCGACAGGGCTGCCTTTTATCGCCCTTCCTTTTCCTGCTGGCTATTGACTGGATAACGAGATCAACAACTGTCAGGGGAAGAAAGGGAATACAATGGACCATGATGAGTCAATTGGAGGATCTGGATTTTGCAGATGATCTAGCACTCCTCTCTCACAACCATCAGCAGATGCAAGAGAAAATAACAAAACTAGAAACAGTCTCACAGCAACTAGGCCTGACTATTCATGGGGAGAAAACAAAGATCATGAGATTAAATGCTGGTTCCAGAGACCCAATCTTATTGAGAGGATCACCACTAAAAGAGGTGGACACATTTACATATCTGGGAAGTGTCGTCAACATTCAAGGTGGCACAGATGAAGATGTTAAGATTAGAATACAAAAGGCAAGATCAGCATTTGCCATTCTGAAGAACATATGGAGTTCAAGAATGATTAGGAATAAAACTAAGATAATGATATTTAACTCAAATGTCAAGTCTGTCCTTCTGTATGGAGCAGAGACATGGAGAACTAAAGGGAACACCAAAAAGTTGCAGACATTCATCAATAGATGCTTACGCAAGATACTACATCTGAGATGGTACGACAGGACCACAAACAGAGAACTGTGGGATAGGACAGGACAACGGCAGGTGGAACAAGAGATAATGAGCAGAAGGTGGAGATGGATAGGACACACACTGAGGAAACCCCTGACAGCATCGTGAGACAGGCTCTCCGATGGAACCCCAGGGCAATAGAAGTAAGGGAAGACCCAGAAACACCTGGAGACGGGAGTTAGAGATGGAATGCAAGAGGACGGGGAGAGAGTGGCGAGATCTGGAAAGGATGGGCTTGGAAGGCCTTGGTTGCGGACCTATGCTTCCCTAGGGCGAAGGGTGAAGAAGACGAACTCCTTAGCTCCGGCAACAATCTTAGGGGTCGCTGGAAAAAATGTACCAGTGAACAGATGACCTTTGGAATGCAAGGCAAAGACTTATCCACAGAGACCCCCTGTGTACTCACTTGTGTACTTTAATGTACTTAGTCAGAGAAGACTAAATCTGGTTGTCTGTGTTGAATATGTCTGTCTTCCTGCTCTATCTATCTATCTGACATCTTTCTATATACCTGTTTGTATGTTTGCACATCCATGGGCATTCTTCTTCACCATTCGACCCTAGGGAGGCATATGTCCACAACCAAGGCCTTCCAAGCCTGCTTGTCAGTCTTTGAAGTTTGAACATTCTTGTATTTAATTGTCATGTAATATCTGTGTGATTACTTACACATTTCCTTATATAGTCTTCTTATTTGAGCGCTCTGTATCGACCACTTGTTGAACCACTCCTTGTGATTTGTATGTGATCTAAGCCTTAGAGTGATCGTATGTTATGTCAGTTATGCACCTACAAGTATGCCAGCACATCCAATTTCTGTGACTCTTTTTATTTACTAGATTAGCTTTCCTTGGCCCCTACCTCGGTTGCCTCTTACAACATGCCTTGTAGGTAGCAGTGTTACAATTCTTTGTTTCCTTTTTCAGACACAGATGACGTTACCTTGTATAAATAAGGTACCAGCAATAGGTTAAAAAAGACATTGGTGCTGGATAGGACACACCCTGAGAAATCTGAGAGAAATATAATAAGAAAGGCCCTTTTCTGGAGCCCACAGGGAAAGCAAAAAGAGAGGGAGGTATAGATGAAGAGATTTGGAGGCAGAAATTAACAATATACAGAAGAGCTGCAGGAGATAGCTAATGATGGGAAGACTTTGCATGAGTTGGTTGAGAACCTATGCCCCAATCAGGGTTTTAAAAAAGCATGAAAGAGAGATGTCACAAACTTAAACAAAGCTGTAATTCAGTGCAGTGTAAATATTTGCATATTTGATATCTTTCCAATGTCTCTATCAAATGTTGAGAAACGGAGCTCTCCAGTGAACACAAAATCATTTAAAGACTTCTCCGCAAGCACTGGATAAAAATATTTAATTGGAAATATTGATTTTCCTATTTTAACATTTGAAAATAAGTTTTTCAGCTTTCAACCACTTACCTTTCACAGATGTTAATGGTGGTTAGAAAGTGTATTTGGATTGCATTAATAAGTACATGAATGGTTTGGAAATATCAATTTGTGAAATAATCAGCAATGTAAGAATTATTTTTAGATACCATGTTTTAGCAGAAGTAGATTCTATTCAAGTTCATATAATATTGAAAAAGACCATATATTCCCAAACTTTTTCTGCTCACTGCCCACTTTGCACAATATCAATTTTGTAACGCCTCCTCCACATTATAACAGTTTGCCGCACCCTCTCCCATCCCCACATATATACATGCTCTATTTTCTCTTTGACATAGAAAATTGATATATATTTCTGTCATACATGGTCAATTTTCAAATGATTATGTGCATGAAATAGAAAATTGATGAAAAAATGGATCGTATAAGACTGGCATAAGATGAATTTAAATGCAGAGTTTGAATGTTTAATGATTATCCAATCGCAAAATCTCTAGAATAACTTATTTAAAAATATTTATTATTAATTTCTTCTTTAAGGAGCCACCGCCCCTAATCATGTGGGAACCCCCACCCCAAAATTCTTCTGAACCCACTACTACCCCCTCCCCAAGAACACTTCAACGCTCACATGGGGGCACTGGGAAACACTGAAGTAGACCTTTCAATAAAAATAAAGATTGGGAAGAAGAAATGTAATTTTCTGTGCCTTTGCTTTATTCATTGTGAGTGTGTATGACCTTGACACTCAGCTTCTATCTTCTGTTGATAATTCTGCCATGAGAAAACAAGCAGTTGGTCTTCAGCTGCCAGAGGCTATTCTAGAAGACATACACACTATCTGACAACCTTCAAGAGAATATACATGATTGTGTTTTCTTTCTCATTTCAGGTATTCTTTATCCTTCGAAAGAAGAACAGCCAAATCACATTCCTGCATGTTTACCATCATGCAACCATGACAGTCTTCACCTGGTTGGGACTCAAGTTTCTGCCTGGGGGGACAAGTATGTTCCATGCTATCACAATTTCATTCGCGATCTCTTACACAGAAACATTTATCTTACATGATCCCTAAAACAGCATGCTATCACCTTTGCTATCGATACTGTCGTTACGGCCTGTAGTACCACTTTTTAGGGTGGTGTGGGACGAGAGCCTGAGCAATTTAATGGCCAGCGACTGCATCAGCCATGCGGCCATTAAATTCCTCAGGCTCTCATCCCACCTGTCCTAGACTGCCTTAAAAAGCGGCTCTACAGGCAGTAACTACAGTTTTTAAATATATTTTACAAATATATATCATAGCGAAGTTGATAGCATTCTGTTTTAGTGACCTGGAAGTTCTAGGTCAGTTTGGGCCAAAAATTCTTGTTGTGCATACTACAGTAATCTTTTACTTGGGGATCTAAATTACAAGCACCCGTGAAGTTAGATAAAGGCTCGCCTAAATGTCAACACTGGTGATAAGGAAAGCAACCTTTCATGCATGCAAAAATAAGATTTGTCATATTACACGCTATTATACGTCTGTGTGCTGCCGGGACCCACGGGGAAGCAAAGAGTAGTACCACTACGACCTACAAGGCATGTCGTAAGAGATGACTGAGGCAGGGCCTAGGAAGCTACCCTAGTAAATAAAAAGCATAGCAGAAATCGGATGTACTGGCTTCTTGTAGGCACATAACTCTCACAGCGTACAATCACTTAGGCTCAGATCATATACAAATCGCACAGAGTGGTTAACAAGTGGTCAATATGGAGCATTCGAAGAAGAAGAATACACTCTATGACTATGCCTAAATACGTAGCTAGCAAACAGGAACAAATATATTTCAACTAGCTATAACTGAATTTAATCATTGTAACCAAACTATCGTACTACTTTACTCTCATAACATGGATCACTTTACAATTAATCTTCCAATATGTACATCAGGTTACAAGCGTGCAAGAGTGTATAATATATTTCAAACTATATTACTGCTTGTGTGATGCCGGGGCTCACAAGGGGAGCAAAGAATAGTAACATTGCGACCTATAAGGCCTGTCGTAAGAGGCGACAGGTAGGGGCCTAGGGAAGCTACCCTAGTAAATAAAAACGTTGCAGAAATCGGATGTGCTGGCCTACTTGTAGGTGCATAACTGGCACAGCATACAATCGCTCTTAGGCTTGGATCACGCACAAATCACAAAGAGTGGTTAACACATGGACGATATGGGACGTCTAAAGAAGAGAACTAAAACTATATTACACACGTAACATAATCTATCTGTCACTGGTTATTGTAACCTGGGCAGACCTATATTGGCTCTGTCTCCCCCAACAGATGTCAAAGGGTATGCATACTGATGGCTTCTGTGGCTCGCTGGCTAAACACACTCCTCCCTCTGCCCATCAGGAATCCAGTTCTACTTCTACAATGTGTAATTCTAAACTTCTTAAATCATTGATTAGATTCGCCCCTAGGTCCGCAACCAAGGCCTTCCAAGCCTGCCTATCCAATGCCATCTTTTCCAGATCTCTCCACTCTCTCCCTATTTTCTTGCATTCCGTCTCCAACTCCCATCTTCAGGTGTTCCTGGGTCTTCCCTTACCTCTATTGCCCTTGGTGTTCCATCGGAGAGCCCATCTTGTTATGTTGTAAGGGTTTTCCTCAGTGTGTCTCATATCCATCGCCATCTTCTGCTCCTTACCTCTTGTTCCACCTGCCGTTGTCCCGCTCTATCCCACAGTTCCTTGGTTGTGGTCCTGTCATATCCTGCGCAGGATGCCATAATGCCGTAGCAGTTTCTAGAGTGTTTCCATGTCTAGACTATCAAAAACATTTTCATAATCTACAAAGTTGATATAGAGGGACGAATTTCACTCGATTCTCTGCTCCACTATGATACGCAACGTCGATATTTGATCTGTGCAGGATCCTGTTTTGTCATCTCTTAGTACTGCATCTGTAGTTTTCTTGAGCCTCTCAATTTTAAATAACAAATCCTTAATTTATTCTGAAACAAGAATAGTTTAAAAAAAAAAAATAATTACCAAGTGTTTATTGATTTTCTGTGTTATGTTTCCCCAGATGTCATCTACCCTCTCATCAACAGTTTTGTTCATGCAGTCATGTACACATACTATGGCTTGTCAGCATGTGGGCCAAGTATGAGGAAGTATTTATGGTGGAAAAAATACCTCACAAAACTGCAAATTGTTAGTCAAGTTTTGTGTTGTTGATCATTTATTGTCTCATGTCTCTGTGCAGGATTTAATTTGTGTGTTTTTCCCCCTCTTTCTATGTTATATTTGTTGTAATTGTTTTATTTCTTCTTTTTTTTGGGTGTTCTTTCTTCTTCAAATGTTCTATCTTTACCACTTTTTGTGATTTGTATGGGATCCAAGCCTAAGAACGATTGTATGTTGTGCCAGTTATGCTCCTACAAGTAGGTCAGCATATCTGATTTCTGCAACACTTTTTATTTATTAGGGTAGCTTCCCTAGGCTCCTATCTCAGTCGCCTCTAACGACATGCCACGTAGGTGACAGTGTTACTATTCTTAGCTTCCCTTACGAGCCCCGACAACACACTGGCGGAGGTGTTCTTTCATTTTTCTCTAGAGTAGTTTTTGTTTCTCTACTCTTTATTCATATTCTTTAAAAGAAAATTTCTTGATAGTTTTGCGATCGTCATGGCACATTGGGCATTCCGTGCATGCTTTTCCTCTGCTGCAGTAGCCATAAGTTGATTAGTACATCTCTCTACCACGAATACAACATTCTCTGCCATGTCCAAACTTAACTCTTTCCAGGAGCTGTTATTTTCTCAATTTTCAAACTGTTAATTCAAGGGAATAACTACATGTGAAATGCGTTGCCTGCGAAAAGTTACCAACACAAGAAAAGACAGAATCACCAACATCAGCATAAGAAGAAAGTTGGCACAAAACCATGCTTGAATTCCATAGATAAACAAAGAATGAAGTGGTTTGGCCACTTAATAAGAATGCATCCAAACTCCACAGTATACAGAGTCTTGTACAACAGAACATCTGGAAAGAAGGCAAGAGGAAGACCACGGAAAAGATGGTTAGATGGCGTAGCAGAATCCTGTGAAAGAGCAAAGATAACAATCACACAAACCACTAGAACAGCGCAAGACAAAAACAGAAAACCTCGACACTGGGCAACAACCCGGTAGCAGTGTGACGACAAAAGAAGAAGAATTCAAGGAGGTTTAAAAAACAATTTAAAACAAAACAAAAAATCATAACTACTTGCCAATAAATAAACATATATATATCTTATTATATACTAATTTTTTTAAAACTGGACAACCTATTAGAATAAATAAATTAAAAAGTAGTAGAAGTAAAACTAGAAAGACTTCTTATAAGGAAACCAACTCTAGTGACACTGTTTGGGACAAAAAGTGCAGAAAGAGTTAATTCCAAATTCTCGCACTTGTTCCAGTTTCTGAGACTCACCCATATCACATAAATAAGTGCATACCGCTTTGATGACATCACTTCTGTCCGCTTGAGTCGGGACATTATTTACAAGAAAAACAGCATGTTGGTTGCCCAGATAACTTTTTTGATAGTGAAAACACCATGTGAGACTATACTATTTTGTGTTAAGAAATAAAGGCAACTGATCGCACTGTTTTTACACTCTGAAATAGACCTCAAAAAGGACTTCATCAGAGGTTAAATCCCAATTCTCAGTATCCACCAGTGTCCTAGTCAATCTGTCAATCATCATCAAATAGCTTGCCCTGAGCAGAACTTTGTCACACTAAAAGTCCTTCAAAATTTCTCTCCGTAATAGACCAGATTTCTTGCCTCTGCTGCCATCATGCTCAATTTACTTCTCCTTCTCTTTCACCATTTACTTCTTTATAGAAGTGTTGGGGGTGAAACGTAGAGATCTTGTGTGTGCTTGTTTTAAGGTACTTTGTAAGCTGATATTCATGTTCCCAAGGCTGTTCTTGATGCCGTCGCTCCATCTTTGCGTGGTCTTCCTCTTGCTTTGTACTCATTATACTTTTTTTTGTGTGTCTCAATTTACTAACTTCTATATAATATAAATATCTTCACCATCTTCAAAATTACATCTGGGACCCTCGTAGGTGTTACGGTGTTTGTGCACTGCAGCTGAGATCTTCATGTGTAGGAAAGAGATCGGAACACACATGGTTACTCACCAAAGTGCAAGGATGATGATCCTATCAATCAATTTACTAATTCAACTTTTTATAATAAATGACATATAGAAGTTTTACTGTTTGTACACTTACTATGTAGATAAATAGTTCTATATTTGAAATCTTCAGCTAGAGTGGAAGTTTATCTCTTCTCGATCCCGGCCTAGACTGATGAACCAATTTTTTTCATGAATTTTACCATGTTTTTAAGGGACTCCGTTCCTCCGTACAGCTTCTTGTGAAGCTCTGTGTTTTGGGGCCAGGTTTCTTTTCTCGTACCTGCTATCAGTTGACAATCTTGCAGAACATGTTCTGCCATCATGTCCACCTTTTGCAGGGACACAGGCTTGTTGTGGTCGTACGGAGGCGAGTATGGCAACTTGTTCACTATGAGACAGACCATATCCGTCGCTGTGGTGAGGATGATCTTTTGTCATTTGTCTCTACAGTGCCGGCCGATGGTTGTTCTGGCTTCCTCATAGCTGACCTTGAGATCAGTTTGAGGTAGTCGCCGCCTTCTTTAGCTAGTTTGTCGGCTTTTTCGTTTCCGCTTAAATTACAGTGTGATGGTATCCACTGAATGGCGGGTTCTATATTTGAAATCTTCA
Organism: Arion vulgaris; assembly: GCA_020796225.1. Taxonomy (NCBI): domain Eukaryota; kingdom Metazoa; phylum Mollusca; class Gastropoda; order Stylommatophora; family Arionidae; genus Arion; species Arion vulgaris. The sequence continues at coordinate 60,049,032 of CM036763.1, read as the reverse complement.
GCTAGAGTGAACGTTTATCTGAAAGCAATGACTCTCAGATCAGTCGAGTCTCAATTTGTGTTACTGGAGAAAAGCTGGTAAGATATAGAAGGGAGCAAAAAAAGATGTCAAAATAAGAATACAAAAAGCAAGAGGGAACTTTATTGCATTGGGTAATATATGGAAGTCAAAGGAGATTAAAACAAACACAAAGCTAAGAGTCTTTCAATCAAATGTGAAGTCAGTGCTGTTCTACTGCTCTGAAACATGGAGGACAACAAAAGAAACCACCAGAAAACTACAGGCCTTTGTAAATGGATGTTTACGTAGAATAGAGAGACTGAGATGGTATGATAAGATTATGAATGATAAACTCAGAGAAAGAATTGAGCAGATACCAGTGGAGAAAGAGCTATTTAAGAGATGCTGGCAGTGAATAGGACACATTAAGAAGACCGACCAGAAGCATTGCAAAACATGCTGTCTTGGAACCCGTAGGGGAAGGCATAGAAATATCTGGAGAAGAGAGTTGGAGACTGAAATTAAAAGGATTGGCAAGATTTGTAAGGGTTGGAAAAAGTTTGTTGAAGACCTGTGCTTTGTTGGGAGTTGAAAGATGAAGAAACACTGGTAGGAAAAGGCAGCTTGCATGGTATTGACTACATCATGTATTGTTGGTCATAGAAAAAATACAGACCTAACACCCACTATACCACATAGCACGAAAGCAGTTCCATTACTTATTTGTTAAATTTGTATTTAGTGTAGGACATAAGACATGCACACAAGATGACAGAAGTCAACCTACGAGTTTGCCCGAGTGGTTACCACCGGGGCCCAAATTTGGGGTGTAAAGAATAGAACCACTTGCCTGCCAGGCATGTCGTAAGGGGCGACTAAGGAGGTTTGGCTGAAATCGGATGCACGTCCTAAACGTGTAGAAGTCTATGCGTTTATGGGCCTACCAAACCAATGTGCAACGTAAACACGTTCTTGGCAAAGATCAGACATTACAAAGAGTGATTAAAATTGGTCATAAAGAACGAATGCAAAGAAGAAGAAGAGCCTACGAGAACTGATCAAGACCACAAATCGTCGCACAAATCAGATGTGCTGACCTACCCATAGGCGCATAACTGGCACAATGTACAATTGCTCTTAGGCTCAGATCACATACAAATCACAAAGAGCGGTTTAACAAGTGGTCGATATGAAGCGTTCGAAGAAGTAGTGTTATCCTGTAAGCTGTGACACACCATAACAGATGCAAAGAAGAGGGATATAAAAATACTTTTCTTGAGAGTGCTAACCCGAAACAAATGCTTATAGAAAGCGGATACACCAGGCCGTAAGGCGCATAACATGGTGCAACGACCCCTCACAGTGAGGAATGGGATCGCCGATCTGCATTGGAGATTTAGCCACGCAGTACGAATGTCGGACCTACCATCACGAGGGTTGCCAAAACGGGAATGCAGAAATCACAGGAATTATATAAGGCAGGCGGCTGCCTTTTTAGAGACTCGAAATCCCAATCTAGTGAGAATGAAGAAGAAGAAAATACTTTTCTATTGAAAGACTTGTAAATGAATCAGAATTGCATAAATATTTGTCCATTCTGTTAATGAAGTGCATATTTTTTCTCCTATTTCAGAGCCAATTTGTGATTTTCCTGACTCAAGGAGTTATCAACGTAATGTATGACTGCCCATTCCCTAAAATATTTGTGTATGCTGTTTACATCTATACATTCTCAATCCTGTTGCTCTTCATAAATTTCTATGTGAAGGCGTACATCAAGAGCCCGTCACAGAAGCCTCTCAAAGGCACTAATGCTGCCAAAAATGGAAGTGCCCAGAATGGTGAGGCCATTGCTTGTGCCCAGAATGGAGAGGCTGTTGGCCATGTCAACAATGGAGAGGCTATTGCCCGTGCCAAGAATGGAGGGGCCATTACCCGTGCCAAGAATGGAGAGGCCAAGGCCCGTGCCAAGAATGGGGAAATTTCTGCCAAAGGAGATTCTAAAAAGATAAAATAATTTCAGAATGAAATGAGTGAATTTTTTTAAGATTAATTTTTTTTTTAAAATAGAAAACATCAGGAAAGGGAACATGCTTACTTATGCAAATAGGGAACATTGCTTATTAATACTTTTTTTTTTTTTTACTACATTTTTTTTACCCACTTGCATATAGAGTTGTAAATGATCTTTTCATAATATATGTATGTAATTCTAATAGTATGAATAACTATATATGACCTAACAGAAAAAATGGACACGTGTGAGATGAAGACTGCCATTTGTTGTTATTCAAATGTTTCTGATGGTTTGAATGTGTAGGCATCTGTGCGAGCTGAAGACCACATTTACAAAATGGTGTGCTTTTTGTTGATAGTATGTCAACTATATATTTTTTTTCATTTTTATGATAGAATCTTTCACTGTAAGGTGACTGTGGCTTAGAATCTTATACCGTACGGTGACTTTGTGGCTCTGAATCTTAGACTGTACGGTGACTTTGTGGCTCTGAATCGTACACTGTAGGGGATTTTGGCTCAAAATCTTACATTGTAAGGTGACTGCGGCTCTGAATCTTATACTGTACGGTGACTTTGTGGCTCTGAATCTTACACTGTAAGGTGATTTTGTGACTAATTCTTACATTGTAAGGTGACGGTGGCTCTAAATCTTACACTGTAAGGTGATTTTGTGACTAATTCTTACATTGTAAGGTGACTGTGGCTCTAAATCTTACACTGTAAGGTGATTTTGTGACTAATTCTTACATTGTAAGGTGACGGTGGCTCTAAATCTTACACTGTAAGGTGATTTTGTGACTAATTCTTACATTGTAAGGTGACTGTGGCTCTAAATCTTACACTGTAAGGTGATTTTGTGACTAATTCTTACATTGTAAGGTGACTGGCTCTAAATCTTACACTGTAAGGTGATTTCTGGCTCTGAAGGGAATGTATCAGGACTGATTATTAAATATTGCCATGTAATAAATACTGGAAAATATTATTGATAAAGGAAGTCAAAACAACCATTTGATCATTCTATAATTCTTTGAGCTACAAGGACATAAGAACAATTAACTCTACCAAAATAAAAAAAAATAGCTTGGTTTTTTGGTCTCAAATTAGCATTATACATTTTTGTAAATATCTATAGTTGCAGTGTTCAGTTCCCAGTAGAGTCTGCCCAGATCAAAATAAAGTAGTAAATCAGGACTTTCCGAATTTCAGAACGATTGTTTAAGTGCTCTGCTACTTACACTTTCATTTGAACTGTAAGAAACTGAGCGCCTATGAGGATACCCAGAGATCTGAAACATAAATTCTCAAACAGTTTTCAGTTTTATTTTGCTTGTCCTTTTTTTCAACATATATTTTTAATCCTGTGTCCAGATCAGTCAAAACTAAAATATAAAAAAAAAATTATGAGTCTTCCTTTGTGTGTAAAGTGCAAAGGAATCCATTTTTCATCATCTTAAAAACTGTTGTTACTGCCTGTAGTACCGCTTTTTATGGCAGTGCGGGATGAAAGCCTGAGGAATTTAATGGCCGCATAACTGGTGCAGTCGCCGCAATGCTGTTCAGGTTAGGATTTTTTGTATGCCCACAACAGAAAAAAAAATCCTTGGCCTTACCATGGATTGAATACGGGTCTCCCATATGAGAGCCGCCCTCTAATCCATTCGGCCAGACATTCCTCATTCATCTTCACAGATGTGATAATCTGCTGAATGCTGCATTATCTTTTCATGTGTTTCATGAATTGTTCTGTGCATGCTATACATATATCACAGAGCAAAGAAGTACTTTTCAAAATGTACTGTTAAGAATGTCATTATATATTTAATAAATCAGAACTTTTCTTTACAAATTTGTGTATTGTCAACTATCAATTTGTTTTTGTTGCGATTTTTTTAAAGAAAAATGTGCTGAATGAAATCTAGTTTGTCTGAGTTGTATGAATGTTGGTTTGAGATGAAAGTTGCGCTTACATGCAGTTAAGACAACGTGTAAGGATATGTTGTTTATTGAAATACCTGCATATTCTCTCTGTTATGTGTATATATGCATGCATCTCCTTGATGGAGGTATTTGACACATTCCCACAGATCAGACTTAGGTCACCTCAATTTATATCACAGCAAATTTTCATGGAAGATTGTGTGAATTTGGACAAATATCCGTTTGTTATTATTCAAACTGTTATAAATGGTCCTGGTCATGTGGGTGTTTGCGGCAGCGAGAGAGCAGACATGCTTACATCGATTGTTGAGAAGTTTAGGATGGATAAGGGGGATGTTCTTCAGTCTCTTGGTAGCCTACTGTTGGATGAGGACAATAAAATAGACTTTGAATCAATAGAGCGATTTAGGGAGTTTGGAATTACAAGTAGAGCTGGTTGCTTGAGGGGCAGAGAGAGGTATATTTAAGCAGCAAGCCACAGGAACCATCAGTATGCTTATCCTTCGAAATCTGTTGGGGGAGACTGAACACCTATAGGTCTGCCCAGAGTGCTGTGAAGTCAGTTCAATAACTGTAAATCGTCACTTCTAAAAATAGTGCATGATGTTACCAGTCCTCAGTGTAGTTCTGGATCAATCAGCGTTTTTTTTGTTGTACTGTCTGTTTAAAATGGCTTGAAACATCTTAACATTCCTTTTTAAAAAAAAAAATGTTTATTATAATTTGTTTATTCACAACTGATTTTACATCCTACATAAACTTTTTTCTATTTGGCACTGATAGCTTTGTAAAAATTTGGTAAAATTATGGTCCTTCACTTTCAGATAGTTTGAGAACCATTGCAGATAGCAATTGTTATAAATTATCATGAATGGGAGATATCTATATAGTCATATGTGTATATATATATATATATATATATATATATATATATATATATATATATATATATATATATATATATATATATATATATATGGTCTCTGTAATTAAACCTTGTATTCTGAAGATCGTGGATTCGAATCCAGACCACATTGTTCTGTTCAGAGGTGCATTTTTTCCAGAGACTCTTAGTATTGTTGCTGAAGCTGCTGAGTTCATGCTTTGTGCAATACTCTCGGCAGGTGGTGTGCTACTTGTGTGAAGAGGGACTGAGCAATATGGGGTAAAACCTGGTGCAATGAAGTCAATCCTTCAGCTTTAGACTTTTTAGTCATAAATTTTTGGCAGTTTGATAACCAGACAATTTGATTGAATGAAACTAGATGGGAAGAGGAATGCAAAGTTCAGTGAACACATGATGAAGAGCAGTTGAAGTGGAAGAAAGAGCGTGTTTCATCAAAAGTCTTAGAAGGCTCGCCTGAATAGCGAGGGACCATGATGATGAGGAAAGTATGCCTTCACACAATAATTTGTTAATAGCGCTGTGCTAGGTCTGAGTTCATAGTGGGTGAGACGAGAAGTAGAGGAAGGAAGGGCAAATTACGCTTTGGACAAAGATGAAGGTTAAGAAATCCTAACAATAAATTAGTGAAAATTGTCACAGATATATACATATGTCGTATATGTTTCAAAACATTACAAAAATGTTGAACTTCAAATTTAATATTCTCAGAAATTTAATTCCAGTTTCAAACATATTTCGTTATATTAACATATATGTTAATATTTTCTCGTATAACCAATTCTTTATAAAAGCCACATCTTGGTGTAACATATAAACCCTGGAACGATCATTGCTGAGAGAGGCAAGAAATATTGGACTCAATTCTATGGAAGAGGTTAGATGATAAGAAAGAGAAGATGGAGATATGTTGGGCATACTCTGAGAAAAATTGTCAAAAATCACAAAGCTGGCATTTAAGTGGGGCGCAAAGGGTTCAAGAAAGAAAGAGCACCATAGGGAAACTGAAACAAACTTTACGGAGAAGGTTGAGAAATATCAAACTTAAATTTATGGAAGAGATTGAGCAAGTTGCCCAGGACAGAGCGGTATGGAGAAATTATTTGCAGGCCCTCTGTAACTGTACAAGAGGAAAATATATATATATAAATACAAGCCATGTACTTTTTCTGGGGTTGTGTCACTATTATTGCTCTATTTGAGTAATCAGGTTGGTATCATTTTTAATAAACAGCTGTTGAATGTGTGTACAATTTTGTGCCCTAATTTATCTCAGCAGCAATTTGTTTTTTAAATTGTGAATTGCGCCTTTATTGTCCTGTCATTTTGAGCCTAATCACCAAGTATATCATATAGACACCGTCCCTTGTTTTTGTTGTTTTTTTCCTTTTTAAAATTATTTTTTGGTTATTATAGCATTATTATATTAAATGTACTATGATTTTGTATTTCCTACACACAAGTTTGCACTGCAGAGATGTAATCTGTATATAAAATAAATTCAAAATGGAATAATATGTTTAAATTAAATAAAGTAAGGGATGAAATATATGTGTTGTATAGAAAATGAGTGAATTTTGTTTGATGAATTTGTATTATCAACAAATACAGAGATGTCTACGGCTAGATGTAATGTCATCTTCTTAATGACTCGCTGGAACTCGTTTTATTTCTATGTAGAACTTTTCTTAAACATTTTTCTTATTTTACTTGTAGAAATTATTTTTGGTTATTTAGACATATCCGATTTTGTTTTTTTCCTAAACTTGTTTTGCAAAGGTTATCTTTTCAAGAAATTCTTTAATGATTATAAGTCATTCTAGCATTCTGAGTGATTCATTGAGTATGATTCGAAAGGTGAAAGCTGGTTCGATACTCAGGCAATGTGCTGAACCATTACAAACATCATAGGTCGACATGAAAGCCGTTATAGTCTTAACAATTTTCCACGCCCACTGTGCAATTGAACCTGGACCACTAGCCAGTAGAAAACAATTTGCAAAATTAATTTCATGAATGATAGAGCTGACATTCTGAACACCCTCATAGAGTGTGGCAGCAAAGAGGATTTCATCTAAACCAATCCATGTCAACTTCTAGATTACAAGAGCTTGAATTGAAGATGGGTGTGGCCAGAAAAGCACAGCACAACAGATACATGAGTAGGCTCATCAATCAACTTGGAACTAGTATGGTTAGTCACTGGACGCTGTTGGAGATATTGAGGAGATCTGAGCACCTATGGACATATCCGAAGTGCAATGAAGATATTCTAAACTGAAGTCAAGAAATTATTATTTGATAATTATAAAAACAAGACATGTCTTACTTTATTATTATTATAAGTCACATTCTTTTTGCTTAATACTTTAACTACCACATTGAAAAAAACACATTGTGACCGGACAATTTTTGTTCAGTTGTTTTTTTTTCACTCCACAAGTGTATGTACAAATTAAGATCTGTTGTTTTCTTTATTTAAAAAAAAAACTAAATGTAATGAATGATATGTAATTTTGTAGATAAATGAATGTGCTTTTATTACAAGCCAGCGGAATTTACAAGAATAAACTAAGAATATTAACTATTAGAATGCAGTAATGTCAGTTAATTGTTAATTTGACAGTGAAACGATAGTACGAACTGCTGTATTTGGTACTTGATGTTTTGTGGATTATAAGCCCCCTCATAAAAACATCAAGAAGATATTTTTTTTTTTACTGGGCTAGTTTTCTTCTTCACCTTTCAACTCCCAGTGGAGCACAGGTCTTCAACAAACTTCTTCCAGCCCTTCCTCTCTCTTGCCTATCAGTCTCCAGCCCTATTCTCCAGGCATTTCTAGGTCTTTCCCTGCGAGTTTCAAAAACTGCCGTTGTTGCAATGCTTCCGGTCGACCTGCTCAATGTGTGTCCTATCTGTCACCAGCATCTCTTTCTTAGCTATTTTTCCACTGGTATCTGCTTAGTTATTTCTCTGAGTTTTATCGGTTTTCTTTCTACTGAGCTAGTTTTCTTCCGTGATGTCTCTATAAACTTTTAATTTTATATCTGATGATGAAGAAAAGATTGGTTGAGGCAAAAGATCTAAGCAGGAACTGTCTTGAAACAAGTAGTTTAAATATGAGCAAAACAAATCAGAAATAGAGGAATACAATAAAAGAAAGTCAAGATAGTTTTCTGCTGGGCTAGTTTTCTTTTGTGATATTTTAATTTTGCGCCTGATGATAAAGAAAAGATTGGTTGAGGCAAAGATCTAAGCAGGAACTGTCTTGAAACAAGTAGTTTAAATATAACCTCCACAATATCAGAAATAGAGGAATACAATCTTTACAGACGCAGTCAGTGGCTAATATCTTGAAAGAAAATGCAGGATAGTATGTGCCATCTAGCTCTAAAGAAATGCTTATGTTTACAAATAAATGTTTTCACCAAGTTTGGGAAAAAGGCATGATGGAAATGATGATATCTAACAGTGGTTATGAAGCTTAGTCAGTTGACAAGATGACTTTCTAGTAAGGAGGATAAAGTTGCCAATCTCAGGAAACATCCACTTCTAGATAGTTTTCATTGCTGTTTTTCCTTCTTTCTGCGTACGTTTAAAAAACAAAAATGTGGAAAAAGGATGCTTTGCAGAAATCTGGTGTATCAGGAAATGAACAAATTGTAATTCATGCAACCGATGTTTGAGAGTGAGAAAAATAGCTAACCCGTTTACCTCCTGCATCCTTGTGTTGGAAATGTGAAGAAATAGGCATTTCACTCCCTACAGTCTGTTATAGGACATTTTATCAAATTTTCATGTCTCATCTGTTCATCCTTGACCAGAGACAAGACAAAGTGATCAATGGTCATCACATCTTTGGCATCGGTATAAGATGGCCAGGAGACTTATTCTTGTGATCGCTATTTGAATGATCCACGGTCAGATATCTTTATAGGATGAAGTAGACTGTTGCCCGAAGCTCTTCTCTGGTGTCATGTAGGGATGTGTTGTTTGATCAGCATAACTTTCTAGGGAGGATGTACAGTGAACAGTATTGCAAGACATCTTGTGGTTTGATCAGAATTGACAGAAGTTGGGAAGACAAGCGTAGCTTGCGCAAGTGTTTGTTGAGTCTGTTATGCCCTGTCCTGAGACAAAGAGGGAAACTGTCCTTGCCTACCAGTTATATGTGATAGTCGTGGCTGAATAGTTTATGGTTTTTTCTGATGGCCAGGAAAGCTTTTTTTATTTTTCACAGTATGCAATTTCATTTTCTATCTGTTCCCATTCTCCTCCCTTCTTTGTGAGTTTGTCTGCATTCTCGTTACCCAGACAACCACAGTGTGATGGTGGTACCCACTAGAGTATAACTCGCTTGTTAGCAGAAACCTTGCTGAGCTCACTACTTGTATGTTTTATGGGTCATCTGCAAGCTGCCAACTGTGAATAAAACCTAGATTATCCATCTAGAGAGTAACTGCACTAACCACAGTTCTAGTGGGAACGCTTAGAAAACAATTCAAATATGAAAAATGTTTTTGAAAACTTCAGTAAGTGACCAAACTGAGTTCCATAAGTCACTGTCCATTGTGAAGATGACAGGAAGTATTTGTTTCTATTTGTATTTTTAAAGCTATAACATGGATGTCTATTTTTGCATTATCGCCCCAACTATAAGACAGAATTTTCCAGAAATAAAATTGTATTCCAAAAGTGTGTGATTTTGTTGTGATTTCTACATCTTCTTTGTTATTGTGCTTCTTAAGGAGAAAAATTACTGTTTAAATACATCTTGCTTGTAGAAGACTTGATCAATGCAATTTTCATGCAGCTATTTGTTATAATAATTAGTTGATTAATTCATGCCCTGTGGCACGTGAGGCTTGTACAAGGACACTCCGGTTTCCCTGGTTTTTTTTTGGCATACAGAACAGTGTTCCATATTGGAGACACTGCATTCTGTGTCACCAAATTCTTATTAATCTTCTTTTCCCCCACGGTGCCCCAAGTAATGGCTGTTATCACATATCAGTCAGGGTTCTTTAATTTGTTGCAGTAATTAGCGTGGCTGAGCGAGTCTCTGTGGCGAGGTGATCAAGTTGTTTATCTTGTGTTCTGAAGATTGTGTGTTCGAATCAGATCGTATCATTCTGTTCACAGGTGGGAGCATTTTTTCTGCAGATCCATAAGGTTGTTGCAGGAGATACAGAGTTTGTTCTGCGTACAATACTCTCTGTAGATGGTGCGTCATTTCTGCGGAGAGTCACTGAACCGTATGGGGAAAACCAGCAGCAATGAAGTAATCCTTTGCAGCTTTATCCTTTTTTAGCCTGACTTAATGCGATTAATAGCCTCACACAATCATCTTTAGCCTTATTTTATAGTAAACTCTATATGGCTAAGTGGACCCATTCATTGCTTTAGAGGAACATATAACATACACATGTGCATGCATGTATATTATATATAATCAATGCATATTCAAATCAGGTCATAACTGAAAAAAGTATAGGAAGTATAAAAACATGAATAGGCAAGTGAAACATCAAATGTTGTTTGTGTTTGTTCTTATCAATCGAGTTAACCACTCTTTGTGTTTTGTACTATGAGTATGCTGCACCCCTATAGGCCCCTACGCCACCTAGGACAGGTACATCCTAACTTCAGCCAAAATGCATGAATATTATCCAACATTACACAAATTTGTACAGACGGCTAAGATTTTACAAGCAGAAGAACCTCTGATGAAAATGATTTAATATTGTGAAGATCACTAGATGAGGGATTAGCAGAAAAGTTAATATATGGTCAGTGTAGATAATTTTTATCAATTTGTTTGATTGAATAATTGGCTGCTGTCTTTAGCTATATGGTAATGCAGGATTGAATAGTTGGCTGTTGCCTCATGCTATGTGATAATGGATTCTGTCCAGCTGTTCTTTGCCAACCTCTTATCACTTTCTATTTAGGCTGAAATCGGATGGACATGTTCTAAACGTGTAGAAGTCTATGCATTTAGGGGCCTACCAAACCAATGTGCAACATATACACGTTCTTGGCAAAGATCAAACATATCACAAAGAGTGATTAAAATTGTTCGTAGAAGAACGACGCAAAGAAGAAGAATATCACTTTCTGCGTCGTTCCTGTTTACCCTAATCTTTCTCCCCAGCATGATTTTTCAAAAGTGTCATGTCTCTGTGTTTTAACTTGTTGACTTATTTAGTTTGCCTCTTTACTTATGGATTCTATGTGATGTTGAGGTGGGGTGTTGCTTCTTTCTTTCTTTCTTTCCAAAAGTTCTTGGTTCGCATCCCTTGTAGAATGGTCAGGCTATATTTCCTGTAATGTCTGATCTGTGTAGGTGGGATTAAGTTTCGAGTGATGAATATAGATTCCAGGTTGAGTAATTATAAGAATCCTGAAAGAATATTAATGAGATCAGTTCGAAAGTCACTGCTCAGGCAAAAATCAATTATACCAATCTAAAACAAAATTTCGACCACATTTTATCATCCTCAAAATTACACCGAAAACCTACAACGTAAAATGCAACAGAAATTATTATGGAGTTTGTGTACTGCCGCTTAGATCTTGCTGTGTAATTAAAGATCAGAACATACATTGTTGTTCACTGAATTGTAATTTTGTAAAAAAAAAAAAATTAGTTCAGGCGCACTCATGTCGATTAGTATGGCACACTTGACTGATTTTTGCCCGAAAGCTTGCCTTCCTTATCCCCAGTGAACCTCGTCAGTCAAGCAAGCCTTACTTCAACTTCAGATCTGAAGTGTAATGATGATAGTCCTGTCCAAAAATTACTTTTGTAATTGTTGACCTATTTAGTTGTTTACTTCTGTAATTATTTAGTTGTTTACTTCTGTAATTGTTGACCTATTTAGTTGTTTACTTCTGTAATTATTTAGTTGTTTACTTCTGTAATTATTTAGTTGTTTACTTCTGTAATTATTTAGTTGTTTACTTCTGTAATTGTTGACCTATTTAGTTGTTTACTTCTGTAATTAGTTAGCTGTTTACTTCTGTAATTGTTGACATATTTAGCTGTTTACTTCTATAATTGTTGACCTATTTAGCTGTTTACTTCTGTAATTGTTGACCTATTTAGCTGTTTACTTCTGTAATTGTTGACATATTTAGTTGTTTACTTCTGTAATTGTTGTCATATTTAGTTGTTTACTTCTGTAATTGTTGACTATTTAGTTTACTTCTGTAATTGTTGACATATTTAGTTGTTTACTTCTGTAATTGTTGACATATTTAGTTGTTTACTTCTGTAATTGTTGACATATTTAGCTTTAATTGTTCACTTCCTTATTGGTTTTCCTCTTTAGTCTTTGTAATTTTCAAAAGCAATTTCATTCTTTAGTTGTTCATTTCTCAAGTTGATTGTTTTTTTAGTTATTTGATTCTTGGTTATTTTAATGTTTTTTAAAATAATTTATTGATATCTGGAAGTGTGAGGGACAGAGAGAGGAGTGTGTTTAACCAGTGAGCCACAAGAGCCATCAGTAGGCATGCCATTTGATATCTGTTGGGGATACTGAGCACCTATGGGTCTGCCCGGAGTGCAATGACGTCAGTTTAGTAACCAATAACCAATTTGGTATGTCTGAAAGTATCCAGTGAGTAAAACAAGTGATGTAAATAGAATCAAGAAACGGTGGAAATGGTGAGAAATATAACAGTTTTAATGTTAATTAGAAACTCTAGACATCCTGATGTTAGAGTCTTCTGGGTCTGCAAAAAAAAAAAGTTGAGTTATGTGATCAACGTCATGGCACACTGGGCATTCCCATACATGCTCTGTTCTCCATTGCAGCAGCCACCCTAAAGTTAATTTGCTCACCCTGGCCATGAGAAGTTGATTAGTATACCTTCTCTCTCTACCACAAATTGACACTGTCTGGCATGTCCAAACTTAACTCCCAATTCTCACACTCGTTCCAATGTCTGAGACTCGCCCATTTACATAAATTAGAGCTTACAGAGACCGGTTGAGAAATGAATACATCAGGAAAAAGTGGGTACAACATCAGTACTATACTAGACTTCATCAAGAAACAACAAATTAAATGGTTCGCCACGTAAGCAGATTACCATCAGACAGTGCACCCCAAAGAGCAATGCTGCTCCGATACAATGGGTACAAAGCAAAAGGCCGGCCACGCAAAAGATGGACCTCAGAGATAACAGAGGCGCGAAAGAGACTATCTACGAAGCGCATACTAGGGCCCGTTTAGAAATCTCTTCCTGACCTGACGCTGTGAGGCATACAGGATTCGAGAAAGAAGAAGAAGAGAGCTTACAGCATTGATGACATCGGCTCTGTCCATTCTTCTGCCCGCTTGAGTCAGGGCATTGTTTGTAAGAAAGTCAGCACACTCATTACCCTGCATTCTGACATGTCTAGGTGTGTACAGTCATCATTTTCTTGAGATGTGATCTCAGAATGCTGTCCACCCATTCCACGCAGACTTCTATATTCAATCCTTTGAAAAGCCGGGTACTCTCCCCTGCCCTTAATAGGAAAAAGAGTGAAAACTCATAATTCCTATCGGTCTAATGGACCGAAGGACTGACTTCATTGCACCAGGTTTCACCCCATATGGCTTGGTCCCTCTCCGCAGAAATGGCATGCCACCTGCCAAAACAATTGCACAATTCACATAACTCCTGCAACAATCCTAGGGTCTCTGAAAAAATGCACTCGTGAACAGAACGGCGCAGTTCGGATTCAAACCACGCCTTCGGTTCAAGAAGATTAATGAGAATTTGTTAAACTTCTGAATTTACGTTCAAAACGTATAATAAAGATTTTTAAAGAATTTCAGTTCATTCTGTGTGTTTTAGTTTGTGGAAGGTCTCATGTTTTTAATTCTGCCTCTGTGATCGTCACAGCAGCTGCAGTGTAAATTGAAAGAGATTAAGCACCTATGGGCATAACTTAAGTTCCGAAATCACTATTTCAGTAAAAATGTTTGCTATGATTTAAGCTGAGAATAATTCAGTAATACAAGGAGCAAATTCTGATTTCTCTCTCACGTGATCGTTCTTTTACAGCCATTTTTATCATTCTTACTGTGATATATAAACAGCCTAACACCAAGAACGGGTGTACGTTCACAATTTTCAGTACCATTTGGAGCTTTGGTGTTTATCCTTCGTGATGTGTTCGATTTCAACCAGCGTTTACTGGGTTCGCTCACCATCAGCCTTTGACTGTCCCCAGCCAACGTGTAAGGCAGCAGGTTTAACAGATTTAAAGATACTTCTTGTCACTTCATATTGCCATTTTTGTCTCATTAATTCTTCATTGTCTTGTCAATTTTTGTCATTTTAAGATGACAGTTTTGCAACTGTAAAACGCCTGCACCAATGCTCTTGCATTCCTCATGTCTACATGTACTTCTCTTTCCTTACATATAAGATTCTTCTTATTCTTCTCCTTTCAACTTAGAATGGATCACAGGTCTTCAACAAACGTCTTCCTCTCTCCTGCCATCCCTTCCAATTCTTTCCATGTTTTACCTATCCCTTTAATATCAACCTACAGCTCTCTTCTCCAGACATATTCTTCTTCTTCAGCGATCTCTGGTCATGCGCTTAATTTACTGTGGACCACAAACTGGGTAGTCAGCTTCAGTTCTGTCAGGTTTCCCCAAAGCTTAGTTTTTAGGTCGACTGGGTGTGGCCACATGTTGCTTCTCAGTTCACCCAGGAGAGGACAGTCTTGCAGGATATGCTTCGGTGTCTGTTCGCCAGCTGACACTGGCAGAGAGCTGTTTGACTTATTCCTAGTCTATATAAGTGTTTGTTGAGTCTGCAGTGTCTGGTGCGTAGTCAAAATATAATGATCTGGTCTGTTAACCAGACATATAAGATTGAAAACACTGTGGGTAGAGCAGTTATTTGTGTACTTGCTTCCTAGATGGGTAGTTTTGATTCAATTCCTAGTTGGTGTGGATTTTTCAACGCAAACAACGCCAGGTCGACCCAGATTCAGTTGAGTACTTGAGAAATACTAGGAAGTGAAGTGGTTAAGACGTTTGCCTGTCGTACTGAAGGTTGCGGATTTGAATCTAAACCGAGACACATGCGCAATTTTTTTCTGAGATCTCTAGGATTGTTGCAGGAACTATGGAATTCATGCTTTGTGCATTGCTCTCGGCAGATGGTATGCCATCTGACATCTCTACCAACAGGGACAGAGCCATATGAGGAAACCCGGTGCAATGAAGTCAATCCTTCACCTTTGGACTAAGAAGCAAAGCACAGTTGATTCAAACAATTTTAGATTTGACTCTCTCTCTCAAAATTTTCTGATATTTTAATTATAATTTTTTTTTAAGTTGCTGAATACATTGTCTTTGATTTCAAGCAAAGTTTATTTGTCATTTTAACCAATCTTGGTATCAGACATTAATTCTTGGTATCATTATTATTATTGTTATGTTATGCAATCGATGTCATGGCACATTGGGCATTCCCATGCTTGCTCTTTCCTCTGCTGCAGGAGCCAATCTAAAGGCCATTTGCTCACCGTACCCATGAGAGGTTGATTAGTATACCTTCTCTCTCTCTATCACGAAGATGACACTGTCTGGCAGGATCAAACTTAACTCCTAATTCTCGGACTGGTTCCGCAGCATGTCTAAGCCTAGAGTTTATTATCATCATTATTGGTTATTGGTTACTAAACTGACATCATTGCACTCGAGGCAGACCCATAGGTGCTCAGTCTCCCCAACAGATATCGAAGAGTATGCATACTGATGGTTCCTATGGCTCGCTGATTAAACACACCTCTCACTCTGCCTCTCAGGCATCCAGTTTGACTTGAACAACGGGTAACTCCAAACTGCTTAAATCGCTTGATCGATTCAACATCGATTTTAGTGTTCTCATCCAACAGACAGTCGCGAAGAGACCAAAGAATATCCCCCTTATCATTATCATCATCTGTCAACTATCAAACATTCCATTTGTAAATGTTGAAACCTTATTGTAGTCCACCTATTCTTGATCTGATTTGTCATTTATAAACATAGTTAACCAATTCATTGCATTTGGCAAGATGTGTAGTACATAGAAGACAAGTTTGCATCTTATTGATTTATATAATAAATTTACAGCATATATGCAAAACTATTTTTTAAAAACTGTTTTGTCTGTGTTGATTATGCACAGTTTTTGACAAGTTTTTAAATTATCTATTAGATTCATGTTATGTCCCCTCTTGACATTGAAAGTTGAGAACAATTGGTTAACAATATCACCTTTTTGACTTCGCTGGTCATCATTAAATAGCTTGTGTTAAGCAGAATTTTGCCCCCTTAACGGTCCTTCAGAATTTCTCTCTCATAGACCAGATGTCCTGCCTCTGCAGCCATCATGTTCAAATCTTGAGTTACATTCTGAATCCATCTTCTCCGTGGTCTTTCTCTACTACTCTTTATTGAGATGCCTCCTTACATAATGGTCTTCTCCAACCCTTTATGTATTTGTAGCATCAGTCAGTTCTTTGATTTTGAGTTCCTTCTGGATAGATCTGTTTCTGGTAAACTCTGTTAATCTGTTGTTTGTTCTTCTCTTGATATTCTCACATTTCTAACACTGTCGTAATATTGCCAATCTATTTTTTATTCTTTCTTCTAGTATGGTCTTCAGAAGAGTGTCATGTCCTGCCTTTTTCTTTTAATTTGTCCACAATATATTCTATCTTATTTCTTTCCATTCCAAATGACACATACAACAACATGGGGGTGTCTCTGTGGCTAAGTGGTTACGCTCTTGCCTTTTAAAAGCAGTGGATTTGAATCCGAACAGCACATTCTGTTAATAAGCATATTTTTCCAGACACACCTAGGATTGTTGACAGAGCTCATGCTTTGTGCAATACTCTTGGCAGATGGTGTGCTATTTCTGCGGAGAGGAACCGAGCCATATGGGGTAAAACCTGTGGCAAGAAAGTCAATCCTTTGTCTTGAGCAGAAGCAATAACTGTGCAATGAAGTGGACGTCTTTTCCATTGGATAATTATACAGTCAATAATATTATGGAAAGTTGAACAAACATATGCAGATACTACGATTGTCTCACCTGCATCCACACTGAGCCCCTGCGATCTTCTTCACCCTTTGCCCTCAGGGAAGCATAGGTCTGCAACCAAGGCCTTCCAAGCCTGCCTATCCAAGGCCATTTCCAGATCTCCTCCTTGCAGTGTCCTTCTTCCTCGGGTGGTGAGCTATGAGTTTTCCTGGTTGTGGTTTCTGTAGCTATCTAGTGTTTTTTATGGGGTGGGCAGCTAGCGACTCATACGACATGCTGGGCAGGTAACAGTGGTTCTATTCTTTGCACTCCAATTTGGGCCCCGGTAACCACTTGGACGAAGCCCCTGTGATAGTTTACAATAAACCATAGAATATATCCTGCAAGAAGGTACCCCCATACAATCACCTTAGAAAGGAATGATGTACCAACAATACAGTCAAAACTACATAACACTAGAGAAGATCTCTAGACAATGATGGTTGACTTCATTAGAAAATCACATCTGTCTTTCTTTCATTTCTCCAATCCTGTTTTGCCACACAGTGTCAGGATAAGAAGAGATTTCTAGAACAGGCTTTTATGTGTGCTTCCTAAACAGTGTCTTTCGTTGCCTTTGTTATCTCTGAAGTCCACCTTTTGCGTGGACAGCCTTTTGCTTTGTATCCACTTTATTGGAGTAACATTGCGCTTTGTGGCGCACTGTCTGTTGGTAATCTGCTTATGGGGCCAAATCATTTAATTTGTTGTTTCTTGATGAAGTTCAGTACTGATTTTGTACCCACTTTTTTCCTGATGTCTTCACTTCTAAACAGGTCTCTTCTTGATACTCCCAGCATTCTGCGTAGACACTTCATCTCTGTCGTGACTAAAAAACACATCTGACGGTATAATTATCTTTTTTTTTTTCCCAATCCAGAAGCACTTGAGCTTTTCAGCTCTTCGGCTCGGTGCCATGGCATCATAACCCTTCGGTTCGGTGCCACGAACACCATAAATCTGGGGAATCTGTGGCTTTTTCTGCCATCCCACGGAATTGAACCCGCACACACAGAGGGATAGTCACCCGTAGTCCACGCGCTACGAACACGCTGGGCAGACGGGTTGTATAATGATCTAAATAGCAATCACTAGAAGAAAAAATAAGTATGGAAAGTGGTGTGAAATAATCGTAATATTTTTGTTATATTTTATAACAAATTATAAATGTTTTCCTTCTAACGTTTTTTTTAAATTAAACACAAAGATTGTATTATGTATTATGTTTATGCACATTGCATTATGCATGATATTTAATATTATTTGCTAAACAATGATTTGTTGATGTCAGTTAGCAAGTTCTGTTAGTACTGTCGTTACTGCCTGTAATACTGTATCACTTTTGAGGGTGGTGTACGACAGAGGAGACATGTCTGTAGAATTTAATGGATGAATGGCTAGTGCAGTTGCAGTGAAACTGTACAGGCTAAAATTTTTCTTTATGCTTCAGACAGAAAAAACTCCTTGGTCTTACCGTGGATTGAACCCCTGGTCTCCCGCATGGGAGCCCATGCTCTAATCTATTTGGCCAGACCCTTCACATGTTAATACATTTATGAATAATGTGAAGGAAAGGCAATTGAAATAAAAATGGATATAACAGCAAATTTTTTTTGTCATGTATACATTGTTTTGTTTTAATTTGATCATCCATAATTTTGCTGTACATTCAGCTTGTAACAATACTGACTGATTGATTGTAACAATATATCTATATTAAGTAAATCTGCAATAGTTAGTTAGTTTGTTCCTTTCGTGCCAAAGGCGGCACATAGGGCAGAGGTTTTAGATCTTCTTGTAATGCGTTCTTTGCTGGCAGTTGGAGATCTCGTATGGTTTTACATTGCAATACAGATATGTATATAACAAGAGAAGATAACTTATGAAAACCAGAAGTACTTTGACCACAATTTCCAGTTACTGATCTTGGTGGCTCAATGAAGATGTAGTTGCTAGAGCATACAAAGTTTGTCATTGTCATCAGGGAAATAATCTGAGGTTATGTTAAGGGCTTATTCTTCTTAAATTATCCAACAATTTTAGGGTTTTTGTCCACTGCCAAATGACATGTATTAGTATCTGCGTGTAGTTGGTTAATTGTTCCTTTGTTCTTTTTGAGAAAAAATGGGTGTCGGTATTGGTATGGTCCCAAAAGAATAACATACCAAATATGCATGGAGATTGATTAATCGACATCAAACTGACATGTTGTCCCGCTGGACACTGCTGGATTTGTTGAGGCGGAGATCGGAGCACCTATGAACATATCCAGAGTGCTATAATGAAAGTCCTCATAAAACTGATATCTGATCATTTGTTCTGTATGATATGTTTCATTTATTTGACCTAGGAAGACGAAGAAGTTTCCAGACTTTATCACTTGGTAACCGAAAACACAGTGGTCAACAGTTTCATGATGCTGTTTAACTGCTGACATTCTGAAGTACTTTTGCGATTGAATTCCTTTCGATTATAAAATGGCATGTGTTGAATTTGAAGCCAAGAAAAGGTGCTCTGATCTCTCCTTGTGAGCTTGGGTATGTGTCGTTACAAACAACATTTCAGGTTGGCCATTTGTCTGTAGACCTCTGATATTGTATCTATCCAATGAGTTACGGAGTTTGAAATCACACATTGTACAAGCAGAACTGGATGCCTGAGGAGCAGAGTGAGGAGCTTGTTTAACCAGCGAGCCACCATAACTATTAGTATGCATATATTTCAACATCTGTTGGTAAGGACTGAGCACCCGTGGGTTTGCCCGGTGTGCTATGACGTCTGATCAGTAATAAATAAATAATTGTGGTAAATTTATATATATATTATTTCTGTATAAATTATTTGAGTATAATTTTGAATGTTGAAACAGTTATCGTTAGAATGAATTAAACGGTGGTAATTAAAGGACGCAAAAATTGACAGTAAGAGTTAAAGTATTAAAAAAAACCTTGTTATACCATGGGGTATATAGGGCAATACGTTGTTAGGCCGGTATTTTTCATTGACCATCTGCACATGTAGTCAACATCATGCCAGCTGCCTTTACTTCCCACTGCTTTTTCTGGTATCCACTTGAGACTGGGTCGACCGGAGAGCTGTTACGGTCTGAAAAAGCTCCACGCCCACTGTGGAATTGAACTTGGAGACTAAACTAAGAAATGAGTTCACTAATAACTATGGTACTGTGGCTCTCAACTTTAAGAGTTATGGAAAGATTAATGGTTGTCGCCTTAACTATTCTTTAAGTTCTCCACCATGTAACACATTCAGCAGCAGACAGAGTCAAACTAAGCACCTATATGAACAACCAATAGAATGGATCTCAGGGACTCGGCTGCCTGCACCTGTGAAACACCAAAACAGTTTCCAGGGCACATCCTGCAAGACGCCCCAGGCTGAGAAGTGTGAGAATGGAAATCTGAACAACAGAAACAACCCTACAAAACAAACTATGGCGGGCCGGTGAAGAATTCAAGCGACCACCCTGTTTATGACACATACCGGAGTAGTTGCATTGTAGAAATTGATTGCAGAAAAAGAAGAAGGAACAACTTAAGTGTATTAACATCCATCTATTATAACCAGTTTTCCAGTTGTAGTTCTACCTGCATATTCAAGTTATGGCATAATATTATAAGGTCTCTTTTATTCATTGTTATCATTCAAACCTAAACTGCTGGCAACTATAATGTACATAATGTGACCACATTATATTGTCTTATATAAGCTTGATAGAAATAGTATGTTGATTATCTTTGCCTATCTCACACACAAAATACTACATTTATCAATTGCTATATTCAACATTCCATGTTCTCTTTATTTTTGAAACCAGTGACAGTTCTTTATTTTATTCTTGGTTGTCAGTAAAAAATGTATTTCTTACAGAGATTTTTGAGAATTTTGTGATGAAATTTATGTTTGATTGTGTTGTCTTTATTGTTCTGTGCGACAATGATTAATTGATTTGTTTGATTGTTCTTGTTTGAAATGTTGGATGTATTTGTTGTATTGATTTGTTTGAATGCCGGGTAAGTCTTCTTCCTCTTTGAACGCTCCATATCGATCACTTGTTAACTATTTTGTATGATTTGTATGTGATCAGAGCTTAATAGCGATTATATATTGTGCCAGTTATGCACCTACAAGTAGGCCAGCACATCCGATTTCTGCTATGATTTTTATTTACTAGGTAGCTTCCCTAGGTTCTACATCAGTCGCCTCTTACCTTGTAGGTCGCAAAGGTACCATTCTTTGCTTTCCTCGCGGGCTCCAGCACCACATGGGCGGATGGATTGGTGAGAATCATCATCATCATTACACTCTGGACATGTCCATATGTGCTCTGATCTCCTCCTCAACATTTCCATTAGCGTAAGGTGGGTGATCACTCCAGTTCTGTGTTGATTAATGAAACGTCTTGTACCACTAGCAAAGTGATCATGTCTGGCAGTTCTCGATTTTAGTCTTATCTTCTTCACTCTGGAAAGGGATGCCGAGTCATATGTGTATGTAGAAAAATCATTGATTTGATCTGTTTCTCTTATGGCATTGATGATGTCTGACCTGGTCATTGCCCGTCCCTCTTCAATCACTGCTGTGTCAGTCACCCGATCTGCTTGCTCATTGCCCTTCACACCCACATGACTCGATATGAAAATAAATGTTGTATGGATCAGTTGTTAAGTGTGTCAAGCCACGACCTACTCTATTATCGGTTGGTCGTGGTCAAGACATGCATGTTGTATGTTGCCAGACTGGATTTTCTCCAGCATGTTCATTGAGTCGCTCAGAATACACACATGTTTATAATCCTGTGTACCATGCCAGCTCAATTCCATAGTCTCCTCCAGAGTTTCCATTGCACAGCTGCTTGTTGCTACAACAAGAGCATCACTTGTCTCCTTGACAGTTTTATCTCTTAAGCTTGCTGCGAAGGCCTAAGCACTTCACTTGCCTCAGACCATTGAGCCATCCATGTACACCACAGCATCACAATTTTTCATGTTTTTATAAATCTGTGCTTGAACCTCACAATCAACCAAGGCAGGAATTTGTTCTCTTCAACTTCTATCAAGTGTGATATAGATCGAGAAGATGGTGTTTGAATCCATATGTATTGTTACCCACTCCTTTCCAAGTCTGATATCTGCAGAACCACATACCAGCTACATGGCGTCTTCAACACGGCTCATCCATAATTTATCTCTTTTCAGTCTGTTTTCTCTGGATGTATTATGTCCGTCTTTAGATTGAGGACACATTAAGTTTACTTTTCAGTCTGTTTTCTCTGGATGTATTCAGCACCTCACGGAGTGATGCTGAGAATGTCAGTCTTTAGATTGAGGACACATATTAAGTTTACAAATGTAATACATTTTATGTTATATCGAAAAGTCGGCTCACGTAAAACCGGTAGATGTACTGACTGTATTCTGTGTTAAACAAATCGAGAAATTCGATTAAAGCATATAAGTCTAAACTAAAAAGTCTAAAATTGATACACTAACTTAGCAAAACAAAATTTGATCCTCAAAAATAAAGGTCGGTTTAACGTAATTTAGCATAAATGCAGTGGTTTAGACATTTATTGAGAATGGAATACAACCAACCAATAATAATAATAATAATTCCTCTCGACGTATATCGCTTACATAGGGCCGGCAAGTAATTTCTCCATACCGCTCTATCCTGGGCAACTCGCTCAATCTCCTCCATGGAACTGAGACCGATATTTCCTGCCTCTCTCAGCACAGTTCGCTTCAGGGTCTCCTTAGGCGACCTCTCTTTCTTGAACCCTTTGCATCCCACTTCAATGCCTGCTTTGACCAACTAATAACAGCATACAATAAAAAGAGATCAGGTACTAGAGCCAAGGGAAGACAAAGAAAAAGATGGATAGGCAATATGAGGACCACACTAAATAAACACGGATGTAACATAACAAGGGTGACTTATCTGGCTCTGAAACGCAAATTAAAGCTCCCACCCGTACACTGAATGGCAACAGTGGACAACCAATTCCATCATCAACCTGTGGAAAGACAATAGGCATATTATTTCCCATGGAGCGCACTATCTGTTGGTAATCTGCTTTTGTGGCTGAACCATTTAATTTGTTATTTATTGGTAAAGCTCAGCACTGATGTTGTACGCACTTTTTCCTGTCTTCATTTCTTAACTGGTGTCTTGTTACTTCCAGCATTCTGCGGAGACACTTCATTTCTGTCATGACTAGTTTTCTTCTATCATTTGATGTCAGCGTCCAGGTTTGGCACTGATAGCATAATGTAGGGTGAAAGACTGTTGAACATTGCTCTTTTTGTGTTCATGGTGACATGTTTGCTTTTTTAAATTGGTACCATTTGTCATATTATTCGATTTGCTTAGTTGCATCTATGTTGGGTTTCGTTAGTTATTCTTCCGTTTGCTGAAAAAAATGCTCCCTAGTTGTGTGAAGGCTTGTTTCAATTGGCGTTTGTCGATGGAGATATCTAGCGAGTGTCATTACTTCGGTTTTGTCGATGTTTATTATCATATTGTATTCATTGCATGTTAATTGGAGGCTGTTAATGTTCATGCGTTGACACCGTGATTCATTGTTGAAGTGGTCTCTCCTGGTGCTATGTTGGCATAATAATATGTATATATGTTGTTCATGCAACATTCACCACCCTCCTCTCCACGCAGCTGGGAACACATGCAAGAGAACGATAAGGCCGATACATCTTAGCGCCAGCAACTTCGTAGGAGCTGCCATAATACAAATGAATACACCGACATACAGCGTTAGAATCTCATGTTCCGGATTTGATCTCAGGGTTTCTTCTTCTTCATCAATGATACAGCGTCACTTGAGCTCTTGCCCTTCGGCCCAATACTATGTAGTGGTATCTGCATGTGTTTGTAAGTTGTTCATTTGTTCCGTATAATGTGTTCCATTTGTCTGGCCTTGGAGGAAGGAGGATCTTCTTGACGTCGTCTAGTGCTTAACGCCTGAAGAGGTGGTAGTGAACTGTTTCATGATTATGTCACACATCTGGCACTCTGGAGTGTGTTGTAGTTGAATTCTAATCAAGTGATTATTAAGTGTTATGTGTTGGGTTCGAAGTCTAAAAATTGTGCTCTGATCTATTCTTGTAAGGTGTTTGATGTTGTCATTAAGGTTAGGGCTGGTCATATCTCTGTAAACCTCTCTTCCCGTGTCTCCCATGGCCCATCTGTTCAGCCAACTTTCTTTATTTATTTTCGTTAGGATTTGTTTTGCTGTATGGAGAGTTATTGCCATGATTGTGTTTACTTCCAAGTCTTTCCCATGAATGAGTTTAGCCACAATCCGGTGGAAATTTAAAATCAGTTAAATTTCTAGATGAGTTATCTACCAATGTTTATGGGCTACATCTGCCTAAAGCTACCTATTTTCTGGCGCAAGTTACTCGCCCTTTCTCCTGTCTGTTAGAAATATTTACGCTACGAAAAGATCAGGAACTGAATTTAGGTGTTAAGAGACGGACGCTTTGGAATGTTTAAAAAAATATCAGTGAGAGAATATGTTCTCACTGTCACACCCATAATGACCATCTTATTACAACCGAAAGCCACATTTAGTCAGCTATTCAACATATTTGTGAATAATTGATGTATCCAAAGTCTGAACAAATACTAGGGACAAAAACAATTGGTAATTAGACAAAAAATAATTGCAAAAATCTCAAAATAGGAACGAAAAAGCTAAGGGTGGGATAAAATGTAAAGGTAATGTTAACGTAGACCTGCACCTGGTACTTCCGTTCCGCGAAAGTTTAAGATGGAGAGTCTGGCTGATCATGACATAATTGTAACCAGCACACCAAAGCGCCACCCAAGTCCTACGGTAACCTTTGTTTATAAAAAGGCTACACATATTTTGTAAATTTATATCAATTCTATCTATTAATATGTTGTTCTTTTATTATTATAACACAGCAGAAGATAAGCTAATTCCCTTCGCTAGCCCTCGTCTCCCAGCTGACGATGCCGCTGGTTCGGATGCCGATGTGATGTCAGTGATGAATTGACTGTCACCGTGAATCACATTCTGTGATTCACAGTGTGATTATTGATGTTGGGAAGCGGCAGAGGGTGTTAACTAACTTTAACCAAGTAATACTAATAAAGTATCCCGATATATATTTATGTCAGGTTATCATTTATGATAATATTAATCTCACAATAAGTTGATAAAATGTCATCGGAATCACAATTACCTTACCGAAGTCATAATTCAGATAATGTCACACCAGACTAAAAACTTCAATGTCCGCCTTAGAATTTAGATAGTTATAAAAATATAAAGTCAAACGACGAAACGTGCAATGCAAAGAAAAGTGACTCGGAAGTGCTCACGAGTCACACAATTATTTATAGACAATGTAGATGAGATAGAGCTATGATTTCGAAGTCAGCTAGCTCGCTCAGAGTCAGATTATTTAATATTGATACTGTAGTCTGTAGAAAATGATAGTGGTGGGGTATACTTAACTGCCATAAATCCCAGTTTTACCAGTATGTCACAGTTTAGCAACTTTGTCTTGGCCTATTCAAAATTCTGTCATGATTTCAATCACATCATTTTACTAAAAAATATAATTATATTTAATTTGTCCTGTTTTAAAGTGTAACGTCTAATACACATTAATTTAAGAGATTTGGTGGTTCCATAGCTTATTTAACATAATTGAACTGAAATTCTGTTTTCAAACACTGAAACATTCTAGTCCTTGAATTTCACCACATATATTTGTTTATGTTTGAATCGGCTTCCTACCTGTGCAAGCCAGCTCTGCTGTAAGTCAATGGTGATGTTAAATCTATTTTATAGGTCAGTGGTCGCATCATATGCGTGGGAAGCTGTTGAAATTTCAGAATATTTTATGTTTTTTGTCTTATTTTGAACTTTTCTTCGACATAGATTGTTACATTTTTATTGAAAAGGTTTTTTAATGCACTTTTAAAATGTCCCAAAAAATGCACATTTACCAAAAAACTCAAGCACGATTACCATTATCTTTAATAAAGCTTCTAATGCGCTTCATATGTTTAATGTTAACACTGGATTGCACAGTTCTCTGAGGTGGCTGGGGGTTGATCAGATATTAAAGGTCATTTACAATTTCAAATACGCAATGCAAATGTTGTTTCTGCTCCTAAAAATGTTTTCGTTTGGTTATTTTCTATTCATTTGACCTACTACAATGTATGTTCTGCGCATGGCTCTGTTCTGTATCCATCAGAGTTAGGGTCAGCTAGTCTCTTTTAGGAAGGGCGAAAAGAAAAACCAGTGACCAGTAGAACACAGAAACTGACCTCCACCTTCCAGTGGTGTAGACTGAGAAACTGACAGCGAGGTCCATGGCTAGTGAGGCTCTGACTTGCCTAGGGGTATATGGTCAGATTTTGTTTTTGTCCTCCTCAACCCACGGCTAAAGGAGACAAACCGAATAAAAAAGGCATGCTCAATTCAGATGCACTGTCCTACGGATCTGTAGATGAGTAACTGGCACAACAAAGCCAAGCACACATGTGCAAATCACATACAGACCACATAGAGTGGTTTAACAATTGGTTGATGTAGAGGAAACAAAGAAGTCGATTCCCTATTCATTCAACACAGTTATAATGTAATTGTTAAGTTTATTCTGCTACTAGAAGGCATGCTTAACTCCTTGTGGACTAAATGCCACACTATGTGGTCTTGTGTTGGACACATTTTTACCAGGAGCCACACTAAAGGACATTTTTAATTCTAAAAACAAATGACTTGTAAAAACATGGCTTTTGCTCTAGTCTACTAAGAGTTAAAGCAGTTGATTTCTATGATGCTGAGTAGACTGTTTTGATTAATATACAGGACAGACATGAAAGAAAAACTTTACAGACCCTACAACTTTCAGCAACAGGGAAGAGACTTAATGGAGGAAAGGATTGTACAGTGCAGCAGAAAGGCAGTAGTGAGGTATGTATCAATACCTCTTATAAGTTATTGCTATTTATTATATAAATAACATCTCCATGTTGCCGGGGCCCGCAAGGAAAGCAAAGAATAGTACCTCTGTGACCTACAAGGCATGTCGTAAGAGGTGACTGATCTAGGACCGAGGGAAGCTACCCTAGTAAATAAAAAGCATACCAGAAATTGGATATGCTCGCCTACTTGTAGGCGCATAATTGGCACAACAAACAATCGCTCTTAGATAACATACAAATCACACAGAGTGGTTAGCAAGTGGTCGATATGGAGCGTTCAAAGAAGACCGCCGTCGGAGCACTCTGGTCAGACCCATAGGGTTCATTCTATCCCAACAGATGTATAGAAGCATATGCATACTGATGATTGCTGTTGCTCGTTGGTTAAACACACTCCTTGCTCTGCCCCCCAGGCATCCAGTTCTTCTTGTACAACATATAATTCCAAATTCATTTTTCTTCTTCTTCTTTGCATTCGTTCTTACGAGCAATTTTAATCACTCTTTGTGATATGTTTGATCTTTGCCAAGAACGTGTATACGTTGCACATTGGTTTGGTAGGCCCCTAAGTGCATAGACTTCTACACGTTTAGGACACGTGCATCCGATTTCAGTCAAACCTCCTTAATCGCCTCTTACGATATGCGTGGCAGGTAACTGGTTCTATTCTTTACACCCCAAATTTGGGCCTCGGCAACCACTCAGGCGTTCAAATTCATTAAAATCGCTGGATAGATACATCAATTTTAGTGTTTTCATCCAACAGATAATCATCAAGAGACTGAAGACATTCCCCCAATCCATCCTCAACTTCCTGACTATCAATGCTGTTGATGCAAGCCTGTCCGCTCTCTCATTGTTGAGAATACCAGCATGTCATGTAAGCCTCTGGAGGTTGGAAACAGTAAACCAACATCTACTTGAGTGGTTACCGGGTCCAAATTGGGGTGTAAAGAATAGAACCACTGTTACCTGCCATGCATGTCGTATGTTGTAAGAGGCGACTAGGAGATTGGCGGGGCTAGCTACCCCACACCATAAAAAAACTAGATGTCTACAGAACGGAGAGCGAACCGAGTAAACGCTGGCTGAAACCAGATACATCGCCAAAGGATAAGCACCAGAGCTAAAAAGGGTGCTGAAGATGTGACGTAAAACACACCAATGCTAAGGCTGTACGAATCAGATTTCCACATGAATAGAATTTATGGGAGGTCTGGTACATCGGTCTGGGCGGTGATCGCGAGAGAGAAACCAACATCCACACATACTACTACCTGCCATTTTATACCTTCTGAAGCATTGACTAAGAGTCAGACCTCAATAAACAGTCCCAGAAAGCCACTGGAGGTAAAAAGTTCAATATTCTTCTTCTGTGTTTGCTTGCTGTAAATTCAGGCATTAGACATGCCTGCTATGGCATTTCTGACTGAAGTACGTTAAGGCCTGCTTCTACCAGTTGTGTGATGTTCCCCGCCATGCAGGCGAGCATTCACCAACTTCAGAGGTAGAGTTCAATATAAGCTGTTAGATATTTTGAAAGAGATCTCCATATCTTTCTTTCTTTCTCGAATCCTGTATGCCTCACAGCGTCAGGTCAGGAAGAGATTTCTAAACGGGCCCTAGTATGCGCTTCGTAGATAGTCTCTTTCGTCGCTCTGTTATCTCTGAGGTCCATCTTTTGCGTGGCGGCCTTTTGCTTTGTACCCATTGTATTGGAGCAGCATTGCTCTTTGGGGTGCACTGTCTGATGGTAATCCTGCTTACGTGACCGAACCATTTAATTTGTTGTTTCTTGATGAAGTCTAGTACTGATGTTGTACCCACTTTTTCCTGATGTCTTCAT
This sequence comes from Arion vulgaris, assembly GCA_020796225.1. Taxonomy (NCBI): domain Eukaryota; kingdom Metazoa; phylum Mollusca; class Gastropoda; order Stylommatophora; family Arionidae; genus Arion; species Arion vulgaris. Next base: position 60,020,227 of record CM036763.1, on the reverse strand, counting down.
TTCTCAACCGGCCTCTTCTGTTACACCTAGCATTCTGCGTAGACACTTCATCTCTGTTGTGACTAGTTTTCTTCTATCGTTTGTTGTCAGCATCCAGGTTTGGCACTGGTAACATAATGTGGGAGAAAGATTGTGTTGAACATTGCTCTTTTGTGTTCATGGTGACATGTTTGCATCTTAAAATTGGCGCCATTTGCCCTATCATTTGATTTGCTTTGTTGCATCTGTGTTGAATTTTGTTGAATTTCATTAGTTATTCTTCCATTTGCTGAAAAAATGCTCCCAGGTATGTGAAATCTTTTACTTGATTTAGTAGGTGATTATCGATGGAGATATTGGTAGTGCTTTCCTCTCTGGCGAATGTCATTACTTCTGTTTTGTCGATGTTTATTCTCATGTTGTATTCGTTACATGCTAACTGGAGTCTGTTGATGTGTTGTTGTAGCTGTTCTTCTGTTTTTATGATTGCCTGATCGTCTGCAAAAGAAATTCATTTAAGAGTTCTCCGAGGTTGTTTCCTTTGCTGGTGTTAGCTATTTTACAGATGTGGTCAATGTACGTGATGAATAGCAGCTTGGATAGTACACAACCTTGTCTTACTCCTGACCCTACGTGAAACGTTTCTGATAATCCTGTATTTGTTCTAATAGTACATTGGTTGTCAGTATAAATGTTCTTGCAAAGGTTGATTAGGTGTTCATTAACCCCATAGGTTGTTAGTATTTTCCACAACTTGTGCCTATCTATGCAGTCGAACGCTTTTTCCTGATCTACAAATGCAACATGTAGATGTTTGTCGGATTCGATAGTCCTTTCTACTAACTGTCTGAGGGCGAATATTGCGTCTGTACAGCTTTTGTTCTTCCTGAATCCCATTTGGGAGTCATTAAGCTGTGGCTCGATGATGTGGCGGAGCCTTTTCTCAAGTATTTTGCAGAATATTTTCCCAGTGTGGCTCAGTAGCGCTATTCCTCTATACTTTGTACAGTCCCTGTTGCTACCTTTCTTCTTCCAGATGGGAACAATTGTAGCATTCCTCCAATCTTCTGGTGTTTCTTGTGTGATCCAGACGTGGTTGAATAGTCTATGGAGCCAGCTGATTCCTACCTCTTTAGTTGCTTTGATTAGATCGGCCAGGATATTGTCTGGGCCTGGTGTTTTATTAGGTGGGGCCATATTTACAGCATTTCTGATCTCTGATAGTGTTATGCTTGGTTCTACTTCTGAAGTTACATTTACTGTGTGTTCTTGAGTGTTCGGTTGGTCCTCTTGTTGTAGGTTGAGAAGTTCATTAAAGTATTGCGCCATCTGTTCATTATCATTTTTGGATCATTAAGAGCTTGACCGTTTTCATCGTTAATAATTTCAGTTGGGTCATATTGTTCTTGTCTTTCCCGCATAGCTTTAATTTTCTTGTAGAAATGTCTTGTTGAATTTTTGTAGTCTGAATTTAATGTTTCGCCATAATCTTGCCATGCTTGTATTTTAGACTTCTTTATTATCTCCATGGCTTGTTTTCTAGCTGTTACTCAGTGAGGTCGTTTTGATGTTTGTTGTTTGCCCATAAGTTGTATCTGTGTTTTTCTCCTTTACCGCTAGTTTTACTTCGTCATTCCACCAAGTCGTGATTTTTGGTCGGGTACCTCTGTATTTTATTGTTCCGCATGTTTCTTTGGCTGCTTCTAATAAAGTTCTCTTAAATAATGTCCATTCTTCTTCTACTGACTTGCTTTCTATAGTTAGTTTCGTAAAATTATCTGTGACTCTTTGAAGATATGACTCTTGTGTGTTGACATCTGTTAATTTATTGATTATCTGTTAATTTATTGATTTTGATAATCTCTTTTGTGGTCGTGTGTTGCCTTCTGGTACTCTTCTTGTGTGTTCTGATAGTCATAACTACCGCTTTGTGGTCCGTGTCTATCAGGTTAGAAAGTTCAGACTGCAGATAAAGTTATTTCTTGGACAGCGAGCTGATTTTGTCAAACAACGATCAATATTTGTAACTTTATTGCAGGGTAAACAGAAAGCATCTCACCATGAAGAACCATCAGGTCTAAAGTCTACACATTCTTCATCGCAGATTGTCAGGGTATTTGAAGACTCATTCATTTCAGACCACATTTCCATTACTCACTGCTCAAGACTGACTCAAACTGATGACTCTTTATTGGATGATCTATTGCAAGAGAAGCTCCAGTATGCCAGTGATACAGACGACAGTGGTCGTGAGTCAGGATACATTGATCAAGAAGCTTATGATCTTATGGTGAAAGGTTTGTAGTTCATATCGCTAAAATCTCCAAAATTGAAACTTGTACCATAATTGTGAGCCAAATAGATTTCTTTTTTCTCAGTTATTCTTCTTCACCTTTCAACTCCCAACGGAGCACAGGTCTTCAACAATCTTCTTCCAGCTTTTCCTCTCTCCTGCCACCCCTTCCAATTCTCAACTGTTCTACTTCTTAATAATAGAATATTTGATGTCAGTGGTGCTTTTAGTATGACAACAAGTAGCATGACAATGAAAGTACTGCCGGGAACTAAGGCACTACTCTGGCTAGTCACAAAACTACACTCAATCGTGCATTCAGAGTGATTCATCAAGTATTTGAAAGGAGGTGCAGGCTGGTTTGGTGCGCCGGCAATAGACTGAATCACTACAAACATAAACAATTTGCAGAAATAAACTCATCTTTGTTCCGGGACACATGGGTGTTGATGGCAATGAGAGAGCAGACAGCTGGCTCTGCCCCCATATCAGGAAGTCAGCCAATGGATAACACTGACATTCTGAACGCACTCATAGAGTGTACATGATGGCACCAAAAACACTTCGTAGTGGCCACATTTGATATTGATAGAAGTTTAATAGTAGCGTTTCTCTAGGGTCACCCTTTCCATGGTTGGGGGTGACTTCTGCCATCGATGATGATGATGTAATCTTGAGATTAGGGAAATTTGCAATAAAACGTGGCTTATGTTAGCATGACCCCTGAAAGGATTTATGAGATGTGTGTATCACTATTTTACTACTGGAACTGTCAGCATGCATACCCATTATCATCTACTGAAAGAGACTGAGTACTGATGGGTCTATCCAGAATGTAGTATGATGTCAGTTCTGTTAACTAACCTGTTTTGTCTTTGGGATATACATGGTGAAGTCACAATGTATTATCTGCAGCCAGCATATTCATGCAACTCAAAGAAAGAACTTAGCAGATACCAGGAAAGAAAGAGATGCTGGCGATGGATAGGATACACTTTGAGAAGACCGCCCGGAAGCATTGCAAGACAGGCACTGTTTTGGAACCCGCAGGGAAAGGCTTAGACATACCTGGAGAAGAGAGCTGGAGACTAATATTAAAAGGATAAGTAAAACATGGAACGGATGGCAGGAGAGAGGAAGAACTGGAAGAAGCTTTTTGAATACCTGTGCTCCGTTGGGAGTTGAAAGGTGAAAAAGAAGCATTTTCATGCGCTGTTGGTTATTACTGTATTAAGTTTACATATTTTTTTAATGTTAATTTACAGAGGAGGTTTCGGAAACATACTGGAAGGACCTTGCTGAAGAAAGGAGGAGAGCTCTGAAGGAAATTTTAACAGAAAATAAAGCAGTTAGTATTTAGTTTTTTTTGCATAACTTTTTTTAGTGCTAGTATATTTTTCTTGTTTATGATCAGTGCTAGTTTATTCTGCTTTTATATTTTGCTAGTTGTTATTTAATACTTGCTTACAAGAAAAAAATGGGTGAGAGATCACCTAGGTCAGCAAAAAAGATAATACTTACTGCCAACTAAATGGAGAAGAACAGGTTGCCATCTGCTGGCTACGTACTGAGCACAATAGGCTGAAGTACCATCTCATTCTGCGCCTTAGAACAGGACACAATCGACTCTGCAGCCACATGTATACAAAATTCAAGATTGGCAATTCAGCCATGTGTACATGTGGACAGGTACACCATACTGCAGAGCACATACTTCAAGACTGTCCCAAATATGATTCACTGAGGCAAGCTCACTGGCCTAACGAAACAACACTTGACAGAAAACTACACAAACCTCTGTGTGAGCTACAATTGACAGTGAAGTTCATACAAGAGACAACATTGAATATATAGACATTATTTCAAGCGAACAAAAGAAAGGAAGTACCATCTGTTCAACAACTATAAGATAGCCCATACTGACATGTGCACATGTGACACCAGCAAGGTGACAGAGACACATTCTGCAAGAGTGCCCAGCATAAAATAAAGAAAGAAAACACACATGGCCAACCACCATGTCAGTCCACTACAAGCTATATGGTGATGTGCACAGACTTCAGTTGACCACTAACTACTTTAAAGGTATACAAGTTGATGTCCCTAATACGTTGGAAGCCGAAGTTAGATGCCATTATTTTTCAATGAAAATGGCTAAAGATATTGAAAGTTAGTTGAACGATTTGAAAATAGATGCTTAGAAAATTAATGAACATAAAATGAGACGAATTCAGAAGTGATGAAATCAGAATGTCTGGTCAACTACTAGTAACAACTGTTATAAGAAGGAGAAGATGGAGATATGTTGGACATACCTTGAGAAGAAATGATCAAAGTATACCAAAGCAGGCATTGAAGTAGGAGGCAAAGGATTCAATAAAGAGGATGCGATAGGGAAACTCTGAAATGAACGCTGCTGAACTAGGCAAGAAATATCAGACTCAATTCAATGGAAGAGATTGAGCGAGTTGCCCAGGACAGAGTGGTATAAAGAAATTACTTGCAGACTCTTTGTTACATAACGGTACGAGAGGAATTATATATTATATTATATATATTATATATTATACACCTGGTTATACACTGTATGTGTCTAGTTGATCAGTTTTGTAATCTACTTCAGGCTACACTCACAGACATCAACTGAAATCTAGAGGTCTATGGCCAAAGGATTGACTTCATTGCGCCGGGTTTTATTCCATATAGCTTGGTCTATCTCTGCAGAAATGGCACGCCACCTGCCAGGAGTATTGCACAAAGCAAGAACTCTGTAGCTCCTGCAACAATCCTAAGGGACTCTAAAAAATAAAAATGCACCAGTGAACAGAACGACGTGGTCTGGATTTGAACCCATGACCTTTGGACCGCAAGGCAATGGCATAGCCACAAAGACCCCCATCATCATCAATAAAGAAAGAGAGGATGCTCCAGGAAGTGCCATCAACTTAAAAATGTTCACATAAAGTAGTGGTCAGTCTGAGGTTGCTAAGAGCTTCCTTAAGTAGTTTACTGATTGCTTTGTGGCAAATATTTTTGGAATTGTTATACGATTTTCAATATGTCTTTGTTACTTTCTAGCTGCACTCAAAGCTGGAAGCTCTTACAGTGATGAATAGGAAACTTCAAGAGGAGAACATTCAGCTGAAAGACATTGCAGAGAAAGCTGAAGCTATGAAAGAGCTCCTGGAGGTAATCTTCTGTTATACTTAAATTTATTGGTTATAACGTCAACCTCATGGCACACTCTGGACATATGCATATGTGCTCAGTCTCCCCTAGCTGTTGTCAGAGTGTGGGTATGTACGCACATATTATCTCTTGTAATGTACTCAACAAATTCAAAGCCATCCATTCGTACCCCTTTGATGATCAGTGTTGATTTACTTTTTCAAGTTTTTTATGTCTCTATATAATACCGTAGTAACAGCTGTTATGCGATCGATGTCATGGCACATTGGACATTCCCATGCATGCTCTGTCCACAGCTGCAGCAGCCATCCTAAAGTCTATTTGCTCACCGTACCCATGAGAAATTGATTAGCATACCTTCTCTCTCTACCACGAAGGTGACACTGTTTGGCACGTCCAAACTTTAGTAACAGCTGTTATAAGAAGGAGAAGATGGAGATATGTTGGGAATATTATAAGAAGGAATTATCAAAGAATACCAAAACAGGCATTGGAGTGGGAGGCAAAAGGTTCAATAAAGAGGATGCCCTAGGGAAACCCTGAAACGAACTTTGCAGAGAGAGAGAGAGACAAGAAATATCGAACTCAATTCCATGGAAAAGAATGAACGAGTTGCCCAGGACAGAGCGGTATGGAGAAATTACTTGCAGACCCTAAGTAATGGTATTAGAGGAATATATATATAATACCTTTTGGCTACTTGAGCATAGCACGTTCATATGCATCTTCGCCCGTGTGCTACGGGCTTCAAGAAGAGCAAAGAATAGTCTTCTTCTTCTTTGCGTTTGTTCTTTACTTCCAATTTTAATCACTCTTTGTGATATGTTTGATCGTTGCCATGAACGTGTATACGTTGCACATTAGTTTGGTAGGACCCTAAATGCATTGACTTTTACACATTTAGGACATGTGCATCTGATTTCAGCCAAACCTCCTTAGTCGCCTCTTATGACAATCGTGGCAGGTTACAGTGGGTCTATTTTTTACACCCCAAAATTTATGCACCGGCAACCACTTGGGCGGCAAAGAATAGTAACACTGCACCCTACTAGGCATGTCGTAAGAGGTGACTGAGGTAGGGGCCTAGGAAGCTACCCTAGTAAATAAAAAGCGTAGCAGAAATCAGATGTGCTGGCCTACTTGTAGGCGCATAACTGGCTCAGCGTACAATCGCTTTTATGCTCATATCACATACAAATCACACAGAGTCGTTAACAAGTGATAGATATGAAGCATTCCAAGAAGAAGAAGAAGAAGAACACATATCTAATCTGTATTTTCTGTTTTGTAGGGTGTTTTTTCAGATGATGAGGATACTGAAGTTCACGAGGAAGAAAAATGCAGTCTTATTTCAGAATCAGGTAAGATGTTTTACTTTTGTAAGTTGGTGTATGGAGTGACTTCTGAAAGTTTGTATCTTAAAAGAAAAAGCACATATGACAACATCAAGCACCTTACAAGGAGAGATCAAAGAACGATTTTTCAACTCCGAACCCATCAAATACCATGTAATAAGCACATGAGCAGATTTCAACCAAAACACACTCATGATTTATCAGGTGGACTCTCACATCCACCCTGGAAGACCTAGATTTTGCTGATATCACACTTCTATCTCACACACATAAAGATATCCAGATATAAAGGGTTCAAGCTTGGGGCAAAATTCTCGTGTGCACACGTACAAGATTGACTACAGGATACCCTGATCCTTTACTTAAATAATAATAATTCCTCTTGTACCATTATACGTTACATAGGGCCTGCAAGTAATTTCTCCATACCGCTCTATTCTGGGCAACTCGCTCAATCTCCTCCATGGAACTGAGACTGATATTTCCTGCCTCTCTCAGCAAAGATCCTTTACTTAGGGGTATAAAGTACATGTACTTTGAAGTCAGAGTAAGGCAAGGAACACTGGTGATAAGAAAAGCAAAAATTAGTAAGCAGTGCCATATCAGGTGCAGTGACTACGTTTGAATTCATAGCGGTCGAACAGAAACAAATTTGGTTATGTTGGAGATCATTCAGTTTGATGGTAGATCAGATATTTGTGGCGTAGGTGTTTGTCTCTCGTGCCAAAGGTATCAGGTTTGCTCCCTCTGGAGCTACTGGATATTTTTCCAGAGATCCCTGATCTCATTGTTGGTGAGATCGAGTTCCTAGTCCTATCGAAGACAGACAATAAAACATAGGTCCCTCCATGTCTAAATGTATACCCCACTATCCGCTGCCCATGGATACGCTTGATTGGGTCAGTCATTTCCATATGCCAGGACAGAATCACTACACATTGAATGTTTAAAACTTGCTCTGTATTGTACACGGTGTAAACAAATTAGGTGTCATTTCACACAGACACAGTAGCAGGTTGAGACTTGATTGCTTTAAAATTTTTTCTTATCTTGTCTTTATCTCTTTGATACATCATCTTTGTTTTTCTCTTTGACTTTATCATTATCTTTGTTTATTTCTGTTTTTTTTCTCTTTGATTTTTTGTCATTCTCTTTGTTTACTTCTCTGTTTGGTTATTTATCATTTTCTTTGATTTCTTCTCTGTATTTTTCTGTGATTTTTTTTTTTTTCATTCTCTTTTATATCTGCTCTGTGTTTTCCTTTTATTTTATAGCTCCCATTTTTGTTTTTTTTTCTTTGCTCCATTGTCTGTTTGCTGACTTGTAGTCTAGCATAACCCTCAGTATATTATCATTATTTCAGAACCAACAACACAAACAGAAGTTGATGTCACAGGCACTGGTCTGAGCACAGATGTTGATGACAAACAGTGCCCTAAAAATAAACAGATAAAAAAAGAAAGACATTTATCGACATAAGAATCAATGTGTATCATTTTATCCTACCTTTTTTTAATACAAATTTTGTGTCCCACATTTTGTGTGTGTATGTTTTTATTGAGAGATTTGACAGAAGATTCTATGTGTACATACGAGAGATTTGAAGTCTTCGAATTATTTTCTTGAAGATATAATATATTTACTACCGGGAGTTACTCAAAGTCTCTTACATTTTGACCAATTTAGTTTGTTATTTTGTAGTTCATTCACCCACTGTGACTTCAGGTATAGTCATTGCATGGATTGCTTTTCTTATCAATAGTACCCCTCATCATTCAGATGAGCCTTATTCTGACTTCAGATGTGCTTGTAATTTAGATCCCCAATTAAAGGATATGGGGTTACCGTAGTTCAACCGCTTACCATATCAGCACAGAAAATTGTTTGACAAAAGCTAGCCTTGAACCACATAATTTCCACAGCATTTCACCAGCACAGCGTGTTAGCAACTTCGATATCGCAGACCACTGGTTTGTTATAACAATACAGTCTTTAAAAAAATGAAATACAATTTATGAAAATCTATAGCAAAATAAGAAAACTACTGTTTAATTTGTATATACAAAGTTGTTGGAAAATAATTGTATCGGTCAACGTTCTAAAACTTCTTCGAACGCTCCACATCGACCACTTGTTAGCCACTCTGTGATTTGTATGTGATCTGAGCCTAAGAGCGATTGTACGTTGTGCCAGTGATGCACCTACAAGTAGGCCAGCACATCCAATTTCTGCAATGCTTTTTATTTACTAGGGTAGCTTCCTAGGTCCTACATCAGTCGCCTCTTATGACATGCCTTGTAGGTTGCAGTGGTACTATTCTTGCTTCCCTTGCGGGCCCGGTACCACACTGATGTTTTTAAAACAAACTCAATTTAATAGTTAACTATGTTCTTGGAAGTTTTTGTCTTGCATTCATTTTTATACAGATTTAAGTTGGAAACTTATTTTCTTGAATGTGTTAAGTCTGGAAATAATTTTCTTGGAAGTTTAAAGTGTTGAAATGATTGAAGTATCTTCTTGTATGGTTCAAATAGTGTTATTTCCAGAACACATTAATGATGTTAGGATTTTGTTATGAAATTAGAAGAAAAAGAAAAACATGTGTAGCAGAATAAATTACGAGAGACCAACTGATTAGTAGACAGACATCTTTAGACAGATGCAAGTGTTCATTAGACAGACAAAAGTGTTAAGCAGACAGACATAGGCAGACATAAGTGTTCTTTAGACAGATGCAAGTGTTCATTAGACAGACAAAAGTGTTAAGTAGACAGACATAAGTGTTTTTTTAGACAGATTCAAGTGTTCATTAGACAGACAAAAGCATTCATTAGGCAGACATACATGTTAAGTAGACAGACAAAAGCATTCATTAGGCCGATGTAAGCGTTATTTAGACAGGCGTAAGTATTCATTGGGCAGACAAAAGTGTTCATCAGTCAGACTCGTTATTTAGACAGACGTAAGTGTTCATTAGGCAGACTTATAATTATTTCACGGCAAATAAGACAAAACATAGTGTTTTTGTGCATCGAGATAATTATTTATTAAAAAGGCAAAACATCATCAACATTTGGAATCATAATGAATGTACAGACATCAGTGATTGAAGATTGTGAACTAGAGTCAGAAAATGTACACATACAAATAGAATTGTAGGAAATTATTGCGCAACAGCAACAAATTATAGATTTAAGCAATTCATTGAAAATACTAATATACAACATTTGAAATGAAAATAAACACACAGACAAAACAGTAGGACAAATGTCATATTATATATTTCATAATCATAGAAAAGACAACATATTAAATTGTCTGCTAATAAAATTTGAACGTAATTATTGGTAAAAGGTAACTAACAATAACAGCAATCAAGTTGTAATAAAAAATTTGTTGAGTTTCTTTATATTTTTTTAGTGATTACATGAGAATAGGTGATGAGATTATTAAGTGTGATTCTACTTAATGATAAGACTAGTCAGTGGGATTGTGCTTTCATATTGATGAGATTAGTTAGTGGGATTGTGCTTACATAGTGTGATCAGATTAGACAGTATGATTGTGTTTTCATATTGATGAGATTAGTAAGTGTGATTCTACTTAATGATAAGACTAGTCAGTGGGATTGTGCTTACATAGTGTGATCAGATTAGACAGTATGATTGTGTTTTCATATTGATGAGATTAGTTAGTGGGATTGTACTTAGTGGTGAGATTAGTATGTAGGATTGTACTTAGTGATGAGATTAGTATGCAGGATTGTACTTACATATTGATGAGATTAGTTAGTGGGATTGTACTTAGTGATGAGATTAGTATGCAGGATTGTACTAATCAATACGATCATTGAAAGCCACAGTGATGTGGTTTTACAGACGAATGCTGAAAATTCCATGGATAGTGAAGAAAACAAATGAGATTTTAAATCAGGCCTGCACACAAAGAAACCTTATATAATGCGAAAAGAAAGTTTAGAACATTTGGTGACAACAGGTAAAATTCAGGGAAGGAGAGATCGTGGAGGACAGAGGGAGGCTGGATGGCCTGACATGGTTCAACACAAGATTGACGTCAGAACTGATTACATCACCAAGCAGAGTTGTGGAGAGACATGATCGCCTACGCCGGCTAGCATGGCACTTGATTGATTGACTATGATTATTGCACTTTTGTATGTAAGAGAAAATGTGTTTAAATTCGCAGCTAAACAAAATTGTGACTTTGTTATATATTTCTTGTAGTGACTTGAGTGTCAGAACCTTTTCTTATAATATTTGAAAGGCAGGTTGACATGTTATAGACATTTCCGGAACCCTACCCGAGTAGGAGTCTCCGCAAGACTAAGCATATCACTACACGCATGGAGGTGCTGGAGGTTTCGGGGTTTTAAATAAAACTCGGTGCTCCCCATTGCATTATAGGAAAAAGAGTGAAAGTGAAAATTCATAATTCCTGGTGTTCAAAGAAGAAGATATGCATATTTCCAGACCATTATTAAATATAATACTACTATGAAACTGAGAGCAGAATAAACTGTAAATGACAACTGCCTATAACATATATATATATTTTTCTCTCGTACAGTTATACATTACATAGGGCCTGCAAGTAATTTATCCTTACTGCTCTGTCCTGGTCAACTCACTCAATCTTCTCTATGGAATTGGGTTTGAAATTTCTCGCCTCTCAGTAAAGTTCGCTTCAGTTTCCCTATGGTGTTCTTTCGTTCTGGAACCCTTTGCACCCTACTTCAATGTCCCTTTATGATTTTTTATCTTTTTCCTCAAGGTGTATCCATATCTCCATCTTCTCTTTCTTATAACAGTTGTTACTATTAGTTGACCAGATTTTTATCTGTTTTCATCACTTCTCCTGAATTCGTCCCATTATATGCTCATAATTTTTCGCAGACATCCATTTTCAAATGCATTCAACTTGCTTTCTATATCTTTAGTCATTTTCCGATTCTCGCTGGCATATGTTAGGATTGATACAACATTGTAATAAAAAATGCATAATTTCGTTTATAATATATACTGAAATTATAGAAAGCAAGTTGAATACATTTGAAAATAGATGTTTGCAAAAAATAATGAATGTAAAGTGGAATGAATTCAGTAGTGATGAAATCAGAAAAATGTCTGGTCAACCACTAGTAACAAATGTTATAAGAAGATGGAGATATGATCAAAGTGGTCCAACATTGAAGTGGGATGAAAATTGTTCAAGAAAGAGAGGACGACCTAAGGAGACCCTGAAACGAACTTTGCTGAGAGAGGCAAGAAATATCGATCTCGGTTCCATGGAGGAGATTGAGCGAGTTGCCCAGGATAGAGCGATATAGAGAAATTACTTGCAGGCCCTGTATAACGGTACGAGAGGAATTATTATTATATACTGAAATATATATCAAATATAACTGCCTGCAATATATACAAAAATTTAGTTTAGTTTTAATTTAGTCGTCGAATCATCATCACTGCACATCGAACCAATTAGTCCATAAGTGCTCTGCTCCGATCTCCCCTCAGTATTTTCCTCAGCGTGTGGCGACTAACGACACTGGTTCTTTGTTGGTTTACTATTCTTCTGTGGCTACCAGCATAGCGTTCTTGTCTAGCTACACCACACTTGACTTGGAGTTCTTGTAGTCTGGTTAGTGTTGTAGATTGATATACTAAAATAAACTATTATAATCGTTCTTGTTTCTTAGAACCTACAAGTATTGCTCTCCATTATTTCAACAAGTTTCAACAAAAATAATATCCATAACAATATTTCTCTTGGGTGCCGGGGGATGAGGGCAACATGCTGATCTCCATCTCAGCTGTCTCCTTGACCATTACAGTAAAACAAATGTGATTCACGTATTAATATCATTTCATATGTCATATTTCATGTAATTTCATGTCACATTCCACATTATTTCATATGTCATATTTCATGTCACATTCCACATTATTTCATATGTCATATTTCATGTCACATTCCACATTATTTCATATGTCATATTTCATATACTTTCATGTCACATTCCATAGAATTTTATATGTCACATTCTATAGAAATTTATGTCATATTCCATTATCAGCAAACATAAAGGAATGTGTGAAGTTTACTTACTCTCTCCCTCCCCATCCCAAATGTACAGTATATGTGCAGATGTGACATATTTAAAGCATCTTACAAGGTAAGTGTAACTACTAACACAGCTCACAACGACGACGCATGATCTGATCAGTTTTCAGCATTCATACGTAGGTAGTCATAATACCAGCATTAATGCAAGACTGAACAATTTCAGATGTTGCACAAATATCCATGAAAATTGTGGCATTACAGGACTTCACTTTCAACCACAGTAAACAAGTTCTTGATTTTCTAGGCACCACTTATACGTTCAATAGTTTGCCACTGCTTTCTGAACAGTGAGCTCTTTTTTTTTACCATCCGTAAAAAATACATGGCAGCAAATTTGCTTTCAAACTCCCCATCGCAAAGTTTTAACCAGGTACTCTTGGATTGTGATCGAGCACACTACAAATAAACCACAGTCGTCCCACTAATATGCACAAATATAGTATTCTACACATTTGTGTATGTCTAATTTCTGCCAATAATAAAGTGAAAGGATTCAATAATGAAATGTGGGTAATGAGAAAGATGAGATTTACAGATACAGAAGAAAAAAATGAAGTAGATGCAAGTGTTAGTTTCTAATAGAAATCAAAAGTTTATTTCAAATGGAAATACTTATGTTTCTTCCATCAAGGTAGATATGTTTCAAATGCTGAAAATGGAAGAAATAATTAGGTTTATAAATGCAATCGGATAAATCAGGATTTATTTTTATTCTGGTGCAGGTCATGGGTATTAATCTGTGCCATTCTATTCACAAGTGCATTTTAATCCAGATTTCAAGGGGATTGTTGCAGGCACTACCGAGTTCATGTTTGTGCAGTATTCTTGGCAGGGGCACGCTCATTTCTCGGTGAGGGACTGAGTTGATTGGGGTAAAAAACGTAGTGATCTTATGTGTGCTTGTTTTAAGGCACTTTGTAAACTGGTATTCATGTTCGTAGGGCTGTTCTTGATGCAGTCACTCCATCTTTTGCATGGTCTTCCTCTTGCTATGTACTCATTATACTTTTATGTGTGGCTCTCTGTGGTAGGCGATACCAGGACATTCTGGTCAAGTGTCCAAACCATTTAATCTGTTGTTCTTTTATGAATTGCATGACTGGTTTTACATCTAGTCTTCTTCTGATTTCTTCATTTCTAATTTTGTCTCTTATTGTCACACCTGCAGCTCTTCTAAGACACCTCATCTCTGTCGTTATGATTTTCCGCTCATTGGCTGCTGTTATTGGCCATGTTGACACTGGTAACATAGTGTTGGGCAGAAAATCGTTCTTATGAGATTTGCTTTAGTTGTTAGTGGTATCTCTTTATGTGACAACAGTACTGTTAACTGTCCCAGTACTTGGTTAGCTTTTGTGCAACGATTGCTGATTTTGCTATCGATACTTCCATCTGCTGTGAAAATTACTCTTAAGTATTTGGCCTCAATTGTTTGTTTTATTTCTACATTCTGGAGTTTTATTGTAAGGTTTTCTGGTTGTCTACTTATTGCCATTGTCTCTGTCTTTATTATATTTATTTTCATGTTGTAATCCTCACCCTTGATGTTAACTAAGCTCAAATGGTTCTGGAGAGATTCTTCATTTTCTGCAATCAGTACTTGGTCATCTGCAAATAAAAGTTCTGAAATATTATTTCCTTCTCTATTCCTGCTTCTCTACTTATGTTGTCCATGTATGTTATAAACAGCAGTGGGGAGAGCACACATCCCTGTCTAACTCCTGAGTTTACTATGAATGTTTTTGATGTTCTAGCTTTTATTTGAAATGTAACTTTTATTTGAAATGTATAAACTCTTGCAGACTTTGATGAGATGTTTGCTGATTCCATATTTTCGTAGACAATCCCATAGTTTGTTTCTATTGACTCTGTCGAAGACCTTTTCCTGGTCTATAAATGCCACACTACAGGTCTTGTTATGTTTGTTTGCGCTTTCAGTCAGTTGTCTTAATGTGGAAATTGGTATAGCTTCTATTTCATCTGAAACCCATCTGTGCTTCTGAGAGTTGTTCTTCAATTGTTGGTCTTAGTCTTTTTCAATGATCTTAGCAGACATTTTTCCTATGTGACTTAGTAGTGAGATTCCCCTATAATTATTACATTCCTTCTTGCTGCTTTTGTTTTTCCAAATTGGTGTGATTATTGCTGTTTGCCAATCTTCTGGTGTTTCTAGGTTCTCCCATGCGAGTTGGAAGATTCACCTAACCGATTTTGCACCTGCTTCTCCAGCTGCTTTGATGGCTTCTGCAGGTAAATCATCTGTGCCTGTTGCTTTGTGTTTTGGTGCCAACTTTATTACATTTTCTACTTCTGCTGGTAGTATTCTGAGTTTAATTTGATTTAATTACCAAAGTCACAAAACTTTAAGAATATGAATGTTCTAGGGTTATATATAATAAAATTTCCTGTAGCCTGTTCAGACCTTAGGGTATGAAGTCACTTCACATTTCTAGGTCTTAGTATGTTGAGGGTGGGCCAATTTCTTTCTCCAGTGTGGATTGAACCCACAACCCTCTTATATCCAAGTCAATAGGCGAACACTTACACATTAGGCTAATCTGTCGCACCTAATCTGACCCACAGCTTCGCTGCGACTGCATTAGCCATTGAATTCCTCAGGCTCTTGTCCCACCTTGTCCTACACCGTCCTAAATAGCGGTATTACGACAGTCCCACCTGTCCTACACCGTCCTAAATAGCGGTATTACAGACAGTCCCACCTGTCCTACACCGTCCTAAATAGCGGTATTACAGACAGTCCCACCTGTCCTACACCGTCCCAAATAGCGGTATTACAACAGTCCCACCTGTCCTACACCGTCCCAAATAGCGGTATTACAACAGTCCCACCTGTCCTACACCGTCCCAAATAGCGGTATTACAGACAGTCCCACCTGTCCTACACCATCCCAAATAGCGGTATTACAACAGTCCCACCTGTCCTACACCGTCCCAAATAGCGGTATTACAGACAGTCCCACCTGTCCTACACCGTCCCAAATAGCGGTATTACGACAGTCCCACCTGTCCTACACCGTCCCAAATAGCGGTATTACAGACAGTCCCACCTGTCCTACACCGTCCCAAATAGCGGTATTACAACAGTCCCACCTGTCCTACACCGTCCCAAATAGCGGTATTACAGACAGTCCCACCTGTCCTACACCGTCCCAAATAGCGGTATTACAGACAGTCCCACCTGTCTAACGACAGTCCCACCTAGGGTTATATATTTCATTAAATAAACAAATCACAAATGGTTGATATAGCGGTAAAGTGTAACGGGGACAGAACAAAAGTTGTGATCTGGTGAAACAAAGACAAGTTTAGACTAACAAAGACTATGAGAAAGTAACGTTTAGAGAGACATGAGGGTATAAATGTAATAGTCATGTTTGTGTTGTGACATGGGTATATTTAGTTTTTCACTTATGTTCTGTTTTTTCCCCCGAGTTAAATTTTGCGTTGTTCTGCAGTGTTAGTCATGTTCTACCAAGTTTCAAAAATATCTTCTTAAAGTTTGTATTTTAACATAGTCGACCTGGCATACTCAAAATCTGGTCTAGTCAAAATCTACATTACATATTTACCAGTTGATCTATTGCATTTAGACACACAATACATATCCTGCAAGACTGTCCCCTGTATGTCCTCCCTAGAAAGGAATGCTGGCCTTACAACACTACATTCAAAACTACATGGCACCAGAGATGAGCTCCAGACAACAGTCGACTTCATCATAAGAACGCGTCTAACGGTGTAATCATCAAAACTACATGGCACCAGAGATTAGCTCCAGACAACAGTCGACTTCATCATAAGAACGCTTCTAACGGTGTAATCATCAAAACTACATGGCACCAGAGATGAGCTCCAGACAACAGTCGACTTCATCATAAGAACGCGTCTAACGGTGTAATCATCAAAATAGCATTCACAAAGAAGAAGAAGACACACAATTTGTATCCACCTTGGAAAGACCAAGTCTACACATAGTTTTAGGCACTCCCATAATTTATGTGTAACTCACAACATCATGTAAACCAGTTCAAATTGTTAAATCCTTTTCATGATGATTCCTACAAAAATAATGACATTTTAATTATTGTTATAACAAAACATTGTTAGTTCTTCTTCCAATGTTTTCAGACATCGATTTGTATACTTTTAAAGTAGTTAGTGGTCAACTAGAGTCCATGTACATCTCCGTATAGCTTGTCTTGGACTGATATGAGGATTGGTCATGTGTTTCTCTCTGTTCCGTGTATGTTGGACATTCTTGCAGTATGTGTGTCTCTGTCATCTTGCTGGTGCCACATGTACATATGTCAGATGGGCCTATTTTATACTTGTTAAACAGATGGTACCTCAGTCTATTGTACCCTGTTCCTCTCTACTTAGTTGGTGGTATGCATCATCCTTGTCATGACCTGGGTGATCTTTCAACCATTTGTTCAATTGTTAGTTTAAAATATACATTATTCAAATAACCATCTTTTTCGTTATCTTCCTCTCTCCTTCTTTCCTGTTCTGTTGTAGAAGACTCGATATACAGTAGAGTTTGGTTGCATTCTTAATATGTAGCCAAACGACTTCATTTTTTGCTTCTCAATGTAATTCAAGCAGTTTTGTCCCAACTTTCTTACTTATGATGATGTTGGTGACTCGTCTTTTCTGTTGTTGTTTGTAACTTTTCATAAACATCACATTTCACATGTAGTTATTTTTATGAATAGCTAACATTCTTAAAATACAGATGTAATGAGGTATCTTCTTCTTCAGTGATCTCTGGTCATGCGCTTAATTTACTGTGGACCACAAACTGGGCAGTCAGCTTCAGGTCTGTCTGGTTTCCCCAAAGTTTAGTTGTCAAGTCAACTGGATGTGGCCACATGTTGCTTCTCAGCTCACTTAGGAGAAGACAGTTGTGCAGGACATGCTCCTCTGCCTGCTGACACTGGTGGAGAGCTGTTTGACTTGAATGAGGTATATAAAACAACAGTTGAACAAATCTCTATAATAACCAGATGGAGATGAGACTTTATAAATATTTGTGTAGTAGGATATAAGACAGATAAGAAGCAGACAAACTATATTTGTCATACTTTGTTTATGTCTTATATCTTCTTTCTTCTTCCAACGCCTCCATATCGACCACTTGTCAACCACTTTGTGTGATTTGTATGTGATCTGAGCCTAAGAGCGATTGTACGTTGTGCCAGTTATGCACCTACAAGTAGGCCAGCACATCCAATTTCTGCGCTGCTTTTTATTTACTAGGGTAGCATCCCTAGGTCCTACATCAGTCCCCTCTTACGACATGTCTTGTTAGTCGCAGCGGTACTATTCTTTGCTTCCCTTGCGGGCCCGGCACCACACGAGCGCTGTGTTATATTAAATGTTATTGAAAATGTTCTTTCAAATATTGGAGTAAGAATAAATTTAATGATCACGAATGTTAGGTCCCTGCTTGATAAACAACTCCAACAATTGTTTATTGTTGTCTCAGAAATATAAGGAAGTAGTGGAAACTATCTCAGGATCTACTCAAAGAGTTAATTTATGTCAGCATACAACATGATATAACAACTTAAAAACATGAAGGTAGTGTGACAATGGAACGTTTCTACAAAAGCCTGTTATCAAGCAAAGGACAATACAACACTGGATATATAACTGGTCATATATAGAACACAGAAAATGTTAATATTAAGATTTCTAACTTTCCTAGCAACAAGATCATGAAAATGTGTGATTCTTCTTTCTTTCTTTTGTCCTTCTCTGCTTTTTTCCGCTAGGCGTAGCAGGTTTAACTGATGATCGGTTTCCGAGATAATGCACGCTCGGTCGCTTGATATGGTGTGGTATTGTGAAGTTTTAAGATGTCTGTAACTCCATCAACCCATCTTTTCTTGGTCTGCCCTTTCCTCTTGATGATTCCATTTTCAGGTTGTACGCTCTTGCAACTGGTGTATTCAGGTTCATTCTGACCAAGTGGCCAAACGTGTGATTAAAAATTAGAAATAGAACACACAAAAATATTAGGGAACATGTGAAATGATGGTATGTCAAGTCCAATAGGTCGTGTATGGTACCATAAAAGATATAATATGATTTTCACAAGCTTTCTGGCTTGTGTCATTGAAGCAAGGGGTTAAAGAGGAGTCACAGAGTGTTTGCATATTTCACATAGATGTCATAAACTGTCTCTAAGCTTCTTGTCAGTTTCACATATATAGGTCTTGTTACAATGTTTGCAAATGATGGCATAGATGAAACATTGCAGGACTCGTCTTGATAAAACCATCCTTAGTAAGAAATGTGGCATTAGAAAACAATACAATACATGTTTTATCACATGTATAGCATAGCTGACAGCCATGATATAAATTGTTAAAAATTAGGTTAAACGTGCATGATTCGGTGCAGAGACTTTAGTTTAGTCATCGGATCATTATCACTGCACATCAAAGCAATTAGTCCATAAGTGCTCCGATCTCCTGAGTATGCCTCTCAGCGGGTGGCAACCAATTACACCAGTTGTATGTTGGTTTACTATTGCTCTTTGGTAACACCACATTTGTCTTGCAGTGTGGTTAGGTTTGTAGATTCACCACCATTACTTGAATCATTTACACATCCTCTCTTAGAGACTTTAATCTCTGATAAAACAACAATCTAAGGAAAGTGGGACAGAGTGTTTATGTCATGACAACAAAACCTGAATCCTGTTTTTATCATAATATCAAGGTTTTCTAAAGTCACAACACTTGGGTGTTGCAATGAGAGAGCAGATGGGTTGTCTGGCTCTGCCACCATATCAGAGGGTCAACCAATGGATGGAGGTGACATTTTGAACGCCTGTATAGAGTGTGGTCGCAGAGGATTTCATTTAAATCAATCCACATCAACAGCTAGTTTGCAGGAGTTTTTATTGAAGATTGAAGTGGACAAAAAATAACAGCACAACAGGTATATGAGTAGGCTCATCAATCAACATTGAATTGGTACAGTTAGTCACTGAACGCTGTTGGAAATATTGCGAAGGAGATTGGAGCACCTACGAACATATCCGGTGCAAGGAAGATATTCCATACTGAAACTGAACACTTTGTGATTAGCTGACAGTGATCCTTCTTATCAATGAAATATTTAACAAAGATCAGCAGAGCTAAAATTGCTCATGACAAATTTACTAAATTAATTATTGGTCATATAATACATGTATATGTTTAAAATATCCAAAAAAAATATCAGTCATGTTGAAATCCTTACAACAAAAAATGAAATCAAGACAACTACAAAGAATCTTCAAATGTATCCAAGAGAAATAAAATGAGGTAGTTCCTAAATAATTGTTGATAAATTTCAAGATATTTTGAAATATCTGTCAATGTGGCTAATAAATGGAATGATTTGGAAGCAGTAATTAACTGTACCAGATTTATCACATGGCTAAATCTGGTCAGAAGAAGCATAAGATATAAAACAAATCATATGGACATTGACAAAACTGAAAGCAAGCTAGTTAAGATTGACATCTTTCTACCCAGGATGTCACAGGGATGCTCAGTCTCTTTCAGTGCAGTGAAAATGTCTGAGCACTGACATAGTAGTTTCTTCTGCTTTCATCCAGTATGAATTCAGGCGTATTCAGGACATCTGGTATGATGTGTCTGGCTGATTTTTCCGTGAAGACCTGCTTTCTTTATGTTATTTGATCAATGTCATGGCACACTGGGCATTCTCATGCATGCTCTGTCCTCCGCTGCAGCAGCCATCATAAAGTTCATGTGCTCACCGTACCCATGAGAAGTTGATTAGTATACCTCCCTCTCTACCACGAATACAAGCATGCATTGTCTGGCATCAGAGATATACAGTTTCAATAACAATACTGAATTATCCATCCAACTCAAAAATTTAAGATAACCATTTTAAGCAAGCAGACTAAATGATTGCACAATCTTCTTCTTCAACCAATGTCAGCTTTGTTGCTATTCTAAAATGTGTTGCAAACATTGCAGTGTGCCTGAAGGTAATTGCTTTTGACCGGAAAAAATGGGGCAGTCTTGCAGGGTGAGGTCTGGCTGTCACAAGCATCAGTCTCTAAGACCTATTTTGTCATCACACACTCACCAGGTTGTCATCTATTGTTGTGATTTTTCTTTTTTTTGTCTTGCACTGTTCTAGTGGCTTGATTGATAGTTATGTTTGCTTTTTTTTGTTTTACTGTTCTAGTGGCTTGTTGATAGTTGTTTGCTTTTTTTGCCTTGACTGTTCAGTGGCTTGATTGATAGTTATGTTTGCTTTTTCTTTTTTTTGTCTTGCACTGTTCTAGTGGCTTGGTTGATAGTTATGTTTGCTTTTTCTTTTTTTTGCCTTGCACTGTTCTAGTGGCTTGGTTGATAGTTATGTTTGCTTTTTCTTTTTTTTGCCTTGCACTGTTCTAGTGGCTTGATTGATAGTTATGTTTGCTTTTTTTTTTTTTTGTCTTGCACTGTTCTAGTGGCTTGGTTGATAGTTATGTTTGCTTTTTTCTTTTTTGCCTTGCACTGTTCTAGTGGCTTGGTTGATAGTTATGTTTGCTTTTTCTTTTTTTTGCCTTGCACTGTTCTAGTGGCTTGGTTGATAGTTATGTTTGCTTTTTCTTTTTTTTGCCTTGCACTGTTCTAGTGGCTTGATTGATAGTTATGTTTGCTTTTTTTTTTTTTGTCTTGCACTGTTCTAGTGGCTTGATTGATAGTTATGTTTGCTTTTTTTTTTTTTGTCTTGCACTGTTCTAGTGGCTTGATTGATAGTTATGTTTGCTTTTTTTTTTTTTTGTCTTGCACTGTTCTAGTGGCTTGATTGATAGTTATGTTTGCTTTTTTTTTTTTGACAGGATTCTGCTGTGATATCTATCCATCTTTTTTGTGGATGTCTTATTCTGAGTCTGAATTCTTCTTTTGTCGTCACACTGCTACCGGGTTGTTGCCCAGTGTCGTGGTTTTCTGTTTTTGTCTTGCGCTGTTCTGGTGGCTTGTGTGATTGTTATCTTTGCTCTTTCACAGGCTTCTGCTACGCCATCTAACCATCTTTTCCGTGGTCTTCCTCTTGCCTTCTTTCCGATGTTCTGTTGTAGAAGACTCTGTATACTGTGGAGTTTGGATGCATTCTTATTAAGTGGCCAAACCACTTCATTCTTTGTTTATCTATGGAATTCAAGCACGGTTTTGTGCCAACTTTCTTCTTATGCTGATGTTGGTGATTCTGTCTTTTCTTGTGTTGTTGGTAACTTTTCGCAGGCAACGCATTTCACATGTAGTTATTTTTGTGACTGCGCTTTGCTCAATGTCCATGTTTGGCTCTGGTAACACAGAGTAGGTATAAAATGCTGTTGATCATCTGTTGCTTAGCTGCCTGTGAAATTTTTGGGTGCCTTAACAATGGGGCTAGCTGGTAGGTTACAGCATTTGCTTTTGTACTCTAGCCTCTATCTCTCTATCCAGTTTTCCGTCTTCTGTGAATATGCTTCCTAAGTATTTGAATTCTTTCACTGAGTCTGAATATCTTTGTTTATTTCTGCTCTCTTTCTTATAGTCTATTGTCTTTCACCAAGTGGAGGATGGAATTGGTTATTTATTCTTGCCATTAAGCGTAGGGGGCTTTAAAGTCTTTGCTTATAGTTTTCCACTTACATACTTACATCTCTCCACTTTTGTTTTCCTGCATTGTTTCCGTATTATCTTTGTCATTCTGGGTGGAGCTGGCATATCATTTCCAGGAGTACCACATTAGGATGGAACCCACTTCAAAACCAGTCATATATTTTTGAAGACAACAATTCAGTATTGAGTTTTACGTCCACAAAAAAAACCACCCAGATGAAACGTGTTCCCAGATGGTTCTGCTAGGAACTCTGTCAAAATAGGAAGACAGTGGATTCTACATCACATACCTCAATCAGGAAAGAGATGAATTCTCGCCTAACGTGAGAGAACATCATGTCCAAGCTTAAGAGTGGAGTAGAAAGCATTTCTAGCAAAGAGGCACCACCTCCTAAAATCTTATATTTTAAACTAGATAATTTACAGGCAAAAATAAAACAAATAAAGCTTGCAGGTATGTAAACTCATAATAAAAATGAAGGAATGTTGGAGGAGGAAGGGTTTCTACTGGGAATGCTGAAAGCAGATATATTTGAATTAGTCAAACTTTTTGGTCATTTATACTCAACATTTGATGAAATAATGTAGTTAGTTCCTTCAATATTTATATTCTCAACATTTGATGAAATCACTACAAGATGTTGGACAGTAACTTTGCTTATAATTCCTTACTTTACTCTGGTAAGTGCCCATTTTGAGTTAGATGTCCTTACAAGGTTTAAGGGGGAAAGTTTTATTTTGAAAGTTAAATTCACTATATGATTTCTTCTTATTCTTCTCTGCTCCTCACGGAGCATAGGGCATCAACAATTGTCCTCCACTTTTCCTGGTCTCAGGCCATTTTATTTATGGCTACCTAGAATATTCCAGCATCTTTCAGTTCCTCAAGAAGACTCCAAGTCTGTTTAGGATGTCCTCTTTTCCGATACTCTTGTGGGTTCCACTCAAGCGCTTGTATAGTGACACTCGACTGTTGTCTCTCACAGGTTATGCCCAACCCACCTCTTACTATATGGAGCATATTTTAAAACTGAAAATTTCAGTTTGGTGCACGTAAATTTGTTTATATTCTTGTCATAAATATTGAACAAGTCACATCTTGACTTTATTTATCAAAGGTCAAGTATTCTCTATACTTTTAGAGACCATAAATATATCAAGATCTACTTTATAAAGAAACAAATAAACCATTTTCATACCATGGGGTACATTGGGGAATACGGTGTCAGGCTCGTATTTTTCTTTGACCATCGACACACAATGGGTGATGCAGTTAACGTCAGTCTGTCCACTTTTACTTCCTAGTGTATCTCTGGTACCCAGTTAAAGCTGGGTCAACTTAAGAGCTGTTCTGTCCACTTTTACTTCCTAGTGTATCTCTGGTACCCAGTTAAAGCTGGGTCAACTTAAGAGCTGTTCTGTCCACTTTTACTTCCTAGTGTATCTCTGGTACCCAGTTAAAGCTGGGTCAACTTAAGAGCTGTTCTGTCCACTTTTACTTCCTAGTGTATCTCTGGTACCCAGTTAAAGCTGGGTCAACTTAAGAGCTGTTACAGTTGAAAACTATTCCACCCTACTGTGGAATTGAACTCCGACCGCCCTTGTGTTGCCGGGGCTCACAAGGGAGCAAAGAATAGTAACACTGCAACCTACAAGGCATGTCGTAAATAGCATTGCAGAAACTGGCTGTCCTACTTGTAGGCACATAACTGTCACAACATACAATCGCTCTTAGGCTTAGATCACATACAGATCACAAAGAGTGGTTTAATAAGGGGTCGATATGGAGTGATCGAAGAAGAAGAACCCCAGACCACTTGCCTATGAAGCAAGCATAATAAATCAGTATGCTATTGCTGCTCTTGGCACTTCTCTTAGAACAGTAGAAGTTTTGTTGATCTAAAACAAAAAAGTTATAAATTATTGTGGGAGTATTTGTGCGATAAAGACTCAATGAAAGAGGATTTACATAACTCAGCAATCTCAAACAAGACAGAAATGACGTCAAAATAAATATTTACACACAATAGCAACACCCATAACCAACAACCAGAGCCAAACATGGACATTGAGCAAAGCGCAGTCACAAAAATAACTACATGTGAAATGCGTTGCCTGCGAAAAGTTACCAACAACACAAGAAAAGACAGAATCACCAACATCAGCATAAGAAAGAAAGTTGGCACAAAACCGTGCTTGAATTACATTGAGAAACAAAGAATGAATTGGTTTGGCCACTTAATAAGAATGCATCCAAACTCCACAGTATACAGAGTCTTCTACAACAGAACATCGGGAAAGAAGGCAAGAGGAAGACCACGGAAAAGATGGTTAGATGGCGTAGCAGAAGCCTGTGAAAGAGCAAAGATAACAATCACACAAGCCACCAGAACAGCGTGACACTGGGCAACAATCCGGTAGCAGTGTGACGACAAAAGAAGAAGAAGAAGAAGCAACACCCATACTTAGGAAAATAGTGTCTAGGGGTTGGAATAGCTAATTCAGTCTGTCAAAAAACACCCCAATATTACTATCAATAATTAAGACATTGAGAGTATCATATATTTTGAATATCTTGGCTCTATAATTACCAAAAATTGTACGAATAAATTGTATGATTGTACGAAGGAAGTTAGAAGAAGAATAGCCATGGCTTTCCAGAGGGTGGTAAGCATTAGAAACTATAGCATGACACAAGCAAAGAAACAAAAGTAAGACTTCTGAGAACATACATATTCCCTGCGGCAACATATGGATGTGAATAGTGGACCATAACACAAACATTAAAGAACAAAATTGAAGCTTTTGAAACAAGGTATTGCAGAAAAGTTCTTAGAACATTCTGGACGGAGCAGAGAAAAAAACACATGTCCTGGAAGATTTTGTCCACGTTAAACCGTCACAGTGGTTTATTTAGAGATGAAGGTAATCGAAGGTATAGTTTCTGGAGTACGAGACGGGATGACCAAGACGAAGGTGGCAGCAGAACATGATGCTGACAGAGGCGGGAGAACTTGCGATAGACAAGAGTTTTTCAGATGGGCTGTGATGGAAAGCGATGTTCTGCAAGGGACATGCTACTACTTGGAATATACGAGTATATGCACATGTATGTTATAGGGAAAATGCTAACCACATGAAGCGTTCACACTGGTAGAATTAATTCTATCATTCAGTGGCAGAATCCGTTCTATCATTCAGTTGTAGAATCTATCATTCAGTCGCAGAATCTATTCTATCATTCAGTCACATAATCTATTCTATCATTCAGTCATATAATCTATCTATCATTCAGTCGTATAATTTATTCTATCATTCAGTCACATAATCTATTCTATCATTCAGTCATATAATCTATTCTATCATTCAGTCATATAATATATTCTATCATTCAGTCGTATACATCTATTCTATCATTCAGTCTATAATCTATCTCTATCATTCAGTCGTATAATTTATTCTATCATTCAGTCACATAATCTATTCTATCATTCAGTCATATAATCTATCATTCAGTCGTATAATTTATTCTATCATTCAGTCACATAATCTATTCTATCATTCAGTCTATAATTTTTCTATCATTCAGTCATAATTTATTCTATCATTCAGTCATAATTAATCTATTCTATCATCAGTCGTATAATTTATTCTATCATTCAGTCATATAATCTATCTATTACTATCATCTTCAGTCTATAATTTATTCTATCATTCAGTCGAATTGTTCTATCATTCAGTCTATAATCTATCATTCAGTCTATAATTTATTCTATCATTCAGTGGCAGAATCGTTCTATCATTCAGTGCTAGAATCTATCATTCAGTTATTATTCTATCATTCAGTGTAGTAATTTTCTATCATTCAGTGGCATATCCGTTCTATCATTCAGTTGTCATAATTATCTATCATTCAGTCGTAAAATTTATTCTATCATTCAGTCTATAATCTATCATTCAGTCTATAATTATTCATCATTCAGTCATATAATCTATCTATCATTCAGTCGTATAATTTATTCTATCATTCAGTCGTATAATTTATTCTATCATTCAGTCATATAATCTATCTATCATTCAGTCATATAATTTATTCTATCATTCAGTCGTATAATTTATTCTATCATTCAGTCATATAATTCTATCATTCAGTCATAATATTCTATCATTCAGTCATATAATCTATCTATCATTCAGTCATATAATTTATTCTATCATTCAGTCGTATAATTTATTCTATCATTCAGTCAATAATTATCTATCATTCAGTCATATAATCTATCTATCATTCAGTCTATAATCTATTCATCATTCAGTCGTATAATTTATTCTATCATTCAGTCGTATAATCTATTCTATCATTCAGTCATATAATCTATTCCATCATTCAGTCGTATAATTTATTCTATCATTCAGTCGTATAATTTATTCTATCATTCAGTCATATAATCTATCTATCATTCAGTCATATAATCTTATCATTCAGTCTATAATCTATTCCATCATTCAGTCATATAATTTATTCTATCATTCAGTCGTATAATTTATTCTATCATTCAGTCGTATAATTTATTCCATCATTCAGTCTATAATCTATTCATCATTCAGTCATATAATCTATTCCATCATTCAGTCGTATAATTTATTCTATCATTCAGTCTATAATTTATCTATCATTCAGTCTATAATTTATTCCTATCATTCAGTCGTATAATCTATTCCATCATTCAGTCGTATAATTTATTCTATCATTCAGTCGTATAATCTATTCCATCATTCAGTCATATAATCTATTCCATCATTCAGTCATATAATCTATTCCATCATTCAGTCATATAATTTATTCTATCATTCAGTCGTATAATTTATTCTATCATTCAGTCGTATAATTTATTCCATCATTCAGTCGTATAATCTATTCCATCATTCAGTCATATAATCTATTCCATCATTCAGTCGTATAATTTATTCTATCATTCAGTCGTATAATTTATTCTATCATTCAGTCGTATAATTTATTCCATCATTCAGTCGTATAATCTATTCCATCATTCAGTCGTATAATTTATTCTATCATTCAGTCGTATAATTTATTCTATCATTCAGTCGTATAATCTATCATTCAGTCGTATAATCTATTCTATCATTCAGTCATATAATCTATCTATCATTCAGTTGCATACTCTATTTCTATCATTCAGTGACTTACGGAAGACAATGACATGTTTCTGTTGAGAATGATCACAAACATGAGATCACTGTTGAAAAGAAACACATACGGACATGCACTGTATAGCTACTGTATGTATGACACATTACATACTATTTTATAAAAAGCAAAGTACTGTAGTTTTACAAAATATAAAAACAATAACGATACACAGCAACGTTTCGACCAAAAGGCCTTCATCAAGCAAAGGACGCTGTGTATCGTCTTTGTATTTTGTAAAACTGCAGTTCTTTGTTTTACGTGTTTCGCCATTGCTACATAGTTTTACTGCAGTCTTCCTTATATCGACATTGCTACATAGTTTTACTGCAGTCTTTCCTTATATCGACATTGCTACATAGTTTTACTGCAGTCTTTCCTTATATCACCATTGCTACATAGTTTTACTGCAGTCTTCCTTATATCGACATTGCTACATAGTTTTACTACAGTCTTCCTTATATCGACATTGCTACATAGTTTTACTGCAGTCTTTTCTTATATCGACATTGCTACATAGTTTTACTGCAGTCTTCTCTTATATCGTCATTGCTACATAGTTTTACTGCAGTCTTCTCTTATATCGACATTGCTACATAGTTTTACTGCAGTCTTCCCTTATATCACCATTGCTACATAGTTTTACTGCAGTCTTCCCTTATATCGACATTGCTACATAGTTTTACTGCAGTCTTTCCTTATATCAACATTGCTACATAGTTTTACTGCAGTCTTTCCTTATATCACCATTGCTACATAGTTTTACTGCAGTCTTTCCTTATATCACCATTGCTACATAGTTTTACTGCAGTCTTCCTTATATCGACATTGCTACATAGTTTTACTGCAGTCTTCCTTATATCGACATTGCTACATAGTTTTACTGCAGTCTTCCTTATATCGACATTGCTACATAGTTTTACTGCAGTCTTTCCTTATATCACCATTGCTACATAGTTTTACTGCAGTCTTCCTTATATCGACATTGCTACATAGTTTTACTGCAGTCTTCCTTATATCGACATTGCTACATAGTTTTACTGCAGTCTTTCCTTATATCGTACAAATTTCTTCTACATCTGATCAATTTCTAAACATCTAGACCACAGAACTCAATCAATCAAGTGTCATGCCTGCTGGCATAGACGATCATGTCTCTCCACAACTCTCTCTCTCCATAGTGCAGCTAATCATCTTCGCCCAATATCTTCCCCCTCAGAACTAAATGCAAGAGTTAAAATGTACATATATATACAATTTTTGGAATTGTGTTGTTTAGCAAATAATACATATTTACAACTCAACTAATGATTTACATGAGTAAATGAAAAACAAATCATCTATGAGTATCATATTAAATAAATCAAATATACAGCTGTTTCCACAAAATAACATTCAGATGTGTCCCAAACTTAGTAGGATGATTCACCTCAATATCATACACACATTTGTTGTTAATGGGAGTCTTCTAGGTTTCTCTCGCGATCGTTCTTTTACGGCCGTTTTTATCATTCTAATTGTGCTATATAAACAGCCTAACAAGAAGATCGGGTGTACGTTCACAATCTTCAGTACCATTTTGCTAACAAGAAGATCGGGTGTACGTTCACAATCTTCAGTACCATTTTGCTAACAAGAAGATCGGGTGTACGTTCACAATCTTCAGTACCATTTTGAGCTCTGGTGCTTATCCTTCGGTGATGTGTTTGGTTTCAACCAGCGTTTACTGGGTTCGCTCTCCGTCAGCCTTTGACTGTCCCAAGCCAAACCTGCAAGGCAGCAGGTTGTCTTCTAGGTTTGACATGAAGCTCTAAAGAAAATCATCACAAAATGATAGAGAGAAGAATAAGGAATATGTTTCCTTAGGGATTGCTACAATATATCTGACATATTCATTCCTATCATTGTGTATGTATATTATGTTACAATAATAATAATAATTGCTCTTGTAACGTGGGCAACTCGCTCAATATCCTCCATGGAATTATATTATGTTATAATTAACAGTAATTTTAACAAGATCTGAGATAACTTGTAAGATTATTTCCTGTTTCGCATGATCTTGGTAAGCAATTCAAATCTAGTTGGATAGTAACTAGCCAGGACGTTTGAAAACAGGGAGTCTAGTATGTGGTCTGTTGTCAATTAAATGGAGTATGAGCAATTATGAGCAGACACAAACAACATATAAATCTCATCGATTATAGTCTTTTTTCTCTTTCGCTATCCCGTAATTACCCTGACACTTATGGCAGCAACAACTGCACACCATTTTTCTCTGTCCATGACCGTACTCTGTATTATGTTCAAGCTGTGATTCATTTCATTTAGTTCTTGTTATTCATGCTCTTCCCCAAGACTAGAAAAATAACATGCATTACTAAGAACAAATCAACAACTTACAAACACATACAGATACCACTACAAGGAATTGGGCCAATGAATATTAGTCCAAGTACCGCTAAATCGTGTGAGAAGTAACAAAAAATATGGTGTATATAGGAATCAACACTAGACAGAAAACTACATGGACATCTATGTCAACTATAAAAGACAGTAAAGTTTATGCAAGAGACAATATTGAATATATAGTCAATATTTCAAGCAAATGAAAGAACGGAAGGAAGGTGTATGAGAAATAATGAAGTTTATATTGCTTTCCCATATTTGAAAAATATTATTGAAGATAACATTTCAGAAATCATATTCCTTTCCTGCAATAAATTTGTCATTGAACTCAACATATTCAACATCTAAAAATTATCTATAAGATAATGATACATCTTCAGGGACTAGCTACATCATGAACCATCAGTCATGACATCTGTATGTAGTTAAGTGAGTACAGTGCTGGCGTAGGTGAGTAGTTAGAGTGATGGTGTAGGGAAGTGGGTAGAGTGCTGGTGCAGTTGAGTGGTTATAGTGCTGGTGTAGTCAAGTGGTTATAGTGCTGGTGTTGTCAAGTGGTTAAAGTGATGGCATAATCAAGTTGTTTGAACACTTTCCTTACAACGATAAGTGACAGTGTTTGCTTCAATAAAAAAAAACTAAAGTTGTTGCAGCTGAAAAATGTGTGCATGCTTGCTGAGCTAGTGAGGGGAGAACTTAGTGAGAAGGAAAGAGAACTGGCTACCAAATCTCTAAATTTGAACATCTATAACTATAAAGTGTTGAACTCTTACCTCCCTTATGGCATTTAATACATTACATGACAGTTTATTTGTTTTATCATTCCCCAGGAGGATGATGTTCGCCGAGTGGTTACCTGGGTCAAAATTAGGGTGTAAGAATAGAACCACTGTTACCTGCCACGCATGTCATAAGAGGCAACTAAGAAGGTTGGGCGGGGACTAGCTACCCCACCCTGTAAAATCACTAGATAGCTACAGAAACCACAACCAGGAAAAGTCATAGCTTGCCACCTGAGGAAGAAGGACCCTGCAAGGAGGGACTCATGGCAAGAAAATGGGGAGATAGTGGAGAGATCTGGTAAAGATCACCTTGATTAGGTGGGCTTGGAAGATCTTGGTTGTGGACCTATGCCTCCCTAGGGGCGAAGGGTGAAGAAGA
Source organism: Arion vulgaris (assembly GCA_020796225.1). Classification (NCBI taxonomy): domain Eukaryota; kingdom Metazoa; phylum Mollusca; class Gastropoda; order Stylommatophora; family Arionidae; genus Arion; species Arion vulgaris. The sequence goes on along the minus strand of CM036763.1, from coordinate 59,988,838 downwards.
AGAAGGTGGATGATGGAATTGGTTGTCCACTCTTGCCATTAAGCATAGGGATTGGAGCTTTAATTTGTGTTCCATCGCCAGATGAGTCACCATGTTGTGTTATATCCGTGTTTATGCAATGTGGTCTTGATATTTTTATCCTCTTTTTATTGGTCTTCCCTTGGCTCTAGTCCGCTGTAGCGTAGTTGTTAGTGAACTCGCTTCTCTAGGCTGGTGGTCTGGGTTCATCTCCCGCAATACGCGTGGAATTTTTCCCGACCGCGACGGCTTCAGGTCGACCCAGCCTCAACTGGGTACCAGACATGCTCTGGGAAAGTAAAGGCGGCCGACGTGATGCTGACCATATCACCCATCGTGTGCCGACGGTCAATGAAAAAATACAGGCCTAACACTGTATTGGCCTATATACCACGAGGTATGAAAGGTTCCTTTACCTTTTTTTTTTACTTGGCTCTAGTACCTGATCTCTTTTATTGTATGCTGTTATTGGTGGTTGGTTGTATTCCATTCTCATTAAATGTCCAAACCACTGCATTTGTTGTTTTTCAATGTATTCGGTGCATAAGTTATGCCCACTCTGCTTCTGATGTCCTCATTTAGTCAGTACTTGATCTAATTAGAGACAACATTGGTTTTATCACAGGATGACTGGTCAGTATTCTACGCAATGTTTTATAGATCAAATATTGTTGAATGCACCCACTGTGTGCACTGTAAGTCAAAAATATTGTTGAATGCACCCACTGTGTGCACTGTAAGTCAAACGCTGTTCCCCTCTTACACATAACTCCTGTCTCTCACTGTAACATGTAACAATTGTCTCTCACTGTAACATGTAACAATTGTCTCTCACTGTAACATGTAACAATTGTCTCTCACTGTAACATGTAACAATTGTCTCTCACTGTAACATGTAACAATTGTCTCTCACTGTAACATGTAACTGTTGTCTCTCACTGTAACATGTAACAATTGTCTCTCACTGTAACATGTAACAATTGTCTCTCACTGTAACATGTAACAATTGTCTCTCACTGTAACATGTAACAATTGTCTCTCACTGTAACATGTAACAATTGTCTCTCACTGTAACATGTAACGGTTGTCTCTCACTGTAACATGTAACAATTGTCTCTCACTGTAACATGTAACGGTTGTCTCTCACTGTAACATGTAACAATTGTCTCTCACTGTAACATGTAACAATTGTCTCTTACTGTAACATGTAACAATTGTCTCTTACTGTAACATGTAACAATTGTCTCTCACTGTAACATGTAACAATTGTCTCTCACTGTAACATGTAACAATTGTCTCTCACTGTAACATGTAACAATTGTCTCTCACTGTAACATGTAACAATTGTCTCTTACTGTAACATGTAACAATTGTCTCTTACTGTAACATGTAACAATTGTCTCTTACTGTAACATGTAACAATTGTCTCTTACTGTAACATGTAACAATTGTCTCTCACTGTAACATGTAACAATTGTCTCTCACTGTAACATGTAACAATTGTCTCTCACTGTAACATGTAACAATTGTCTCTCACTGTAACATGTAACTGTTGTCTCTCACTGTAACATGTAACAATTGTCTCTCACTGTAACATGTAACAATTGTCTCTCACTGTAACATGTAACAATTGTCTCTCACTGTAACATGTAACAATTGTCTCTTACTGTAACATGTAACAATTGTCTCTTACTGTAACATGTAACAATTGTCTCTTACTGTAACATGTAACAATTGTCTCTTACTGTAACATGTAACAATTGTCTCTTACTGTAACATGTAACAATTGTCTCTCACTGTAACATGTAACAATTGTCTCTCACTGTAACATGTAACAATTGTCTCTCACTGTAACATGTAACAATTGTCTCTCACTGTAACATGTAACAATTGTCTCTCACTGTAACATGTAACGGTTGTCTCTCACTGTAACATGTAACAATTGTCTCTCACTGTAACATGTAACAATTGTCTCTCACTGTAACATGTAACAATTGTCTCTCACTGTAACATGTAACAATTGTCTCTCACTGTAACATGTAACAATTGTCTCTCACTGTAACATGTAACAATTGTCTCTCACTGTAACATGTAACAATTGTCTCTCACTGTAACATGTAACAATTGTCTCTCACTGTAACATGTAACAATTGTCTCTCACTGTAACATGTAACAATTGTCTCTCACTGTAACATGTAACAATTGTCTCTCACTGTAACATGTAACGGTTGTCTCTCACTGTAACATGTAACAATTGTCTCTCACTGTAACATGTAACGGTTGTCTCTCACTGTAACATGTAACAATTGTCTCTCACTGTAACATGTAACAATTGTCTCTCACTGTAACATGTAACAATTGTCTCTCACTGTAACATGTAACGGTTGTCTCTCACTGTAACATGTAACAATTGTCTCTCACTGTAACATGTAACAATTGTCTTTCACTGTAACATGTAACAATTGTCTCTCACTGTAACATGTAACAATTGTCTCTTACTGTAACATGTAACAATTGTCTCTCACTGTAACATGTAACAATTGTCTCTCACTGTAACATGTAACAATTGTCTCTCACTGTAACATGTAACAATTGTCTCTCACTGTAACATGTAACAATTGTCTCTCACTGTAACATGTAACAATTGTCTCTCACTGTAACATGTAACAATTGTCTCTCACTGTAACATGTAACAATTGTCTCTCACTGTAACATGTAACAATTGTCTCTTACTGTAACATGTAACAATTGTCTCTCACTGTAACATGTAACGGTTGTCTCTCACTGTAACATGTAACAATTGTCTCTCACTGTAACATGTAACAATTGTCTCTCACTGTAACATGTAACAATTGTCTCTCACTGTAACATGTAACGGTTGTCTCTCACTGTAACATGTAACAATTGTCTCTCACTGTAACATGTAACGGTTGTCTCTCACTGTAACATGTAACAATTGTCTCTCACTGTAACATGTAACAATTGTCTCTCACTGTAACATGTAACAATTGTCTCTCACTGTGACATGTAACAATTGTCTCTCACTGTAACATGTAACGGTTGTCTCTCACTGTAACATGTAACAATTGTCTCTAACTGTAACATGTAACGGTTGTCTCTCACTGTAACATGTAACAATTGTCTCTCACTGTAACATGTAACAATTGTCTCTCACTGTAACATGTAACAATTGTCTCTCACTGTAACATGTAACAATTGTCTCTCACTGTAACATGTAACGGTTGTCTCTCACTGTAACATGTAACAATTGTCTCTCACTGTAACATGTAACGGTTGTCTCTCACTGTAACATGTAACAATTGTCTCTCACTGTAACATGTAACAATTGTCTCTTACTGTAACATGTAACAATTGTCTCTTACTGTAACATGTAACAATTGTCTCTCACTGTAACATGTAACAATTGTCTCTCACTGTAACATGTAACAATTGTCTCTCACTGTAACATGTAACAATTGTCTCTCACTGTAACATGTAACGGTTGTCTCTCACTGTAACATGTAACAATTGTCTCTTACTGTAACATGTAACAATTGTCTCTTACTGTAACATGTAACAATTGTCTCTTACTGTAACATGTAACAATTGTCTCTCACTGTAACATGTAACAATTGTCTCTCACTGTAACATGTAACAATTGTCTCTCACTGTAACATGTAACAATTGTCTCTCACTGTAACATGTAACAATTGTCTCTCACTGTAACATGTAACGGTTGTCTCTCACTGTAACATGTAACAATTGTCTCTCACTGTAACATGTAACAATTGTCTCTCACTGTAACATGTAACAATTGTCTCTCACTGTAACATGTAACAATTGTCTCTCACTGTAACATGTAACGGTTGCCTCTCACTGTAACATGTAACAATTGTCTCTCACTGTAACATGTAACAATTGTCTATCACTGTAACATGTAACAATTGTCTCTCACTGTAATATGTAACAATTGTCTCTCACTGTAACATGTAACAATTGTCTCTCACTGTAACATGTAACAATTGTCTCTCACTGTAACATGTAACGGTTGTCTCTCACTGTAACATGTAACAATTGTCTCTCACTGTAACATGTAACGGTTGTCTCTCACTGTAACATGTAACAATTGTCTCTCACTGTAACATGTAACAATTGTCTCTCACTGTAACATGTAACAATTGTCTCTCACTGTAACATGTAACGGTTGTCTCTCACTGTAACATGTAACAATTGTCTCTCACTGTAATATGTAACAATTGTCTCTCACTGTAACATGTAACGGTTGTCTCTCACTGTAACATGTAACAATTGTCTCTCACTGTAACATGTAACAATTGTCTCTCACTGTAACATGTAACAATTGTCTCTCACTGTAACATGTAACAATTGTCTCTCACTGTAACATGTAACAATTGTCTCTCACTGTAACATGTAACGGTTGTCTCTCACTGTAACATGTAACAATTGTCTCTCACTGTAACATGTAACAATTGTCTCTCACTGTAACATGTAACGGTTGTCTCTCACTGTAACATGTAACAATTGTCTCTCACTGTAACATGTAACGGTTGTCTCTTACTGTAACATGTAACAATTGTCTCTCACTGTAACATGTAACGGTTGTCTCTCACTGTAACATGTAACAATTGTCTCTCACTGTAACATGTAACGGTTGTCTCTTACTGTAACATGTAACAATTGTCTCTCACTGTAACATGTAACGGTTGTCTCTCACTGTAACATGTAACAATTGTCTCTCACTGTAACATGTAACAATTGTCTCTCTCTGTAACATGTAACGGTTGTCTCTCACTGTAACATGTAACAATTGTCTCTCACTGTATCATGTAACGGTTGTCTCTCACTGTAACATGTAACAATTGTCTCTCACTGTAACATGTAACAATTGTCTCTCACTGTATCATGTAACGGTTGTCTCTCACTGTAACATGTAACAATTGTCTCTCACTGTAACATGTAACAATTGTCTCTCACTGTATCATGCAACGGTTGTCTCTCACTGTAACATGTAACAATTGTCTCTCACTGTATCATGCAACGGTTGTCTCTCACTGTATCATGCAACGGTTGTCTCTCACTGTATCATGCAACGGTTGTCTCTCACTGTAACATGTAACAATTGTCTCTCACTGTATCATGCAACGGTTGTCTCTCACTGTAACATGTAACAATTGTCTCTCACTGTAACATGTAACAATTGTCTCTCACTGTATCATGCAACGGTTGTCTCTCACTGTAACATGTAACAATTGTCTCTCACTGTATCATGCAACGGTTGTCTCTCACTGTAACATGTAACAATTGTCTCTCACTGTAACATGTAACAATTGTCTCTCACTGTATCATGCAACGGTTGTCTCTCACTGTAACATGTAACAATTGTCTCTCACTGTAACATGTAACAATTGTCTCTCACTGTATCATGTAACGGTTGTCTCTCACTGTAACATGTAACAATTGTCTCTCACTGTAACATGTAACGGTTGTCTCTCACTGTAACATGTAACAATTGTCTCTCACTGTAACATGTAACAATTGTCTCTCACTGTAACATGTAACAATTGTCTCTCACTGTATCATGTAACGGTTGTCTCTCACTGTAACATGTAACAATTGTCTCTCACTGTAACATGTAACAATTGTCTCTCACTGTAACATGTAACAATTGTCTCTCACTGTATCATGTAACGGTTGTCTCTCACTGTAACATGTAACAATTGTCTCTCACTGTATCATGTAACGGTTGTCTCTCACTGTAACATGTAACAATTGTCTCTCACTGTATCATGTAACGGTTGTCTCTCACTGTAACATGTAACAATTGTCTCTCACTGTATCATGTAACAATTGTCTCTCACTGTAACATGTAACAATTGTCTCTCACTGTAACATGTAACAATTGTCTCTCACTGTATCATGTAACAATTGTCTCTCACTGTAACATGTAACAATTGTCTCTCACTGTATCATGTAACAATTGTCTCTCACTGTAACATGTAACAATTGTCTCTCACTGTAACATGTAACAATTGTCTCTCACTGTATCATGCAACGGTTGTCTCTCACTGTAACATGTAACAATTGTCTCTCACTGTATCATGCAACGGTTGTCTCTCACTGTAACATGTAACAATTGTCTCTCACTGTAACATGTAACAATTGTCTCTCACTGTATCATGCAACGGTTGTCTCTCACTGTAACATGTAACAATTGTCTCTCACTGTAACATGTAACAATTGTCTCTCACTGTATCATGTAACGGTTGTCTCTCACTGTAACATGTAACAATTGTCTCTCACTGTAACATGTAACGGTTGTCTCTCACTGTAACATGTAACAATTGTCTCTCACTGTAACATGTAACAATTGTCTCTCACTGTAACATGTAACAATTGTCTCTCACTGTATCATGTAACTGTTGTCTCTCACTGTAACATGTAACAATTGTCTCTCACTGTAACATGTAACAATTGTCTCTCACTGTAACATGTAACAATTGTCTCTCACTGTATCATGTAACGGTTGTCTCTCACTGTAACATGTAACAATTGTCTCTCACTGTATCATGTAACGGTTGTCTCTCACTGTAACATGTAACAATTGTCTCTCACTGTATCATGTAACGGTTGTCTCTCACTGTAACATGTAACAATTGTCTCTCACTGTATCATGTAATAATTGTCTCTCACTGTAACATGTAACAATTGTCTCTCACTGTAACATGTAACAATTGTCTCTCACTGTATCATGTAACAATTGTCTCTCACTGTAACATGTAACAATTGTCTCTCACTGTAACATGTAACAATTGTCTCTCACTGTATCATGCAACGGTTGTCTCTCACTCGAGAGGGTCTAAAGCCGAGGGATATACTTCATTGCAAAAAGGTTTTACCCCATATGACTCAGTCCATCTGCTCTGAAATGGCATGCCAATTGCCGATGGTATTGCACAAAGCTCGAACTCTGTAGTTTCGGCAAAAATCCTTGTGATCTAGGAAAAGTGTACTCGTGAACAGAATGATGCAGCCCACGACCTTTGGAATGCAAGGCAATGACTTAACCATTTAACCACAGAGATCTACTTGTCTCTCACTGTCACATGTAACCTGGGACATTCATTGCTACCTGTAACTGTATCAGATGCAACCTACCTCTCATTGTTATACATAATGCATGTCTCACTATTATATACAACCTCTAACTCTCAGTGTCCCACACACAACCCCTGTTTCATTCTGTAACCTCATCTGTTACAACAACAAAATAAACTTAATTATCTGCACAGAATGTAAACATACAATAATAGTCTGGATTGAACAATTGACAGCACATCAATTATTGGTCCCTATAAAATACAAATATCAGCATATTAAACATCTTATTGCACTCATTAATTATCATCTTATTTCTTGTTAATGTGAAGAGAGTCTGACCGAATGAATTAGAGCGCGGCTCCCATGCAGGAGATCCATGTTAAACCCCAGGTAAGGTCAAGGATGTTTTTCTGTTGTGGGCACAAATGAAAAATCCTAACCTGAACAGCTTAGCGACGACTGTACTAGCCATGCGGCCATTAAATTCCTCAGGCTCACGTCCCACTTGTCCTACACCGCCCTAAAAAGCGGTTAAATTTTAATTTCAACTATTTATAGTACAGGACAGTGCGGTATATTTTCTCAGTATGATGCAAATCTTCGAAATGTCGCCCTTCAAATGTTTTTTTCTTTAAATTAACTTTCAACTGGTATTTTGATTTCATTGCTTATGCCACCCCCCTTACGGTTCCGCCAGATGCGGCCGCCTCTCCGTATCAGAGCATGGCACGACCCTGTTATAGTAAATGATCTGAAGTATTTCCTAGTGGCTGTTACAATTTAAACATTTTTAAAATTTAAATAAGAAACATTCATAATTTTGACAACTGTTTAAATCTTGTCTAAAAATAGATATTTTAGTGTTATTAAAAAGTAAACTATCTAACAGTAAAGTTCGTTCCAAAATTCGTGATCATCTTTACCGACCGATATAAAATTATCCCCTTGACATAAATTCTTGATTTTTGTATTTTTATATAGGTAACAGTGACGACCTTCCACAAGTATTTTTTGCCCACCCAAAAATTAAGTTCTGTAAGATTTTTATTATATGTTATTAATAAAATTACCGCGATGTTGATTTGGTATACTTGTCGAAATTTTACATTACGATTGTCAAGTTTGTCTATAACTAAGCATTTCCGTGTTTCACATGCAATTCAGTGCTAGTCAAAATCTGGAATCCCGTGGAATTAATCAGTTCACAATGTTTCCTACCGACTGTCATTGGCGTATGTACGCAACATTTACTTTCATTTATAGAAGTGGAAGGTATCATTTGTTCACTATGTCACCTTTCTTTTTCTAATATGTAATAGGGATACGCCTTTACAAACATTCACCACCATTTTGTGTATTAATGTAAATTCTAAACTTTTGTTACTATTTTGGTGTGTTTATGCAAAGTTATATTACAAAAACTTTTTTTCCATCAACTAAGCTACCTACCAATTAGTTAAACATGGATTCGTACGTCGTGAGGTATATAAGACTGCATGCAAAAAGTTAATTGTATCCATCAGATAAATTTCGTACAAATTAAACCTTAGAGTGATCACGAATTTTGGAATTATCTATACCATAGGTGCTTCTTTCGACTTTGAAAAAAGTAGTAAAGTAGTTATAAAGTAGTTCAAGCAAGGATTCCAAGTTGTTACTTCACCCTTTCATTCGGTAATTTGTTTGTTTACCTCCAAACTCAATTATATTACAATATATACTGAAGTAGCCGCTATATTGGTTTTGTGCCATCTTTAAAAGTGATGCATGCAACTATATCAGCTCATAAGGGTGAAAGGGTTAACTCAGAATGTTAGAAACCCATTTTAACCTGAGGGAACTTGAAAACAGAACATCAGGGGATTTCAACCTGTGTATATTTGGTGCATGACTGAATAAAAATACCGTTAAATCCAAATTATATGTAAATCAATGGAAGATTATTTGAAATAATTTTTTTTAAATGAATGAGCTCAGAAAAGATAGAAGATAACAATATTATAAAACAACTGTTGTATTTGATGAACACATTTGTGGAAGTAATAAATATTATATACAGAAGCTTACTCATCAACATCAAGTAGCTTGTCCCTTCTGGAACCTGTCTCACATGACAGCAGTCCTGAACAACTCTCTGTTCTGTGAAAGTTGATAGGCGTAAGTAGCAGTCATTCTCAGATCATCAGTGACATCTTGCATCCATCATCTTCTTTGTCTTCCTCTCATTCTTCTTCCAGGCACCATTTCCTAAAACATTATCTTCTCTAGGCACTCATGTCGTTTGATGTGTCCAAAATTATTTTTTCTAGGCACTCATGTCGTTTGATGTGTCTGAAATATTTAATTTTCCTTGATTTTATGCTCTTTAATAGCCAACTCTCTTTAATATCAATCTGTTCACCTGAGTGGTTGCGGGCCCAAATTTGGGGTGTAAAGAATAGAACCACTGTTACCTGCCACGCATGTCGTAAGAGGCGACTTAGGAGGTTTGGATGAAATCGGATGCATGTTTCTTAAACTTGTAGAAGTCTATCCGTTTAGGGGCCCCTACCAAACCAATGTGCAAGGTATACACTTTCTTGACAAAGATCAAACATATCACAAAGAGTGATTAAAATTGGTTGTAAAGAACAAACGCAAAGAAAAAAAAAAATCAAGCTGTTGCATAAATGAAAAATTCTAACTTGAACAGCATCGCGGCGACTGCACTAACCATACAGCCATTAAATTCTTCAGGCTCTCGTCCCAACTGACCTACACGCCCTAAAAGCGTTACTACAGGTAGTAATGATTTTTTTTTAAAATCCATATGTACCGTGAAGCATCGTCGGAGTTTCAGTTTTCTATCCTGTGCCAGGTGAGTTGCATCTGTAGTTGTTAGTCTTTGATGTCGCAGGATATCTGTGATATCTATCCATCGGTTTTTTGGTCTACCTAGGGTTTTGCATCATAGTTGCCGGTTATTATAGGCGCGAAATAGTAGTAGATCTGGTTTCATTTTTATTAGGTCACCGAAACTTTGTATTTATTGTCTTCTAATGTTTTCATTTTCAATCTATCCTGTCTTGTAACATTGACGGCGGTCTTTCTTAAATAGTTCATTTCACATGTGATCTTTCTTCCTTGGGATTTAGTTAATGGCCATGTTTGACATTGATAACAGAGAGATGGTAGAATTATGCAATTTATCGGTTGTCGCTTGACTGCCATGTCTATGTTTGGGTGTTTGAACAGTTGGTATGTTACTGCATTGACCTTTTACCATTTCAGAATATCCACCATATACAGAAGAGTGCAGCTGAAAAAAGTACATGACTTACAGAGTCTTGAAAACTGTACCCAAAACAATGCAATGTGAGAACCCTTCTGTTAGGAAACATGTTCAGAAAGTCACAGCACACAGGAAGCTTAGAATATCATATCAACATTCACACAATGTAGTAATCATTTTCTTTCTCTAGTTTTGAAGACTGGAATAATTATTAGAAAAAAAACCACATAAAGACTAACATGTTATACATTTTAACAATCTGTAAAAGCTGGGAAAATTTATAAGTAACCAATGCAGATGAACTTTTTGTATACTATATAAACAAGTATAAAGTCATTTCCTCCAAGAAGATGAAACAGATTAACAGAGGAACTCTGATCTTAAAAAAAAACACACGAACATACAGGGGATGTTAAGATAAAAGTAGCCCTATCAAGGGAGCCTATCTGGCATATATTTATGAAAATGAGAAAGTTTAATTACAACTTAGTATAGATTAAGTATGCAAGTCTTTTCGTGATGGTGTGTAATTATTGCGCGGGAAGGGTGATGAACAAGTGTGATGAAAGGACAAGGTAGTCAGAGCTGGTTAGTAAATAGTGAAAACGCAATGCTTAACTGGCAATTTTTGATTTATCAATCGGGCTACTTTTATCTTGAACACACTGTAGTATGTCATGGAAGTTAACCTTCAAACACACAGCAAAATGTATTCACTAACTTTCCATTTTCTTCTGTGACTTCAATTCATGTTGGTGTGAAAATGACAGCAAATACAAGGCAAGCTCAGTATAAAATATATTTCATCAAGAAATAAAATAAAAATACAAACAGAAAAATAATCAAGACAAAAGGCAATAAGATTAATCAACAGGCCACAGCAAGTATGACTAAAAATGCAAGAAGGCAGATGTGTTATATGCTAATATGTTCAGCCGATGTTTTGAAAGTTTGACATGTCTGAGACTTGGTGTGTGTGTTTTATCAAAATTAGCACACAAAATACATGCTATCTCTCGTGGTATTGAAACAACACATTCAAGCTGGAAGTAACACAGCACATTTGACAGGAATGTGATATGAGGTTAGTGTTAATAATACATGATCTCTGACATATTGAAATGTACAGTTTATTGTAATCTCATTAAGTAAGCTGCCAGGGCCGTGCGGTATATTTTCTCAGCATGATGCAAGTCTTCCAAATGCCACCCTTAAGGCACCGCTTGATGCGGTCGCCTCTCTGCATCATAGTACGGCACAGCCCTGTAAGCTGCAATGTTCTTTTAGCAATCATTCTCATTGCTAGGGATTTAGATATCTTGTTAGTGCCAATTTTCTCGGTTGTAATGGCAGACTTTATCCGTGACGTTTCTAAACTCTGTCATCTTGTCGGGATATGCAACAATGCTTTTTATAACATTACTATTGTTTAGGAATTCTAAACCACTGTTTCACCCTTATACATCACACCGTCATCAGAATAAGCTTTGAAGGAGCGACTACGATTGAAAACGTAGTCAGATGCAGACTTTTTAATGGAAATACTGACTGTAGAGTCGTTCTTCGACAAACGAGTTACAGAACTTGCGCTTCTGTTATGTTTACCGCCATAAGGTTGCACTCCAGTCACATGACCATTCATGTATGTCAGTACATTGGACTCATTTGAAGATTTCCTTGAACTTGTTCTTTCCAATTCTAAATCTGACCCACATTCAGAACCATCTCCACCTTTACTTCGAGGAATGGCAGCACGAGATTGCACATGACGATAAAACAGCGTAAAATTATTGGAAATAACAGGAATGGTAAGGGCAACAAGTAAGACCCCACAAACAGCACAGGCCGTACCCACAATGTATCCTATAGGGGTGGTAGGATAAACGTCTCCATAACCAACAGTTGTCATAGTAATAATACTCCACCAAAATCCCATAGGAATAGTTGAGAACATATCACCACCTTCTGTAGTGTTCTTACGTTCTGCATAATAGATCATGGTTGAGAATATCAACATGCCAATCAGCAGAAAAATAAACAACATTAATAGTTCTTGTATGCTGGCTTTGATGGCATACACCAGCACCTGCAAGACAAAAACAGAATACATCAATATTTTTCTTGTTATATTAACAATGACTTTGGACATATTTTAACCCATTCGTCCTTTTGAACCGATATACCAGCTCTCTTTATTCTTTAAGATGTTCTCAAGCCTGTATACTGGTTAAGTTAGTATAAAGGAAAAAGGAACCCTTTCATACCTCGTGGTATATAGGTCAATACAGTGTTAGGCCTGTATTTTTCATTGACCATCGGTACACAATGGGCGATGTGGTCAGCATCACGCCGGTAAGTTAGTATAGATTTCAATATAAATGCGTTCGGAGGTAACAAGAAAATTATAGACTGAAATAGTTAAGCTTCATGACTTCAATCAGTGGCGGCTCGTAGTCATTTTTCTTGGTGGGGCCAGACACAAATTTTCGGAAAAATTATGGTTTTTGGAGTATTTACTATTATTTGTCTGTTCCGGGAAGTTTTCACCTTTCAATTATTGGTGGGGGCCAGGTTCCACTGGCCCTTAATGACGAGCCGCCCCTGACTTCAATAGAAAAAAAATGGGAAAATTCACCAGTCAACGTATGTAATTATTTTCAGTGGCGGCTCGTACTAATTTTTGTTGGTGGGGCCAGACACAAATTTTTCGGTAAAAACATGGTTGGGGATTAAGTTATATTTTAATGTATAAAATAATAAATACATGTTACACATTATTTTTGGTAGGGCCTTGCCCCACTGGCCCTTAATGACGAGCCGCCACTGATTATTTTTAACAATATCTTGAACAATCCAAAATTTTAACAGTGAAAGATTTTTCTGGAATCAACCAGAAATACAACCTGGCACACACAGTTTTCTATTTAGCCTGTGAAGTCCTTGGTGCTTAGGGCAGTAACAAATGCTTGCCATTGTTCTTGTTCTTGTCTGTACTCTGTATTGTGCTCCAGTTGTGATTTCTTTCTTTTAGGTCTTGTTTTACTGTTCTTGTTCAGGTCATTTTGGGCCTTTCACTTTTACGTTTACCCTCTGGTATCCATCTTAGTGCAGTTTTTGTGCTGAATCTCCATGTGTATCACAATATATTATAATATATATATAATAAACACATATTCATATTATTCATGTATACACAATTCATATATTATTTTACCAACACTTCATGCAAACAAAAGGATGGATGTTGCTTTATAGAAAACGGAGCTTGTTTGAACTTTCATCGAGGCTGTTTATTGGGTGTAATGTACTGAACTTGTACTGTGCTGAACTTGTACTGTACTGAACTTGTACTGTACTGAACTTGTAATGTACTGAACTTGTACTGTACTGAACTTGTAATGTACTGAACTTGTACTGTACTGAACTTGTACTGTACTGAACTTGTACTGTGCTGAACTTGTACTGTACTGAACTTGTACTGTGCTGAACTTGTACTGTGCTGAACTTGTACTGTACTGAACTTGTAATGTACTGAACTTGTACTGTACTGAACTTGTAATGTACTGAACTTGTACTGTACTGAACTTGTACTGTGCTGAACTTGTACTGTACTGAACTTGTACTGTGCTGAACTTGTACTGTGCTGAACTTGTACTGTACTGAACTTGTACTGTACTGAACTTACACTGTGCTGAACTTTGTCTCATTCTGAGACAAAGCGTTTACTAAAGTGACTGAACATGTTACGTGCTCGCCTCTCATTTCAAAGGTACTCGGTTCGTTCCCTCTTGGAGATATCGGGATATTTTTCCAGAGATCCCTCATCTCGGTGTAGGTGATATCGTGTTCCTAGTCCTATCGGAGACGGACGATAAAGTGTAGGTTCTGCGCTCAATTTGAGCACATCAAAAAACCCTTGACAGTTCAAAATAAAAAAGAGCTGGTTGGAAAGTGGCTGCCTGTGCAAAATGCATTAGAAAGATTAAGAAATAAAATTCGGACAAAATATTCTCACCATCTTCTAAATTACAATGGGGACACTCGCCGGTGCTACAGAGTTCGTACACTGCCACTGAGATCTTTCTGCTTAAGAAAGAGACCGTAGCACATATGGTTACTTAATGAAGTGCAATGATGATGATCCTATCAATCAATAGACTGGAAAGGTAACACTTTATTTTTACACTATATGTAGTAGCTGGTGATTAGACAGTTTACAAATATCATTTGATTGGAAATTGTATATTTCTAACATCTAAATTATATTATAACTAGAAACTGATGTTATATTTCTAACATCTAAATTATATTATAACTAGAAATTGATGGTATATTGCTAATATCTAAATTATATTATAACTAGAAACTGATGTTATATTGCTAATCTCTAAATTATATTATAACTAGAAACTGATGTTATATTTCTAATATCTAAATTATATTATAACTAGAAACTGATGTTATATTTCTAATATCTAAATTATATTATAACTAGAAACTGATGTTATATTTCTAATATCTAAATTATATTATAACTAGAAACTGATGTTATATTTCTAATATCTAAATTATATTATAACTAGAAACTGATGGTATATTTCTAATATCTAAATTATATTATAACTAGAAACTGATGGTATATTTCTAATATCTAAATTATATTATAACTAGAAACTGATGGTATATTTCTAATATCTAAATTATATTATAACTAGAAACTGATGTTAGAAAACAAAATATTGTCTATTGTCTTTCCCCAGGTTGGTGATGGAGTTGGTTGTCCACTCTTGCCATTAAGCGTAGGAGTGGGAGCTTTAATTTGCGTTCTATGGTCAGATGAGTCGCCCTTCTTGTATTATATCTGTGTTAATTTAGTGTAGTTTTGATATTGTCTGTCCATCTTTTTCTCGGTCTTCCCTTGGCTCTATAATCTGATTTAAAAAAATTATATGCTGTTATTGGTTTCTGGTTGTTTTCCATTCTCAATAAATCTCAGAACCATTGTATTTGTTGTTTTTCAATATATTAGGTGCATGAAGTCATGCCCACTCTGCTTTTGATGTCTTTGTTTCGTATCTACCCTGGTGACCCCTACCGCCTTCCTCAAGCATTTCATTTCACATGTGGGTTTTCTCATCTCTGGTGTGTTTCTGTCAGAGGTCAAATTTGGCACTGGTAACAATATGTTGGTAAAAACACTTTCTATCAACTGTCTTTTTGCTTCCATCATAATCTTTGGATGTTGTAGCAATTGTGATGCAAATAAAGAAACTATTGAAAACTACAAATAAATATCAATGACAAGAATCCAACCATAGAGGATCAAACAGGTAAACTGTATTTTACCTTGAGTGCCTGATAATGTTTGACCAGGTGAAATATTCTGAACATTCGAATGATTCTGAGAATAAACATAATTTCGATGACAAAACGTTCGTTTAAATAGCATGATTGCATATTGTCCGATTTGGTGAAGATTACCTGGAATGGCAAATAAAATTACATGTTCAATATAATTTAAAATATGTGACCCATGTAACAGATAAAATAATTATAAATAATAATAATTCGTCTCGTACTGTTATACGTTACATAGGTCCTACAAGTAATTTCTCCATATCGCTCTATCCTGGGCAACTCGCTCAATCTCCTCCATGGAACTGAGACCGATATTTCTTGCTTCTCTCAGCAATGTTCGTTTCAGGGTCTCCTTAGGTCGTCCTCTCTTGAACCCTTTGCATTCCACTTCAATGCCTGCTTTGATATTCGTTGATAATTTCTCCTCAAGGTGTGTCCAATATATCTCCATCTTCTCTTTCTTATAACAGTTGTCACTAGTGGTTGACCAGACATTATGTAACGGATACAGAACAAATAAACAAACTAGAAGTTTACTTACATATAAACTATTGAATAATTGTTTTCTTAAGGTTCGTATATCATTATTTTTATAATAACCGCTGCTGAAAGATGTCGCTGAAGCAACAATGAGTTTAATTGAATAATTGAAGAGGTTCTTGTGGGATTAAAGTCGCTAGAGTGGTTACCGGGGCCCAAATTTGGGTGTAAAGAATAGAACTACTGTTACCTGCCACGCATGTCGTAAAAGGCGGCTAAGGAGGTTTTGTCTGAAATCGGATGCAAGGGTCTAAATGTGTAGAAGTCAACCTGCTGCCTTGTAGGTCGGCTGGGGACAGCCAAATGCTAACGGAGAGCGAAACCAGCAAACGCTGGCTGAATCCGGACACATCGTCGAAGAATAAGCACCAGAGCTCTAAATGGCGCTGAAAATGTGACGAAACCCACCCATGCTAAGGCTGCATGGATCAGATTTTCACATGAATGAATTTATGGGGAGATCTGGTACATCGTTTTTAGGTGATCGCAGAGAGAGAGAGAGAGAGAGAGAGAGAGAGACAGAGAGAGATTAAAGTAACTTTATCTCACTTTAATTTTTGTAAAAGTTCATTTTTATTTTTCGTTGTCTGATCATCTAGTTATCTTAAGCACATTTGCAGTGAAGCGTTGTGGGAGAGTTAGTTTTCTGTCTTGTGCCAGGTGTGTTGCGCTTGACGTTGTCAGTCCATGCTTTCGCAGGGACTCTGAGATGTTATCTATCCATCGTGTTCTTGACCTGCCTCTTGCTCTGCGCCCTGAGTGTCGAGTATTGTAGGCATATGATGGTAGTAAATGTGATTCCATTCTCATTAAATGGCCGAACCACTTGAATCTTTGCTTCTCGATGTACCGTATGCATGGTAGTACCAACGATGCTTCTGATATTCTCGTTTCTCACTCTATCTCTCCTTGTAACGTTGACAGCTTTTTATAGACATCTCATTTCACATATTCATCTAGTTACACAAGAAAAATAATGAACCTATTTTGATACCATGAGGTATATCAGGGACTACAGAGTTATCCCTGTATTCTTTGCTTTGACCAATAGTTCAGTGGTGACATTTGAATAGCTTCAGGGAGGAAGGGGGCGGCAAAGTTCTTGCCTTGCGTTTCAAAGATCGTGTGTTCAAATCCAGACCATGCCATTCTGTTCACGAGTGCATTTTTTCCATATACCCATATAATTGTTGGCGGAGCTACGGAGTTCGTGCTATATGTAATACTTTCGCCAGGTGGCGTGCCATTTCTGCAGAGAGGGACTGAGCAATATGAGGTAAAACCCGTTGCAATGAAGTCAATCATTCCACTTTAGAGAGTTTAGACTCTTGAAGTGGTTTGTTGGAGAATTGGTACTGTCTGAACGGTTTGTCAGGTGGTATGCCGTTTTGCATTAGTTAAAAAATAAATAGCAAATTTGTACATAATGATATTGGAAGCACTGAAAACTACATGCAGACTTGTTTGTACTCTGAAGAATGCAATATCGCCACCAAAATATCCATTCATAAATGATGTTTGGCTTACTTCGCATTGTCTTCTCTTCCTCTATTTACTTTTTTTGTAGAAGTGTTGAAGGGAGGGTAATGTAGTGATCTTGTGTTTGCTTGTCCAATGCATTGTGTAAGCTGTTATTTATTTTCTTAAGGCTGTTCTTGATGCCGTCACCCCATCTTTTGCGTGGTCTCCTATCGCTCTGTACTCATTATACTTTTTCTGTTTGGCTCTCTGTGGTAGGCGATACCAGGGAATTTTTGTCAGGTGTCCAAACCATTGAATCTGTTGTTATTTTATGAATTGCATGACTGTTTTCACATCCAGCCTTTTTTATTTCTTCATTTTTAATTTTGTCTCTTATTGTCACACCTGCAGCTCTTCAAAGACACCTCATCTCTGTCGTTATGATTTCCCGCTCATTTGCTGCTGTACTTCGCATAAAGTTTAAAAACAAAATATCCATACAAACTATGATGTGACAAGTATGGCATGAGTACTTAATGTATTGTACCTACTTGGACATAGAGAGGTACTAAGGCAAGCAGGTCTATGATATGACAAGTATGGCATGAGTACTTAATGTGTTGTACCTACTTGGACATAGAGAGGTACTAAGGCAAGCAGGTCTATGATATGACAAGTATGGCATGAGTACTTAATGTATTGTACCTACTTGGACATAGAGAGGTACTAAGGCAAGCAGGTCTATGATATGGCAAGTATGGCATGAGTACTTAATGTATTGTACCTACTTGGACATAGAGAGGTACTAAGGCAAGCAGGTCTATGATATGGCAAGTATGGCATGAGTACTTAATGTATTGTACCTACTTGGACATAGAGAGGTACTAAGGCAAGCAGGTCTATGATATGACAAGTATGGCATGAGTACTTAATGTATTGTACCTACTTGGACATAGAGAGGTACTAAGGCAAGCAGGTCTATGATATGGCAAGTATGGCATGAGTACTTAATGTATTGTACCTACTTGGACATAGAGAGGTACTAAGGCAAGCAGGTCTATGATATGACAAGTATGGCATGAGTACTTAATGTATTGTACCTACTTGGACATAGAGAGGTACTAAGGCAAGCAGGTCTATGATATGACAAGTATGGCATGAGTACTTAATGTATTGTACCTACTTGGACATAGAGAGGTACTAAGGCAAGCAGGTCTATGATATGACAAGTATGGCATGAGTACTTAATGTATTGTACCTACTTGGACATAGAGAGGTACTAAGGCAAGCAGGTCTATGATATGACAAGTATGGCATGAGTACTTAATGTATTGTACCTACTTGGACATAGAGAGGTACTAAGGCAAGCAGGTCTATGATATGACAAGTATGGCATGAGTACTTAATGTATTGTACCTACTTGGACATAGAGAGGTACTAAGGCAAGCAGGTCTATGATATGGCAAGTATGGCATGAGTACTTAATGTATTGTACCTACTTGGACATAGAGAGGTACTAAGGCAAGCAGGTCTATGATATGACAAGTATGGCATGAGTACTTAATGTATTGTACCTACTTGGACATAGAGAGGTACTAAGGCAAGCAGGTCTATGATATTCATCAATGACCTAACAAACTTTAACTTGTCAGGGGCGAAGATGAACCTGTGAAAAATAAAATGAACATGAAGGAAATAATAATGACCATGTTGGGTTAGAAGGTCAGAAAAATATATAGTTTGGACTCAATATCAGTGTGTGACATTTGTGTTCTTTGGGAGCCTCATATGATTGGTTATTGGTTACTAAACTGACGTCATTGCACTCCGGGCAGACACATAGGTGCTCATTCTCCTCCAACAGATGTCGAAGAGTATGCATACTGATGGTTCCCGTGGCTCACTGATTAAACACATTCCTCACTCTACCCTCAGGAATCCAGGCTACTTGTACAGCGGGTAACTCCAAACTATTTAAATCGCTGGATCGATTCAACATATATTTTAGTGTCCTCATCAAACAGACAGTCGCGAAGAGATCGAAGAACATCCCCTTATCCATCTTCAACTCCCCAACAATCCATGCTGTTGATGCAAACCTGTCCGCTCTCTCATTATCTCAAACACCCGCAGCACAGGACAGTAGAGCGATAGTGCCTTATATGATGATAAAATGAACCTCTATCTTATATAGCTGTGTAGTATTAGTTAGTTTTAGTATCATCAGTGCTTGTCTATCTTATATAGCTGTGTAGTATTAGTTAGTTTTAGTATCATCAGTGCTTGTCTATCTTATATAGCTGTGTAGTATTAGTTAGTTTTAGTATCATCAGTGCTTCGTCGAGTCCAAATGTGCATAAAGTAGAGTCACAAAAAAAAGGCAACTCAATTGAGCAGTTTTGGTTTGTTCTGTCTGTTTCTTTTTTTTTTTTTTTTTTTACAGTATAAGAGTTGCAGGCTTCACTTCTACTCATTCTATTCGCAGTTTACGTCACGTCCTTGTAGACAGTGGTTCTCTTCTTTGCTGGTCCGAAAATCTCACAGGGTTTAGTTAATATTATTATGATCATTGACATTGGTGCTTTCTCTTGGGTTCTTGGAACTATTTATTTACTAGGAATTTGAAGAAACGAAGAACTAGTTTTTGTGCTAGTCAGAATTGGATAGCAATATTTACAGACTAAAGCCTGATCAGATTGCACAGTGTGCTTGTAAGACAGAAACACAAGACTCCAGAACACATCCTACAGTCATGCACATCATACATACACTAACGAAACGAAACATGGCCTCATGAACAAAGCTTACAGACCAAGCTATGGGAAACTCTCGAAGAACTCCAACTGACATGCAGCTTTATAGAGGCAACCCATCTCATGGTTTAGACGAACATACGAAATCAAACGCAAAGAAGAATGATACCAATATTTCGTTGTATGGACTATGTTCATAGTGAATTCAGTCACAGCCATCGCGACTAATATGGATGGCATCTCTGACTGTATTTGCGCGATGGCTTGCCTTCCTGATCACCAGTGTCCCTCACTGATCAGGCGAGCCTTATTCCGACTTCAGACGTACTTGTAATTTAGATAACAAAGTAAAGGATCAGGTTTTCCTGTAGCTCAATCACGTATTGTATAGACACCAAGAATTTTGGACCCAATCTGGCCTGAAATCCCGGAACTTCCACGGACCGTGGTCACTTGTGCAGATTGTTATCAACTTTGCTATTAGCGACTCTAGCCTGTCTCTATTTTTCTTTCTCTTCTGAAATCCATATCATAAAACGGATGGTGATAGTATTGTGGTATGTTATAAATATCATGATGGATCTAATCTCAATAGTTAATTGATATTATTTGATTCATATCTTCCTGTTATGTCTGTGAGGTCAATTCTCTCTCTCTCTCTCTCGCGATCACCTAAAAGACTGATGTACCAGATCTCTCCATAGATTCATTCATGTGAAAATCTGATTCATACAGCCTTAGCATATGTGAGTTTCGTCACATCTTCAGCGTCATTTGAAGCTCTGGTGCTTATCCTTCGGCGATGTGTCCGGATTCAGCAAGCGTTTACTGGGTTCGCTCTCCGTTAGCATTTGGCTGTTCCCAGTCGTCCTGCAAGGCAGCAGTTTGACTTCTACGCATTTAGGACATGTGCATCCGATTTCAGCCAAACCTCCTTAGTCACCTCTAACGATATACGTGGCAGGTAACAGTGGTTCTATTCTTTACACCCCAAAATTGGGTCCCGGGAACCACTCGGCGTAGATCATTTCTAGATGCTATTGATTATTAAAAGAGCGTTATAATTCCCCTGAACACACTTATTGATATACTACCCCCCCTCTTTCCCAAATATGTCGCAGTGTATTCACGCAGTTGGTTCATATGGTTTGCTAGTTACACTCTAACACTCAACAGACGCCCAGTTCTCAAACAACGTGCTATTTTCAACTCACGAAAATCCTGTGAAGATTCACCTCAATGACCATGACCTCATTCAATGAACGGAAGTTCAGCAACCAAATTCATCAGTTCTTTTGATGAAAAACTGTCTGCTTCCACACAACCGGAAACACCCGGATGTCATAAACATTATATTTACGTTAGAATCTTACAAATGGAAACTTCATAAACGAAACTCATTCATACAGCTATAAAAAATAATAGCAACATGCAGATGTGTACATTCCGAAGTATGGATTAATATACACATCTTTGTGTAATAATCGCAAGCGATGATGACATCTTCAGACGAATGTTGTTTTTCCTCTATTGGGACAGTATACAGGACCGTGCGGTTTATTTTCTCAGTATGATGCAAGTATTCAAAATTCCGCCTCTTAAATGTTTTTTCTAGAAAGTCTTTCGGCTAGCACTCACCAACGTTGCACCTGCACTAGAAACCGAAATCACAGAGTACTGAAAGCGCTTAGGCAGAGGCGTCATAAATCATAAATTGCATACACCAATATCGAAATATCATAGACCAATAAAGAAAAGAGTTGCGTAAAGCTTTTAAATTATTGAATGGTTCAAATTGTATTTTAATTTCGCTGATTTTGCCGCCCCCTACGGCTCCGCGTGATGATGTCGCCTCTCTGTATCATATCACGACAACGGACTGACAATATTACTGGAACACAATCCCTACCACAGTGGCATACAAGATCAGGGTTGAATATATGGGTGTTGTGTGTTCTGTCTTTTCGCTCAAGACACTATTATGGCGTATCAAGTACTGAATGGACAATAACACTTAACGCTGAACATTCATATCGCAGGGTCTGACCTGTGAAATGTTGAGACTCCTTGATATACAAGTTACCTGAGTATGAGCTCCAATGAGAAAAATACAGTGCATATGATGTCAACTATTGTGAGTGCTTCATGTGCTGTCATTGCCTGTTTTGAGAAGGAATATGTCAAAAAGTTATCACAAATGATTCTCACTAATTATTATTAGATAATTAAATATAAAAGAAGAATGAGAGGTAGAGAAGTAATACGCCGGATACTGGATCTGTTGTAAGTTTAGGTAAACAGCCTATAAAGAGCAGTAGTTAGCGCAGTTGCTTTCTAGATGGGCGGTCTCGGGTTGATCCCTAGTTGAAGTAAGATTTATCTGACTCCAATCGGCTCTCAGGCCAACCCAGCTTCAAATGGATACCAAAGAAACACATAAGTAATGACGATCGTCGTGATGTTGATCACATGACACATCGAGTACTGTTGGTGATAATAAACAACTTCAATAATCTCCGAATATAGGGATGTCATGAAAATATTTGTCTGTTTAAACTTTGCTTTAAACTATTTACGATAAGGGTCTCACATGGACGACAAATCTGGACGATGGCATCAAACGATTAGAGACATGAAAAAGAAGAAGACGATAAGGGTCACAATTTTATTCGATATTTATAGCCTGGTTAGAAACCTGTCGATAGAAAGTAGAAATGACATTCATGGGAGGGAAGTTAGAAGGCAGGAGAAAAACCATCATGGGATGGAAGAAGGTAGGAGAAAAACCATCATGGGATGGAAGAAGGTAGGAGAAAAACCATCATGGGATGGAAGTCAGAAGGCAGGAGAAAAACCATCATGGGATGGAAGTCAGAAGGCAGGAGAAAAACCATCATGGGATGGAAGTTAGAAGGCAGGAGAAAAACCATCATGGGATGGAAGTTAGAAGGTGGGAGAAAAACCATCATGGGATGGAAGTCAGAAGGCAGGAGAAAAACCATCATGGGATGGAAGTTAGAAGGCAGGAGAAAAACCATCATGGGATGGAAGTTAGAAGGTAGGAGAAAAACCATCATGGGAGGGAAGTCAGAAGGCAGGAGAAAAACCATCATGGGATGGAAGTTAGAAGGTAGGAGAAAAACCATCATGGGATGGAAGTTAGAAGGCAGGAGAAAAACCATCATGGGATGGAAGTTAGAAGGCAGGAGAAAAACCATCATAGGAGGGAAGTCAGAAGGCAGGAGAAAAACCATCATGGGATGGAAGTCAGAAGGCAGGAGAAAAACCATCATGGGATGGAAGTTAGAAGGCAGGAGAAAAACCATCATGGGATGGAAGTTAGAAGGTAGGAGAAAAACCATCATGGGATGGAAGTTAGAAGGTAGGAGAAAAACCATCATGGGATGGAAGTCAGAAGGCAGGAGAAAAACCATCATGGGATGGAAGTCAGAAGGCAGGAGAAAAACCATCATGGGATGGAAGTTAGAAGGAAGGAGAAAAACCATCATGGGATGGAAGTTAGAAGGCAGGAGAAAAACCATCATGGGATGGAAGTCAGAAGGCAGGAGAAAAACCATCATGGGATGGAAGTCAGAAGGCAGGAGAAAAACCATCATGGGATGGAAGTTAGAAGGTAGGAGAAAAACCATCATGGGATGGAAGTTAGAAGGAAGGAGAAAAACCATCATGGGATGGAAGTTAGAAGGCAGGAGAAAAACCATCATGGGATGGAAGTTAGAAGGCAGGAGAAAAACCATCATGGGATGGAAGTCAGAAGGCAGGAGAAAAACCATCATAGGAGGGAAGTCAGAAGGCAGGAGAAAAACCATCATGGGATGGAAGTTAGAAGGTAGGAGAAAAACCATCATGGGATGGAAGTCAGAAGGCAGGAGAAAAACCATCATGGGATGGAAGTCAGAAGGCAGGAGAAAAACCATCATGGGATGGAAGTCAGAAGGCAGGAGAAAAACCATCATGGGATGGAAGTTAGAAGGCAGGAGAAAAACCATCATAGGAGGGAAGTCAGAAGGCAGGAGAAAAACCATCATGGGATGGAAGTTAGAAGGCAGGAGAAAAACCATCATGGGATGGAAGTTAGAAGGCAGGAGAAAAACCATCATGGGATGGAAGTTAGAAGGCAGGAGAAAAACCATCATGGGATGGAAGTTAGAAGGCAGGAGAAAAACCATCATGGGAGGGAAGTCAGAAGGCAGGAGAAAAACCATCATAGGAGGGAAGTCAGAAGGCAGGAGAAAAACCATCATGGGATGGAAGTTAGAAGGTAGGAGAAAAACCATCATGGGATGGAAGTCAGAAGGCAGGAGAAAAACCATCATGGGATGGAAGTCAGAAGGCAGGAGAAAAACCATCATGGGAGGGAAGTCAGAAGGCAGGAGAAAAACCATCATGGGATGGAAGTTAGAAGGCAGGAGAAAAACCATCATAGGAGGGAAGTCAGAAGGCAGGAGAAAAACCATCATGGGATGGAAGTTAGAAGGCAGGAGAAAAACCATCATGGGATGGAAGTTAGAAGGCAGGAGAAAAACCATCATGGGATGGAAGTTAGAAGGCAGGAGAAAAACCATCATGGGATGGAAGTTAGAAGGCAGGAGAACAAGGAAAAGACATTGATACAGTTGGGAGGAAAACATAAAGAGCGGAGAAGTGGAGACAAAAGTATGACCGAGTGTACCATCAGGACAAGAGACATAACTTGTTGGAGAGTCATTGCAGACAACCTTCGACGCGGAGACGGCACATAACTGATTGATTGACTAGTCCTGATGGATTCGTTAATTTTATTTTAATTTCAAGTTACAAGATTAATCTCACGCGATAATTGATATATTCGAATTTAATTGATCAGCTCTTCTGTGTGGAAGTTAAAAAATATAACTTGAATGTGACCTGGGAAATTTGAAAATAAAATACAAAACCGAGGTTTAGAAGTTCCGGGCTCTCATCCCCCCAGGTGATCGCTCTCTTTCAGTAACTTAACCATGTCAACGGAAGAGATGATTAATAGCAGGGCGACTGGGAAAGCAATGTTGCTGCTCGTTGACCGCTTTCACCTGCTATGCAAATCGAGCTCAGTGCCAAAATGTCCCCAACTTAAAAAAGCCCTAAAAAAACTGCGGCCTAAATTGTCTTGTATTTAAAACATAATAAAATTGAAATAAATTATTATATTTTAGATATCGATTATATTTTGTTAGTAATGCAATTTTTCATAGAAAAGACGCAACAAAAAATGATTGATTGATTGATTCATAGGACCATCATCTTTGCACTTCGGGGAGTAACAATGTGTGCTCTGATCTCTTTCTTACACAGGAAGATCTCAGCTGCAGTGCAGGAATTCCGAGCGAGGGTCCTTGATGTAGATTTGAGGATGGTGAAGATATTTTGTAGACATTTTATTTGTCATTTTTTTCTAATGAATTTTGCCTGGTCACTTGCTTTCCATCCTTTTCTTCTCGATTTTGAACTGCCAAGGGTTCTTTTACATTCTCAAATTGAACGTTTTATCGTCCGTCTCAGATAGGACTAGGAACTCGATCTCACCTACACTAAGATCAGGGATCTCTGGAAAAATATCCCGATGGCTCCACGAGGGAGCGAACCGTTTACCTTTGGCACGAGAGATAACCTCTGCGCTACAGAGACCAACGAACAAAATAAAAAACTAACAACGCGATTTTGATTGAGATATCCTGAATATTCTAGATTCTTCACTGAAATGTATAAAATATAAACGTAATTATAGATAATCTAGGGCGTTACGCACGGTAGACAAATTAACCCATTCGTTCTTTCTAGCTGATATACTGGCTGATATATATTTTTAAGATGACACAAAACCAGTATACTGGCCAATTCACTATACAATGCAGTATAAACGCGTTCAGGGGTTAACAAAATAGCGGAGTGAAAGGTTTAAATGAAGAAATCTCATGCTACTTTAGTCCGTTCAACAACTCATGCCCACAGTCCAATGCGAATTGCAGCAAAACCATCAATTCTACAGTAGCGAAAGTTTGCACCCAATCTTAGAATTATACCGACGCAAAGGTTTGATGGAAAAAATTGCTATAGGAAACCTGGATTTTGTAATATAACGGTTTCCTTTGATGTTGAGCAGAATAGGGGAGTCTGGAACGAAATTTTAGTTTTTACAGTAAACGCACTAATATGACATTTGATGACAAGTCTCATGCAAAGGCGTATCATCTCAGCTTATACATGGGGGCCAATGTTGATATTTGCAATAGAGTCATGAAATAAACATGAAATGTAGACTTAGTTGTATTATTGTTTTTAAATAACTTACATTCCAGTTAAAGTTAGCTGCCATGTCATAATGCCATCCTCTTTTCACGTCCTGGCTTGGGACTGGCAATGGCGGAGCTACTTGGAGACGTTCTTTTCAAATCGCTACTTCTTCTGTATATTGTGCGTGTGTTAACATATGTGGTAGGGAGGTATCACTATAATAAAATAGCTCTTTTCTCTGGTTCTTGTATACTGTAGTATAGATGACCCATATTTGCCTCTTTGCGGAAATGCGCGTATAGTATTAATGATACTTTTTGCATTGTAACTTCAAATTCATTAGAAATGTTATCTATGTCTGTTTTCAGAAGTCAACAATATGACCCAATAGCCTCAGACTAATAAATGGCAACTTCTAAATGGTATCATTGTGTGAATGGCAAACTTTGTAGCGTCGGGAACATGTGTAGTTCACGTGCCAAGTTTTCAAGTTATTTAATCAAATGGTTACAAAGATACACATTTTTATCTGTAGGCATTACAATTTTAACCCTTAACCATTGGGATAATGGGATTTCGATCATTTATGATCGATGCAACATGCCTATTTAAGTGGCCATAATTTTGTATCTATTTTGCATTTAAGTTGGTAAAATTTATGTCATCTAATGCAGAACATATGATAATCTAATAAAAATTATTAAAAATTAATTATATATTTTTTAGATGTCTAATCTCGTTGACTGGAGCACACCACATTTCCCACTTGCCATTTTGTAGAAAGGTCCAAATTGCTCCAGCCAAAAAGCCCCAAATATATGTTAAAATGGATTCTAATAACTCAGATTACTGTCCTGATGAAGACACCAGTGATTCTTGAAATATCTATGCTTGGGTCAGATGAACATTCTATGCCTGTGTCACTTTGAGTCTGTTTGCAAGATGCCCGATAACTTTTTACCTGATTATTTTGTCTATCAAATATCATTGCGTAATCATATTTTTGTTCAATAATATCTTTTACTTGCAAGGTTTAGAAATGTTATACCTATTTAATGTTTATGTATGATACTATAAGTGTTAGTTCTTTATGGTCTGCTTACTAGATCAATTCGGCATCATTTTCTCTTGAAGGCCATATTTATTGACTTTTTCTTTACAATATAAAAATATTGAATATTATAAATTTCGTGATTACAGCCTTTCATATTTTCCAAGCATGTTTAAATTCATATATGTTTTGCAAATATGAAGACTTTTAAAGACTGTAATAAAAGATTCCATTATATTCGTCATACTTATTTTTTTTCTTCTTTGAGACTGTTAAAAAATTTGTCATTTGTAGAATAATCTATTTTTAGACTTTTCATAAGTAGGTCACGGATATCAGAAATTACATCACACTTATGTTAAAACCACATAACCTGATAGCCCATCCAATTAGCTTTCCAACCATATATAACATGCCTATTTTCAATGCAAAGAATTTGTATGGTTGCTAAATATAGAGCAGGGCATCAAAAATATAGAAAAAACCTTAAAAACCTGCCAATGGTTAAGTTAATGGACTACTATACATGTACATCAGTGGGGTCGCCATGGGTACTAAAATGGGACCCAGTTATGCTTGTCTATTCATGGGTCATCTTGAGCACCTAGTATGGAATTCCTATGATGGCCCTCTTCCGTCTGTGTATCATAGATACATTGATGATTGTATTGGCATTACCGATATGCCTGAAGCCGATTTGTCACGCTTCATTAATTTCATTAATGTCTTCAATCCGGCTATTCGGTTTACATCTCACATCTCTACCTCTTGTGTCAACTTTCTTGACATCACTATCACTATCAGCCTATCCACCATCACTACATCAGTATACTACAAGCCTACTGATGCACATAGTTTCTTCTTTATACCTCTTCCCATTCCCAGGCTTGTCGTGATTCTTTACCATTCTCTCAACTCTTGCGCCTTCGTCGCCTCTGTAGCGAGGACGACGATTTCCTCGATAGAGCTCACGAGATGCTGGATTTCTTTCGTAAGCGCTTATACCCGGATAAGGTGCTTGCTTCTGCTATGCGGCGCGTTCAGCAAATTTCTCGCCAGGAGGCTCTCTCTAACCAGCATAGAACTTCCAATTCTGACAGGGTGAAACTTGTCTTAACTTTCCACCCTCATAGTTCCCTTGTGAAGAAAGTCTTATTCCGTCATCTCTCCATTCTTCAGTCTGATCCTGATACACGTTCAATCTTCCAACACTATCCTTTGGTGGCGTACAGACGGGACAGAAGCCTTAAGGATATGTTGGTTCCATCGCCTCAAGCCTAACATCCAGAGTCATTTTGGCACCATCCAGTGTGGCCGTCGGCGCTGCAACACTTGTGCTTATGTAATACAGACCCGCACGGTGTCTTTTCCAAAAGCCACGTTCGTTGTTGAAGACAGTTTCACGTGCGAGTCCGTAATATTATCTATGCCATTATCTGCAAGCGGTGCAACAAGGCCTATATTGGGAAACCGGCAGGAGACTCAGTGACCGATTCGCCCAACATTTGCGCGATATACGCCAATGCTCTGTGACCCTGTAGCTACCCATTTCAATGATACTGGCCATTCAGGAGCTTGCGATGTCAGGTCACAGCCATCCGATCATGTTCCTCTGATGATCGTAGTCGATTTGCTCTGGAGAATCGGTTGATTTCTTTGTATGGTACCTTGCGACCACGCGGGCTCAACGTATTACATTCTTATGCTTCTTAGTACTTTCTCTTCCCATGCTTTGTAATCTCTATGGGTATATGTTGCATGTATTAGATTCTTTTGCTTCTTAGTACTTTCTCTTCCCATGCTTTATAATCTATATGTGTATATGTTGCATGTATTCAAGTTATATATTTACTAGATGTTTCATTGTTTCTTTTCAATTTCTAGTTTTTATGTGTGTTTTTGTGTTACATTTATTTCGTTATTCGTTTTTATTCCAGATTTTCCTTAGATACGTTGGTATTTGGTCGTCCATTTGTGTTTCATTTTAATTTGTCACTCCTGTTTGTTCGTTTGCTTGATAAAGGCCTTGTTGGTCGAAACGTTGCTGTTTATCGTCACTGTTTATGTATTTTGTAAAACTATAGTACTTTGTTTGTACGTGTTTTACTATACATGTACACAATTTCGAATAAATAATTTGAAAACCAAACATTTCTGAGAAATTTGAATAGTTTTTACTGCAATATTTCTCTTTATTTCCTTTCGGCTCACAATTGAACATAGAACTTTAACTTGTCATTGATATTTATATGAATTTGTTCACTTCAGTGTTCCTAATGGAGCATAATATTGAACTTGTTTATAATACTGGCAGTTTCTCCTTGCAGTTTCTGTAATAAAACTATTTAACAAATAGATCTTCTTTTTTCTGTCGTTTCTTACTTTTCTCGAATCTTGTTTTATCTCAAAGTGTCAGAATACGAAGAGATCTCTAGAACAGGTTTTATTTGCTCTTCATAAATAGTGGGTTTTTTACCGTTTCAGTTATTTCTGATGTCCACCTTATGAGCGGGCGACCTTTTGCTTTGCATTCACTGTATCGGAGTAAGATTGCTCTTTAAGGAGCACTGTAGCTGTTGGTAATCTGCTTATGTGGTCGATCCATTTAATTTGTTGTTTCTTGATGAAGTTCAGTACTGATGTTGTACCCATTTTTTCCCTGTCTTAATTTCTAAACCGTTCTCTTCTTGATACAGAGATATATCTCAATGAGATATATTTTTCATTAAGGGTTGTGGGCTCAATCTTCCACTCGACGTTCCACACGTGAAGAAAGGAATTGATCATCCTACCTCCTTCACACTAGAACATAGAAATGTGAATTGACAGGCATTTCGTACCAAAAGCTCTGAAATGACTACGGGACATCAATATATATATCCGAAGTCATACTGACTAATACTATAATAGTTCAGCATTGCTGTTGTTGATTAAAACATTTCAAACATGCATTTAATGATCAGTTCTATAGTAACACCAGCATAGAAGTACAGACAAATCTAATGATCTGTTCTATAGTAACACCAGCATAGAAGTACAGACACATCTAATGATAAGATCTACAATAACACCAACCAAGTACATACAAATCTAATGATCAGATCTACAATAACACCAGCCAAGTACAGACAAATCTAATGATCAGATCTACAATAACACCAGCCAAGTACAGACAGATCTAATGATCAGATCTACAATAACACCAGCCAAGTACATACAAATCTAACGATCTCATCTACAATAACATCAACGGAGAAGTACATGAAAATCACAGCAACACAATTTAACAACAAACAACAACTGCATGCAAAAAATGAAAGCTTAAAATCAAATAAATCACAACATTGACACATTTTATATTTATCAATGAAATGTGTTTCAAAGTATTCATGCTGTAAAATCGATAACAAAATATCAAAGAAATACAAAACTTTGATGTTAGAAGATTTTTGTTAGAAATGACGAGCTTTGTGTGTGAGTGTGTTTGGTAAAACTAGTAAAGATACGAGTAGTCGAATAGTTAAACTATCGTTACGTCAATCATGAGATCGAACTGCAAGCAAGGGAAAATCCAGGCACTTTTTCTTTTGAAAGTATTTATAAAACTTATCTGCACATTGCGTGATGACAACTAGGACGAGCGACCACTAACACTTATACTAAAATAATCCCCCTTAACCGTGCATAAACTGTACAGGTATTGACAGACGACTTAAAACACACGGAGACCAGTCTGTGTAAATAATGTATTTTAACAATTCTTCCCATGTCTTCTTTCTCTCTGCATAGGACTTGTCTCCCCCGATCCAGACTCACTTGAGTTTCTCAGCTCTTCGGCTCGGTGCCATGGACATCGTAACCTTCGGTTCAGTGCCATGAACACTGTAAATCTGGAGAACCTGTGGGTTTTCCTGCCAGCCCGCGGAATTGAACCCGCACTCACAGAGGGCTTGTCACACCGTCGTCCAACACGCTACGAACACGCTGGGCACGCGGGCATGACTTTTGTTAAATTATATCGTACTTTACAGCCATGATGCGATATCTGCATCGTTTGCCCCAACACGTTTGTTTTCAGCACAGTATTTCTAGTAGCGAGGCGCCTTTTTTCTTCGATCCCTACTCATTTAGT
This sequence comes from Arion vulgaris, assembly GCA_020796225.1. Lineage (NCBI taxonomy): Eukaryota > Metazoa > Mollusca > Gastropoda > Stylommatophora > Arionidae > Arion > Arion vulgaris. The sequence goes on along the minus strand of CM036763.1, from coordinate 59,956,862 downwards.
AAAACTGTAGTGATGGGGCCTGATAACAGAGTCACCACTTGTAGGTAGAGTAAAATCGTGGTATGATCATTCCGTACATTTTCAGTCACATTTCAAGAATTTTAAACATGACTAACCATAGAAGGTGTTGACAATGCTCCGAAACCGGAACGACCTCACCCAGTCAGCAAAGTAGCAAATGCTCTTTAGCGTAGATCCAAACCCAAAAATACGGCATTAAAAGATCGAGTGTTTATCATACGATGCCTACGGACCGACCTCACCAAAGGCAGGAAATCTGATAGAGAAGTCGCATTTCACTAATTAATACTGGCCGTAAAAGTACCGATGGTACTATGACTCAAGGCAAATGTTTCGTGGACAACAGGTTTCCTGTAACGCTCACACTTGAAGGATCTAATTTTTAAGTACCTCTGAAGACGACGAATGGTTCACCTCATGGCGAGGAACACCGGTAAAATGGTAAGCAGATCTCAAGCAAAAATCAGTCAGAAGCACCACTACCGCCTGAATTAACAGCGGGCGTTCACAGAATAATAATTTTAAACGTTTAATTGCATGATTACAATGAAATTTTGTATTGGACAAAGTTCATCGTTACTACTTACTTTGAATAGAATATTATAGTATGTAATATCCAACAAATATTAATTTCAGAAAATGATATAAGAAAAATATATTTTGTCCCTGGACACGCAAGAGTTAGTGGTAATGAACGAGCAGATAGATTGGCTGGCTTGGCTATAATATCAGAAGGAGCTGCCATGGATGGAAATGACATTCTTCACGCAATGAGAGAGTCTTTCCGAACAGAGGAGTTTCAGGGCTGTGAATCCCACTCGCTGACCAGATTGAAAGAGATGGATGTCAATATTGGTACAGCCTGAAAAGAACAACATACTAAATATGCAAAGATATTGATTAATAAACATCGAACTGGCGTATTAGGCCGCTGGGCGCAGATGGATTTGCTGAGACGGAGATCGGAGCACCTTTGGACATGTCCGGAGTGCTATGATAATATTCCTCATATAACTGATAACTGATTTTGTGAAATCAAGAATCAATTCTTTTGAAAGTATGTATTATTAACCAGAATATATACGTGTTGTTAACATCAGAACAATATAGAAAAGTCACAACACTTCTGACAACAATTATTTACAATGGTATATCATCACAACATTCAAATCACAACGAACAAGTAACAGTAATGATATCATCGTCGACATGACATGTTATATAGGGTTCTCAACCTTTTCTATGACCGGTACCCTACAAGATATTTGATTAATGTTTGTATACTCCCATTTCCCCTATCAACCATTAAATGAGATTATTGTCCGTAACTCGGTTCAATGATATGTCGTTCTCAATCATAGCACAAAGTTCAGTGATTCAATGAAATGTCTTTCTAAATCACAACCCAAAGTTCAGTGATTCAATTACACTTTTTTAATTTTAATCTTTTTATAGTTTTATCATTAATCTAGTTTTAAATTAGTTAGTGTTATACGTTTACTGTGTATCTAATTATCTATTAGCTAGTGTTATACGTTTACTGTGTATCTAATTATCTATTAGTTAGTGTTTTACGTTTACTGTGTATATCTGGTTATCTATTAGTGTTATACCTTTACTGTGTGTATCTAATTATCTATTAGTTAGTGTTTTACGTTTACTGTGTATCTAATTATCTATTAGCTAGTGTTATACGTTTACTGTGTATCTAATTATCTATTAGCTAGTGTTTTACGTTTACTGTGTGTATCTGGTTATATATTAGCTAGTGTTATACGTTTACTGTGTGTCTAATTATCTATTAGTTAGTGTTATACGTTTACTGTGTATCTAATTATCTATTAGTTATTGTTATACGTTTACTGTGTGTATCTAATTATCTATTAGTTAGTGTTATATGTTTACTGTGTGTATCTAATTATCTATTAGTTAGTGTTATTAGTGTTATACCTTTACTGTGTATATCTGGTTATATATTAGTTAGTGTTATACGTTTACTGTGTGTATCTGGTTATCTATTAGCTAGTGTTATACCTTTACTGTGTATATTTGGTTATCTATTAGTTAGTATTATACCTTTACTGTGTATATCTAGTTATCTATTAGTTAGTGTTATACCTTTACTGTGTATATTTGGTTATATATTAGTTAGTGTTATATCTTTACTGTGTGTATCTAGTTGTACGTGACACTAAAATAGTAGCGGAACGTCGCTTTCATCACAGCCCGCCTGAAAATCTCTTGTCTATAGCAAGTTTTCCCAGCTCTTCCAGCGTCATGTTCAATATGTCTTTGATGTCCAACTGTTACCTTCGTCTTGGTCGTCCACTGACTTGTACTCCAGGAACAATCTCTTCTATTACCGCTCTCTTCAAACTACTGTGACGTTTAACTTGGCCAAGACTTGTACTCCAGGAACAATGTCTTCTATTACCGCTCTCTTCAAACCCCTGTGACGTTTAACTTGGCCAAGACTTGTACTCCAGGAACAATGTCTTCTATTACCGCTCTCTTCAAACCTCTGTGACGTTTAACGTGGCCAAGACTTGTACTCCAGGAACAATGTCTTCTATTACCGCTCTCTCCAAACTACTGTGACGTTTAACGTGGTCAAAATAGTTCATCTTCTGATGTTATTTATCAACCAATGCTCTTCGATATGCAGGTCTTGTATGAATATATGACAATTCTATGAATAAACATTATGTTAGCAACTATGAGAACATATTGTATTTACTCATCATCATCATCAAGTAGCTTGCCGTGAGCAGAACTTTGACATTTTAACAGTCCTTCGGAATTTGTCTCTATCATAGACTAAACCATCCTCCGCAGCCGCCATGCTTAAATCATCAGTTACATCCTACATCTATCTTCTTCGTGGTCTTTCTTTTCTCTTCTTTGCTGGGATGTCTCATTCCTTAATGGTCTTCTCTAATCCTTTGTGTTTTTTTATACATCAAAATACTTCAAATTTTCTCATTCTTATTTGTAGCAGCAGCCATTTTTCTTTGACTTTTGAGTTCTGTCTGAATAAATCTATTCGTTCTCTTCTCTGTTCATGATATACGGAGGACATTTATGTAAAACTTATATTCAAAGGACTTGTTTTTTCACAGCCTTTTTAAATGTCCACGCTTCACACTCATATGTTGTCAATAGGAATATGCATGCTCTTAGTATTCATAGGAAATGTATTTACAACTATTATTTCATTGCGTGGATATAGCTTGCAATATATATTTATATATTTATAGAGAGACAGAGTGTGTGTCAGAGAGAGAGAAAGAGAGAGAGTGAGTAGCAGTGAGGGATGGATCAAAAACAAATGAAATGCGATCGCATATCGAAGCAAAACAGTACAAACGATGTGACTCGGCACAGAACGCAGTTCGTCTTAATCCTTCGCCCACAGGGGGGCATAGATCCGCAACCAAAGCCTTCCAAGTCCGCCCATCCAAGACCATCTTTTCCAGATCTTTCCACTCTTTCCCAATTTTCTTGTATTCCGTCTCCCAAATCCCGTCTCCATGTGTTCCTGGGTCTTCCCTTACCTCTATTTCCCTGGGTCTCCATCGGAGAACCCGTTCCGTGATGCCGTCAGGGGGTTTCCTCAGTCTGTGTCTTACCCATCGCCACCTTCTGCTCCTTATCTCCCGTGTCACCCGCCGCTATCCATCCCCATCCCATAGCTTCCTGTCTACGTCCCGTCATATCATCGCAGATGGAGCACCCCGCGTAGACATCTCAGCGTGTGACGCAAAACCTATTATCTCCTGAGACAAATAGGACGATAATTATGAGATATATACATAAACGTTATGTGTCACACAGGCTGGTGTAGGCGATCATGTATCTTTACAAACATAATAATTTAACACGCATTGATTCATATTTCTCCGTTACAAAATTCTTTGTTAAAGTTATGCATTTCAAATACTACAAGTTAGTAGACGATTTGTAGTGGCACCTTGTTTCATATCTTGACTTCTTGAAAACAGAATACGGGATTAACAGACGTTAAGCTAAACAACAGTGGGAAAAGGAAAATAAGCACACCACAAAGTACAACAGGATTACAAAGCACACCAATAAAGTCAATATAGCGACTAAAAACCATGTCTCAAAGATGGACATTAAAAAAATGCATACAAATAAGGAATCAATGAAGCAACAAATAACAACAAATGTCGTTTTATGCAACCTATCTTCAACAATGTAACACAAGTAAGAATATATAAACAAGAAAATGTATTACAAAATAACTTATTGATTTCTTGGACCATCATTGTTGTATTTCTTTCACAATCATCAAATGTGATTCAATCTTTCTTTGACAATCATCAGATGTGCTTCAATCTTTCTTTGACAATCATCAGATGTGATTCAATCTTTCTTTGACAATCATCAAATGTGCTTCAATCTTTCTTTCCCAATCATCAGATGTGCTTCAATCTTTCTTTGACAATCATCAGATGTGATTCAATCTTTCTTTGACAATCATCAGATGTGATTCAATATTTCTTTCACAATGATCAGATGTGATTCAATATTTCTTTGACAATCATCAGATGTGATTCAATCTTTCTTTGACAATCATCAGATGTGATTCAATATTTCTTTCACAATGATCAGATGTGATTCAATATTTCTTTCACAATGATCAGATGTGATTCAATATTTCTTTCACAATGATCAGATGTGATTCAATATTTCTTTCACAATGATCAGATGTGATTCAATATTTCTTTCACAATGATCAGATGTGATTCAATATTTCTTTCACAATGATCAGATGTGATTCAATATTTCTTTCACAATGATCAGATGTGATTCAATATTTCTTTCACAATGATCAGATGTGATTCAATATTTCTTTCACAATGATCATATGTGATTCAATATTTCTTTCACAATGATCAGATGTGATTCAATATTTCTTTCACAATGATCAGATGTGATTCAATATTTCTTTCACAATGATCAGATGTGATTCAATATTTCTTTCACAATGATCAGATGTGATTCAATATTTCTTTCACAATGATCAGATGTGATTCAATATTTCTTTCACAATGATCAGATGTGATTCAATATTTCTTTCACAATGATCAGATGTGATTCAATATTTCTTTCACAATGATCAGATGTGATTCAATCTTTTTTAAGCGACACGAATTTCAAAGGAACCGGCATTGATTCATATCTAATTTTTGATGATTTTGGTTTTGGTAAATTATTCAATTTTTACGTAAATTATTTTTGAGCTGGTTTAAGATCTACTACTAGTTCTTCTTGTGTGTACTATTTGCCCATGGTATCTCCTAGTTCATCGTCCGTTTCTCATATGACTAAGTATGTTACCTGCTCTCAGGGACGTGCGGTAGTATATTTTCTCAGTATGATACAAGTCTTCGAAATGCCGCCTTTAAATGTTTTGTTCCTTAAAATAACATTTAAATGTAATGTTGATTTTGCTGGTTATGCCGCCCCATTTATGGTGCCGCCTGATGTGGTCACCTCTCTGTATCATAGCACTGCACGACCCTCTCTGGTCTGTCTGTGATGAGGGATCACTACGAATATTTTACATAAATCATTCCAACATTGTATCGAATAGTTCTTCCTTGAACGCTCCGTATCGACCACTTGTTAAACACTTTTTGTGATTTGTATGAGATCTAACCCCACGAGCGTTTGTACGTTGTGCCAGTAATGCATCTACAAGCAGGCCAGCACATCCGATTCCTGTGATACTTTTTATTACTAGGGTAGCTTACCTAAGCCCCTACCTCAGTCGCATCGTACGACATGCTTTGTAGGTTGCAGTGTTACTATTCTTTGCATACCTTACGGACCCCGACAAAACATGGGCGGAATCGAATAGAGGACCTTTAAAGCGAGGAGTTGTTTTTTCTCGATAAAGACGTTTTTGCCGAAACAACAATTTAGTCGTTTCATACTTTGTAAAACTGCAATTTTTGTGCGTTTAAATATTTCGCATTCGAGGATCTCTTTGACGAAGTGGTTGAGACGTTTGCCTGGCGTTCTGAAGATTGTAGGTTCGAATTCAAACCGAGTCATATGTTCAACTTTTTCCGGAGATACATATGATTGTTGCTGGAGATACGGAGCTCGTGCTCTGTGTAGGTGAGTTGTAATTTCTACCGAAAGGGACGTAGCCCTATATTAAGAAACCCGATGCAATGAAGTCAATCTTTCACGTTAAAACCCATTTAAAAAATGTTAGCATTCACTTTTCACAGTAATGTACTATTTTGATGTCCAGCAACACAAAAAGCAGATATACAAGCGTGCACTCTAAGCTACAAACAAGGATGGTCACTAACCACATATCCGCCATGTGCGGAAGAGTTCCTTGGACGCTTATCCCAGAGGGTAAATAGGTCACTCTCCTAAAGAAAATTATGATTACATTTGGTTTAAGTATATATTATACTGTACAGACACTATGTGGGTAAGACGTGTGTTATGTAAGTAAGACGTGTGTTATGCGGGTAAGAATTGTGCTATGTGGGTAACGCGTGTGTTATGTGGGTAAGAATTGTGCTATGTGGGTAACGCGTGTGTTATGTGGGTAAGAATTGTGCTATGTGGGTAAGACGTGTGTTATGTGGGTAAGAATTGTGCTATGTGGGTAAGACGTGTGTTATGTGGGTAAGAATTGTGCTATGTGGGTAACACGTGTGTTATGTGGGTAAGACGTAGACGATCTTGTTAAGGAGTATGTTATATCGGTAAGAATTGTGTTATGTGGGTAAGAATTGTGCTATGTGGGTAAGACGTGTGTTATGCGGGTAAGAATTGTGCTATGTGGGTAAGACGTGTGTTATGCGGGTAAGAATTGTGCTATGTGGGTAAGACGTGTGCTATGTGGGTAAGACGTGTGTTATGTGGGTAAGACGTAGACGATCTTGTTAAGGAGTATGTTATATCGGTAAGGTGTGTGTTATGTGGGTAAGAATTGTGCTATGTGGGTAACACGTGTATTATGTGGGTAACACGTGTATTATGTGGGTAAGGTGTATCCATTATGGGAAAAGTATAGTACTTGGAAAAGTTGTAGAATATATTGCGAGAGGATAGCGTTTAGTACATAGGCGTGGATGTGGTATGTAATCAGGGCTATCACAAGTTTGTCCTGAGATCTTGTTAAGACTTACAATATACACCCCAGCTGAATACCACCTCCTCCTCCCAATAAAAACAAAAACAAAAAAAAACAGAAATAATTACTGTATATGAAAAAAAAACCACACACCGTAAACCTTTTCTAAGTAGGTCATGTATTTATAAAAGTACAAAACTCAACGGGAAACTGAAATGAAATGGTTGAAAAGAAGAAAACAGATTCATGGCCCAAATGTGAGACAAATAATTTCCAATTGAAATTCAATATATTCAAGTATGATATTGAAGTGTGATATTGAAGTGTGATATTCAAGTGTGATATTCAAGTATGATATTCAAGTGTGATATTGAAAGTGTGATATTGAAAGTGTGATATTCAAGTTTGATATTGAAAGTGTGATATTCAAGTGTGATATTCAAGTGTATTATTGAAAGTGTGATATTCAAGTGTAATATTGAAAGTGTGATATTCAAGTGTAGATATAAAATGATACAAGACGACAAATCTATCATCAGAATCTAATTGCTAGAATCAGTTTCATCTGGAAGTAAGCTGTTTAATGAGTTTTGTAGTTTTTGTATCAGTTTTGTAATGACAATAATTATGTCACTGGTACAGAATTACAATTGACTAACTTTTTGTGTGCAAATTACTAATAAAATTAATTCACAACTATAGTCTGTCCATTAATTCGTGAGCACGTTTGAAATTGATTTTCTCGAAAACTACCTGTTGGATCTCAGTGATTTTTTGCATGCACCCTTAGAATATCCATGACGCTAAAATAAAGCTAACCAGTAGTCCATAGATGCTACGGATTTTGCACATCGGCGAATTCCTTTGATCTTTTATGACAATTGCAAATACAGGGGCTCAAATTTTAGATTTTACAGTATCCTAGAATTTGTCCATGTCAATTCTATTCATAGGTGTATCTCCATATTAACTTGATAGGTCAAGTAATTAAGTGTGTTGCCCTTTATGTGCAATCGTGAACTTGGATACAATATGCAACAGTTAGTCCTCCCTTCGGTCACCATTAGACCCCAGGGTGTCTTAACTTCACCACAAATTGTATGACGGTAGACGCATTTGGATATGGAAATGTATACGTTGCTATTTCTCAGTCTGTAATCAAAATATGATTTGTATCATCCCGAATCTGACGATTCCATGAGGTTGATAATTGTTACTGGCTGGACAAATTGTAATCCATCTCGGTGCCAGTACTCGTCTTCCTCTCAGAGCACATGTTCAACACACTTCTTCCAGAACTGCATGTCTATCATTGAGAGGGACTCACGTGTCAGAACTTCAACATCACACATTTTAAACGTCCTGTTCTGTTCGGCAACTTGCCCTTTTACTTTAGCCCAGACAAGCTCTATCGGATTGAGGTGAGCATGATATGGAGGTAGTCGCAAAGACGTGTGGCCGTATTCCGCAATGATTTTGTCAATATGAAACACCTTTGTCTTATTTGTCATCCTCACCAGGTGCAACAACTCGGGTTTCAAATATGTATCATCGAAGCTGACATTTTCCTTAGCAAGCCAAGTCCTAATTTGATCTTTTATATTTGATGCAGTTGGTACTTTGTCTTCCGCTGATACTGCGTTGTGATAGGATGCATTATCCATTACCAAGCATGATGGTCTGTTTAGAATTGGAAGTAGATCTTTCTCCATCCAGTGCCTGAAAATATGTCCATTCATTTCTGTGTGGTAGTCCCTACCGTCGGTACTTTTTGATTGGAAAATAAGTCCAGCGTCATGGACAAAAATCTTCTTCACTGCTTCCTGCATGTGTTAGTATAATACGCTGGCCTTTGCTGCTTGGTATTTTTCTTTTCTGTTCACCGTCTACTGATTGCCATTCTTTAGCATTGGTGTGGTGAGCATTGACCCAGGATTCGTCCAAATATACAATATCATAGCCTTGCCTCCGCCGCTCACGGATCTGCCTCAGGTATTTACTTCGGGCAGCAATTAAATGTGGCTTTTCACAAATAATATTCCTGCCGCCTATAGTTTTCTGAAGGTGAAGCCGGCGGCTCTTACAATTTTTCATAGAGTACTTTTAGAAATGTCTATGCTGCAATCTGATTGCAGTTTTAATTTCAGTTTCCTGAGAGTAACAAGTTGATTTGTCGCAAACATTTTCAAGAGCTACTGTCTTATGACATCTATGTCAAAGTCGTCAATTGTTCTTTTCCGTCCTTGCTTGACATTAGTGCACTTTGTGTCCTGTTTAATCCATCGGGAAAATGATTCTCTATTCAGACCAAGCGCCAGTTGCGCTCGTTTCTCAGGGTTATGAATATCGCAATATAGATGACCTCTCTTAGATTTCCTACGGAAGTGTTGGTATAGTAAAACTGTAACCTTCTGCATTGTTATAAATGTGCACTTCAGACTCATTATGAATGCGATATCAATGTCAGTTTTGATAAGCCAACAAATATGATACAATAGCTTCATACAAATAGCGAGATACGCCTATAACTATACAACGGTATCCCAATTATAACGTCATATGCTTTCCGCTTTCAAAGTCGACTGGGTTCGGTGCACGGGATTTCGTGAAATTGTTGTATACTCACGATATTTCTATGTTACCATAATGTATTTTAGAACAACGCGTCCGTGTACCGTAGATCTGTTACTATTGTGTACAATCCGGTGAGGTTGATTTTAATATAACCTGAAGAAGAAATATTTCAAACTACATCAAATTTTCTTGGAAAAAAATATTTCTCTAGCGTCATGGATATTCTAAGGCTGCTTGCAAAAATCACTGAGATCCAACAGGTAGTTTTCGAGAAAATCAATTTCAAACGTGCTCACGAATTAATGGACAGACTATAGTATGAGGTATGTTGTATAATCTGTGGGTATGAAGTACGTTGTTAGGTATGGGGTGTATTGTATAATGTGTTGGTATGAGGTATGTTATTAGTATGGGGTATGTTATTAGTATGGGTATGTTATTAGTATGGGGTATGTTATTAGTATGGGGTATATTATTAGTATGGGGTATGTTATTAGTATGGGGTATGTTATTAGTATGAGGTATGTTATTAGTATGGGGTATGTTATTAGTATGGGGTATGTCATTAGAATGTCGTATGTTGTATAATGTGTTGGTATGATGTTATTAGTATGGGGTATGTTATTAGTATGGGGTATGTTATTAGTATGGGGTATGTTATTAGTATGGGGTATGTTATTAGTATGGGGTATGTTATTAGTATGGGGTATGTTATTAGTATGGGGTATGTTATTAGTATGGGGTATGTTATTAGTATGGGGTATATTATTAGTATGGGGTATGTTATTAGTATGGAGTATGTTATTAGTATCGGGTATGTTATTAGTATGGGGTATGTTATTAGTATGGGGTATGTCATTAGAATGTCGTATGTTGTATAATGTGTTGGTATGATGTTATTAGTATGGGTATGTTATTAGTATGGGGTATGTTATTAGTATGGGGTATGTTATTAGTATGGGGTATGTTATTAGTATGGGTATGTTATTAGTATGGGGTATGTTATTAGTATGGGGTATATTATTAGTATGGGTATGTTATTAGTATGGGGTATGTTATTAGTATCGGGTATGTTATTAGTATGGGGTATGTTATTAGTATGGGGTATGTCATTAGAATGTCGTATGTTGTATAATGTGTTGGTATGATGTTATTAGTATGGGGTATGTTATTAGTATGGGGTATGTTATTAGTATGGGTATGTTATTAGTATGGGGTATGTTATTAGTATGGGGTATGTTATTAGTATGGGGTATGTTATTAGTATGGGGTATGTTATTAGTATGGGGTATGTTATTAGTATGGGGTATGTTATTAGTATGGGGTATGTTATTAGTATGGGGCAAGTTATTAGTATGGGGTATGTTATTAGTATGGGGTATGTCATTAGAATGTCGTATGTTGTATAATGTGTTGGTATGATGTTATTAGTATGGGGTATGTTATTAGTATGGGGTATGTTATTAGTATGGGGTATGTTATTTGTATGGGGTATGTTATTAGTATGGGGTATGTTATTAGTATGGGGTATGTTATTAGTATGGGGCATGTTATTAGTATGGGGTATGTTATTGGTATGGGGTATGTTATTAGTATGAGGTATGTTATTAGTATGGGGTATGTTATTAGTATGGGGTATGTTATAAGTATGGGGTATGTTATTAGTATGTCGTATGTTGTATAATGTGTGGGTATGAAGAAAGTATGAGATCTAGTTTATAATATGTTGGTATGAAGTAAGTTATTAGTATGGGGTATGTCATTAGAATGCTGTATGTTGCATAATGTGTTGGTATGAAGTTATTAGTATGTCGTATGTTGCATAATGTGTTGGTATGAAGTTATTAGTATGTCGTATGTTGCATAATGCGTTAATATATGGTATAGTTTTATCGTGTCTAAGTATTAGCGATAAAATATTCTTCTGGTAGTTTCATGTTATTTTATATCGTCGTAACACAATGGCAGCACACACACACACACACACATAAATATATAAATGTAACTTTGAGGAATTATTAATCAGTCAGTTAATTTAAATAACAGAAAAATACAGAGATAAATGTAATCGTGTAAGAAAGTAACAAAACTGTGATCATGCTCATGTAAAAAATAAAAAATAATATAAATATATGTGTATAACTTCAAATCCTACATTTATGTCCCAATTTCAATAAAATTATCTATATCAATTTTTGAGAAATTTTTGGACATAATGATTAATAGACATTTGTCAATTTTATGCACTTCTTCTTGTTTGAGCGTCTGAAGCTCAAACGGTAGTGAACTCGATCACAAACCCAAGCGTACCTGGTTCAAACCCCACAGTGGGCAAGTTTGGAAGCAAATTAGTTTCCGTGGGATTTTACAAAGGTAAAATAGACCTCATCGTTCAGAAAACAATGACAAACTACTGAACGTATAAGTGGTGCCTAGAAAATTAACGACTTGTTTACTGTGGTTGATGGCTACGTCCTTTAAAGGATATGCCACGATTTTCATTTTCATAGCAACCACTTATTAACCACTGTGTAATCTGAGCCTAAGAGCGATTGTAAGTTGTGCCAGTTATGCGCCTACAAGTAGGCCAGTACATTCGATTTCTGCGATGTTTTTATTTACTAGGGCAGTTTCCCCTAGACCCTACCTCAGTCACCTCTTACGACATGCCTTGTAGGTCGTAGTAATACTATTCTTTGCTTCCCTTGCGGGTCCCGGCCCCACACGGGCGATGAAATCGATTCAGCAAACAATAACATCGAGGGAAGGGGACTGAACACCGATGGGTCGGCATGGAATGCCACAAAGTCGATTCAACAAGTAACAAACAGATTGAAAGAGGAGAATGGGCACCGATGGCTCTGCATCGAATGCCATAAAATCGACTCAACAAACAACAAGAAAATCGAGGAAAGGGACTGAGCACCGAAGGGTCGGCTCAGAATGTTTTAAAGTCGAATACCGAGGGTCGGCTCAGAATGTTTAAAGTCGAATACCGAGGGTCGGCTCAGAATGTTTTAAAGTCGAATACCGAGGGTCGGCTCAGAATGTTTTAAAGTCGAATACCGAGGGGTCGGCTCAGAAGGAAGTCAATTGAATAAAGAATACCTCTGAAGTCGAAGAAGGCACGCCTGTATGACGGAGTACACTGATAAAAAGGAAAGCAGGCCTTCACGCAAAAATCCAACAGAAAGGTCTTGCAAGCGCCCTGACTACGTCAGAATTCATATCGGGCGAACGCAGAAGAAGAAGAATGAAGAATAACGAAATGGAAATGTCGAGTTCAGTGCATAGATAATTCATGTTTGACACATTCAACGACTTCACGAGGCATGTCCGCATGCTGGTTTGATACCTGTCTTTAAATTATGCTCTTTGAATAACAGTATCTCTTGACAGCCATTGCCATTTACCTGTTCTTTTATTCAGGTATTCAAGTCTACATTTTTTACTTGTAATGTTAGATCATCATTGAACCGTAGATGGTTGCTATACTCAAACAAAAACTACATTTCCAACTGTCAGATATGTAATGATGCGTTCATGCAGTATGCAGTCGTTGCAAGACAATGGAATATGTTCTGTTATCGGTGTTTCATTAGTTCGTGATCAATGCATATCGATTTTCTTCTTTAATTTCTGACAATACCATTTGTGGTCAAGAATCTTACATTTTCACAACTTACTTTTTTTTCCAGGTTTCTTAATAAATTATGTTCTTGGCATAACTTTCTTCTTTCTTTTCTTCATCTTCGTTCCTTAACATGTAGTTTTTTGTTGAAGGAAAATTGATAAAAATGACATTAGTGTCTGCTTTTGTGAGATGTCTTTTGTGGGAATTCTTTTGAATGTCATTAAGGCTTACGCATGTTCACTCTTTTATTCTGTAAATACATTTTCTTTTGTATTTCTCTTTTCATTTTCACAGTTCCGAGAATGATAATATTTTTTTCAAAATTGAACGATTTAGGTGCATACTATGGTAGTTTTCATCCCTCTCTAGAATAGACAATTGTTTATCACATAATCTTCATGCTTGAAAAGGTTAATCTCATTTCTTCAATATTTTTCCTAGCCATTCTTTGTTTCTATCCCAGAAATTATTGTTATTGTATTAGTATGGCAGTGAGAGACGAGAGAAATATGGAACTCTATTCCATAGAAGAGATTCAACGAGTTTCCCCAGAATAAAGCGTTATGGAGAAATTGCGTGCAGGCAGGACCTATGCAACGTATAACTGTGTTATTGTCACTGTATGGCACAGATAAACACGATAAATGTCGGACTCAATTCCATAGAAGAGATTAAATAAGTTCCCTAGGATAAAGCGGTATGGAGAAATTGCTTACAGGCAATTTATACCTGCAATTGCTTATAACTATGTAGGATATAACGATACGAGAGTAACAGAAAAATACCAACTTTTATAATATTGCTTTAATAAGTGATACCATCAAAATCTTGTTGAGGATTATCACAGAATGGAAGCTAGAATATAGAATACGGATATATGAAATCCAAGTGGTTTCAGATAAGGCAGAAACATCGAGATAAAGATCGAGTCGGACTATGATAAGAAAAATGTTCAACAAAGGACATACTATAAGAAAAGAATTAGAGTCGGACTATCTTCTTCTTCTTCTTTGCGTTTGTTCTTTATGACCAATTTTAATCACTCTTTGTGATATGTCTGATCTTTGCCAAGAACGTGTGTACGTTGCACATTGGTTTGTAGGCCCCTAAACGCATAGACTCTACACATTTAGGACATGTACATCCGATTTCAGCCAAACTTCCTTAGTCGCCTCTTACGACATGCATGGCAGGTAACAGTGGTTCTATTCTTTACATCCCAAATTTGGGCCCGGTAACCACTCTGGTGAGAGTCGGACTATGATAAGAAAGATGTTCATCAAAAGACATACTATAAGAAAAGAAGTTCAGCATTCAAATTATTATTTATTGTACATTTTGTAAATTTTCTATATGTACTTTCTTACATTCTACTTTCTATGTATTTTCTATATGTATTTAGACCTCACAGTTCAGAAAGAAATGGCAAACTACTGAACGTATAAGTGGTGACTAGGAAAACGACGACTCGTTCACTGTATTTGATGACTACATCCTGTAAAGGATATGCCACGATTTTCTGTGTACATTTCTTCCACTCATATACAATTTTAAGGGTTAACATGAACATTGTGCGATATTATTAACTCTCATGATTCAAAATTAAAAATTTAAAAAAAGGAAATATTCGAATAAATTAATTGTAACGCAAGATTAAAGTGTACTTAAAATATATCACTCTTCAGAAAGATCCACATCACATTCGTAAATGGAATATATTCTATATACGATATTTCTTTTAGTAAAAATTTCTATCTACGTGTCAAAAACATCCTGTATTCTAAATATAGAAGTCACAAATTTTTCATTAAAAATAGAATTCTAAATTCTAAACAAAGAAATGAAAATAAAGATGTTAAAATGTGATTAAAATGTGTTGTGATTTACGTAATGTGTGATTAATATGATAATAACATGCAAGGGGAGACTAATATACAGTACTTACTCGACTAAGATCAACAGGGTTATTGCCCTCACATCCACTTGTATCATTGAGAAACTGAGGTCTCAACTCTGGCAGTGTCTCCAAACAAAATCCTGCTATTGATGTCACAACAAACAGAAATGATGTGACTCCGTAGACCTGAGGAATACAATATAACTTTGAATACCTTTTTTCATGTTGTACAGTACAACATGAAAATAAATATAATAAAGACAGAGACAATAGCAATAAGTAGACAACCAGAAAACCTTACAATAAAACTTCAGAACGTAGACATAAAACAAACAATTGAGGCCAAATACTTAGGAGCAGTTTTCACAGCAGATGGAAGTATCGATAGCGAAATCAGCAATCGTTGCACAAAAGCTAACCAAGTACTGGGGCAGTTAACACCACTGTTGTCACATAAAGAGATAACACTAACAACTAAAGTAAATCTCATAAGAATGATTTTCTGGCCAACACTTATGTTACCAGTGTCATAAATGACCAATAACAGCAGCTAATGAGCGGAAAATCATAACGACAGAGATGAGGTGTCTTAGAAGAGCTGCAGGTGTGACAATAAGAGACAAAATTAGAAATGAAGAAATCAGAAGGAGACTGGATGTGAAACCAGTTATGCAATTCATAAAGAACAACAGATTAAATGGTTTGGACACCTGACCAGAATGCCCTGGTATCGCCTACCGCAGACAGGCCACACAGAAAAAGTATAATGAGTACAAGGCAAGAGGAAGATCACGCAAAAGATGGAGCGACGGCATCAAGAACAGCCTTACAAACATGAATATCAGCTTACAAAGTGCCTTAAAACAAGCACACACAGATCACTACGTTTCACCCCCAACACTTCTATAAAGAAGTGAATGGTGGAAGAGAAGAACAAGCACACACAAGATCACTACGTTACATCCCCAACACTTCTATAAAGAAGTCAATGGTAGAAGAGAAGAACAAGCACACACAAGAACACTACGTTTCACCCCAACACTTCTATAAAAAGTAAATGGTGGAAGAGAAGAACAAGCACACACAAGATCACTACGTTACATCCCCAACACTTCTATAAAGAAGTCAATGGTAGAAGAGAAGAACAAGCACACACAAGATCACTACGTTTCACCCCAACACTTCCATAAAGAAGTCAATGGTGGAAGAGAACAAGCACACACAAGATCACTACGTTACATCCCCAACACTTCTATAAAGAAGTCAATGGTAGAAGAGAAGAACAAGCACACACAAGATCACTACGTTTCACCCCAACACTTCCATAAAGAAGTCAATGGTGGAAGAGAACAAGCACACACAAGATCACTACGTTACATCCCCAACACTTCTATAAAGAAGTCAATGGTAGAAGAGAAGAACAAGCACACACAAGATCACTACGTTTCACCCCAACACTTCTATAAAGAAGTCAATGGTAGAAGAGACGAACAAGCACACACAAGAACACTATGTTACACCCCCAACACTTCTATAAAGAAGTCAATGGTAGAAGAGAAGAACAAGCACACACAAGATCACTACGTTTCACCCGGCAACACTTCTATAAAGAAGTCAATGGTGGAAGAGAAGAACAAGCACACACAAGATCACTACGTTTCACCCCGACACTTCTATAAAGAAGTCAATGGTGGAAGAGAAGAACAAGCACACACAAGATCACTACGTTCCACCCCAACACTTCTATAAAAAAAGTAAATGGTGGAAGAGAAGAACAAGCACACACAAGATCACTATGTTTCACCCGGCAACACTTCTATAAAGAAGTAAATGGTGGAAGAGAACAAGCACACACAAGATCACTACGTTACATCCCCAACACTTCTATAAAGAAGTCAATGGTAGAAGAGAAGAACAAGCACACACAAGATCACTATGTTTCACCCGCAACACTTCTATAAAGAAGTAAATGGTGGAAGAGAAGAACAAGCATACACAAGATCACTATGTTTCACCCCGGCAACACTTCTATAAAGAAGTCAATGGTAGAAGAGAAGAACAAGCACACACAAGATCACTATGTTTCACCCGGCAACACTTCTATAAAGAAGTAAATGGTGGAAGAGAAGAACAAGCATACACAAGATCACTATGTTTCACCCCGGCAACACTTCTATAAAGAAGTCAATGGTAGAAGAGAAGAACAAGCACACACAAGATCACTATGTTTCACCCCGGCAACACTTTTATAAAGAAGTCAATGTTGGAAGAGAAGAACAAGCACACACAAGATCACTATGTTTCACCCCGGCAACACTTTTATAAAGAAGTCAATGGTGGAAGAGAAGAACAAGCACACACAAGATCACTATGTTTCACCCCGGCAACACTTTTATAAAGAAGTCAATGGTGGAAGAGAAGAACAAGCACACACAAGATCACTATGTTTCACCCCGGCAACACTTCTATAAAGAAGTCAGTGGTGGAAGAGAAGAACAAGCACACACAAGATCACTATGTTTCACCCCGGCAACACTTTTATAAAGAAGTCAATGGTGGAAGAGAAGAACAAGCACACACAAGATCACTATGTTTCACTCCGGCAACACTTTTATAAAGAAGTCAATGGTGGAAGAGAAGAACAAGCACACACAAGATCACTACGTTTCACCCCGCAACACTTCTATAAAGAAGTCAATGGTGGAAGAAAGAACAAGCACACAAGATCACTATGTTTCACTCCGGCAACACTTTTATAAAGAGTCAATGGTGGAAGAGAAGAACAAGCACACACAAGATCACTACGTTTCACCCGGCAACACTTCTATAAAGAAGTCAATGGTGGAAGAGAAGAACAAGCACACACAAGATCACTATGTTTCACCCCGGCAACACTTTTATAAAGAAGTCAATGGTGGAAGAGAAGAACAAGCACACACAAGATCACTATGTTTCACTCCGGCAACACTTTTATAAAGAAGTCAATGGTGGAAGAGAAGAACAAGCACACACAAGATCACTATGTTTCACCCCGGCAACACTTCTATAAAGAAGTCAATGGTAGAAGAGAAGAACAAGCACACACAAGATCACTATGTTTCACCCCGGCAACACTTTTATAAAGAAGTAAATGGTGGAAGAGAAGAAGATGAATACCTTTTTTTTATTCTTCTCTTCTACCATTTCTTTCTTTATAAAAGTGTTGGAGAGGATGTAGTGATCTTGTGTGTGCTTGTTCTTCTCTTCTACCTTTCTTTCTTTCTTTCTTTCTCGAATCCTGTATGCCTCACAGCGTCAGGTCAGGAAGAGATTTCTAAAACGGCCTAGTATGCGCTTCGTAGATAGTCTCTTTCGTCGCCTCTGTTATCTCTGAGGTCCATCTTTGCGTGGCCGGCCTTTTTCTTTGTACCCATTGTATCGGAGCAGCATTGCTCTTTGGGGTGCACTGTCTGATGGTAATCTGCTTACGTGACCGAACCATTTAATTTGTTGTTTCTTGATGAAGTCTAGTACTGATGTTGTATCCACTTTTTCCTGATGTCTTCATTTCTCAACCGGTCTCTTCTTGTTACACCAGCATTCTGCGTAGACACTTCATCTCTGTTGTGACTAGTTTTCTTCTATCGTTTGTTGTCAGCGTCCAGGTTTGGCACTGGTAACATAATGTGGGGAGAAAGATTGTGTTGAACATTGCTCTTTTTGTGTTCATGGTGACGTGTTTGCATCTTAAAATTGGCGCCATTTGCCCTATCATTTGGTTTGCTTTGTTGCATCTGTGTTGAATTTCATTAGTTATTCTTCCATTTGCTGAAAAAATGCTCCCAGGTATGTGAAATCTTTTGCTTGATTTAGTAGATGATTATCGATGGAGATGTTGGTGGTGTTTTCCTCTCTGGCGAATGTCATTACTTCTGTTTTGTCGATGTTAATTCTCATGTTGTATTCGTTACATGCTAACTGGAGTCTGTTGATGTGTTGTTGTAGCTGTTCTTCTGTTGTTGATATGATTGCCTGATCGTCTGCAAAAAGAAATTCATTTAAGAGTTCTCCGAGGTTGTTTCCTTCGCTGGTGTTAGCTATTTTACAAATGTGGTCAATGTACGTGATGAATAGCAGGGGGATAGTACGCAGCCTTGTCTTACTCCTGACCCTACGTGAAACTTTTCTGATAATCCTGTATTTGTTCTAATCGTACATTGGCTGTCAGTATAAATGTTCTTGCAAAGGTTGATTAGGTGTTCATTAACCCCATAGGTTGTTAGTATTTTCCACAACTTGTGCCTATCTACGCGGTCGAACGCTTTTCCTGATCTACAAATGCAACGTGTAAATGTTTGTCGGATTCGATAGTCCTTTCTACTAACTGTCTGAGGGCGAATATTGCGTCTGTACAGCTTTTGTTCTTCCTGAATCCCATTTGGGAGTCATTAAGCTGTGGCTCGATGATGTGGCGGAGCCTTTTCTCAAGTATTTTGC
The DNA here is from genome assembly GCA_020796225.1 of Arion vulgaris. NCBI lineage: Eukaryota > Metazoa > Mollusca > Gastropoda > Stylommatophora > Arionidae > Arion > Arion vulgaris. The sequence continues at coordinate 59,937,131 of CM036763.1, read as the reverse complement.
AGAATATTTTCCCAGTGTGGCTCAGTAGCGCTATGCCTCTATACTTTGTACAGTCCCTCTTGCTACCTTTCTTCTTCCAGATGGGAACAATTGTAGCATTCCTCCAATCTTCTGGTGTTTCTTGTGTGATCCAGACTTGGTTGAATAGTCTATGGAGCCAGCTGATTCCTACCTCTTTAGTTGCTTTGATTAGGTCGGCCGGGATATTGTCTGGGCCTGGTGTTTTATTAGGTGGGGCCATATTTACAGCATCTCTTCTACCATTTCTTTCTTTATAGAAGTGTTGGGGAGGGGATGTAGTGATCTTGTGTGTGCTTGTTCTTCTCTTCTACCATTTCTTTCTTTATAGAAGTGTTGGGGAGGGGATGTAGTGATCTTGTGTGTGCTTGTTCTTCTCTTCTACCATTTCTTTCTTTATAGAAGTGTTGGGGAGGGGATGTAGTGATCTTGTGTGTGCTTGTTCTTCTCTTCTACCATTTATTTCTTTATAGAAGTGTTGGGGAGGGGATGTAGTGATCTTGTGTGTGCTTGTTCTAAGGCACTTTGTAAGCTGATATTCATTTCATTTTCTTAAGGCTGTTCTTGATGCCATCGCTCCATCGTTTACGTGATCTTCCTCTTGATCTGTAGTCGTTATACTTTTTCTGTGTGGTTCTCTGTGGGAGACGATACCAGGACATTCTGCTCAGGTGTCCAAACCATTTAATCTGTTGTTCTTTTATGAATTGCATGACTGGTTTCACATCCAGTCTCCTTCTGATTTCTTCATTTCTAATTTTGTCTCTTATTGTCACACCCGCAGCTCTTCTAAGGCACCTCATCTCTATCGTTATGAGTTTCTGCTCATTAGCTGCTGTTATTGCCATGTTTGGCACTGGTAACATAATGCTGGTCAGAAAATCGTTCTTATAAGATTTTAACGGTATCTCTTTATGTGACAACAGTGGTGTTAACTGTCTTTAAATTATGCCATTAAAACTGCCTTTAAACAGGCAAGAGGCTCAGTGACCGATTCGCCCAACACTTGCGCGACATACGCCAATGCTCTGTGACCCATGTAGCCACCATTTCAATGATACTGGCCATTTAGGAGCTCACGATGTCCAGGTCACAGCCATCCGATCGTGTTCCTCGGATGATCGCAGTCGATTTGCTCTGGAGAATCGGTTGATTTCTTTGTATGGTACCTTGCGACCACATGGGCTCAACGTATTACATTCCTATGCTTCTTAGTACTTTCTCTTCCCATGCCTTGTAATCTATATGGGTATATGTTGCATGTATTCAAGTTATATATTTACTAGATTTTTCATTGTTTCTCTTCCGTTCTATTTCTAGTTTTTATGTGTGTTTTTGTGTTACATTTATTTCGTTATTCGTTTTTATTACCAGATTTTCGTTTTTATTTCCAGATTTTCATTAGAAACGTTTGTTTTGGTCGTCCATTTGTTTTTTTTAAATTTGTCACTCCTGTTCGTTTGCTTGATAAAGGCCTTGTTGGTCGAAACGTTGCTGTATTTTGTCATTGTTTTTGTAATTTGTAAAACTACAGTACTTTGTGATTACGTGTTTTGCCAATCAAATAGTTTTACTGCAGTCTCATCTGTTTTGTTAACTGTCCCAGTACTTGGTTAGATTTTGTGCTAATAATTGAATAACTTTGCATGCAGTCATTGTCGGTATATTGTACTGTCTATCCAGATAGCTAACACACGTATCTTGTAAGATACTATCCAAATAGTGAACACACGTATCTTGTAAGATACTATCCAGATAGCTAACACACGTATCTTGTAAGATACTATCTAGATAGCTAACACACGTATCTTGTAAGATACTTTCCAGATAGCTAACACACGTATCTTGTAAGATACTTTCCAGATAGCTAACACACGTATCTTGTAAGATACTATCCAAATAGTGAACACACGTATCTTGTAAGATACTATCCAGATAGCTAACACACGTATCTTGTAAGATACTTTCCAGATAGCGAACAATTTTCTCCGTGTTCTTCTTATCATTAATTGTAAAATGATTATACCGTCAGATGTATTCTTATGTGAAGTCGACTGCTGTATGGGGCTGTTCTCTGGTGCCGTGTAGTTTTGAATGTAGTGATGTGTTGTTGGGCCAGTATCCACTTTCTTGGGAGGGCATACAGGGACAATCTTGCAGGACATGTTTTTCAGTTTGATCAGAGATGAGGGACACAGAGGAGATGGAGACAATCGCAACCTGTGCAAGTGTTTATTCAGTCTGTTGTGCCCTGCAACGAGACAGAGGATGATGCCCTGTCCTTGTCGGTCGATTGTGTGATAGTCTTCTCGGGATAGTTTAGTTTATTTTTTAACGGCCAGGATAGCAATTTTTAAAAAAAAAGAATGTAATTTTGTTTTCTGCAAATTTACATCCTCCTCTCTTCTTTGTGAGTTTGTCTGCATCACCTCACCTGGGTTAGTCTCGTCACTCGGGACACTACAGTGTGATGGTACCCGTTGAAGTATAACTCGCTTGTTGGCAGAAACTTTGCTGAGGTCATTTCTCAGGGATGGAGGTTTACTCTGGAGGGCTTGTCAAACGGATAGCGAACATTTCCACAGATCTCCCAACCGTGTGTTGTCGGGGCTTGCAAGGAGAACAAAGAATAGTAATACTGCGACCTACAAGGCATGTCGTAAGAGGCGACTGAGGTATGGTCAGTGGCGGCTCGTCATTAAGGGTCAGTGGGGCCGGGCCCCACCAAAAATAATGTGTAACGTGTATTTAGTATTTTATAAATTAAAATATAACAACCGAAAACCATGATTTTTCCGAAAAATTTTGTCTGGCCCCACCAATAAAAATTATCACGAGCCGCCACTGGGTATAGTCCTAGGGAAGTTACCCTACTAAATAAAAAGCATCGCAGAAATCGGATGTGCTGGCCTGGCCTACTTGTAGGCGCATAACTGGCACAACGAACAATCGCTCTTAGGCTCAGATCACATACAAATCACAAAGAGTGGTTGAACAAGTGGTGAATATGGAGCGTGTGAAGAAGAAGAAGAAGACATAGGTCTCCAATAACTAGTTAATATGGGCGTGAAACAAAAATCCTGACCTATCATTTACAGGACGTAGCCATCAACCACAGTAAACGAGTCGTTGATGTTTCTAGGCGCCACTTATACGTTCAGTAGTTTGCCATTGCTTTCTGAACGGTGAGGTCTATTTTACCTTCCGAAAAATCCCACGGAAACGAATTTTCTTCCAAACTGCCTGCCGCTGAGTTTGAACCAGGTACGCTTGGGTTGTGATTGAGTTCACTACCGCTTAATAAGCTACAGACGCTACAGTTAATATGGGAGGGACAAAACAAACCGTAAAACCAAAGCCTACTTCTGAATATAGCACAAATAGTGAAACTAAGGTGATGTGAACAAATGCAGATTTCAGTAAAACTGTATCATTAAAGTAAATGTTACGTTGTTAGAACAAGTTCAATAATTTTAATATTATGAAAATCTGATAACATCAGTTGGTCAACATAGAACAGAAAGGAAGAATCTTCTTATTTTCTTTAACCCTGTTTTGCCTCACAGTGTCAGCACAAGAAGAGATTTATACAACGGGCTATTGTGTGCACTTCATAAATAGTGTTTTTCATCGTCTCTGTTATTTCTGAGGTCCACCTTTTGTGTGAACAGCTTTTTGCTTTGTATCCCATGTTTCGGAGTAGCATTGCTCATTGGGGCATACTGTCTGTTGGTAATCTGCTTATGTGATAGAACCATTTAATTTGTTGTTTTTTAATGAAGTTCAGTATCGATGTTGTACGCACTTTTCTCCGATGTCTTCATTCATAAAACGGCCCCTTCTTGATACTCCTAACATTCTGCGTAGACACTTCCTCTCTGTTGTGTCTTGAGGAAGCTCAGTACTGATCGTACCAACCTTTTCCATGATGTCTTCATTTCTAAACTGGTCTCTTCTTTATACTCCTACCATTCCGTGTAGACACTTCATCTCTGTTTGATGTCAGCAATAATAAAGAATAGAATAGTTAAAACACAGACAGTGTACTCGAAAATGATGGACAGGTTATACAAGTCATTGTCAATTGAAGTTAACAAGTTTTTTTCAAAGCTACGTATAACTAACACTAACATAATAAATCGAGTCATGAAATAAATAATCAACAGTAAAATATCTTGATTACGAACAAGGAACTCAGAGAAAGAACTAAACAGATACCAGTGGGGAAAGAGCTAAGGATGAGACGCTGTCAATAAATATGACATACATTGAGAAGACCAACCGGAAGCATTGCAAGACAAGCACTGTTTTTGAACCCGCAGGGAAAGAGAAGTAGGGAAGGCCTAGACAGAGCTGGAGGCTGATATTAAAAGGATAGATAAAACATGGAACGAACTGGAAGGGATGGTAGGAGAGAGAAAGAGCTGGAGGAAGTTTGTTGAAGACCTGTGCTCCGTTGGGAGCTGAAAGGAGAAGAAGAAGAAGAATATATCTAGAGGTCACAGATATGTAGTTCAAGAGAAGAAACACTTAGAATTCCATGGACTACAACAATGTTGATTTGCTGAATTCGGTCAAGGTACAGATAAAGCTCATTATCAGCGTCAAAAGAGACAGCCATCATTTGTCGGGTTCGTCATGAGAGGAAAGAAGGATTATGATACACGGTAATGACCAACAAAATCAATGGGACTAGACAGAGATCATGGAGGGAGAGATAGAGCGAATTCTGAACTGTCTAACTTCATGGCACAGCAAGATGTAATCTGAACTGGGAGCTAGTAAGCACAGAAATATGCGGAAATCCATTATTATCTACACTAGCCGGCATGGCACATGATGTCACTCAGGGGCGGCTCGTCATTAAGGTGCAGTGGGGCACAGACCCACCAATAATCGAAAGGGGGAATAACTTCACCGAATAGACAAATAATAGTAAATACTTCAAACCCCATGATTTTTCCGAAAATTTGTGTCTGGCCCCACCAAGAAAAATGACCACGAGCCGCCACTGATGCCGCTGATGATGCGTCTTGTATTGTGACATTTGCGAACTTCAAAGTGACAAAGCTCTGAAGATAGTAACATTCTAGTTTCGAATTTTTTATAACATGACAGAGAAATAACAGAATTGAACAGAGGTTTTCAACTTTTCGTAATCTAAGGACGAGGTCTGACAAAATATGAGGAGGAGGCACATGATTTCCATACGTTCACCATTTCAAGCTCTCTTCTATAAATTACTTAATATATATACACAGATTAGCATCATGTAAAAACTAATCTTTGAGTAAAAGTGGAAGACTGGGAGTGGGAAATGGGAGAGAGAAAGAGAGAGAGAGAGAGTGTGTGTGAGAGATAGGTGGTGGAGAGAGGGAGAGCAAGAAAGGACAATTATAAATACGTAGCTTACAGGTCGGTGATAAAAACCAGGTAGTTGAACTTAGCTAACTGGGGTTTTTATATCGTTCTAGCCAATGGGGGTGATAAGTCCTTATATCGTTCCAGCCAATGGCGGTTATTATGTCGATCCAACCAATGGCGGTTCTTATATTGCTTCAGCCAATGGGGAGGGTCCTTATATCGTTCCAGCCAACGGGGGTCCTTATATGGAACCAACCAATGGGGAAGGGGGTGGGTGGGTCCTTATATCGATCCAGCAAGTGACAGTCCTTGTATCATTCAAGCAAGTGACGGTCCTAATATTGTTCCTACCAATGACAAATCATGCATTCAACAAGCTTTTAAAGATACTCAATATCATATCAAAATTGAAGTCCAAGTTATAAACCATTTTCTGTATGAACAGAATAATCGATTTGGTCTGTGCATTTTGTTCTGCTAGGCGTGACTCATATAAAGTTAAAGTGTATATATATATATATAATTATTTATATGCCAGACGGCTTTGGGGCATCATGCACCGAATACATTGAAAAACAACAAATGCAGTGGTTTGGGCATTTAATGAGAATGGAATACAACCAACAGTCAATAACAGCATACAATAAAAAGAGATCAGGTACTAGAGCCAAGGGAAGACCAAGAAAAAGATGGAGAGACAATATCTATACCACACTAAATAAACAGTGATATAATACAAGAGCGACTCATCTGGTTCTAGAACACAAATTAAAGCTCCCACCCTACTCTTAACGGCAAGAGTGGACAACAATTCCATCCTCCACCTGGGGACAGACAATAGACTTTGTGGATTTTAGTTTGTTTTCAATCTTCAAGAACGCTCTGACGGCACCATATTTTGCCACTCTGCTGACCAAACGTTCTGCTGACCATACGTTCTGCTGACCAAAACGTTCACAAGAGATATCTGATATAATGCATGGTGAGCAGATATATATATATATTAAATTGAGCAGTCGTTTCTTATAGTGTTTATTTGAAAATAAAATAGAATCCACAAGAAGAAATTGAGAGATTATACATTTCAAGACAACAAAAAAACCACACAGACAAATAATGGACTGATGGCGCCCTATAAAGTGTCCCGTCCTTTTCACTTAGTTTAAAATATCAGTAACGAAACCCGCACATTTCAGCTGTGTCGACGATTTCCAAATGTTTTCCAACTCAGAAAGTTCGGGTACCAATTTTCAACAGGGTAGACAGAAGAATCAGTTGTACCAGGGATGCGGATGTTAGCGACAGTGAGAGAACGAAAAGACTTGTAACAACATCAGCGATTAACGGGAGTTGAAGATACATACTAAAATTTACCAACAACACCAGAAAAAAAAGAGTCACTAACATCAGCATAAGAAAGACATTTGGCACAGAACCTTACTTGCAGGTCGTGTCGTGTTATGATGCAGAGAGGCGGCCGCATCAGGCGGTACCGTAAAGGGGACGGTATAGGCGGCGACATTAAAATCACAATTGAAAGTTATTTTAAAGACAAACACATTTAAGGGGCGGCATTTAGAAAACTTGCATCATACTGAGAAAATATACCGCACGGCCCTGCTAGCTTGAATTACGTTGAGAAACAAAGAATGATGTGGTTTGGCCCCTTAATAAGAATGCGTTCAACACAGAGTCTTCTACAACAGAACATCAGGAAAGAAGGCAAGAGGAAGACTTGGTTAGATGGCATAGCAGAATCCTGTCAAAGAGCAAAAATAACAATCACCCAAGGCAGCAGAACAGCGCAAAACAAAAACAGAAAACCGCGACAATGGGCAACAACCTGGTAGCAGTGTGACGACAAAAGAAGAAGAAGAAGATACATAGGGAAAAAGTTTTTTGCTTACTCGACGACCGCCTGTTTATAAATTGAAAAGCCTTTCAAGGTAGAGGGCCCGACACTGCACCTGCCTGAGTGTCCATAATGTTTAGAATGCCCGCCTGCCCAGCGTGTTCGTAGCGTGTTGGACGACGGATGATAAGCCCTCTGTGAGTGCAGGTTCAATTCCGCGGGCTAGCAGAAAAGTCACAAGTTCTCCAGATTTACGGTGTTCGTGGCACAGAACCGAAGAGTTACGATGTCCATGGCATCGAGCCGAAGAGCTGAAAGCTCAAATGCTTCTGGATCGAGGAAAACAAAAATGACGAGTAACATTGATATTGAATCTACACAACAATTTAAGGAGTTTGATATTATACGCTGTACAAGCAGAGCTAGGTACATGAAATACATAGGAGTGTGTTTAATAGGGAGATATGGGACCCATCAGTACACGCACCCTTCTTCATCTGCTGGTGGCGACTGAGCACCTATGGATCTGCACAAGCGCTATAACGTTAGTTTAGTAACCAATAAGGAAGCACTAAAAAACATATAACCCGTGTTGAAGTTGAGAGTCAACAAAAACACAGACAGCAAATAAAAATCGATATGAGTAGGTTAAAATCAGATACTAGTAGGTTAAAATCAGATACTAGTAGGTTAAAATCAGATATAAGTAGGTTAAAATCAGATACTAGTAGGTTAAAATCAGATACGAGTAGGTTAAAAAGCTGCTGATAAGATAGAAATTCATAAAAAATTAAAATACAAATTTATGTAATTTTACCATCTTCAGAATTACATCGGAGGCGCTCGTCCGTGCTGTAGAGTTCGTGCTCTGTCGCTGAGATCTTCCAGTGTAAGAGAGATCGTAACACATGGTTATTCTCCGAAATGCAATCGCGATCTTCCAATCAATCAACCAACCAACCAACCAACCAACCATCCAACCAGCCAACCAACCAACCAACCAGCCAACCAACCAGCCAACCAACCAACCAGCCAACCAACCAACCAGCCAACCAACCAGCCAACCAACCAAACAGCCATCCAACCAGCCAGCTAACCAACCATCCAACCAGCCACCCAACCAACCAACCAACCAACCATCCAGCCAGCCAACCAACCAACCATCCAACCAGCCAGCCAACCAACCAACCAACCAATCAACCATCCAACCATCAGCCAACCAACCAGCCAGCAACCCACCACCAACCAACGAATCAACCAACTAACCCACCCACCCACCAATCAAATAACCAATCAATCAATCAATCAATCAATCATCCAATCAATAAGTAAAAGATCGGAACACATGTGGTTATTCGCCAAAATGCAATGGCGATGATCCAATCAATCAGCAAATCAATCAATCAATTAGCAAATCAATCAATCAATTAGCAAATCAATCAATCAATTAGCAAATCAATCAATCAATTAGCAAATCAATCAATCAATCAATTAGCAAATCAATCAATCAGTAAATCAATCAATCAATCAATCAACAAATCAATCAATCAATTAGCAAACCAATCAACCAATTAGCAAATCAATCAATCAAATAACCAATCAATCAACCAATCAGCAAATCAATCAATCAATTAGCAAATCAATCAATCAATTAGCAAATCAATCAATCAATTAGCAAATCAATCAATCAATTAGCAAATCAATCAATCAATCAATTAGCAAATCAATCAATCAGTAAATCAATCAATCAATCAATCAATCAACAAATCAATCAATCAATTAGCAAACCAATCAATCAATTATCAAATCAATCAATTAATCAATTAGCAAATCAATCAATCAAATAACCAATCAATCAATCAATCAGCAAATCAATCAATCAATCAACTAAAGTACATTATTTTGTTTACCATCTTGACATAACCTAATGAGAAACAATATCATTCATCACATATGCATTTATTTGTCTACCTTTTTGATTCCTTTTCAAAGCAATTCCACATACACTCCCGAGATGACATGCTTCGTCCTAATTTGACCTTCCTTCTCTCCCTATCGATTACGTTATATTAGTTTCTGAAATTGATCGGTTCCATGTAACCGATCTCTTGCTTTCAGAACAAGTCTGCGAGCAACAAATTCGGTTCAATCTTAAAGCTTTGTCTCTTTTAAAAAAAAAAAAAATCAGAAACAAGCAATGACTTCACCCGCAATTTTTATATTTCCTTTCTCTGCATTCTTAGTCGGAGCCAATAAAGATAATCTCATTCATTTCTTCTTCTTCTTCTTCTTTCTCGAATCCTGTATGCCTCACAGCGTCAGGTCAGGAAGAGATTTCTAAAACGGGCCCTAGTATTCACTTCGTAGATAGTCTCTTTCGTCGCCTCTGTTATCTTTGAGGTCCATCTTTTGCGTGGCCGGCCTTTTGCTTTGTACCCATTGTATCGGAGCAGCATTGCTCTTTGGGGTGCACTGTCTGGTGGTAATCTGCTTACGTGGCCGAACCATTTAATTTGTTGTTTCTTGATGAAGTCTAGTACTGATGTTGTACCCACTTTTTTCCATATGTCTTCATTTCTCAACCGGTCTCTTCTTGTTACACCCAGCATTCTGCGTAGACACTTCATCTCTGTTGTGACTAGTTTTCTTCTATCGTTTGTTTTGTCAGCGTCTAGGTTTGGCACTGGTAACATAATGTGGGGAGAAATATTGTGTTGAACATTGCTCTTTCATTTCAATGCTACATATTTCCTGATATGGGATTGCTGATATTCTCTAATTTCATAATTTAGAAGATTTGACGATAAGCAGTACTTTAAGTACATGGGAAGTGCCGTGTTGTAAGGTGGGGTTTGCCCGTGTGTTGCCGGGGCTCTGTACTATACTCTGATTCAGTGGCGGCCCGTGATTCTTTTTGTTGGTGGGGCCACGCACAAATGTTCGGGAAAATCATGTTTTAGATTAGGTTATATTTTAATTTATTAAATAATAAATGCACGTTACACATTATTTTGATGGGGCCTGGCCTCACTGGCCATTAATGACGAGCCGCCACTGCTCTGATTAATATACACCAGTAATAAAGTTAGCACATTTGCAACCAATAAAAGTGTAAGCCTTAGGGATAACATGCTAATTTTGGTTAATATTTCTTGTGAAGCATGAAGATTACATCAGACTTTAGAAAATCTTAATGTCTCTTTATAGAGTTTAAGTTGACAGATATTCTATGTAGGTTTTAAACGAAGAGACACTTGTGGTTGACAGTTTGAAACTTATCTTAAATATTCTATTTAGAGATGTAAGACTGGAACATCAATCAGGGAAACTAGATGTAGATATTTAGAGAGAGAGAGAGAGAGGGAAGAGCAAGAGGAAGAGAGACGGGGAGAGAGGTAGCAGGAAGAGAGAGAGAGAGCGTTGGAAGAGGAGGACGAGATAAAAAGGAATAGGATGGAGCGTGGAAGGGAGAGAGACGGATGGAGAGAAAGAGAAAAAGAGACAATTAGGAAGGTAGAGAGGGAGAGAGTTAACCCCAAGTTAAGTACGTCTTAGGTTAAAAACTTAGATATAGCCAACTAGATACTCTAGTCATACATACTACAAACTTCGTACATAGCTCACTACCTAGCTACTCACCCACCTACTCACACACCTACTCACCCACCTACTCAGCCACCCACCCACCTACCTACATACCTACCTACCTACATACCTACCTACCTACCTCCCACATACCCACCGACCTACCTACCTACCTACCTCCCACATACCCACCCACCCACCTACCTACCTACTTACCTCCCACCCACCCACTTACCTACCTACCTGCCTACCTACCTACCATCCATCCACCACCCAGTCCATATACCCACCATCCTATTACTGTACTCCCCCACATACATACATATATATATACACACGTACACACATATTACACATGTACACACATATATGTGTTTGTAAGTGCGCAATTGCAGACAGTTTATAAAACAGTATTACTGATTGCAAGCTCTTAAGGCTGGCCAGGTTGACTTTTGACAAATTCTCGATATTATTTTTTGGCTTTTCTGTGCACTGCTGAATGGCCAACGGACCGCGTTATTCATTGTGCACACAAACCTAGGGGGCAAGTTGCACACGTTAAAGATGGAATCAGTAATTGACTTCGATCTTCCATCAACATTCAACGGAATACAAGACCTCATCAGTCTCGTGATTGACAAGTTTAGAGATAAAGTTAGGGCATAGATAGGCCACAAAATGTGATACAATTTTGAATAATTCTCTATGTATTGATCGTTTGGCATCTACTTTAGTGTAAAGCAACGAGTATGATCTACTGAACAGTTGAAGGTGTGTTTTGAAATGCCAATATCGATTCAAGTGTTCGCCTGTGTGTTCTCGGGACTCGCAAGGGGAACAAAGAATAGTAACTCTTCTTCTTCTTCTTCTTCTTTGCGTTCGTTCTTTACGACAATTTTAATCACTCTTTGTGATATGTTTGATCTTTGCCAAGAACGTGTATAGTTGCACATTGGTTTGGTAGGCCTCAACGCATAGATTCTACACGTTTAGGACACATGCATCGATTTCAGATAAACCTCCTTAGTCGCTCTTCGACATGCATGGCAGGTAACAGGGTTCTATTCTTTACACCCCAAATTTGGGCCCCGGTAACCACTCGGGCGAGAATAGTAACATTACTGACCGAGTGGTTACCGGGGCCCAAATGTGGGATGTAAAGAACAGAACCCTGTTACCTCCACGCATGTCGTAAGAAGCGACTAAAGAGGTTTATCTGAAATCGGATGCAGTGTCCTAAACGTGTAGAAGTCTATGCGTTTAGGGCCTACCAAACCAATGTGCAACGTATACACGTTCTTGGCAAAGATCAAACATATCACAAAGAGTGATTAAAATTGGTCGTAAAGAACGAACGCAAAAAGAGGACTACAAGGCACGTCGTAAGAGGCCACTAAGGTAGGGCATAAGGAAGCTACCCTAGTAAATAAAAAGCGTTGCGGAAATCGGATGTACTGGCGTACGTGTAGGCGCATAACTGGCACAACGTACAGTCGCTCTTAGGCTCAGATCACATACAAATCACAAAGAGTGGTTTAACAAGCAGTTGATGGGGAGCGTTCGAAGAAGAAAAAGTACGAATCAGATCTGACGGCCTGCCTATAACCAATGAGACCTGATACCATGCTACAGTATATCATCAGATGTGGTACTTCAAAGGGTGGATTTCTGTATGTAAAACCTTATAGTTACCTGTCTGTATAAATTTATGTCTCTTTGGACAAAGTGTATACACTTTGGTTGATATTCAGAGGTTAGTCCTACATGTCATAGAGGAATAACTGTGGGCAAGCACGTACGTTCTCGGCGCAAAGCATACAAATCAGAAATAGGGGTTAACTTGGTTGATAAGGACAAACGCAAAAATCAAAAAAAAAATCAAAGAAGGTGATCGACACAGAAGACAAAGAGAAGAAAAAACTGACAAGAAGAGAAAGGGGCAAGAGAAAACTATCAAGAAGAGAAAGGAAAACAACAAGAAGAAAGGGCAAGAGAAAACTATCAAGAAGAGAAAGAAGCAAGAAAACTATCAAGAAGAGAAAGGGAAAAAACATATCAAGAAGAGAAAGGAAAACAATCAAGAAGAGAAAGGGGCAAGAAAACGTAGAAGAGAAAGAAGCAAGAGAAAACTATCAAGAAAAAAGGAAAGAGAAACTATCAAGAAGAAGAAAACAATCAAGAGAAAAACAGAGAAAACAAGAAGAAAAAAGAAGAGAAAATCAAGAAGAAAGAAGAAGAGAAAATATCAAGAGAAAAAAAGAGAAGAACACGGAAGAGAAAGAACAATCAAGAAGAGAAAGGGCAAGAAAACTGTCAAGAAGGGAAAAAAGCAAGAAAACTATCAAGAAGAGAAAGGAAGAGAAAACTATCAAGAAAGAAAGGAAAACAATCAAGAAAGGAAAAGAGGCAAGAAAAACTGTCAAGAAGAAAAAGCAAAGAAAACTATCAAGAAGAGAAAACTAATGAAAACATCAAGAAGAAGAAAGAAGCAAGAAAACTAAAGAAGAGAAAAGCAAGAGAAAACTATCAAGAAGAGAAACTATAAAAAAAAGAAGAGAAAGGGAAACGTAAAGAAAGGCAAGAGAAAAGACAAAGAGAAAAGCAATATCAAGAAAGAAAGAGCAATAGAAAACATCAGAGAGAAAGAAGCAAGAGAAAACTATCAGAAGAGAAAGAAGCAAGAGAAACTATCAAGAAGAGAAAGGAAAAACAAGAAGAGAAAGAACAAAAACTATCAAGAAGAAGGAAAGAAATCAAAGACGAACATGCTAGACAAACTTCAAGAAGATAAAGCAAGCAATAACTATCAAGAAGAAAAACAGATAAATCTATCAGAAGAGAAATTAAAAACTATAAAGACCAAAGGAAATATCAAAGATCAAAGGCAGATATTTCAACGTCAAAGATAAGAAACTTAGCAAATGGCAAGAAAACTATCCAGAAAAAAGCAAGCAAAACTATCAGAAAAAACGAAACCAATCAAGAAGAACGAGCAAGAATAACTTCAAGAAAAAGCTAAGAAACTCATCAAGCATAAAGGCCCATCAAAACTACAAGACAGCAAACGCAACACCAATCAAGACTCAGTCAACAAAAACTGTCAAGAAATAGCAAAAAACTATCAAAGAAACAAGCAATAGAACTATCAGAAGACAAAGAAGCTAGAAACTCATCAAGAGAAAAGCAAAAAACTATCAGAAGAAAGGAAACAATCAAGAGAAAGGCAAGAAAACTGTCAAGAAGAAAGGGCAAAAAACTATCAAGAAGAGAATGAAAAACTATCAAGAAGAAAAAGCAAAGAATAATCAAAAGAAAGAAGAAAGAAAACTATCAAGAAGAAAAGAACAATCAAAAAAAGAATAACAGAGAACTATAAGAAGAAAGGAAACAACAAGAAGAAAACAAAGAAAACTGTAAGAGAAAACGCAAGAGAAACTATCAAGAGAATAGAAGCAAGAGAAAACTATCAAGAAGAGAAAGAACAAGAAAACTATAAAGAAGAGAAAGGAAAACAATCAAGAAGATAAAGGGCAAGAGAAAACTGTCAGAAGAGAAAGGAAAACTATCAAAAGAGAAAGGGCAAGAGAAAACTATCAAGAAGAGAAAGAAGCAAGAGAAAACTATCAAGAAGAGAAAGGGGCAAGAGAAAACTATCAAGAAGAGAAAGAAGCAAGAGAAACTATCAAGAGAAAGAAGCAAAGAAAACTATCAAGAAGAGAAAGGGGCAATAGAAAACTATCAAGAAGAGAAAGAAGCAAGAGAAAACTATCAAGAAGAGAAAGGGGCAAGAGAAAACTGTCAAGAAGAGAAAGAGGCAAGAGAAAACTGTCAAGAAGAGAAAGGGACAAGAGAAAACTGTCAAGAAGAGAAAGAGGCAAGAGAAAACTGTCAAGAAGAGAAAGGGACAAGAGAAAACTGTCAAGAAGAGAAAGAAGCAAGAGAAAACTGTCAAGAAGAGAAAGGCAAGAGAAACTGACTAGAAGAGAAAGAAGCAAGAGAAAACTATCAAGAAGAGAAAGAGGCAAGAGAAAACTGTCAAGAAGAGAAATGGGCAAGAGAAAACTGACTAGAAGAGAAAGAAGCAAGAGAAAACTATCAAGAAGAGAAAGAGGCAAGAGAAAACTGACGAGAGAAAGAACAAATACACTATACCATGTAATAGGAAAGAAACGGTTTTCCACCTGTTACACACTGTTTCCTTTCTCTAATACATCTCTTCCATTATTTCACACTCATTACCTCTGTCTTAACACCATCCATCAGTTTTCTCTCTCTCTCTCTCTCTTTATATCTCTCTCTCCCTTCCTCTATCTTAGTTTTCTCTCACCTCCTCTGATGTTTTTTCTTTACTCACTCTTTATCTTATTCTCAGTTTATGTTTCAAATTTCTCACTCACTCACTCACTCACTCACTCACCACTCACTCACTCACTCACTCACTCACTCACTCACTCACTCACTCACTCACTCACTCACTCACTCACTCACTCACTCACTCATT
Organism: Arion vulgaris; assembly: GCA_020796225.1. Classification (NCBI taxonomy): domain Eukaryota; kingdom Metazoa; phylum Mollusca; class Gastropoda; order Stylommatophora; family Arionidae; genus Arion; species Arion vulgaris. The sequence goes on along the minus strand of CM036763.1, from coordinate 59,921,811 downwards.
TACTCATTCACTCCCTCACTCAGCTATTCACTCACTCACTCACTCACTCACTAACTCACCCATTCACTCACTCACTTACCCACCCACCCACCCACCAACCCACTCCCTCATTCAATCACCCACACACCCACCAATTTACAACTTCACTCACTAATTCACTAATCCACTATCATACTCACTCTGACACTCACATTCCCTCCCTCTTATACTCACTCTCACATTCACGAACACACTCACGCACTCCCACATGCACGAACACATATATATTCACACCCTAACTGTGCCTCAAACAACTCTACATGCTACCGTATTACGAAAACGGTGCCAATATCTGAACCACTTTTGACAGACATCAAACAAAGTTCAATAAACACATTGATACGTCAATAAACAAGACATATTGACTACTAAAGAAAATCCAAACAAATCCCTCAAGGATTATCATCGACGCCACTTAGTTAGTTATAGAAGAAAGCAAACAAGATATGATAAACAAAGAAACAAACATACCTGATCTCGAACATCCTCTCGGATATGCTGTATCTGTTTATTACATTTTCCGCATGTGCAATGCAGGGCTTGCAAGGGGAGCAAAGAATAGTAACATTGCGACCTATAAAGCATGTCGTAAGAGGCGGCTAAGGTAGGGGCCTAGGGAAGCTACCTAGTAAATAAAAAGCATAGCAGAAATCGGATGTGCTGACCTACTTTTAGGCGCATAATTGGCACAAGGTACAATCACTCTTAGGAACAAATCATATACACACCATAATGAATGGTTAATGAGAATGGAACCACATTTACTACCATCACGTGCCTATAATAATCGACACTCAGGGCGCAGAGCACGAGGCAGACCAAGAACACGATGGATAGATAACATCTAAGAGTCCCTGCGAAAGCATGGACTGACAACGTCAGGCGCAACACACCTGGCACAAGATAGAAACTAACTCTCCCACGACGCTTCACGGCAAATGGGTTAAGATAAGATAAGATAATGAATGGTTTAACAAGATGGTCAAATGGAGAGTTCGAGAAGAAGAATAGAGATCTTATTTTCGTTTACAAAAAATATAGTAATATCATATACGTTCAATAGACAATACGTTAACTTATATAATTTTCGTTTACAATAGAACATATACGTTTAACTTATCATCAATATTCGTTTACAATAGAACATATACGTTAACTTATCACAATATTTTGTAACAGAACATATACGTTTAACTTATCATCAATATTTTCGTTTACAATAGAACATATACGTTTAACTTATCATCAATATTTTCGTTTACAATAGAACATATACGTTTAACTTATCATCAATATTTTCGTTTACAATAGAACATATACGTTTAACTTATCATCAATATTTTCGTTTACAATCGAACATATACGTTTAACTTATCATCAATATTTTCGTTTACAATAGAACATATACGTTTAACTTATCATCAATATTTTCGTTTACAATAGAACATATACGTTTAACTTATCATCAATATTTTCGTTTACAATAGAACATATACGTTTAACTTATCATCAATATTTTCGTTTACAATAGAACATATACGTTTAACTTATCATCAATATTTTCGTTTACAATAGAACATATACGTTTAACTTATCATCAATATTTTCGTTTACAATAGAACATATACGTTTAACTTATCATCAATATTTTCGTTTACAATAGAACATATACGTTTAACTTATCATCAATATTTTCGTTTACAATAGAACATATACGTTTAACTTATCATCAATATTTTCGTTTACAATAGAACATATACGTTTAACTTATCATCAATATTTTCGTTTACAATAGAACATATACGTTTAACTTATCATCAATATTTTCGTTTACAATAGAACATATACGTTTAACTTATCATCAATATTTTCGTTTACAATAGAACATATACGTTTAACTTATCATCAATATTTTCGTTTACAATAGAACATATACGTTTAACTTATCATCAATATTTTCGTTTACAATAGAACATATACGTTTAACTTATCATCAATATTTTCGTTTACAATAGAACATATACGTTTAACTTATCATCAATATTTTCGTTTACAATAGAACATATACGTTTAACTTATCATCAATATTTTCGTTTACAATAGAACATATACGTTTAACTTATCATCAATATTTTCGTTTACAATAGAACATATACGTTTAACTTATCATCAATATTTTCGTTTACAATAGAACATATACGTTTAACTTATCATCAATATTTTCGTTTACAATAGAACATATACGTTTAACTTATCATCAATATTTTCGTTTACAATAGAACATATACGTTTAACTTATCATCAATATTTTCGTTTACAATAGAACATATACGTTTAACTTATCATCAATATTTTCGTTTACAATAGAACATATACGTTTAACTTATCATCAATATTTTCGTTTACAATAGAACATATACGTTTAACTTATCATCAATATTTTCGTTTACAATAGAACATATACGTTTAACTTATCATCAATATTTTCGTTTACAATAGAACATATACGTTTAACTTATCATCAATATTTTCGTTTACAATAGAACATATACGTTTAACTTATCATCAATATTTTCGTTTACAATAGAACATATACGTTTAACTTATCATCAATATTTTCGTTTACAATAGAACATATACGTTTAACTTATCATCAATATTTTCGTTTACAATAGAACATATACGTTTAACTTATCATCAATATTTTCGTTTACAATAGAACATATACGTTTAACTTATCATCAATATTTTCGTTTACAATAGAACATATACGTTTAACTTATCATCAATATTTTCGTTTACAATAGAACATATACGTTTAACTTATCATCAATATTTTCGTTTACAATAGAACATATACGTTTAACTTATCATCAATATTTTCGTTTACAATAGAACATATACGTTTAACTTATCATCAATATTTTCGTTTACAATAGAACATATACGTTTAACTTATCATCAATATTTTCGTTTACAATAGAACATATACGTTTAACTTATCATCAATATTTTCGTTTACAATAGAACATATACGTTTAACTTATCATCAATATTTTCGTTTACAATAGAACATATACGTTTAACTTATCATCAATATTTTCGTTTACAATAGAACATATACGTTTAACTTATCATCAATATTTTCGTTTACAATAGAACATATACGTTTAACTTATCATCAATATTTTCGTTTACAATAGAACATATACGTTTAACTTATCATCAATATTTTCGTTTACAATAGAACATATACGTTTAACTTATCATCAATATTTTCGTTTACAATAGAACATATACGTTTAACTTATCATCAATATTTTCGTTTACAATAGAACATATACGTTTAACTTATCATCAATATTTTCGTTTACAATAGAACATATACGTTTAACTTATCATCAATATTTTCGTTTACAATAGAACATATACGTTTAACTTATCATCAATATTTTCGTTTACAATAGAACATATACGTTTAACTTATCATCAATATTTTCGTTTACAATAGAACATATACGTTTAACTTATCATCAATATTTTCGTTTACAATAGAACATATACGCTTAACTTATCATCAATATTTAATAATTACGTTTTATTATTCGTTCTAATGATTTTTATTGTTACTAAACTTACGTTACATCATCTATTTCAGACCATAGGACTTAGTTTAACTTATCATCAGATATTCTACAAGCAGAACATATGACGTTCCTTATCTAATTGTTAAAAACATATCACTTAACTATCTCAATATTTCTACCATAGCAACATAACTTAACTGATTAAATCATGATCGATTCATAACATATTTTAACTGTCATCATCAAAGCAGTTACGAAAGAAAACATACGTTAACTTATCTATATCTTTCAACTCCAACATATACGTAACTTTATCAATTTTCGCTTTACTCATTACTCTAACACACTCAAATGCTGAAGACAGAAATTCACGTAAGCCTCTGAATTGTTATAAACTATCTTTAACTTATCATCAATATTCTACATACACGTTAACCTTACACATTTTTGATGCATATGTAACTATCATCAATATGTCAGATACAACAACGACTCCAGTAAACGAGTCCCAGAGAGCAATAAGCTTTAACATCAACTCCATCTTCGTTACTGAACAATCTACTTATCTCATTTCGTCCTAGAACATATCTAACTTACATCAAAAGTTTGTTTCAATGGAAATATAAGACTTTTATCAATTGTTTCTAGTTCGTCTGTCAAGGTTATTCAATTTCTTACAATAACATGATAGATTCTACATCAATTTCAGTTTCATCGAAAAAGTGGTTAACCAAATCTCAGAAGATATCGTTTACTTATCACGTTTTTAGTTAGCATTTTTAACTATATATATTTAAGACAAAGATCAATGAATTTATTCTCATCAATTTTTGAGATATCTGACATCCTACGACTTGAATTGCAAAGTGCTTTCATTGATACAAGGAACAATGTTAACACATCAATATTTTCGTTTACATAAACATATTCCAAATTAACTTATCACATATTTCGTTTCAATAGAAATATCGCATCATCAATTTCTTTCAATGAATTATACGTTTAACTTATCACAATATTCGTTCAATAGAACATCATAGTTATTATATCAGTACTTCGTTTACATGAACATAACGTTTAACTTATATCAATATTTTTACAGAACATATTTAACTATCATATTTCTCGTTACAATGCATAAGTACTTCTCGATCTGCTATACAAAGACAACAGTTAACTATCTCAATATTTTCCGCTCATACTGACATATCGTTTAACTTTCATCAATTCGTTTCATACGACTAGCATGTTTAACTTATCATCAATATTTCGTTACAATAGAAATATACGTTAACTTATCATCAATATTTTCGTTTACAATAGAACATATACGTTTAACTTATCATCAATATTTTCGTTTACAAAGAACATATACGTTTAACTTTAACTTATCATACAATATTTACGTTTTTACTAAATAGAACATATACGTTTAACTTATCATCAATATTTTCGTTTACAATAGAACATATACGTTTAACTTATCATCAATATTTTCGTTTACAATAGAACATATACGTTTAACTTATCATCAATATTTTCGTTTACAATAGAACATATACGTTTAACTTATCATCAATATTTATATTACGTTTTTAGTTAGCGTTCCTAATGGATTTTTTATTGGTTACTAAACTGATGTCATCGCACTCTAGGCAGACCCATAGGTGCTCAGTTTCCCTCATCAGATATCTAAGGGCATGCATACTGATGGTTCCTGTGACTAACTGGTTAAACACACTGATCACTCTGCCTCTCAGGCAACCAGTTCTACCCGTACAACACGTAACTTCAAACTGATTAAATCGATGGATCGATTCAACATCTATTTTAATGTCCTCATCCAACAGGCAGTCACGAAGAGACCGAAGAACATACCCCTTATCTATCTTCAACTCCCCAACAATCGATGCTGTTGATGCAAGCTTGTCTCTTCTCATTACCCCAAACACCCGCATGCTGAAGACAGTAGTTCCACGTAAGCCTCTGAATGTTATAAACTTCTATAGACGACATCCACTCATACCGAAACCTGCCCTTTTGGATCTTGTGAAGCATCGACTGAGAGTCAGATACAACAACGACCCCAGTAAACGGAGTCCCAGAGAGCCAATGGAGGGCAGCAGTAACAGCATCAACCTCCATCTTCATACTGGAATAGATTGCCATGTATGCTCCACTTCGCCCTGCAACATCCCTACCATGTGTGTGTTTCTAATGGAATATAAGACTACAATTGTTCTTCAGTTCTGTCTGTGCAAGGTGTGATTCCCAACTTCTTAAAACACTGGATAGATTCTACAATAATTTAGTGACTTCATCCAATAGGTGGTTACCGAGAATCCAAAGGATATCCGCTCTATACGTTTTTAGTTAGCATTTCTAATCTAATATATATATATAAGACAAAGATCAATGAAATTGTATGTCTGCCCCAATTGTTTGGAGATATCTGGACATCCTACGGACTTGAAATTTGGCAAGAATGTGGCTTTCATGGATACGAAGGGAAAAATGATAAACTAGATTTTATACGTTTCTATAACCATATTCCCAAATTAACGCACACGGTCATTTTGCATAGAAATCGCCGAAGTTGTCTTTCAATGTTATCACGACGTTCCCGATCACACGATGCGCAAAGCGATCATGTTGTTATAGTCCGGTGACGTCTTTCGCACATCACACGAATACTAACATATTTATAGGTATTTCAATATGTAATTTCTGTAGACGAATGCATAAGCTGCTCGACTGCTATCCTAAAGACAACATGTTCAATCTCACGCTCGGCCAACCGCCGATCTGCCTCTCTGCCTCTCTGCCAATCTGCCTCTCACGCTGAGAGGCAGCTCTGATAGCATTTGATGGCCTCCACTCGATATATGGAAAATCAAGTATATATATATATATATATATATATATATATATATATATATATGTATATATACATATGTAAGTATATATATATATATGTGCTCCATTATATTGTACAGATACAAATCGGATAGAAATTGATATTTGAATGATCGAAAAAAAACGGAAGACATATTTTGTCCCGAGTGTTATGTCGAGCAAAGAAATTGTGATCCGATTTTAAATTGATATACCCTATTCACAAATGGTTTAACTACGATTTTTTTCCCCGCTTACCGTTGCGCACGTTCACAGACATACTATAATGGCTGAATGAAAATGCTTTGAAATGTATACATTTTAAACTAATTCAAATAACCCTAACTTGGTAAAAATATAATATAATTCACAAAGGGATTAATGGTCGCGACAATCTACAAATTACTGCAGGAATAAGCTGTCCAATTTTCATGATTCCAGAATTTGGCATTTGAAAGTTTTTCACGTGAGACACAACAAGACAATCAGTTTTATAATTTAAATAGAAGTAGCACAAAAATAACAATCTCCCAAGCCAACAGAACAGCGCAAGATAAACAGTAAACCACGACACTGAGCAACAACCTGGAACAGTGAAAACAATTCCACAACATAACGCGAAGACAAACATAAAACACACTGACAACGTAACAGTGTGACGACAAAAGAAGAAGAATCGAAAAATCAGTGTAATTGATGTATCAGGACAGGAACATTATGTCATACGACATTACGGAAACAGGTCGTGATAGATGAGATATGCTTGGGTGATATGAAACTAAAGAACAATATTTGATGTATGTCTTAAAATAACGGAGACTGGAAGCAAAAAGAACAACCATCAATGTCTGTGAAAGAGAAACGGATGAAACGACTATGCCATTAAGCTGACATATGAACACGGCCATGCAACTGAAGATCTGAGTAAGAAACATCTTCAAGCTATGTCGGATGTTGGCTGTGCGATCGATTTCAAACATCGATAATGCACGTCTTCAATCATTGCTTCTTAAACAGACACGTTGTTCCAGGACATGTAACTGTATACATGTCAATGTGACCTGTGTTAAAACTTAAAAAACCAAATAAGCATATGGACGGAACAGAAAAACTGTTAAGAGAGAACGACAGAAATTGAGTGGCTGAATGTATTCATTTTCCTTTTTAATCTATTTAATCCGTCTACATAAATCCCATTCTCTCTTTCTGTCTGTTTCTTAATGGCATATTCCTTACCCATCATGCCACATTACCGGATACAACATATATATATATATATATATATATATATATATATATATATATATATATATATATATATATATATATATATATATACTGGCATTAATTTTTAACAATGGCTGTATCAAGAATCATTGCTACATGATAAAGACAGTTGTGGATAAAGTTGTATGGTATTTTGTCATCCATATCAGTATCCACACTGGATGTAAAGATGATAAATCAGTAGACGTTTCAGTTGATTTAAGCCGGCGTGGATACTGAAGATGCCGGTGTGGATACTGAAGGTGCCGGTGTGGATACTGAAGATGCCGGTGTGGATACTGAAGGTGCCGGTGTGGATACTGAAGGTGCCGGTGTGGATACTGAAGATGCCGGTGTAGATACTGAAGGTGCCGGTGTGGATACTGAAGGTGCCGGTGTGGATACTGAAGGTGCCGGTGTGGATACTGAAGATGCCGGTGTGGATACTGAAGGTGCCGGTGTGGATACTGAAGGTGCCGGTGTGGATACTGAAGGTGCCGGTGTGGATACTGAAGGTGCCGGTGTGGATACTGAAGGTGCCGGTGTGGATACTGAAGGTGCCGGTGTGGATACTGAAGATGCCGGTGTGGATACTGAAGGTGACCGGTGTAGATACTGAAGTGCCGGTGTGATACTGAAGGTGCCGGTGTGGATACTGAAGGTGCCGGTGTGGATACTGAAGGTGCCGGTGTGGATACTGAAGGTGCCGGTGTGGATACTGAAGGTGCCGGTGTGGATACTGAAGATGCCGGTGTGGATACTGAAGATGCCGGTGTGGATACTGAAGGTGCCGGTGTGGATACTGAAGATGCCGGTGTGGATACTGAAGGTGCCGGTGTGGATACTGAAGGTGCCGGTGTGGATACTGAAGATGCCGGTGTGGATACTGAAGGTGCCGGTGTGGATACTGAAGATGCCGGTGTGGATACTGAAGGTGCCGGTGTGGATACTGAAGTGCCGGTGTGGATACTGAAGATGCCGTGTGTGGATACTGGAAGGTTTGCCGAGTGGAACTGAGGCTGAAGGTGAGAACTGAGGCTGTGGATACTGAAGAGCTGCGAGGCTTGGAAGGCAAAGATGCGGTTGGATACAAGAGCTGGCGGGTGAAAACTAGTGAAGGCCGAGGTGGATAGTGAAGATGCCTGGGCTTGGATACGAAGAAACTGAACGTGTCATGTGAGAACTGGATTGAAGGCAAGAGAGACTGGAGCTTGGAAGCACAGAGAGAACTGGAGGCTTGGAAGGCACAGAGAGAACTGGAGGCTTGGAAGGCACAGAGAGAACTGGAGGCTTGGAAGGCACAGAGAGAACTGGATGCTTGGAAGGCACAGAGAGAGCTGGAGGCTTGGAAGGCACAGAGAGAACTGGAGGCTTGGGCAAGAGAGCTGAGCTAAGGACAGAGAACTGGGGGCTTGGAAGGCCAGAGAGAGCTGGAGGCTTGGAAGGCACAGAGAGAACTGGAGGCTTGGAAGGCACAGAGAGAACTGGAGGCTTGGAAGGCACAGATAGAACTGGAGGCTTGGAAAGCACAGAGAGAACTGGAGGCCTGGAAAGCACAGAGAGAACTGTGTTAAACCATCGAGCCAGGGAAACGATTAATATGCACACCCTTAGACATCTGTTGGGAGAGACTGAGCACGTATGGGTCTCACGGAAATCCTATGACGTCGGATCAGTAACTAATAACCAATAGTCAGTTGTTCTTCCGTCTATTGTTATCTTCCTGTTTCTACTTACCTTAATCCCGTCATGCCTAGTGACACATGGGGCTTCAGAAAGGACTTTCCATGCTCTCCTGTCCCGTGCAACCTTCAGCGCAGAGCCCCACGTCAGAGATGCGGTGTCCAGTTCCTCTTCCATCATGCGTCTCCATGTTGTCCGTGGTCTGCCTTTCTTTCTCTTTCCCTCTGGTGTCCAAGTGAGGGCTACCCTTGCAGGCATTTCTTGTCTCATTCTCATAACATGTCCGAGCCATTTCCATCTTCTCTTTTGAGTATGTCATTCATTGCCTCTTGTCTTGCATCTTGGAGTAGTTGGTTATTGGATATTTGTACTGGCCAAAAGATTCCCAAGATTCTGCGAAGACAAGAGTGGTGAAAACTGACAGCCTGCTAGAATCTCCTTTGGTCATCCTCCAACACTCCGATCCGTAGAGCAAAACTGGTAAAACAATGCTTTTATAGAGTTTAAGCTTTGTGGTCCTATTGTAGATTTTGGACTTCCATACTGGTTTCATTCTGGCAAAAGCGGTTCTGGCCTTACTTAGACGTGATTTTATATCTTCCTCTGTGCCACCATTTAGTGTCAGTACGCTACCAAGATATGTAAACTGCTCAACCCTTTCCAGTGTTTCATTTTCTAACTTCCTGTTTCTAGTACAGTGTTTACCCCTGGATGAGAATTCCATAATTATGATCCACCACCATTGAGGATGATGTTACCTTCTTTTTCTTTCATACGCCCGCTGTTAATTCAGACGGAAAGTCATGGCGCCTGGTAATGCGCTTCAGACTGATTTTGCGTGGGCCTATATTACCCTTTTACAGATCCCTCAACCATATGGACAGCCTCGCCGACTTCCGAGGTACTTGAAGCTTAGATCCTTCAAGAGTGATCGTTGCAAGAGACCTATTGTCTTTGTAACTCTTTCTTGGATAGAGTTAGTTTTAGTGAAGGCATAACAGGTGACTTCTCTAACGGCTCTCCTGCCTTTGGTGAGGTCGCTCCTTACGCAGCGTAAGATTGATGTTATCTAATGACTGAAGGAACTTGGTATGAGTCAAAGTGGCCCTGCGAGGACAGATTAGATTCTTATATAACTAGAAAAATGTGGTGTAGCTATACAAGAGCACTATGCTGGTAGCCAAAGAAGAATAGTAAACCAACACAGAACCGGTGTCGTTAGTCGTCACATTCTGAGAGACATACTGCGGAGGAGATCGGATAACTTATGGACTAATTGGTTCGACGTATGGTGATGGTGATCTAACGACTAAACTATTAACTAGAAAGCTGGTGGGACTATAAGCATACGCTATATCCTGAACAAGACTGAGCACCTATAGATCCACAAGGAGTCTAATGATGCAGATTATGTTAGCTAGATAGATTGACTGACTGATTGACAGAATGATAAGAGCATCATCATTTTACTTTTTACATCATTGCACTATCACCCAAGCCACCAGAACAGCGCAAGACAAAAACAGAAAACCGCAACACTGGGCAACAACCCGGTAGCAGTATGACGACAAAAGAAGAAGAAGTACATTGTACTTTACACGTCTCAGAATGAAACATTTATTCCCCGTTTGCTCTTTGGAAGTTAATTCGTTGGATGAAAGTGAGGAAAAAAGTGGAGTGCCATTGAAGTCTTGTTTCATCATCGAAGCAGAGGGAAGTAGCTACAAAATGTTGAGAACCGCTGACTTCGATAGAAAGAGGATTATTAGGACTACTAACCAGTTAGTTGGAAAGAAGATCAGAAATAAAAAATAAAAATAATGCGTGGAACGTAAGTGAAGCTATAGTATAATTGAGTCACGCATGTTCGTGTCAACACACCCACATGCACACCCACACACGATTTTAAAAAAAAACAGGTGCGTGCCTATACACCCACTCCCTAACACATACATACACGTACACATATTTTTTGAACGCATTTACGTTCACATACACCCACATATACACTGACACACACTCACTAACACACATTTTGAAACACAGGTACTCATACATCCACACTCAGTGGCGGCTCGTAGCCATTTTTCTTGGTGGGGCCAGACACAAATTTTCGAGAAAATCATGGTTTTTTGGAGTATTTACTATTACTTGTCTATTCCGGAAGTTTCCTCCTCTCGATTATTAGTGGGGCCAGACCCCACTGGCCCTTAATGACGAACCTCCCCTGTCCACACTCCTTTCCTCACTACTCATCACTCACTCACTGACTCACTCACACACGCACTCACTCACTCATTCACTCTATCACACACGTACACACTCACTCAAACACACACACTTTTCCAACACAGTTGCGTGTTCATACACCTACATAGTAAAAGTAAAAAAAAGTAAAGGAACCCTTTCATATCTCGTGTTATATAGGGCAATACAGTGTTAGGACTGTATCGTTCATTGACCGTCGGCACACGATGGGTGATGTGATCAGCATCGCGCCGGCCGCCTTTACTTTCCCAGAGCATGTCTGGTACCCAATTGAGGCTGGGTCGACCTTAAAACCGTCGCGGTCGGGAAAAATTCCACGCCCACTGCGGGAGTTGAGCCCAGACCACCAGCCTTGAAAAGCGAGTTCACTAACAACTACGCTACCGCAGCTCTCACATCTACAAGCGCTTTCATAAAACAGAGGTACATTGGGCCGAAATTATGATGCGCCTGTTCTACATGCAGGAAGGGCCTATGAACTGGATCACATCCTATTCACGTTCTCGACGCAAACTACACAGATTACAAAGGGTAGTTAACTTGGTTGATAAGAACAAGCGCAAAGAAGAAGATACAAAAGTACGTGTCCATGCACACCTGTCCTCACACACACAAACATTGTTTCCCCACCCCGATCCAGAAGCACTTGAGCTTTCAGCTCTTCGGTTCGGTGTCATTGACATCGTAGCCCTTCGGTTCGGTGCATGAACACCGTAAATCAGGAGAACCTTTGGCTTTTCTGCCAGTTTGCGGAATTGAACCGGCACTCACGGAGAGCTTATCACCCGCCGTCCAACGCGCTACAAACACGCTAGGCATGCGGGAACACACACATTGTTAAACACAGGTATATGCATTTAGACACACATAAACCCACAGATGTGCTTTTCCCAGCACAATTACATACTGGTAGAATCACTTGCATGCACACACATTATAAATACATATACACTTTAAAAAAAATTAAAATACACAAAAAAAAACTATTCATTGACTTAAGTATTCACAAACTCACCATTGCCGGTCTTGAAGTTCTAGGGTACTCCATAATTAACCAGACCGTCCACTGGATTTTATTCCACCCAGACAGAGCGTTCAGATCCACATCCACAGCTTGACTCAGTAAACTGTGGTTAAAAGAGTCTAAAATATTTTGGTTTTCTATATACGAGCGGTAGTGTCGCCAGCAGCAAGCTTTGATTTCCAGTTCGTTGATCTGCCAGAAATCCAACTCTCTCTTAACGACAGCCCCGCACACTTCCAGGGGAACATGTAGCTCACCTGTAGAGAAACATTAAATGATTTGTTAGCCAGCATTACGGGAAATTGGATTGTTCCAATGGTTCTTAAACGGTTCTCAATGCAATGAGTAAACACAGGCTTATACGAGGTTTATATAAATTTCTTGACAATGTAAATCTATGTCTCTCTTTATATTTTTTTATATTTCTCTAAATATTTCTAGATTATTCTCTATATTATTTTCTCTCTCGCTATTAGCTTCTTCTCTTTCTTTATATGTAAGACTTCTTAGAACATGCATATTCCATGTGGCAACACATGAAAGAGAATCGTGGACCATAACACAAATATTAAAATACAAAATTGAAGCTTTTGAAACAAGGTGCTATAGAAAAAATCTTAGAACATCCTAGACTGAGAAGAGAAAAAACAAAGACATCCTACAAGACCAGAATATCAAGAAGCATTGGCTCATAAATAACATCATGTCCCGGGAGATGAAATATTTTGGTCACATTAAACGCCACAGTGGTCTGGAGAGAAAGATAATGAAAGGCATGGTTCCTGGAAAACGAGACAGGGGATGACCAAGATAAAGATGGCAGCAGGACATCAAAGAAACCTTGAACATGACGCTGGAAGAGACATGAGAACAGGAGAGATGAATGAAAAGTTCCGCAAGGGACATGCTACTACTTGACTTCACTCTTTATATGTGTATCCCTCTTTCTCTCTCTTTTTATTTTTCATTCTCTGTCTTTCTACTTCTCTCTCTCTCCATCTCTTTCTTTTTTATCCCTCTTTCCCACTCAATGTCTCTCTCACTCTATATATATATTTCTTTCTCGATGGCTGTTCTGACTAAATAGAAAGATTGCTGACGGTTTGACTAAATAAATTTATATCGAATTTATTATGAAATCAGAGAAAGTGGTCGACGACTAGTAACAGCTGTTTTAAGAAGGAGAAGATGGAGATATGTTGGACACATCTTCAGATAGACACACCCTAGAAAACTATGGGATCAAAGGACAACTGCTAGACAATATCAGAGCAATATACACAAATAGCCACAGTGTGGTAAGAGCAACAGACGGAATGACAGACTCATTCGAAACAAAATCAGGAGTAAGACAGGAATGTGTGCTCTCACCTCTTCTCTTCAACATATATATAGACATAATAGTGAAAGAGACACAGTGCGAAAAAGACCTTATTGACATAGACAATGATCACGACGACCAATTAAACCAAATCAACGAATTGCTTTTTGCGGACGATAAAAGTTTAATCTATGAAGATGAAGATCAGCTACAACATCACATGAATTCACTGCTAATAGCATGTAGAAAGTACAACATGAAAATCAACAAACAAAAGACCGAGACCATGAAAATCAGCAGAACACCAAGCCAAGCAAACATACAAATAGATAACACAAGAGTAAAGCAAGTTTCTGAATTCAAATATTTAGGCAACATTTTTACAGAGGATGGAAAATTAGATAGAGAAATAGAGACAAGGTGTCAAAAGTAAATGCAGTGACCTACCAGCTGGCACCATTACTACAACACCCAAAGATCAAGATGGAAGTGAAAAGACAGATGATAAAAGTATTTTCCTACCAACACTTTGTTACCAGTGCCAAACTTGGTCTCTTACAGCAACACATCACAGAAAGCTCACCACGTGTGAAATAAAATCCTTGAAGAAGGCGCAATATTGCACCGGGTTTCCTACATGGCTCGGTTACTATCTGCAGAAATGGTAAGCAATATTGCACAGGGTTTCAATCGGTTACATCTGCAGAAATGGTACGTAATATTGTACCGGGTTTCCTACATGGCTCGGTTACTATCTGCAGAAATGGTACGTAATATTGTACCGGGTTTCCTACATGGCTCGGTTACTATCTGCAGAAATGGTACGCAATATTGCACCGGGTTTCCTACATGGCTCGGTTACTATCTGCAGAAATGGTAAGCAATATTGCACCGGGTTTCCTACATGGCTCGGTTACTATCTGCAGAAATGGTAGCAATCTGCCCGAGTATTCTACAAGCTCGAATTCGCAGATCTGCAATAATCCTGGTTATCTAAGGCAACGCTACTATTGCAGAAATGACACCGTCAGATTCGAGGTTCACATCGGTTCTATCGAGAAAGACAAACCGGTTTCCTACATGGCTCGGTTACTATCTGCAGAAATGGTACGTAATATTGCACCGGGTTTCCTACATGGCTCGGTTACTATCTGCAGAAATGGTAAGCAATATTGCACAGGGTTTCCTACATGGCTCGGTTACTATCTGCAGAAATGGTACGTAATCTGCCGAAAGTATTGTACAAAGCTCGAATTCCGCAGCTCCTGCAATAATCCTAGGTATATCTGGAAAAGAAACGCCCACGTGAACAGAACGACACCGTCCAGATTCGAACTTACGACCTTCGGAACGAAAGGCAAACAGTTTAGCCACTAGACCACCCGTGTGGTGTCAGGGTCCGCAAGGCAAGCAAAGAATAGTACCACTGCCGCCTATAATGCATGTCGTAAGAGGCGACTGATGTAGGCCCTAGAGATGCTACCCTAGTAAATACAGAAATCAGATGTACTGGCCTACTTGTAGGCGCATAACTGGCATAACGTACAATCGCTCTTAGGCTCAGATCACATACAAATCACACAGAGTGGTTAACAAGTGAGTGATAGGAGCGTTAGAAGAAGAAGAAGAAGCCAGTAGGTCACAGAAACCACCAATATTATAAATATACACAGACAGACAGACACTCAAATGTTAGACGAAAGAAAACCACATTTGAATGTTGAATCGACATACATACACAGAAAACACATAGATCGACAGACAGAAAGCTTTTCTCTGAGATTTAGCTGTCTCTTCAAGATTCTTCTGGAATTATCTTCTCTGCAGACGTGTCTCAAGAATCACGCGCCATAATCCAACCACAGCATATCCATCATGTCGAACGTACAAGACACTTTTAAAAAAATGTATCTACACAAATATAAAATTGAAACATATTCGAATGTTTTGTTTCGAGAAGACAGGATACGTGCAAAATTACATAGTTTTACTAACGTAGTTCATTATTTAAACACCAATTGTACTAATACATGCTAGTGGGAATTTCCATTTGCTTCGTATATCCATCCATACGCGTCCTCCGATAATGTAAGGCCGGCGGGCTCAGGTAAAAACTCTTGGAAATCAGACCACAACCGTTGCGTGATCTCGTATTTCGATAAAGACAACAACATTTTAAAACAACACACAAAGCTAAATCATGGTTATATTATGTAACAAATTAAGGGTTTAAAGGGTTTAAAACCGAAGAATTGACTTCATTGCACCGGGTTTTACCCCATATGTCTCGGTCCCTCTCCGCAAAAATGGCACGCCACCTGCCGAGATTATTGCACAGAGCACAGTATTGCACTCCGTAGCTCCAGCAACAATCCTAGGGGTCTCTGGAAAAAACTGCACTCGTGAACAGAACGACGCGGTTCGGATTCGAATCCACGACCTTCGACTCACAAGGCAAAGGGTTTTACCACTTAGCCACAAAGACCCCAAATTACAAATTAAGTTACACTAATGAATATCAGTATTATTAACACGTAGAATTGTGTAAAATTGCAGACAAAATTACAGTGTTCTATCAAACACTTATAACAACCAGCCCCATTAAACAGTAATTTTTGTTTTCCTGTCTGAGCTAATCGGCCTTATGTTGCCGGGGACCACGATCTATAGCAGTTTTGTGTTTACTCAAACTGAACCTAACAACATGTTGTTGAAGTTTGTGTTCTTGTTATTTTCAGCCTTACCAAAATCATTCGTTTTATGGAAGATGTACAATCTAAATATAAAACACATCTCGAAACACAACACAGTCATAGCCAGAAAAACTAACAGACAGAAGGAAAGAGAGAAGAAAGATAGAGAGAAGGCAAGAGGAAGAAAAAAGTAAATGAGAAATAAAAAGAAGTATATCTTATTGATGAACTTATTTCTTGAATGTAAACGTTTCATTTTTTCCCGATCCAGAAGCACTTGAGCTTTTCAGCTCTTCGGCTCGTTGTCATGGACATCGTAACCCTTCGGTTCGGTGCCACGAACACCGTAAATCTGGGAATCTGTGGCTTTTTCTGCCATCCCACGGAATTGAACCAGCACACACAGAGGGATAGTCACCCGTAGTCCAACGCGCTACGAACACGCTGGGCAGACGGGCGAAACGTTTCATAAAACAAATGATTTACATTCATATTTGTATTTTTTTTATCAACTATAATTAAGTAGTGTATTAAACGTTTCTTTGTCGAATTCGTTCCAAATTCGGTTAGCTATCTTGTGGAGGAGAGCCGTGGTAGCGTAGTTGTTATTGAACTCGCTTCTCAAGGATGGTGGTGCGGATTCAACTCCCACAGTGTTTGTTGAATTTTTCCGGACCGCGATGGCTCCAGATATGTAGTACTGTGACATTCGTCACTTTTGTTGTATCGTTTGCTTGATAAAGGCCTTTTTGGTCGAAACGTTGCTGTGTATTGTTATTGTTGTTCTTATCCAACACCAGCTCGTTGCTTAACTTAGTTTCATTGCTATTTTTTTTGTTTCTGTTGATAATCTCATTTAGTAACAATTTGCAGATTGTACATACTCAACAGATTTCAACGAAGATAGAGGGTATTCTCTGTTTATTGATATAAGGAAGACTGCAGTAAAACTATGTAGCAATGTCGATATAAGGGAAGACTGCAGTAAAACTATGTAGCAATGATATAAGGGAAGACTGCAGTAAAACTATGTAGCAATGTCGATATAAGGAAGACTGCAGTAAAACTATGTAGCAATGGCGAAACACTCAAAAACAAAGTACTGTGGTTTTACAAAATACAAAAATAATAACAATATAAAGCAACGTTTCGACCAAAAGGTCTTTATCAAGCAAAGGATACAAGAGAATTGAAGAAATTTACTTCTCACACAGCACAGAGCATGTAAAATCAAACAATATATCCTTGCATCATTTACTTGATAAAGACCTTTTGATCGAAACGTTGCTGTGTATTGTTATTGTTTTTGTATTTTTAAAACTATAGTATTCTGTTTTTTTTATCTGTTTTTCCAAGTTGTGTATAATGATACGTTCGGCAAGACGAAAAACGCCATGAGAGAAATCCCAGTGTAGGTTCGGCAAGACGAAAAAGGTGATGAGAGAAATCCCAGTGTAGGTTCGGCAAGACGAAAAAAGCCATGAGAGAAATCCCAGTAGATACATCAACCAGCACAGAACGTGCATTATTAGTCTAAACACACTAAAATAAAATGCTTGGGAGAAGATCGGATCAATTATGAACATGTCCGATGAAGATGATCCTCAAATGAACAATGAATGTCTTCTCTCGCATGTCATAAAAAGCGACTAAAAATGGCTACACATGGGGCAGAAGCAGAGACAGAAAAAACCCAAACTGCTAATGAAGATGAGGATGTCATTAATCATAAGATTGAATATAATATTTTCGTCTCTGCCCTATCTGCCCTAGGGCACAATAAAAACTGATGATGATGAATCCTCAACCGTCTATAACAAGACTAAATCTAATAATTATTATTTCATTCTTTGTGTGGATCAAAAACATTGATAAAGAAACAAGTATATAAAGATAGCAATAAAACATTTAAGATGGTGAATATGGTGGACGAATGATGTATAGTACACGGAAACCAGCGGAGACAAGATACAGCATTCCTGGAAAAAAAATTAAGGATGAAATAATAAATATTTAATAAGACTAAAAATGGTCGCAAAAACTATTTCGGACACATGAAGAGATAATTTATGATTGGAAGGCATAATAGAATCATGTCAAAGAGCAAAAATAACAATCACCCAAGCCACCAGAACAGCGCAAGACAAAAACAGAAAACCACGACACTGGGCAACAAGCCGGTAGCAGTGTGACGTCACAAGAAGAAGAAGAGATAAAATACTCTGCATAAAGTTGTATTAGAAAAAGAGGTTATGTGGAAGAGGACTTCTCTCTCTCTCTCGCGATCACCATTAGACTGATGTACCAGATCTCCCCATAAATTCATTCATGTGGAACCTGATTCATGCAGCCTTAGCATGGGTGGGTTTCGTCACATCTTCAGCGCCATTTGGAGTTCTGGTGCTTATCCTTCGGTGATGTGTCCGGTTTCAGCCAGCGTTTACTGGGTTCGCTCTCCCGTCAGCCTTTGGCTGTCCCAGCCACCTGGCAAGGTTGAAGAGGATTTTATTAAACAGTTCTAGAATTGAAAAGAAAAGATTACATCTTCTTCTTCGTCTTCTTCATCTTCTTTCTTCTCTTAGACCGTTTACCTCATTGTTAAGTCTTCTCCTTCTTCGCATTCGTTCTTTACGACCTAGCTTTTTAACGCTGTTTGTGATTTTTCTAAGCATTATTATGTTCAGTAGTTTGCCATTGCTTTCTGAACGGGTGGTGATATCTTTCCTTTGTAAAAATCCACGAGAAGCAATTTGCAACCAAACTGTCCGCAGCGGGATTCGAACTCAGAACGTCGGGTTAATAGACCGAGTCACTATCCCCTAAGCCACAGACGCCACCATAAGGTAAGGTAAACTTACATTTAGGTAGGTATGATGATGGCCTATCAATTGATTGATTGATTTATTGATTGATAGAACCATCATATTTGTACTTCGGTGAATAACCATGCGGGATCCAATGTTTTCATTACACCGAAAGATCTCTCTGCAGTGCACGAGCTCTGTAGCACCGGAAAGCCCCCCAACAAATCAATGCACTTGTGAACAGAACGGCGCGTTCAGATTCGAACCTCTACCTTCGGAATGCAAGGCAAAAACGTAACATTTAGTCACATAGACTCCTCTCATTATCTCGAAGTATAACGTGTAATACTATGTTCAACCCGTATTTGTAATTGACCGTCAGCACACGATGGGTGATCTGGACAAATCCCTCACTTACTTCCCAGTGCTTTTTCTGGTGCACAATTGAGGCTGGGTCGACCTGAGTGCCTTTACGATCGAAAAAATATTGCACGTCCACCGTGGAATTGAACCTGCACCTCGCACCCAAGAAACTCTGAAAATGAAGGACAGTCTAAATTCAACACTCATGAAAACTCAACAGAAACGTGTTTCATTGTCAAGTTTCCAAATTACGTTTCCAACTATAGCTAAATCATTCTGTTGGAACTTCTAACAAGGTAGATAATTTAAAATGGAAATTTCAAGACAAGGGATGCAATTGCCCACATGTGTTAATTTCGTTTCTCAATGATTCAGCCTCTGATTCTCAATGGCTCTGCCTCTTCTCAGTGTTATGTTGTGTTTTCTGCACATATTGTTTAGTTACTGTTTTGTTAAATATAACTTTTTTTCCTTGTTTAATTTAAGTCGGATGAAGAATAATTTTCATGAGAATAGATTACTGTTGATATAACAATATGTTGTACAGTTTTCCAAGTGTATATCTAGGCGTCTCTGGCGTAGAGGTTAGGTGCCAGTCTCCGTTCTACAGTACGGTTCGCTCCCTCGTGGAGCCGCCATTGATACATTTTTTCAGAGATTCTGATCTCAGTGTAGGTGAGATCGAGTTCCTAGTCCTGTCGCAGACGGACTATAAAACGCAGGCTCAATTTGAGCATGTAAAAGAACCCTTGGAGTTCAAAATCGCGAAGAGCAGGCTGAAAGCCGCTGCCGGCAAAATTATTAGAAAAATTTGAAAATAAAATTTCTACAAAATATCTTCACCATCTTCAAAATTACATAGGAACCCCCATAAGAGGCATAGCACTGTCGCTGACATCCTCCTGTGTAAGAAAGAGATCAAAGCGGCATATGGTAACTCACCGAACTGCAATGCTGATGGTCATATCAATCAATCAATCAATCAATCATCACCGAGTGGTTACCGGGCCCAAATTTGGGGTGTAAAGAATAGAACCACTGTTACCTGCCGCATGTCGTAAGAGGCGACTAAGGAGGTTTAGCTGAAATCGGATGCACATGTCCTAAACGTGTAGAAGTCTATGCGTTTAGGGGCCTACAAACCAATGTACAAGTATACCGTTCTTGGCAAAGATCAAACATATCACAAAGAGGATTAAAATTGGTCGTAAAGAACGAACGCGAAGAAGAAGAATCAATCAATAAATCAATCAATCAATCAAGTGTATATCTCATTTCAATGCTTAGAGAGGGCCCTATAAGTGTAATGCAGTCGGGCAGATGGCTTAGAAAACAACTGGCACAATCAAACTGGCCAATCAACTCACAATCAAACTCGCAATATCAAACTGGCACAATCAAACTCAATTCAGCTTTCATTCGAAAGAATGAGGACACTCAAAGTTAACTCATTCAACCGTACTGGGTTCATATGGGGTCTCTGTGGCTAATTGGTTAAACCCTTTGCCTTGTGAGTCGAAGGCCGTGGTTCGAGTCCGGACCGCGCCATTCTGTTCACGAGTGCAGTTTTTCCAGAGACCTCTAGGATTGTTGCTGGAGCTACGGATTCGTGCTTTGTGCAATACTCTGGCAGGGACGAGCCTATGGGGTAAAACCCGGTGCAATGAAGTCAATCCTCGGCAACTTCGGCTAAAACCCTTTAAACTGTAAAATACAAAAATAAAATCCAACAAATTGCAAAAATAAAGTATACATTGATAGAACAATCTCTCTCTTAGCCTTGTGGCTGATCAACTGTAGTGCCCGCTAGATCGACGGCCAAGGGTGGGAGCATTCTACGCCAATGATCACACTCTTAAACACTTAAACAATCTCCGAGCAGCTCTCATTCGAAAAGATGTGACACTCGATGTTTACTCAGTCAACCGTAGTGGGTCTACTCGTTACCGCACTGTCGGGTAGCGAAAAAAAAATCTCGCGCAAACGAGATGGTCTAACTCCCAATGATTTCTGCTTTAGGTAACTGATCTCTACGTCCTTGCACTCTGGGCAGACCCATAGGTGCTCAGTCTCCCCAACAGATATCGAAGAGTATGCATACGGATTGTTCACGTGGCTCGCTGATTAAACACACCTCACTCTGCCCTCAGGCACCCAGTTCTACTTGTAAAAGCGGGTAACTGCATAAATCGCTGGATAACACACAAAAGGATGTATGTAAGCAAGATTTTAAAACTTCAGACAAAAAAACATGCACATGGGTCCAACCATCTGGCTAAACAGATTGTTACTTTAAAACCGAATCTGTAACATTCAAATCATTAGACAACATATGGAAATGATCAGCTTACATTACACAGACTAAACTCAATATATACAAATCAAATGTGCGTTTAGTCCTACTTTATGGATCAAAGACATGGAAAGAAATCCTAAGAGAGACAGTCGTAAAAGAAGCTTTGAGTGAACATGTCTCATAGAATATCAAATACAGAGATCACTCGTCACACAGGAATCAACAAGGAAATAAAACGGAGATGGAAGTGGTTGGAACATACATCAAGAATACAGAAGACTGGACACACATATGTGACTTTGAAATGGAATCCACCAATCAAGAGAGGTAGGAGGGGACCTAGAGAGACATGGAGACAACTGTAGACAGAGAAAGAGAAGAAGGGAAAGACCTGGAATAAAAGCTACAGAACAGATCTGGTTTGGGAAAGGAAATGTGTTGATGCCTTATGTCAAGGGAGTTCAGAGGAAGAATAAACTAAAAAAGGCTGTCAGAGTGACCTACATGCTTAACCATGAGTAAAATAGTTCTTGAATGGAATTCAGACAACCAGAACAGTCTTAAGTTATGGGCACAATTAAAAATAACTTTTCCGAGAACTATACCCAGTTGATCATAGATTTGTAACACAATCACTGCTACCGAACGTTAATGTTAACTACAACATGATTTGAACGCTATTTAATTTGTTCTTTTTTTTACAAAATTAATTGTTTCGCTGTATTATTGATCGCTGAATTGTTATGGTTATCTTTTATATCACTTGTTTGCTTGTGCGTGTTTCTGTGTGTGTGTATGTCTGTGTATGTATGTGTGTGTGGTGTGTATGTTGTGTGATGATAGACATATGTGGATAGATAAAAGTCTTTGTCTTTGATGGAGTATCATTGCGTGGGTGTCTGAGTGGGTATATGTGATTCAAGAATGTTAAAGACAATTGGCTGATAAACAACATACTATACAGAAAAATTACATACTTTGGTCACATCAAGCGCCACGATGGCCAGGGGAGACAATATTAGAGGGCAGGGTCCCAGGACGCAGAGGCAGACCAAGAAGAAGATGGCTACAAGATATTCAAGAAACCATGAATTGACCATCGGTGAAGTGAGTGAACTGGCTAGAGACAGAGTGAATTTCAGATGTTCTGCAAAGAGAGCAACGTCCTATAAAGGATACGCACCTTGATGATGATGATATGTGATTCAGTATCATTGCGTGGGTGTCTTTGAGTAGGTATATGTGATTGAGTGGGTGCCTTTGTGTATGTGTCTTTGAGTGGGTGAGTTTGTTGGGGTTATGTCGTCAACTTTTAGTTTCATTGATTGATGGATTGATAGGACAATCATCATTGCACTTCGGCTAACAACCGTATGTGCTTCTATATTTTTATTACCCAGGAAGATATCAAAGGTAGTGTCCAGACTCTGGTGTAATTGTGATAAAATTGAAGAATCGGTAAATGGTTTGTCATTTTTCCCAATAGGGTCAAAGTCTTATGGGGAAATCCGGAGCAAAAGATGTCAATACTTCGCCTTAAGACCCTTTTAATGTTAAAAAAAATCGCGGCATATCCTTTACAGAACGTGGCCATCAACAACAGTAAACAAGTCGTTGATTTTCGAGTTAGTTGTTTGTCATTACTTTGTGAACGGTGAGATCTATTTTTAATTTTCGTCAAAATCCACGTGAACACAATTTCTTCCAAACTTTCAGCCGTGGTGTTTGAACCAGGTACCCTTGAGTTGTTATCTCGCTGGCTATCGCTAAGCCACAGACGCTCACACATTTAATATATTTCATAAAAAACAAATAACAAACATTGGAAACAGATTTATAAGAAAAAATACCCAACTTAGCATACATATGAGTTTCTGGCATTATTGTGTGTCCATATCTCTACTTAACTAGAAAGGGTTTCACGTATCTATGCGTATTAAAATTCTCAAGTAAGTCTCAGCTGATATCTGATATAAGAATATAATTACTTGACGTTGAAATCAAAGATAACTGCGGAAATTTAGAAGAAGATTTATTCCGCCAATGTGTTGCCAGGCTTGCAAGGGGAACAGAGAATAGTAACAATGTGACCTACAAGGCATGTCGTAAGAGGCGACTTATATATGACCTAGAGAAGCTAGGTCTTCTTCGAACGCTCCATATCGACTACTTGTTAACTACGCTGTGTGAGTTGTATGTGATCAGAGCCTAAGAACTATTGTACGTTGTGCCAGTTATGCGTCTACAAGTAGACCAGAACATTCGATTTCCGCGATGATTTTTATTTACTAGGGTAGCTTCCCTATGTCCTTTACCTCAGTCGCCTCGTACGACATACCTTTTCGATTGCAGTTGTACTTCACTCCAGAATAGGCCATTACAGCCACAAGAAACGTTGTGATTCAGCGCAGAACATACTACGTGACGCAAGACCTATTGTCTCCTGAGACAAAGGGGCCAATGATGATGATGTCTATTATTTGCTTCCCTTGTGGGCCCCAGCACCACACGCACGAAGAACGATGATCAATGTTGCCACAAAGCTGAAAGTTTACTAGACCACATTGCCCACCACTCTTTTGTACACCAGTTTAATCATGAACAGTGTATAGCAGATACGCAGGAAAACTAATCCACTTTCATGCAAGCTTTCTTCTCAGATTTATCCAAATAAAACGGAAGAACAAAAGATTTCCAGATACTGATGTCCTCAGGAGAATCCAGATTTCAAGTACACACAACCTGTTGAAGAAGACCCAGTTAAGATGGGCGGGACGGTTAGGCAAACGCCTGATACACACATCGCTAAACAACTGATGCATTGCGAGCTAGATGTGGGCAATCGATTGATCGGTTGACAGAAATATTCGATTCAAAGACACTCGTAAAGTGTCTCTTAAAAGCATCGACATCACGTGCTAGGAATCCCTCGATCTAGATCGGGAAATATGGCGCTGTAGAACCACAAGAAGAACCCGTGTAGAGAAGAATCGATGCATTGCTGAGGCACAGAGAAAACGAGCTACGTAAAAAGACAACAGAATACACCAAATCTACATGCCCAACTCATTTCATGTATGTCCCACATATATTAGGGGATTGTGTTCCACTATCTGACTTTACAATGCCTTCTGCGCATACCAGACAGGTGCAACATCCCCAGTCTGAGGCTGCCCTCAACATCGCTTACGATATACATCCATTACTACTATGCTTATTAGTTAATTGCATATCCTTTACAGGACTTTGCGAATCAACCCCAGCTTTTAACGCTGCTTGTGATTTTTCTAGGCATTATTATGTTTAGTAGTTTGCCATTGCTTTCTGAACGGGTGGTGCCATCGTCCTTTTGTTAAAATCCACGCGAAACAATTTGCAACCAAACTGTCCGCAGCGTGATTCGAACTTAGAACGTCGGGGTTAATAGACCGAGTCACTAACCCTAAGCCACAGACGCCACCATGCTTATTATTACTGGAAAGTATCGCCGTCATTCATACGTACCTGCCCGACGTGACGTAAAGTTCTAACTTGGGCACAACGCACTTGCATTCTCGGTGCAAATCAAACAGGTTACAAAGAGTAGTTAAATGGTTGATAAGCACGAGGACGCAAACAAACAAACGAACAAACAACACTATACAGTAAAGGCAACATGCGTGATGTTGACCATATAATCCGTTGTCTACTTAATTAATTACTGTCCTCTACTTCTCGTAGAGCATAGGGTATAAACAATTGTCCACCAATTTTCCCGGTCTCTTGTCGTTTTCTTAATGGCTTCCCATGACAATCCATCATCTTTCAGTTCCTGAACAAGATTCAGTTTCCAGATCTGTTTAGGAACTGTTTCACTCATGTTTCCCTTGCGGGTTCCACTCAAGTGCTTATCAAGTGACACTCGACTGTGTCTTCCACAGAGTATGTCCGACCTACCACCATATTCTCGACCGTGGCTATCATTAGTTCCTGCTTTGTTCCTATCAACATGTCTAAGTTTGTCCCTCTGTCATACTACTTTAGTCTCTCTCTCTCTCTCTTGCGATCACCACCCAGACCGATGTACCAGATCTCGCCATAAATTCGATTCATGTGGAAATCTTATTCATGTAGCTTTAGCACTGGTGTATTTTACGTCACATCTTCAGCACCATTTGGAGCTCTGGTGCTTATCCTTCGGCGATGTGTCCGGTTTCAGCCAGCGTTTACTCGGTTCGCTCTCCGTTCTGTAGCCATCTAGTGTTTTTTACGGTGTGGGGTAGCTAGCCCCACTTCCAACCTCTGTAGTCGCCTCTAACGGCATGCATGGCAGGTAACAGTGGTTCTATTCTTTACACCCTAAATTGGGCCCCGGTAACCACTCGAACGATACTATCTTGGTTTGATAATCCGTACAAGAGATAATCCGTACAAGAGATAATCCGTACAAGAGATAATCCGTACAAGAGATAATCCGTACAAGAGATAATATTTATAAAGATCTGAATCTTTTGACTTTGATTAATATGACCATCCTCACTGCACTGCGGTGAGTAGCCATGTGTACTTCGATTTCTTTCTTACACAGGGAGATCTCAGTGGCAGTGCACGAACTCCGAAGCACAGGCGAGGGTCGCCGATGTAATGTAGAAGATGATGAAAATATTTTGTAGGAATGTTTATAAAATTTTTTTCTAAAGAATGTTGCCCGGGCAGCGGTTTTAACCTTTTGAACCCGCCCTCCCGATATTACGGTATTAGCATTAGTACACGTATACCCGGGTGCCTACATATCGGGATGAGAACCCCTCCTCGTTATTTGTCGGTGTTCAGGGATAATTTGTCTACTAGTGTGACGTAAAACACAGGAAATGCTTCCTTTAAAGGTTGATCTATATGGCTGTTTGCATCATGTTTTGAAACATAGTGATTTGATATTTGTTTAATAATTTTAAAAAGATGAAATGATACGCTGAAAATTTCAGAAATGGTCACTCGAAAAGGATAACAACAAAGCAAGCTGTTGAACTTCTTTTAAATGATTCTGAAGATGAATTAGACTTAGAATATGATTATCCTGATAACGAAATCGAAAGTGAGTAGGATGATCATTTAGAAGAAGAATTATTTGAACCGACTGATGTTCAAATATAACAAACATGTCAGTGACTTTCCAAACATGGATTACAAAGACAGACCAGTCAAGAAAGTGAAGACACAATTTTGGTGCAAATTTTGTCAAATGTTCCCGTGTCTAAAGGAAGGATCTACATGTTGGGAAGACTGACATAGTAAGCAGGAATACTGGAGATGATGGGGTAAGTCGATAAAAATTATAGGACACTTAATTCTGCCAATCTATCTTGTTTTTCAAACAATTCTGATATGTGCTGTTTTTGCTGCAGGAGCCCAGGGAGAGGGTTTTAAGGTATAGGTGGTCAGGGTTCAAAGTTAAAGCATGCTCCTCTCGGTTTTGAACTGCCAATTGTTCTTTTTCCAGCTCAACTTGAACACGAATTTTCTACGGTGTCAAATGCGCTTAGGGCCAACGCCGTGCCAGGATTAGTGAGCTGGTACTAATTAAGATCATACCTCACCTCCACGTTCCTATCTGATTAAGTGGGTAGGGATCGAGGTAGAGCTACTCTGATGCAGGTAGAGATGCTGACGCGGTGCACATTGGATGAGATCCGCCCGTAACACAGACGAGAGGAATCCCAGAGTGACTACTAATGCTCGTTTCTCCGGCCGATGGGAAAAGCTGAAGGATAAACAAAAAGGGATGAGAGGTGATTCCAGTGAGGAGACGTGGACCCGCGTGGGACGAAACTCGGGCCCGGAGGTGGGAACAGCCACCTCCGGGCCGAGATGAGTTGCACGTGGGCCACATAGGTGAAACTCGGAGCCGTGAGGTGGGGCCCGAGTTGAGCTCCGTGGTCGGACAATCTAGAGGCATGGTAAATGTGAGTACGGTGAGAACTGATGGACATAGTGGGCAGGCACCAGTGCAGAGTGAGCACGCATGTGGACGATGCAGGGTGGGCCACCGGTGGGCAGACGTGCAATGTGCTGATTGTGGAAGAGGCGTGGCAAGCGTAGGGGTGAGCGGGCCACCTAAATGTGCGGAAAAACTGGAAAGCCTGGCAGAAGCATCAATCCATTGCGCGTTTCCGATCGCAGGGAACTACTACTGCCTTGTAGCTAGATTGGGGACAATCAAAGTCTAGCGGAGCAAACCGTACACAAAACTGGACGGTAGGTAAACCAAGTAGTCAAAAAAAAAGATCGGTAACCTAGGCAGATGACCCTAAACAACCCGGGATGGCAGGTCGTCTAAGGGTCGCTACCCTTAAAGAAAATAGCAACCTGCTGCCTTGCAGATCGGCTGGGGACAGTCAAAGGCTAACGGAGAGAGAACCCAGTAAACGCTGGTTGAAATCGGACACATCGCCGAAGGACAAGCACTAGAGCTCCAAATGGTACTGAAGATTGTGACGTAAAAAAGTTCTTGGCAAAGGCTGTTTATATATCACAATAAGATTGATAAAAATGGCCAAAAGAAAGATCGCAAGAGAAAGAGAGACAGAGAGAATCTTCTACAGTCGGTTTAAAAAAATATGTACATAAGACCGAATTCTAAAATATACGATTTATTTTTAAAAATGTATTGACTTTTCCTGTATTTCATATGCTACGCACTTAATATATCGTTCTATTTTTTCCTTGTTCCCAGAGGAATATATATATATATATATGCAGCTGACAGTCTCCAGTGTTTTCTATTTCGAATTGCTTTCTTCATGTTCTCTCAGAGACTTGTATTTCAATGGATTCTGTTTATCTTCATGTTATTTGCTTCTTCAATCTGTTAATCGTCTTTTCTTCTTCTTCTTTTTTTCTTCGACGAAA
Source organism: Arion vulgaris (assembly GCA_020796225.1). Classification (NCBI taxonomy): domain Eukaryota; kingdom Metazoa; phylum Mollusca; class Gastropoda; order Stylommatophora; family Arionidae; genus Arion; species Arion vulgaris. The sequence continues at coordinate 59,892,684 of CM036763.1, read as the reverse complement.
TATTCCATATAGACCGCTCGTTAGCCACTCTTTGTGATTTCCATGTGATCCAGTCTAAGGCGATTGTACGTTAATGCTAGTTAAGCGCCTTGCTTCCTACCTCAGTGCCTTCTTACATAACATTGAAACAATATAGTTCAATATTTAACACTAACGTTATTACATTTTCTGCACACATCCACTGAGCAAGCGATGGTACAAATAAGGAATAAGCGACCAGAAAGTAGACTTAATCGATTCAGTTCAATTGTTTCAATCTTGAAGTTTCATTAGAACAATAAGAAGCCACATGACTTATAGAAAATGCTCATTGGTTGTGTACTGCAAGACCTCATTCTAGGTGATGGTGCGGACTAGGATAAGTGTTCAGAGCGTGTTGTCTCTAGTTTTTCGATCAATCCTGTATCTGATTGTTGATCAATTCTTACTCTTGTTCCTTGGTTCTTGAAAAAGAACCTTGTGCTCATACTGGACTTTAATGAACTTCAAGGATGACTGCTTGAAAAATCGACAGGTGTATGTCCGGAAACAGGTAAATGGCAGTTATGCAGAAGCGGTTAGAACAAAATCAATACATAAGTAAGGTTTTCTCAATTTCTTTATTGATTTTGTGTCTCACTTTCCCTAAAACGTATATTTACTTGTTATCTTATATATCGTCTATTGTTTAGTTTTACCGCAGCCCCACATCCCGGTTCATTTAGAAATGATTGTCTTCTACATTTGAACATCATGTTATCAACCGTTTTAGAAATAAAACTTCATATATACAATCACTATCAATCTGTCCATGTGTTGCCGGGGGGACAAAACAAATAGTAACACTGTGACCTACGAGGCATGTCGTAAGAGGTGGCTAGGGGACTAGGGAAGCTACCCTTTACCCTAGTAAATAAATAGCGTCGCAGAAACTTGTAGGCGCATAACTGGCACAACTCACAATCGCTCTTATGCTCAGATCACATATAAATTACACAGAGTGATTAAACAAGCTGTCGATATGGAGTTTTCGGAGAAGAATGAAGACTATCGTTACAGCACTCCAGACATGTCCGTAGATGCTCCGATATCCGCCTCAACAAATCCAGCAGCGTCCAGCGGCCCAACACACCAGTTCGTTGTTGATTAATCAATATTTTTTGTATATTTGGTATGTCGTGCTGTACCAATGCCGACACCCATCTCTCTCAATCTGGTCAGCGACTGGGATTCACATCCCTGAAACTCATCCGTTCGAGAAAAAAAAACTGTCTCAATGTGTTAAGAATGACATTTCGGTACATTACATCTTCCTCTGATATCGTAGGCGTGTCAGCCAATTTACAGGGTTGGGATGGGGGTGGGGGAGGGGAGATAAGGAGTGGAATGAGAAAAAACATTTTGTAGAAAGATTGAAAACTGAATTATTGAAGAGAAACAAACCAACATATTAGGACATCAGGTGTCACCAATGTTCCTGGAATCCCGAGCGACAATTCTGGAAAATATTTATCGGAACAGATTGTCCTTGCAAGTCATATACATGGTTCTTCTTCTTTTGTCGTCACACTGCTACCGGGTTGTTGCCCAGTGTCGTGGTTTTCTGTTTTGTCTTGCGCTGTTCTGGTGTCTTGTGTGATTGTTATCTTTGCTATATCACAGGATTCTGCTACGCCATCTAACCATCTTTTCCGTGGTCTTCCTCTTGCCTTCTTTCCCGATGTTCTGTTGTAGAAGACTCTGTATACTGTGGAGTTTGGATGCATTCTTATTAAGTGGCCAAACCACTTCATTCTTTGTTTATCTATGTAATTCAAGCACGGCTTTGTGCCAACTTTCTTTCTTATGCTGATATATACATGGTTGCCATGGTTATAATTGTTGTCTCTTAAGAGCACGACTCATCAAATATCGTGTGCAGGGCCGTGCGGTATATTTTCTCAGTATGATGCAAGTCTTCGAAATGCCGCCCTCACATGGTTTTCCTTAAAATAACCTTCAATTGTAATTGTATTTTGGTTGCTAATGCAGCCCCTCTTACGGTGCCGCCTGATGAGGCCGCCTCTCTGCATCATAGCACGGCATGGCTCTGATTGTCTGCAGAGACTGAAAGGCATCAAGAAATGGACACGCAGTATTTGATCTCATAGAGACGTTGAAAGTCACTAGTTGTTAACCTCTGATCACACCGGCAGAACTAGAGAAAAACAGTAACAAGACTTTCCTTCTTTATGCTTATTCTTACCAACCAAATTGACCCCTGATTCTGATTTGTGTAGTTTTGAGCTAAGAACGTGAATATGTTGCGTCCTGGTTTACAGATCCTTACCCCACGTAGGAATTTGAAATGCAAACATGTCACCATGAACACTAAAAGGTCATTGTATAACACAATCTTTCTCCCGACATTATGATTTCAGTGTCAAACCTGGATGCTGACATTAAACAATAGAAGAAAACTAGTCACGACAGAGGTGAAGTAAACAGAATGATGGGGGTATCAAGAAGAGACCGATTTAAAAATGAAGACATCAGCATAAAAGTAGCACAACATCAGCTCTGAACTTCAGATCTGCTCTTACAGCGAATTCAGATAATTCTTCTGAGACATCTTTCCATCAAAGCCTCTTATGTGACTGTCTGTCTTGGTGCTTGTTTTCCATGTCTTTGATTCATAAAGTAGGACTAAGCGCACATTTGATTTGTATATATTGAGTTTAGTCTGATGTCCTATAAGCTGATCATCTCCATATGTTGTCCATGTCTCTGATCCATAAAGTAGGACTAAGCGCACATTTGATTTGTATATATTGAGTTTAGTCTGATGTCCTGTAAGCCGATCATCTCCATATGTTGTCTAATGATTTGAATGTTACAGATTCGGTTTTAAAGTAACAATCTGTTTAGCCAGATGGTTTTTGCCCATGTGCATGTTTTTATCAAGAAAGAACAAATTGAATGGTTGAGCCACATATATAGGATACCAATAGTCACTGAGCCTCAAAGAGCAATGCTACTACGATACAACGAATACAAAACAAAATGTCGCTGACGCAAAAGGCGTAACTCAGAAATGAGAGAGGAGGCGAAAACACTATTTATGAAGGGCACACAAAATCTTGTTCTAGAAATCTCTTCTTATCCTGACGTTGTGAGGCAAAAAATGTTAGAGAAAGTAAAGAAAAAGAAACAACTCGTGTAGAAAAGTATTAACAAAATAAGTTTAAGCCTTGAAATAATAAGACTAACAATAATCCCTGCAATTTGAGGTCAAATATACCCACCAAAAAAAATGATAACAACAACAACAATAGACATATTATAAAAATAAAATGAGTAGTTGCAATAATAATTGTTGTATGTTCTAGTATTTTGACATATATTATCTTCCGGTAATAGTCGATGTATATAATTAGTAGTTCAGGTACGAGAAACGTAGATATCGATCGATCAAGCAGCACAGGTAGAAGAGAGGTTGTTACAAAAATAATAAAGAAAGAAGGGAATGCGTGGAGAATGAAAGAAATTAGATAATGAACAATTTTTGCTTTTTAAAAGTTCTGACTAATTAAGTGTTGATTCGAATAGCGTGAAGAAAGAGGAAGGATAAAATAAAGTATTATTTCATCATTATTATCTTTTTGTTTTTCAAATAAGGACAGCAGTGCTAACCTTGCAGTTTATTTCTTCCTTTCTTTCTGTTTTCCTCTTTTGTCCTTCTCTGCTTTTTTTGCCGTTAGGCGTACAGGTTTAACTGATGATCGGTTTCCGAGATAGTGCACGCTCGGTCGCTTGATATAATAATAATGTTCGTCAATCAAATATGATTATAACCACATAGTTACTTCATCCAACAAACAAAATGTAATATCAGTCAATGGACACGTAGGTGACTTGTCAGTCCGATGCGTGCCTTGAAGAGTCGTGGACAGTATCAGTGACTAGCGCAGCAAGTTTGATTAAAGTGAGGAAGAGTTGCGCTAAACGTCGTCCTCACTCTCTCTCCTGTTTCCAACAAGATCCAGTGGCAAGACAAGTCGAGACGACTGGTGGAGGATTCAGGTGCAGTGGATGACCATGGTGTACTACGTGCCTCACCGTGCTCAGTACGCTCCACAACGCTTTGCTGGTACTCGCCCTTGTGTCCGTTGAGCCACTAGAGTGGTTTCTTCCGCACCCTCTGTCGAGTCCAGTCTTTACATGCAAGGTAGGCAAGACCTATTTCACCGATTGGTTGTTAACCATCCGGCTACCCTCAGCCTGGTTTGGTTGGCCTGTCAAAGCCATTGCCCATATGATGGCTACTGCCGCATGCTGACAGCTGCTATGAGCAACAGGTGAGAGCTGAATGACAGGTTTGGTCCAATGTTCAGAAATCTGCCCTTAAACGGGCATGACAGCTTCATATACTTTGATATACTGTGGTATTGTGGAGTTTTAAGATTTCTGTAACTCCATCAACCCATCTCTTTTCTTGGTCAGCACCTTCCTCTTGATGATTCCATGTTCAGGTTGTACATATGTGCCAAGTATGCAACTGGTGTATTCGGGATCGTTATTGGTTATTGGTTACTAAACTGACGTCATTGCACTCCGGGCAGACCCATAGGTGCTCAGTCTCCCCCAACAGATATCGAAGAGTATGCATACTGATGGTTCCTGTGGCTCGTTGATTAAACACACCTCTCACTCTGCCTTTCAGGCATCCAGTTCGACTTGAACAACGGGTTCATTCTCACCAAGTGGCCAAACCATTTGAGTCTCTGTTTTTCAATGAATCTAATATTAGATGTTGTTCCGACTGTTCTTCTAATTTCCTCATTTCTTATATAGTTTCTTCGTCCTTTCATCTAATTGAAATATTGTTTATATATTCAATAAATAGATTGTACAATTATTAGGGGCTTATGGAAAACAAAACAAAAACCAACAAATTAGCAAACGCAGTATTCCTTTTTTCCATACTCTTATTTCTTACGGCATCCATTGCCTAGACCTACAATACGAGCGTCTTCAAAAACACAACCTGCTAGGGCTAGGGCTAGTGCTAGGGCTAGGGCTAGGGCTAGGCTAGGGCTAGGGCTAGGGCTAGGGCTAGGGCTAGGGCTAGCAGGGCTGCTAGTGCTAGCTGTGCTAGGCTGAGAGCTAGGTTGGACTAGTGTATCTAGGCAGTGCTGGGACTAGGGACTGAGGCTTGAATTTCGATGTCATGATGTTTAGTTCAATTCGTGTTGGTTTCAATTTATTCTGAGAGATTAAGTCAGTATGGATGAGGTTGTTCTGATGTCAGTGATAGTTCACAGTTCATATGTGCAGTGATGGTTCACAGTTCATATGTGCAGTGATAGTTCACAGTTCATATGTGTAGTGATGGTTCACAGTTCATATGTGCAGTGATGGTTCACAGTTCATATGTGCAGTGATGGTTCACAGTTCATATGTGCAGTGATGGTGACCCGATGACTAAACTAAATATCTTGTGTAAACGTTAGTGTCATTTGTAGCTAACACATAAGTCCGTGTAGTTCTTTCCAGTCTTGTTCCACTAGGTCAGCGAGTTTGCCTCAGTATATCATATTCGAATTAATCTTTATCATTAGACGTATATCTACATGTCTACATGGCTGAATTGTCAACCTTGAATGCTATATAGTAACCCAAATCTTTAAAATGATTTTACTACAGAAACTGAAATGAAGAATTACTATCGTATTGATAAGAACAATTTCATTACTGTTCAATAACTATTGAACAATAACTACCAAACACTCGACAGACAAGAAGAGACAATCATCGTGCGACTCAGGATAGGACATGACAGACTGAACGAACAACTACACAGGCACAGGATGGGACGATTGTCCCCATCCCCTCTGTGCCCCTGTGGCACCGCTTTACAAACCACAGAACATATCCTGCAAGACTGTCCCCTGTATTCCTCCCAAGAAAGGAATGCTGGCCCTACAACACAACACTATATTCAAAACTACATGACACCAGAGATGAGCTCCAGACAACAGTCGACTTCATCAGAAAAACGCGTCTAACCGTATAATCATCAAAAAAGCTATCGCAAAGAAAAAGAAGTACTGTTCAATGTACCCCTGAAGTCGGCGAAGACCTGCCTTCATGGCGGGGGATACCTGTCAAATATTAGAAGAAGGCCTTCACGCAAAAATCAGTTAGATGCGCCATGGCTAACGCCTGAATTCACAGTGGGCGAACGCAGAGGAAGAAGAAGAATTATTCAATTAAAAAGTGCAGAACTGAAAAAAGTTAAGGATAAGTTGCAACACTATGCTCTGTTAGAAACAGAAAGTAATGAGAGAGAGCGAGATAGAGAAAGAGAGAGAGAGAGAGAGAGAGAAAGAGATAGAGAGAGAAAGAGAGAGAGAGAGAGAAAGAGAAGGAGAGAGAGAGAGAGTAAGAGAAAGAGAGAGAAACTAAAATCGTTAAAGAGTACTCGAAAAGATCAAGGCACACATTTTCCACCTTCATTTAAACAAATTACAAATATTCATGTCCACTATTAAGGCCCTCAAAATCTAACTTGACAGCTAAACAATAGATGATCAACAGCATTTTCATACCTACTTTGTGTTACCAGAGCCAAACATGGACAATGAGCTAAGTGTAGTCGCAAAAAAACTACTTGTGAAACGCGGTGCCTGCGAAAAGTTACCAACAACACCAGAAAAGACAGGGTCACCAACATCAGCATAAGAAAGAAAGTTGGCACAGAACCTTGCTTGAATTACATTGAGAAACAAAGAATGAAGTGGTTTGGCCACTTAATAAGAATGCATCCAAACCCACAGTATACAGAGTCTTCTACAACAGAACATCAGGAAAGAAGGCGAGAGGAAGACCACGAAAAAAAGATTAGATGGCATAGGAGAATCGTGCCAAAGATCAAAAATAAAAACCACACAAGCCACCAGAACAGCGCAAAACGAAAACAGAAAACCACGACAATGGGCAACAATCCGGTAACAGTGTAGCGACAAAAGAAGGAGAAGAAAATTATTCGTGTGATTTGCATGTTGTTCCATGTCACCCTGAAAACATAATTTGGGTTGAAGCTTTTCCGTATTGGGTGATTTCATTAAGTTTAAAGTCTTCTCTTTCATTTCACAAATCTCGACATTCTGATCAATTTTTTCCAGTTCCCATCAGTCGGAATTAATTTCAATAATGGGAAGCAGAACTTCGGTTTTTAAAAAAAAAAGTTTGCCAGCTATGCATTCAGAAATAGTTTTAGCACATAATATGACGTCTTTGACTGATTTTTGCGTGAAGGCTTGATTTTATTATTATTAGTGTTCCTCGCCATTCAGGCGAGTCTTACTCGGACTTTAGATGTACTTGTTTCCGCCCGTGTAGTGCCGGGGCCCGTATAGAAGCAAAGAATAGTACCACTGCGACCTACAAGACATGTCGTAAAAGGTGAACGATGTAGGACCTAGGGTAGCTACCCTAGTAAATAAAAAGTATCGCAGAAATCGGATATGCTGGCCTACTTGTAGGCGCATAACTGGCACAACGTACAAACCCCTTTAGGCTCAGATCACATACAACTCACACAGAGTGGTTAACTAGTGGAGATATGGAGCATTCGAAGAAGAAGAAGAAAAAATAGAAGTAGTTGTAATTTAGATTTCCAAGTAAAGAATCATTGTTTTCTGTAGTCCAACCACGTTTAGTGTGTACAGTATGTTATGTGTACACCCAGAATTTTTGGCTAAAGCTGGACTCGAACTACAGGGTTTTCCCAGCACATTGTCACTAGCGCTATCAACTTCACTGAAAGAGACCACAGTATTTAGATGAAAGCAGATATCACTGAGGATGATGATGTTGTTACGAATGTATATACAGATGGACGAAGACAGTAAAAAAAGATGTTGAATCGATCCACCGATAAAGTAATTTGGAGTTATCCGTTGTACAGGTAGAACTGGATGCCTGAGGGGTAGAGGGAGGAGTGTGTTTAACCAGTGAGCCATAGGAACCATCAGTTTACATGCTCTTCGTTATCTGTTGGGGAAGACTGAGTACATATGGGTCTTACCGGAGTGCAATGACGTCAGTTTAGTAACCAATAACCAGAATATACGGATGAGTCTGTGCTTCATGGTGACAAAACTGGTTCAGATTTTCTAGCTAACAAATGTAGTTAAGGTGGCTGCGAAACCAAACGAAGGATTTTTGTACTCTTCTCTTACAGTTATACGTTACATAGGACATACAAGCAATTTCTCCATATCGCTTTATACTGGGAAACATGTTCAATCTGTTATATGACAATAAGTTACAATTGTTTCACCTTTCTTATTAAAGTTCGTTTCATCGTTTTCCTAGGGCGTCAGCCATCAGAGTATGTAGGCCAACATTCATTAGAATAAAAAAGAATGAACTCGTTGATGAGAATACATGAAGCTGCATAAGTATAATCGTGCTATTAGTTAATCTATCTGCGCCACCTATTACTATAAACTCTTTGCTACCCTCTTGTGGAAGCAACGTTATAGTTGCGGATATATATTTAGCTTAAACACGTATAGACATGCCTAGTTAAACAAATTAATTACCATGTAAAAACTACATTTTTTGTGTGAATTAGTTTCTTGTTGTTGTTCTTCTTCAGCGATCTCTGGTCATGAGCAAAATTGGATGTATTACCTAAAATATAAATAACCTCAAATTACGTTTTTTTATGAAAATGATTAAATGTAGGGTGTTGTCTCCCTTAATTATTACAAAATTACGTCGACAGAAACACCAAAACAATACATACATCTGTTTGTGTGTTTGTTTTGTAGGGATTAAAGCCTTTGTAAAGCCAATGAGATATTTTTAACCTGAGAATGAGGTTTTTTTCTGGTTATATCAGAGAGTGTAGGTAAAAAAAAACCAATACAACATAAGCATTAGCTCTTGATAGAGAACCCAGCCAGATAGCCATGGTAACACTGAACAAATAATTTGTAAGTGAAATAAGACTGTGATGAGTGATGACAGTGTGGCATCTACTAACTAACAGGTAAAAGCACCAGACAACGCACTTCATATACACAAAGACCTGAGTTTTTGATTGATTGATTGATAGGACCATCGTCATTTCACTTCGGTAAGTAACCACTTGTGTGTTCCGGTCTCTTTCTTACACAGGAGATCACAGCGGCAGTGCAAGAACTCAGTAGCACCGTATAGGGTCCCCAATTTAATTTTGAAGATGGTAAACATTTTGTAGAAATTGTATTTAAAAACAAAAATTGTAATGAATTTTGCAAAGGGCAGCAGTTTTCCAGCCTGCATTTCTCGATTTTGAGATGCCAAGGGTTCTTCTACGTGCTGAACTTGAGTACGGGACATACGTTTTATTGTCCAACTTCGATAGGACTAGGAACTCGATCCCACCTACACTGAGCTGAGGGATTCCTGGACAAACATTCAGATGCCTCTACGAGGGAACAAACCGGGGACTTTTGAAACGAGAGACAAACACCTAATGGAAAAGACCTACAAACTTTCACATTAAATTATTTTTCTTAGACATCCCCCCAACAAATAGTAACAGTCCTGATATTATGTGACAATATTACCTCCCTTTCAGCACGTACACTTTTGGCCTCCCCTAGTTTATTATGGGAGGCTATTACTACCCCGCAGGCTGTTACACTTTCACTATGTATATTATACTCGATCTGTTTCCACCAAACCCGGACACACATAAATATACAAAGTTCATTAGTTCGTGATTTCCTTATATTATATTCTTTTGTAAGCAAATTCTTTATTTGTTGAAAGAGATACATTCGAAGTTGTCTTTAAGATCTGTGTTGACAGTCTCAGACATGATGAGACACAGAAATCTAAATGTATGTTTGCACGTACTATACCTTTCTATTTATCTAAGCAAAAATAAATATACTGGTTCTGAACAAATTAGTTTCTGAAGTAGATATAGATCGGTTGTATTATACAGTGGCGGCTCGTCATTAAGGGCCAGGGGGGTCGGGCCGAACCAAAAATAACGTATAACGTGTATTTATTATTTTGTAAATTAAAATATACCTAACCCAAAATTATGATTTTAACGAAAATTTTTGTCTGGCCCTACCAACAAAAATGAGCACGAGCCGCCACTGGCTGTATATGTAGGTGATGTGATTTTGCATCGTGTATGCATGTAGTGCTAACATGTATTATGAAGTATATATAGATCGGTTGTATATGTAGGTGATTTGATGCATGCATCGTGTATGCATGTAATGCTAACATCATGTGTTGGTTGTATCGTCAACTTTTCTTAGAATCTGCGATAGAAACAAAGACAGGTATAACATAGCTACAAGTGTTAATTTTCTCATCATAGCTCTTTCTCTTTCTTTCTCTCTGTCTGTCTCTCTCTCTCTCTCTCCCTCTCTCTCCCTCCCTCACACACTCACTCACACACGCATGTATACACGTTCCTCTCGTACCGTTATATGTTACATCGGGCCTGCAAGTAATTTCTCCATACTCATATGTCCTTCCTGGGCAACTCGCTCAACTCCGCCAAGGACTTGTGTGTGATGCCAGCTACCAATCTCAATTAATTTTGAGAGCTACAGAAACAGAAACATACACGCACACATATACATTATATATAAAATGTAAAGTCGAAACAGAAATGGTGAAACGACGCTGGCTGGTGGCAATGGCATAGACCGGGATCAGACAAATTTCCTTCATTCTCGTCCTTGGAAGTCAGGGGTAATGAACGAGCTGATAGATTGGCTGACACGGATATGATATCTGAGGTCACTGCAATGAACCGCAACATCATAACACTTTGAAGTGTTCGGAACACGTTTAGAGTTTCAGGTTGTGAATTCTACACTGATCAGATTGAAGTGTTCGGGAAGAGGAGTTTCAGGTTTGTGAATCTCACACACTGATCAGATTGAGAGAGTGTTTCGGAAAGAGAGTTTCAGGGTTATGAATCTCACACACTGATCAGATTGAGAGAGTGTTTCGGAACAGAGGAGTTTCAGGGTTATGAATCTCACACACTGATCAGATTGAGAGTGTTGGAAAGAGAGTTTCAGGTTGTGATCTCAAGATCAGATTGAGAGATGTTTCGAACAGAGGAGTTTCAGTTGTGAAACCACTGATCAGATTGAGAGTGTTTCGAACAGAGGGTTTCAGGTTGAATCTCACACACTGATCAGATTGAGAGAGTGTTTCGAACAGAGAGTTTCAGGTTTGAATCTCACACTGATCAGATTGAGAGAGTGTTCGAACAGAGGAGTTTCAGGGTTGTGAATCTCACACACTGATCAGATTGAGAGTGTTTCGAACAGAGGAGTTTCAGGGTTGTGAATCCACACACTGATCAGATTGAAAGTGTTTCGAACAGAGGAGTTTCAGGTTTGAATCTCACACACTGACTGACGTGACGATCTGGACACTGCATGAGTGTTTCGGAACAGAGGAGTTTCAGGGTTTGAATCTCACACACTGATCAGATTGAGAGAGTTGTTTCGGAACAGAGAGTTTCAGGTTTGAATCTCACACACTGATCAGATTGAGAGCAGGTGTTTCTGCCGACAGAGGAGTTTCAGGTTTGAATCTACACGCTGATCAGATTGAGAGAGATCATGTCGATATTTGTACAGCCCCAAAAGAACGATATAATAAATATGCCAAAAAAAAGAATTCATTAATCAACATGGAACTGACGTATTGGACCGCTGGACACTGCTGGATTTGTTAAGACGGTAATCAGAGCAGTTTTCTTTTTCGATCCAGAAGCACTTGAGCTTTCAGCTCTTCGGCTCCGTGTCATGGACATCGTAATCCTTCGGCTCGGTACCACGAACACCGTAAATCTGGGGAGCAACTGTGGCTTTTCTGCCAGCTCAGGAAGTTGAACCCGCACTCACAGTGGGCTAGTCACCCGTAGTCCAACACGCTACGAACACGCTGGGCAGGCGGGCGATCAGAGCATATATGGACATGTACGGAGTGCTATGATGGTAGCTCTCATACAACTAGTAATATATAAATAGTAAGTATTTTGTAGAACGTTCAACAGATCCTGATTGAAAGGCTCGCAATGTCCAGCGAGTTCTCTCATCGTTTCCATTGTAGTGTTCACAGTTTCTTTAATGTCTTGTTTACAACGTCATTGTGATCGTTCTCTAGCTCGTTTTCCAGAGTTCATTTATAGTTAGTTAGTTTGTTCATTTCGTGCCAAAAGGCGGCACATAGGGCAGAGGTTTTAGATCTCCATGTGATGCGGTTCGTTGCTAGCAGTTGGATATATTGTATGGTTTTACATCCCAATAGTTTACTTTCTTGTTGGATGGTTCTTCGAAGAGTGGTCTTTGGTCTTTCACGTTTTCTTTTCCCAACTGGTGACCACATAAGCACTTGTCGATTTAGTCTCTGTTCGTCTGATCGAAGAACATGACCTAAATATTTCCACCTTGGTTTCCTTATAATATTTGATACAGGTTGTTGGTGTGTTCTATCTCTCACTGTGTTGTTAGAAACGAAATCACTCCATTTGACTTTTAATAATTTTCGGAGACATTTATTCTCAAAGCTGTCCAGTTTCTTATCAGTTTTGTTTGTTGATTTTCAACTTTCACAACCGTAGGTCAGTATAGGAATCACACATGACCTAAACAATTTAACTTTAGTACATATACTAAGGTCTTGAGATTGCCAGATATTTGTTAACTTAGTGAAGGCACTAGCTGCTATAGCAATACGATTTATTTCTTTCATCGTGTCTCCGTTGTTTGACACTTTACTACCCAAATGTAAAATGTTCAACTTTCTCCAGTGTTTGGCCATTTATTAGGATGTTGTCTGTCGAGTTTGTGAGGTCCATAATTTTGATCTTGGCAGAATTAATCTGGAGACAACCTGTTCTGCAAGTGTGCAAAGATTGCTCGTTAGTTTGTGGGTTGCTTGTGTGGTTGAATTCAATATGGCCACGTCATCGGCAAAGTCAAGATCAAATAGTTTGCTGTTATTAAGCCATTTGATGCCTAGTTGATCATCTTGGGTGCATTTGCGCATGATCCAGTCTATAGCTATCCCAAAAGCATAGGTGACATAACGCAGCCCAGCTTAACACCCGAATTGACTGTGAACCAGTCTGAGTTTTCTGCATCTGTTCTTACACAGCAGGATGCTTCGGAATAGACTGCTTTTATAATATTGATGTATTTTTCCTGGAAGACGTAGGTCTTAAGAATCTCCCAGGGATATAGATAGATACATACACAGGTAGGTAAGATAGATATATACACAGGTAGGTAAAAAGGTAAGATAAAATATATACACAGGTAGGTAAGAAGATCAGATAGATATTTACACAAGTAGGTAAAAAGGTAAGATAAAATATATACACAGGTAGGTAAAAAGGTAAGATAAATATATACACAGGTAGGTAAGAAGGTAAGATAGATATATACACAGGTAGGTAAGAAGATCAGATAGATATTTACACAGGTAGGTAATAAGGATAAATATATACACAGGTAGGTAAGAAGGTACAATAGATATATATACAGGTAGGTAAGAAGGTAAGATAGATATTTACACAGGTAGGTAAGAAGGTAAGATAGATATATACAGGTAGGTAAGAAGGTAAGATAGATATATACAGGTAGGTAAGAAGGTAAGATAGATATTTACACAGGTAGGTAAGAAGGTAAGATAGATATATACAGGTAGGTAAGAAGATCAGATAGATATTTACACAGGTAGGTAAGAAGGTAAGATAGATATATACAGGTAGGTAAGAAGGTAAGATAAATATATACACAGGTAGGTAAGAAGTTAAGATATATATATACACAGGTAGATAAGAAGGTAAGATAGATACACAGGTAGGTAAGAAGATCTGACAGATATACACACAGGTAGATAAGAAGGTACGATAGATACACACAGGTAGGTAAGAAGATAGATATATACACAGGTAGGTAAGAAGATAGATATATACACAGGTAGGTAAGAAGAGAAGATAGATATATACACAGGTAGGTAAGAAGATAAGATAGATATATATACACAGGTAGATAACTATCTATAAGATAGATAGTTATTGATTATTGGTTACTAAACTGACGTCATTGTACTTCGGTCTGACCCATAGGTGCTCAGTTATCTCCCCCAACATATATCGAACAGTTTGCATACTGATGGTTCCCGTGGCTCGCTGGTTAAACACACTCCTCACTCTGCCCCTCAAGCATCCAGTTCTACTTGTACAATGGGTAACTTCAAACTGCTTAAATCGCTGGATGGATTCAACATCGATTTTAGTGTCCTCATCCAACAGACAGTCGTGAAGAGACTGAAGAACATCCCCTTATCCATCTTCAACTCCCCAACAACCGATGTTGCTGATGCAAGCCTGTCCGCTTTCTCATTACCGCAAAAACCCGCATGCCCAGGACAGTAGATCCACCTAAGTCTCTGAAGGTTATAAACTTCTATAGACGACATCCACTCCTACCGAAACCTGCCCTTTTGGATCTTGTGAAGCATCGACTGAGATTAAGATACAATAACGGTCCTAGTAAATGGAGTCCCAGAGATCCAATGGAGGGCTACAGTAACGGCATCAACCTCCATCTTCATACTAGAAGTAGTTGTCCTGTACGTTCCACTTCGCTCTGCCACAAACCCTATCATGCGCAGTAGCCAAGAAACCCCAGCCTGACTTCTCACCACGACGAACCGACCCATCGGTATATACAACTTCATAATCCATTGAGTCAGTGGCGGCTCGCGGTCATTTTCTTGGTGGGGCCAGACACAAATTTTCGGGAAAATCATGGTTTTGGAGTATTTATTATTATTTGTCTATTCCGGGAAGTTATTCCCCCTTTCGGTTTTGTGGGGCCGGCCCCATTGGCCCTTAATGACGAGCCGCCCCTGCATTGCGTTATCTTTTATCAGGTAGACAGATACGTAGACACATAGGTAAATTGATAGGTAGTCATATAGGTAAATAGATAGGTAGATCGACAGATAGATACAAACTAAAATAGGAACGGGCACGTCGAGAAAGTTCAATTGCAAGAGGCATGTCGAAAAATATCAATGCGAAAATAAAGTTTTATTCAGCTGCGAAAGGAAACAGTGAGGACATAAAATAACCTCTCTTAGGGAACTACCATCCAGGGACTCTTTAAAAAAACAAGAAGTTGCAGAATATAATGTTGGAACTGTAATGCGTGATTGAGCGAAGAAAGTGTCTCTTAGGATATGATCATTTGTTTGTTTGTCTTTGTGTATGAATGGAATACAACGGAAGAGAAATTAGTGCGTGCTGGGAGTTAAGGAGAAAGAATGAGAGAATTGGAGAAGGAAAGAGAGAGAGGGTGGAGAATTGAAAAATTGGAGAGACGGGTTTGATGAAGAGGGAGATAAAATGAAAAAAAGTTTTGACTTTTGGGAGAGGGAGAGAGAGAGAAAGAGAGAGAGAGAGAGAAAGAGAGAGAGAGAGAGAGAAAGCGAGAGAAAGAGGAAGTGTTGCAAAGATAAAGATACGAAGAAAATGTGAAAGAGAAAGAAGTTAGAAAAGAAAGAGAAAGAGAGGTAACAAGGCAGGAAGAAAGAGTAGAGAATGAGAAATGAATGGAAAGAGGTTAAAAAAAAGCCGGAAAAAGAAGTGAAGAGAAAAAGAGAGGATGGATAGAAGGAGAGAAAGAAGAGATATGGAGAGAACAATAATAAACGTTGTGTTGCACTGTAAGAACTAACGGACCCTTGGTTTCAAACAAATTCTTACAATATGGTAGAGCATGTGTAGACAACCTTCGGCCTGCGGATGAAACAGGCATGCGACGGTTTTTTTAACGGCCCACCAAAAAAAGCTCAAATATCAACATATTTTGGTTCCAGGAAATATTTTATCCTTACATTCTATACATCTAAAACGCAGAAAAAGGTGATCGCCAACGAACGAAAATCGTGGCATATCCTTTTACAGGACGTAGCCACTAACAACAGTAAAAGAGTCGTTGATGTTCTAGGCACCACTTATACGTTCAGCAGTTTGTCATTGCTTTCTGAACGGTGAGGTCTATTTTACCGTTTGTAAAAATCCAAGGAAACTTATTTGCTTCCAAACTTGCCCGCTGCGGGGTTTGAACCAGGTACGCTTGGGTTGTGATCGAGCTCACTACTGCGCTACAGACGCTTACTGATCGCCAACACCTACTTTATTTGAAACGAATGTTCCGGACAAGCTTGTAATTAAAAAATAAAGACACTACGTATTTCAAAACTGAGTTTGAGGCAGTTTACATGCAAATTCAATAAACAATGCGTTTAGAATAGAAACAAAAGTTCACGAAACTTAATACTAATTATTGGACAGTATTGACATTACTGATATTTGTGTTGGTCAACGAAATTATATCTTAATTGTACAATTAATTTCCTCTTCGTGTATCACAAGAAAAACTTAAGAATGTCAAACTATGAAATCATGAGAATTGAAAATCTTATTCCTGTAGAAATGTGTAAGCTAGCGCAAGCATTTTTAACTATTTACATGCTTTCGTTACCGAGTTATGAATTAGTTGGTTAAAACTGTACGTAGTTCATAAGGTGCTCAGTGGGCCTTTATACAGAGTGTTTGTAAAGACTTACTACATTTCATACGTAGGACAACTTGAAAAAGGAAGTACATGACGTGTTCAAGAAATGTGCTAAAACAGAGTAGTGAAATTAGTTACAATAGTCGCCCGAGTGATTACCGGGGCCCAAATTTGGGGTGTAAAGAATAGAACCACTGTTACCTGCCACGCATGTCGTAAGAGGCAACTAAGGCGGTTTGGCTGAAATCGGATACACATGTCCTAAACATGCACAAGTCTATGCGTTTAGGGACCTACCAAACCAATGTGCAACGTATACACGTTCTTGGCAAAGATCAAACATATCACAAAGAGTGATTAAAATTGGTCATAAAGAACGAAGGCAAAAAAAACACATCAGAAGTTACAATAGTTACTGCTATGGTCTAGTGTTGTTTTTGGTAAACTGGAAAGAACGAATGAATTATTCATTATAATAGATGTTGGAAATATTCACCACCGGCTTCAAGACATGTCTGTACATGTCTCTTCATATTGTCAAATATTTTATGCAACGTGTCTGTTGATATTTCTTCCGTTGAAGACAACATTATGGTTTGGGTGAAAAGAATTACTCCAGCAGACAACAGTGATTCACTGCATATTGAAATAAGGGAAGACTGCAGTAAAACTTGGTAAATAGTGAAACACGTACAAACAAAGTACTATAGTTTTACAAAATACAGAAACAGTGACGATAAACAGCAACGTTTCGACCAACAAGGCCTTTATCAAGCAAACGAACAAACAGGAGTGACAAATTAAAATGAAACACAAATGGACGACCAAATACAAACGTATCTAAGGAAAATCTGGAATAAAAACGAATAACGAAATAAATGTAACACTAAAAACAGGAATAGAACGGAAAAGAAACAATGAAACATCTAGTAAATATATAACTTGAATACATGCAACATATACCCATATAGATTACAAAGCATGGGAAGAGAAAGTACTAAGAAGCATAAGAATGTAATACATGCAACATAAACCCATATAGATTACAAAGCTTGGGAAGAGAAAGTACTAAGAAGCATAAGAATGTAATACGTTGAGCCCGCGTGGTCGCAAGGTACCATACAAAGAAATCAACCGATTCTCCAGAGCAAATCTACTACGATCATCAGAGGAACATGATCGGATGGCTGTGACCTGGACATCGCAAGCTCCTGAATGGCCAGTATCATTGAAATGGGTAGCTACAGGGTCACAGAGCATTGGCGTATATCGCGCAAATGTTGGGCGAATCGGTCACTGAGTCTCCTGCCGGTTTCCCCAATATAGGACTTGTTGCACAGCTTGCAGATAATGGCATAGATAATATTACAGGACTCGCACGTGAAACTGTCTTCAACAACGAACGTGGCTTTAGGAAAAGACACCGTGCGGGTCTGTATTACATAAGCACAAGTGTTGCAGCGCCGACGGCCACTGGATGGTGCCAAAATAACTATGGATATTAGGCTTGAGGCGACTGTGAACCAACATATCCCTAAGGCTTCTGTCCCGTCTGTACGCCACCAAAGGATAGTGTTGGAAGATTGAACGTGTCTCAGGATCAGACTGAAGAATGGAGAGATGACGGAATACGACTTTCTTCACAAGGGAACTATGAGGGTGGAAAGTTAAGACAAGTTTCACCCTGTCAGAATTGGAAGTTCTATGCTGGTTAGAGAGATTTTGTATGGTTCCGTCTGTGTATCATAGATACATTGATGATTGTATTGGCATTACCGATATGCCTGAAGCCGATTTGTCACGCTTCATTAATTTCATTAATGTCTTCAATCCGGCTATTCGGTTTACATCTCACATCTCTACCTCTTGTGTCAACTTTCTTGACATCACTATCACTATCAGTCTATCCACCATCACTACATCAGTCTACTACATGCCTACTGATGCACATAGTTTTCTTCTTTATACCTCTTCCCATTCCCAGGCTTGTCGTGACTCTTTACCATTCTCTCAACTCTTGCGACTTCGTCGCCTCTGACGAGGACGACGATTTTCTCGATAAAGCTCACGAGATGCTGGATTTCTTTCGTAAGCGCTTATACCCGGATAAGGTGCTTGCTTCTGCTATGCGGCGCGTTCAGCAAATTTCTCGCCAGGAGGCTCTCTCTAACCAGCATAGAACTTCCAATTCTGACAGGGTGAAACTTGTCTTAACTTTCCACCCTCATAGTTCCCTTGTGAAGAAAGTCGTATTCCGTCATCTCTCCATTCTTCAGTCTGATCCTGATACACGTTCAATCTTCCAACACTATCCTTTGGTGGCGTACAGACGGGACAGAAGCCTTAGGGATATGTTGGTTCACAGTCGCCTCAAGCCTAATATCCATAGTTATTTTGGCACCATCCAGTGTGGCCGTCGGCGCTGCAACACTTGTGCTTATGTAATACAGACCCGCACGGTGTCTTTTCCTAAAGCCACGTTCGTTGTTGAAGACAGTTTCACGTGCGAGTCCTGTAATATTATCTATGCCATTATCTGCAAGCTGTGCAACAAGTCCTATATTGGGGAAACCGGCAGGAGACTCAGTGACCGATTCGCCCAACATTTGCGCGATATACGCCAATGCTCTGTGACCCCTGTAGCTACCCATTTCAATGATACTGGCCATTCAGGAGCTTGCGATGTCCAGGTCACAGCCATCCGATCATGTTCCTCTGATGATCGTAGTAGATTTGCTCTGGAGAATCGGTTGATTTCTTTGTATGGTACCTTGCGACCACGCGGGCTCAACGTATTACATTCTTATGCTTCTTAGTACTTTCTCTTCCCATGCTTTGTAATCTATATGGGTTTATGTTGCATGTATTACATTCTTTTGCTTCTTAGTACTTTCTCTTCCCATGCTTTGTAATCTATATGGGTATATGTTGCATGTATTCAAGTTATATATTTACTAGATGTTTCATTGTTTCTTTTCCGTTCTATTCCTGTTTTTGTGTTACATTTATTTCGTTATTCGTTTTTATTCCAGATTTTCCTTAGATACGTTTGTATTTGGTCGTCCATTTGTGTTTCATTTTAATTTGTCACTCCTGTTTGTTCGTTTGCTTGATAAAGGCCTTGTTGGTCGAAACGTTGCTGTTTATCGTCACTGTTTCTGTATTTTGTAAAACTATAGTACTTTGTTTGTACGTGTTTCACTATTCACTGCATATTGCGTCACAATTGACTATGGAATGCATTTTTTTATAACGTAATGTACTTTGGTTGTTGTTTCCCATTTGTTCTACATATAAAGTGCAGTGAGACTTTACAAACACCACGTACTATGTCATTAAACAAGCGTAGGGGTAAACGTGGAAAAACGTAGATGCACCATTTGTAATACACATTGTCTGGTTAGATATCAGAGAACAGTTTGAGATAACGGTGACAGTTCACCAGACTGTTCTTCTAGAGCAGCGTTTCCCAAGTGGGCGGTACCGCCTCCCAGTGGGCGCTGAAGCGATCGGGGAGGGAGGTGATAGTGGGCTCATAAGAATTGGGTGGGGGTGGGGTGTTCAGACGATTAGGGATCGGTGGTTCCTTAAGAAGAGATTAATAATAAATATTTTAAAATAAATTATTTTCCTGATTTTGCGATTGAATAATCATTTAAAATTTTAATTTTGCATTTAAATTCATCTTACACGATCCATTTTTTCATCAATTTTCTATCTCATGTATATAATTATTTGGAAATTGATCACGTATTTCAGAAATATATATCAATTTTCTATGTCAAAGAGAAATAGAGCATGTATATATATGGAAGAGGGGGCGTAGCCAAACTGTAATAATATAGAGGGGGCATTACAAAGTTTATGTTGTGCAAAGTGGGCGTTGGGCCGAAAAAGTTTGGGAATCTATGTTCTAGAGAAAGATATCAAAGTATAGAAATAAAATTATATTTATTTCTGATAACTTTGGTATAGGAAAGATGTTAATCATACATAGTACAAGGTCTGATAGGGGAGGTCATCTATTCAAGTACAATTTGTGGAGTAAGGAATGTTAACATATCACTATACAATGTACCACTAGTGACAACTGTTATAAGAAAAAGAAGATGGAGATATGTTGGACACACCTTGACGAGAAATGATCAACGAATATCAAAGCAGGCATTGAAGTGGGATGCAAAGGGTTCAAGAAAGAGAGGACGACCTAAGGAGACCCTGAAACGAATATTGCTTTGAAAAGAAATATCGGTCTCAGTTCCATAGAGGAGATTGGGTGAGTTGCCCAAGATAGAGCGGTATGGAGAAATTGCTTGCAGGCCCTATGTAACGCATAACAGTACGAGAGGATTTATTATTATTATTATTATTATACAATGCAGTGGCGGCCCGTGATCGTTTTTGTTGGTGGGGCCAGACACAAATTTTCGGGAAAATCATGGTTTTGGGTTAGGTTATATTTTAATTTATTAAATAATAAATGCACGTTACATATTATTTTTGGTGAGGCCTGGCCCATCTAGCCCTTAATGACGAGCCGCCACTGACACAATGTATAGGTTAAGAGATATCGCTTCTCGGCATTTTGGCTAAGATTAAAGTGGTAGTGTGCCTTTGATCGCGACCTAATGGTTGAAGCTTTCATAGAGCCAATAGGCAACTAAATACAAAAATCATTCCAAGCAGCTCCCATTCCAAAGAATGAGGACTGTTAGTTTTTACACGTTTCAAACTTAACTGGGTCAGAGCCAACTATAAACTTATGGGCCTTCGGACTCAGGTAAGAATTATGGGGAATCAGACCACAACTGCACCACGTGACCTCGCGTTCCAGTATTGGTGTATATAGTCGATTCATTTTAAAATCAACATAAAATGCTAAATCGAAGTTATATTATCCAACAAGTTAAGTTTAACAATAAGGAATATCAATATTATGAATATTTTTCTCCAATAAATAACCATAGACTTACAGAATTGAGTAAAATTGCAAAAATAAAGCGTGCAGTGTTCATCAAACATCTGTAATTTCCAGCCCCCTTTTTTGATCTAGGACAGGGAATCCCCGATCAGTTGTCTGGCCTAGTTATCTAGAGTAGGCTGTGACTGGGTCCCCTCTCCCCACTGCACTAACAGGAAAGGGCCTTACATAAATACACATTTTTTAAAAATAAGGGAGATAATTTAGTACAATAAGTGGTTGTCACAGAGTTATCTCACATAACAATGTGTGTGCTTCAGAGGAAGATAGGTGTCTCTTGAAGATATGACAACTCGAATTGTCATTAGTGTCAGTATGTCATATCGAGAAGGTACTAGCCCTGCACTCAATGAAGCTGAATGCCATATGCGTGATGTCCTGTCATCATAAGTAGGTTACTCAAGTTGTAAAACTCCGTCCACGTTGTCTATTAATAGTATGATATATATATGTGTGTGTGTGTATGCGAATGTAAAAAGTACATCATATGCAATTTTGAGATCCTATCAGTGGCGGCTCGTCATTAAGGCCCTATTGGGCCGGGCCCTAAAAGTAATATGTAACGTGTATTTATTATTTTATAAATTAAAATATAACCTAACCCAAAACCATAATTTTTTCCGAACATGTTTGTCTGGCCCCCACTAATAAAAATGATTACGAGCCGCCACTGAATCCTATACAAGGTATCAAATCTCAAAATCGCCCGTGTGGTACCGGGTCCACAAGGGAATCAAAGAATAGTACCACTGCAAACTAAAAAGCATGTTGTAAGAGGCGACTGATGTAGGACCTAGGGAAGCTACCCTTGTAAATAAAAGCATCGCAGAAATAGGATGTGCTGGCCTACTTGTAGGCGCATAACAAAGCACAATCGCTCTTAGACTCAGATCACATACAAATCACACAAAGTGGTTAACAAGCGGTCGATGTGGAGCGTTCGAAGAAGAAGATATCAAAAACTCAAAATGATTGCGCCATCATGTGTTATGCAAAGTCGCACTAACGAACAGTCACGCATAGAACTGACGAATATCATATTTTTCTTCCTTACTAAACTGCGGATCTACAAAGCAGTCGATGTCTGAAACACATTATCGATGTCTGAAACACATTGTCGATGTCTGACACACATTGTCGATGTCTGACACACATTGTCGATGTCTGACACACATTGTCGATGTCTGAAACACGTTGTCGATGTCTGACACACATTGTCGATGTCTGACACACATTGTCGATGTCTGAAACACATTGTCGATGTCTGACACACATTGTCGATGTCTGACACACATTGTCGATGTCTGAAACACATTGTCGATGTCTGACACACATTGTCGATGTCTGAAACACGTTGTCGATGTCTGACACACATTGTCGATGTCTGACACACATTGTCGATGTCTGAAACACATTGTCGATGTCTGACACACATTGTCGATGTCTGACACACATTGTGGAGTCTTGTATCAAAACAATACAATCTAACCACATTGATCGGTTAGTAATCCTTCTTCGCAGGGTCTCCCCAAACCTGACTCACAATGCCTTACATCTGTTCCACATAAGATTTTGTTGGTATGTCCTTGCTTTCATCTCCAGAATTCACAGAATGATAGTGCTTGTAATAGTTTATATATCACACCCGAGTATGGAACCTATCAATTTTCACCACCTGCCATTTATCAGTGTTCATATTGCTCATGGCCGAATGGATTAGAGCACGGCTCCTAACGGGAGACCCGTGTAAAGAAAAGGTTTTTTTTCTGTTGTGAGCATAAATGTAAAATCATAACATGTACAGCTTCACAGCGGCTGCACTAGCTATGCGGTCATTAAATTCCCCAGGCTCTCGTTCCACCTGTCCCACACCGCCCTTAAAAGCGGTACAACAGGCAGTAACTATAGATAAAACACATTTCTCATGTTTGCACAGGTTGAGTGGTTCTTGGTTGCTAAATTTATTTGATCAAAAATCTAGAGAATTATTCTCATGATTACATCATTTTTATTGATCATTGTTCAAATTGCTAAACTCATTAAACTCTGGACATCTCCACATGTGGTCAGTCTCTACCAGAAGGTGTCATAGTACTCATGATGATAATGATAATAACTTTCCCAGATCTATGTTATACTGTGGCCTCCGGTAACATCGGCCAGCGGGGCTCAGGAAAAAATTCTAGAATAAGCCCACAACCGTCGCGTGACCTCGCTTTCCAGTATTGTTTTATGCAGAATAATTCATTTAAAAAATAACACAACATGCTAAATCAAGGTTATATTATGTTACAAGTTAGGTTTAACGCTAAGGAATATCAGTATTATTGACATTTTGTATCAATAAATAACCATGGACTCCGAGAATTGAGTAAAATTGCCAAAAAGCTTACAGTGTTCTATCAAATATATACAAAAACCAGTCTCCATTAAACAGAAATTTTGGTTTTCCCGTCTGAACTAGTCGATCTTATGTTACCGGGGACCATGGTTAGACACACGTCTCCATCATCCTCCCAGATCAATCTTTATACTCGTGCCAGTTTGTTTATGAGTCACAAGTTACTGGAAATCAACGAGCTGACATCGAGGGCAAATATGAAGGGAACATTGAATATAGACTAAAGAAACGCACTGATGTCAATAACTAATTGCCTGCTGGAGGACACAGCAACACACGAATCAATGATGAATGAGAATAATAGAGTTTAGAATCAAGCGTGGAACCATTGTTACGTGTGTTTATCTTATCTTATCTTAACCACTTTTGCCGTGAAGCGACGTGGGGAGAAATAGTTTTCTATCCTGTGTCAGGTGTGTTGCGCTTGACGTTGCCAGTTCATGCTTCCGCAGGACTCTGAGATGTTATCTATCCATCGTGTTCTTGGCCTGCCTCGTGCTCTGCGCCCTGAGTGTCGATTTTTATAGGCACGTGATGGTAGTAAATGTGGTTCCATTCTCATTAGATGGCCGAACCACTTGATTCTTTGCTTCTCGATGTACTGTATACATGGTATAGTACCAACGATCCTTCTGATATTCTCGTTTGTTTACCGTCTGTTTATTGAGAACATGTGTACCATAGGGATTTGATATATATATAAAATGGCATAACGACAAACAAGTTACTTACAGCACCGGGTTTTTACCACATATGGCTGAGTCCTTTTCTGCAGAATGGCATGCAATTGCCGAGAGTATTTCACAAAGCAAGTGCGTTTTAGCTCAGGCAACAATCCTAGAGATATCGTTTAAAAATGCATTCGTGAAGTGAGCGACGCAGTCAGTTCAAACTCACGAGCTTCAAAAGGCAAGGCAACAGCGCTACCACTTAGCCACAGAGATCCCCCTCATTTGTTGATATGCCATCTGATAATACTACAATTATAATGACTTTAACCAATCAAACGACTGTTTATATTGTGATGCAATGGAAGCAAAGAATAGTACCACTGCGACCTACAAGGCATGTCGTAAGAGGCGAATGAGGCAGGGGCATAGGGAAGCTACTCTAGTAAAAAAGCATCGCATAAATCGGATGTGCTGGTCTACTTGTAGGCGTATAACTTTCACAACGTACGATCGCTCTTAGGCTCAGATCACATACAGATCACACAGAGTGGTTTAAAAAGTGATCGATATTGAGCGTTCAAATAAGAAAAAGAATAAAAAGAAACCTAGGATTGCTGGAGCTACGCCATTCGTACTTTGTATTATACTATTTGTAGGTGGCTACCATTTGTGCGGAGAGGAACGAAATAATATAGAAGAAACACTTGCCGTAATGAAGACAAACCTTTGTTTTTTTAACCTTTTCTTTTAACCTTTATCTACTAACCCTTACCCCAGTGGCGGTTCGTCATTAAGGACCAGTGGGGCCGGCCCCACCAAAATAATGTATAACGTGTATTTATTATTTTATAAATTAAAATATAGCAGCCAAAAACCATGATTTATCCGGAAAAAATGTCTGGCCCCACCAACAAAAATGATCACGAGCCGCCACTGCCTTACCCTATAAGATATGTTACGTAATACGGTATCAGGCTCGTATTTGTGATTGATCAGCGGCGTACGATAGTTGATGGTGGTCAATATCACGTCTACATTGTAACGTCCCAGTGTTTTAATGGTATCTAGTTGAGGTTGGGTCGAACTGAGAGCCTTTAACCTATTCCATACCATTGATCACTATAGTGACGTGCAAACGAGAGTCAATTACACCGACATCCACTACAGCAGTTTTTAACCAGAGCCAACTATAAACTTATGGGCCTTCGGACTCAGGTAAGAATTATGGGAAATCAGGCCACAACTACAAAACGTGACCTCGCATTCCAGTATTGGTGTATATAGACGAATTCATTTTTAAATCAACACAAATGCTAAATCGAAGTTATATTATGCAACAAGTTAAGTTTAACAATAAGGAATATCAATATTGTGAATATTTTTCACCAATAAATAACCATAGTCTCACAGAATGAGTAAAAAAGCAACCAAAAAAAGCATGCAGTTTTCTATCAAACATCTATATTTTCCAGACCTCTTCTCTGATCTACGTCAGGATTCCCCAGTCAGTTGTCTGGCCTAGTTATCTAGAGTTGGCTGTGTTTTAACATAGATCTTTTTGCTTTGTACTAGACCTTCTAAATTTGTATCGTAGCTATAAATAGTGACAAATATATTTATCTAACTAATGTATTGTATGACAAGTATTTACCAGTGTTTTGCTGGGACTGCAAGGGAGCAAAGAATAGTAACACTGCAACATACAAGGCATGTCGTAAGAGGTGACTGAAGTAGCTACCTAGGGAAGCTACCCTAGTAAATACAAATCCTCGCAGAAATCGAATCTGCTGACCTACTTGTAGGCGCATAGCTGGCTCAACGTACAATCGCTCTTAGGCTCAGATCACATACAAATCACAAAGAGTGGTTCAACAAGTGGTCGATGTGGAGCGTTTGAAGAAGAAGAAGAGAAGGAAATGACAAGTATCAAGGTTACCACAAGACTGTCAAGGTTTAGGAACCGCTGCCCTAGAGCATTATTCGAATATTTTACCTCCCACATCAATGCCTGCTTTCTGATTCTATGGTCATTTCTACTCAGAGTATGCCCAACATGTCTCAATCCTCTTTTCTTTAAAATCAGCTACAGTTATTAGTTATATGAGGACTAGTATCACAGTACTCCGGACATGTCCATGGGTGCTCCGATCCCCACCTACAAAAATCTAACCACGACCATCGGCCCAAAAACGACAGTTCGATGTTGATTAATTAATCTTTTTCGCTTATTTGTTATGTATTTCTTGTCGAGCTATACCAGGTCGATATCCATCTCTGTCAATCTAGTCAGCACGCGCGATTCATAACTATGAAACTCCTCTATTCGGAGAGACTCTCAATGCGTAAAAAATGTCATTTTGGTCCATTTGCAGTGCCCTCTGTTATCGTAACTGTTCCAGCCAATCTATCAGCTCTTTTTTTGTATAACGGTTGTAACTAGAAGCTAACCAAACATTTTTCAGATTTTATCATTTCTCCTAAATGTGTCCCATTTTATATTCACTATTTTTCACAGTCATCTGTTTTCGAATGCATTCAACTTGCTTTCTATATCTTTAGTTATTTTCCCAATCTCTGTGATATATGCTAGGATTGAGACACCATATATACTATTATAATAACAAATTTGTAATTTAATTTTAAAACTCAATAAATGATGTTATGTTATGTTATGCGATCGACGTCATGGCACATTGGCATTCCCATTCGTGCTCTGTCTTCCGTTGCAGCAGCCATCCCAAAGTCCATTTGCTCACAGTACCCATGAGAAGTTGATTACTATATCTTCTCTCTACCACGAAGACGACACTGTCTGGCATGTCCAAACTTGACGCCTAATTCTCGAACTCGTTCCAGTGTCTGAGACCCGCCCATGTCACACAATTGAGAGCGTACCGCATTGATGATATCGGCTCTGTCCATGCTTCTGCCCACTTGAGTCAGGGCACTTTTGCAAGAGAGTCAGCACGCTCGTTACCCCGCACTCCAGCATGTCCAGGCGTGTACAGCCAAGTCATTTTCTTGAGATGTGATCTCCGAATGATGTCCACCCATTCCACACGCATACTTCCAGATTCAATCAGTTGAAGAACTCAATAAATTAGAGCTTCACATTATATTTAAGATTTCACAAGCTAATGTTGCTTTGGCAATTACAAGCATCACTTATTTTTGTTATCTCCTTGCAGTCAAAATTACTAACCAAGTAGGTGAACTGTTCTATTATTTTTAAAATCATTTTACATTCCAGGGTGATATCTGCATTATTTGTCATAAGTGTCTTCATTATTGTTTTTTTTTTTTTTTTAAGCACCCAGTCTAAAAATGCCATAAAACAACAAGCACCAAGAGGAATAAGATGGACCCCTTTCGATATGCTTGAGGATCTGGACTTTGCAGATGATATAGCCCTGGTGTCACACAAATATGAACATATACAAGAGAAAAGTACAATACTTCACAGCACGGCAAAGACAGTAGGCCTCAAAACAAACACAGGAAAAACAAAAATTATGACAAACAGTGAAATCCAACAACCAGTAATGTTAGAAAATGAAACACTGGAAAGGGTTGATCAGTTTACATATCTTGGTAGCGTACTGACACTAAATGGTGGCACAGAGGAAGATATAAAATCACGTCTAAGTAAGGCCAGAACCGCTTTTGCCAGAATGAAACCAGTATGGAAGTCCAAAATCTACAATAGGACCACAAAGCTTAAACTCTATAAAAGCATTGTTTTGCCAGTTTTGCTCTACGGATCGGAGTGTTGGAGGATGACCAAAGGAGATACTAGCAGGCTGTCAGTTTTCCACCACTCTTGTCTTCGCAGAATCTTGGGAATCTTTTGGCCAGTAAAAATATCCAATAACCAACTACTCCAAGATGCAAGACAAGAGGCAATGAATGACATACTCAAAAAGAAGATGGAAATGGCTCGGACATGTTATGAGAATGAAACAAGAAATGCCTGCAAGGGTAGCCCTCACTTGGACACCAGAAGGAAAGAGAAAGAAAGGCAGATCACGGACAACATGGAGGCGCATGATGGAAGAGGAACTGGACACCGCATCTCTGACGTGGGGCTCTGCGCTGAAGGTTGCACGGGACAGGAGAGCATGGAAAGTCCTTTCTGAAGCCCCATGTGTCACTAGGCATGACGGGATTAAGTAAGTAAGTAAGTCTTCATTATATTTCTCTTTTCGTAGCTTATCTATAGTCCAGCTTTTTTGATGATATGGAGGATAAAATGTGGTTATAATTTGTAATAAAGAAAGAAGTGACATCTGGGAAATATAAACATCCGGTGTTGTTTCATTTAAAAAAAATCTCTTTCTTTGTTTTATTTCTTCTAAAAATATGAACAGGCTCGAGATGAATTACATCAGCGTTTCCCAAAGTGGTGGTACCGCCCCAAGTGGGCGCTGAAGTGTTCTAGGGGGCGATAGTAGGTTCAGAATAATTTGGGGGTTTTCAGGCGATTAAGGGTTGGTGGCTCCTTAAGAAGAAATTAATAATAAATATTTTAAAATAAATTATTTTCGTGATTTTTCGATTTAATAATCATTTAAAATTTGAATTCTGCATTTTAATTCATCTTATGCCCGTCTTACACGATCCATTTTTTCATCTGTTTTCTATTTCATGCATATAATGATTTGAAAGTTAACCATGTATTACAGAAATATATATCAATCTTCTATGTCAAAGAGAAAATAGAGCATGTATATATGTGGGAGGGGGCGTTGACAAACTGTTTTAATGTGGAGGGGGCGTTACAAAGTTTATGTTGTGCAAAGTGGGCGGTAGGCGAAAAAGTTTGGGAATCTATGAGTTACATGGTCTAGATGAGGATTTGTTTAGATGCTAGATATGAGTTATTTAAAAAAATAAGACTTTGTAAAGTCCTCACGAAATCGTTTTAGTAAGCGCATGGACATTTTGGGAAATTTGATAGAGCTCCTAGACGTAACATGGTTAGATAGTTTGTAATTTCAATCACAAATGAATGGGAACACGCTCGAACAAGGACACAACTAGAAAGGTTGCAAGTGCAAATTGGAATTTGTTGGCTTCTTCTTCTTCTCCTTGTCTCCCACCGTTTACTTCATTACATAGATGTGTCTATGGAAATATACAGGGTGTTCAAGATAAAAGCAGCATGTGAACACAGCTAATCTGGCATATATTTATGAAAATGAGAAGGTTCAGTTATGATGTAGTATAGGTCACGGTTTTGTGATGGCGTGTACTTATGGTGCGGGAAGGGGCGATGAACAAATGTGACGTAGGACGAGCTAGTCAGAAACGGGTTAAATTGTAAATAAACACAACTCAGTGTGTAACTGGTAGCTTTTGATTTGTCAATGGAGCTGCTTTTATCTTGAACACCCTGTATAAGTAGCTGTTGTGCGATTTATCGAAAGGGACTTGTAAACTAATGTTAATCTCTCTAAGTTTAGTTTTGATTTAGCGCTCCATCTTTTACGTAGTCTTTCTTACGTTTTATAATGATAATATATTTGTTCAGTGTGGCTCTCTGGGGAAGATGATGCCAGATCATTCTTGAAGAAAAAGTCTAAATCCTTTATTCTGTTAATCTTTAACAAATTTCATCATTTATTTCAATCATAATATTCCTTGCATTTCTTTATTTTTAATTGTTTACTTTTTTGTTACTAATGCAGCTCTTCTAAGACATCTCATCTCTGTTGTTATAATGTTACCATCATTATCTCCAGTCAATTTTCATTGATTTATTGAGTTATTGAAAGTGTTAGTGCAAAGCAGAAAATGATAACTTCAGCTTACAAATTCCACGTAAAGGATACAAATATCATGTCAAAATCGTAACTGTAGGAGAAGATACAAAATATACATAAGTCTAAAATCGGTACAACTGTAGGAAGCAAAGAGTACAAAATATACTTAAGTCTAAAATCGGTAAAGCTGTAGGAAGCAAATAGTACAAGGTTTACATAAGTCTAAAATAAAACAAAAAACAATGCATCAGTCCAAGAGACAAGAAAAGAAAAGATCCAACCAGGTGTAACTCAAACATCAATAAAACTGTAGGAAAAACTAGAAAAAGAAAACGGATAATCCTATTTTTTATGTTGTTTTTATTTCTGCTTTCTTATAGTTTTTGACTTTAAATGTATCCTGAATCCTTTGTTAATCACTATTTTTTGTTAATTAAACATTGATTAAGTTTGATGTTATACTCACAGTGACATTATTGTAGTTTATTTTGTGTTTTGATATTTCGTGTGTTGATATTTCGTGTTTTGGTATTTCGTGTTTTGGTATTTCGCGTGTTGATATTTCGTGTTTTGATATTTCGTGTTTTGGTATTTCGTGTTTTGATATTTCGTGTTTTGGTATTTCGTGTTTTGGTATTTCATGTTTTGGTATTTCGTGTTTTGGTATTTCGTGTTTTGATATTTCGTGTTTTGGTATTTCGTGTTTTGGTATTTCATGTTTTGGTATTTCGTGTGTTGATATTTCGTGTGTTGGTATTTCGTGTGTTGATATTTCGTGTGTTGATATTTCTCTGAATGAGTTATACGTTTACGGCAGCCGTCCTCATTAGAGATATAATACCATCGTTATACCAGTAGCACCTGCTCCCCCACAGTAGATTTGTGTATATGTATACTGGTAAACTCAACGGTTCTTTATACCGAAGTGGTTAAGACGTTTGCCTATTGTTCTGAAGGTTGTGGGTTCGGGTATGGACCGAGTCACATGTGCAATTCTTTCATGAGATCCATAGGTTTTTTGCTAGAGCTACGGAGTTCGCTCTCTGTGCAACACTCTCGGCAGATGGCGTGCCATTTCTGCCGACAGGGACATAGCCATACGAGGAAATCCGGTGCAATGAAGTCAATCATTTACTTTTTGACCATTTCAAATGGCGTCAATTGTAAAATACAAACATGTCACCATGAACACTAAAAGAGCATTGCGTAACACAATATTTCTCCCTACATTATGCTATCAGTGCCAAACCTGGATACTGACATTAAATGATAGAAGAAAACTAGTCACGACAGAGATAAAGTGTCTACACAGAATGCTGGGTATAACAAGAAGAGACCGGTTTCAAAATGAAGTCATCAGGAAGAAAGTGGGTACAACATCAGTACTGAATTTCATTTTAAAAAACCAACAAATTAAATGGTTAGGCTACATAAGTAGGTTACCAATAGACAGTGTGACACAAAGAGCAAGTTTACTCTAATACAGTGGATACAAAGCTTAAGGCAGGTCACGCAAAAGGTGGACCTCAGAGATAACATAGGTGACGAAAGACACCGTCAATTAACGCGATGCTTTTTAAAAGTATTTTACAGGCTAGGCTAACGCTTTATTTCATTCCAATATGTTTCTCCATATTCCTTTCCGCAGAAATGGTATAACTACCCAGAGTATTGCGTAGCGCGTGAACTTCGTAACCACAACAACAATTATAGGGATCTACTGAAAAATGTTCTAGTGAATCAAACCATGCGGTCCGGTATCGTAACTAAAACCGTCAGAAAACAAACCAAGTAACTATCACCCAAGCTATTGGAGCAACGCAAGACAAAACAGAAAACGGGACACTGGGCAACAATCAGGTAATAGTGTGACAGCAAATGAAAGAAAAAGACTGCTTGTACTATAGTCAATTATACACAACTATTGATTACCATCTTGCCATGGAACGCAAACTAAAGCTCCCACCCCAACGCTTAACGGCAAAAGTGGACACCCAATTCCATCATCAACCTGGGGAAAGACAATAGAAAATATATTACAACAAGAAAATGTCATGCCGTCTCAAGTTCCACTTGTTTCTTTGCTTGTTTAGATCATAATTTCTTTATACTAACTACCTTCTGAAATTCTATGACTAGTCACATTCTGAATGAGCATATTGTTGTATTTATTCCAACCTACAAGAAGCATAAAGGCCTTTCAAATTTAGAACGCGTACTTAAAAAAGCAATTTATAAAAACCCTTGCAATAAAATCACAGAAATCGATAACATCAAAGCCTGACAGGAAGTTGGTTCAAAGGGTTACCTAAGATCTTTAATCAGCCATGGCGAGAGAGAAAGGTTTCAGAGGACTGGCACCGAGATTTGGCTGTATCAATATGGAAGAACAATAGCAGTAAAAAAATACCCAGTGTAGCTTATTCAGAGGTATGTCTCTTTGAAGTTACGTGGAGAAAATAACGTATTTTGGGCACATAAAAAGACATGACACCATGATAAAATCTTTACTAGAGGGAAAGTTGAGGGGGAAGAGCAAGAGGAAGACCGAGAGATAAGTGGGAGGAAACTTTAAGAAATGGACAGGTTACAGTCTGGCAGTGTGCAACACCAAGGCGAAAGACAGAGGATGCTGAAGATTTGGACTGAAGATAAGCTATGAAAACACTAATATAATGAAGACACCTATGGCAAGTAATCCAGATCTCGCCCTTGAATCTAAAATGATAAAAATAACAGAGAAGTTCACCTATTTAGGTAGCAATTTTGATTGCACAGGAAATATTCAAAAAGAAATTTTGCTATGAATTGTCAAAGCAACATCAGCTTTTAAAAGTCTAAATAAAATATGAAACTGCAAGTTATATAGTATTAAAACTAAATTACGAATTTTCAATTCAAATGTTGTATCAATCCTAACATATGCCAGCGAGAGTTGGAAAATGACTAAAGATATAGAAAGCAAGTTGAATGCAATTGAAAATAGATGTCTGCGAAAAATAATGACAATAAAATGGGACAAATTCAAGAAAAGTGATGAAACCAGAGAAATGTCTGGTCAACAACTAATAACAACTGTTATAAGAAAGAGAAGTACCTTGAGAAGAAATGATCAAAGAATACCAAAGCAAGCATTGAATTGAAAGGCAAAAATTAGAAGAAAGAGAGGTCGCCCTAGTGTAACCCTGAAACGAACTTTACTGAGAGAGGCAAGAAATATCGGACTCAATTCCATGGAAGAGATTCAGCAAGCTGCTCAGGACAGAGCGGTATGGAACAAATTACTTACATGCTCTACGTAGCGTATAACGGTACGAGAGGAATATATATATATATATATTACTATGTAGAGATGCGATTGTATAGTCGTTAGTAGGAGCTTTGTCTCAGAATCCAATTCCACACATTGAGTTGAATTACTCTGTGTTGACTATAAGGTTGATTCAATCTCAGCTTTCAAAACAAGAAGAACTGAGTTCTTGCTTTGTGCAACACTCTCTGCATATCTTCAGACATGGACGGAGACATATAGGAAAACATGTTCAATAGGAAAACATGGTTCAATGAAGTCAATTCTACGCCTTTAGGCCCTTTGAGCAGATAATTTCAAATTACATTGTTCATTCTTCATTTGAGGATCATCTTGATTGCACATCGGACATGTCCATAATTGTTCTGATTTCCTCCCAAGCATGTATTTCAGTGTGTTCAAGCTAACAACTCCCATTCTGTGCTGATTGATATATCTACTGGGGTTTCTCTCGTGGTTTTCCCGTCTTGTCGCACCTATCGGTATGCACAACTTGCGCAACCGAGATAGAGAATACCCTTTATCTTCTTCGTTGAAATCTTCAGAACGGGTGTTTTCTCTTAGAGCGTTGATGATGTCGTTTCTGTTTATAGAAGACCCATTCTCGATCATAGCATTGCCCGCCAGTGCATCCGCTCTCTCATTGCCCTTCCCCCTCCCCAGCATAACCTCAGACAAAGATGAAGGTAAGTGTCTGGATTGTCGAATTTTGAGCTAATTACATCGCCTTCGTATATAACCGGTCATGATCTTCCGTATCATGCTCATAGAGTCGCTGAGCATTCATGCAAGGGTGAATGTTTGCGTCTGTAGCCACTCCAGAAATTTTTTCACCGCCATGACCTCCATAATCATGCTGCTGGCAGCTGTCGCATATGCGCCCCTTGCCTCATTGATAACTTTTCCTTTAGTTCTAGCCGTAAAGGCTCATGCACTCCGACCGGACAAATTACAATGAATAAACAAACACACAGAATAGAGAAGATTGGATTCACTTGCGTGCATGTTAATTACTGTCAATAATCTGTACATATCTAAAGCGATGTCTGGTACTCACTTTGAACGTTACGATTACATTTCTCACATTTTCAGGATTCAATGTGGAACTAGTCTCAGACTGACCTTACGTTGTTCAGTGATTGACTGAATAATTAATGTCAGTTACGGTATACCCGTATTAGATTTAGTTCCTGTATAATCTAAGCTTCTCCAGTTGACAGGGGATGGGAAAAGTAGGCTTGAGCGTCCAAGTGAAACACGGATTACGTTGAAAGGAGAGTTGAAAGATTGTAGCTTGACTGAGGAAACAATTAGTGGAAAGTGGCAAAATGACACCAATAGAAATCTCTTGTGGAAGTTTTATCTGTCAAATAGAACAAGAAAAGTGTATAGAGAGATTTGAAACTCGATTGATATTTGTTACTTTTATCAGGACTATTCTCAACGCAATCCAAGGATGATCTCAAGACATCGTAATATTGATGTTTTGTGCACTTTTCTGATTCTATTTTTAGTAACTAACAACTTATTAAGACTCTTCTTTTGTATTGATGTATTGATGTATTGATGTATTGATGTATTGATGTATTGATGTATTGATGTATTGATGTATTGATGTATTGATGTATTGATGTATTGATGTATTGATGTATTGATGTATTGATGTATTCACGAAATGAGAATTGTTTATGAGATTAGACTGATTACATTAATTGTATTCTCCTAAAAGTTGCCACACCTCGGAAAATAAGGACACGAAGGGTTGACTTAATTGCACAGAATTCCAGATATGACTGGGCCTCTCTCCGCAGAAATGGCCGGCCACCTACAGAGAGTAATGCACAAAGTTCGAACTTCGAAGCTCGAGAAACACTCTTAGAGATTTCTGGAAAAAAACGCACATCTAAACAGAACGGCGCAGTTCGTATTCGAACCCACGACTTTCGAATAGCAAGGCAAGCGGCTTAACTACTTAGCCACAGAGCCCCCTCATCTAGAAATGAAATGAAGTATTCTGTTATCTTATTTAGTCACATGGTATAAAACTACGAGGAAAATTGAGTAGTTGTTGTTGGTTCATTTATATTGCAAATGTTGTTGTGAGCCTATAGGGTGGTAGCATTTTTTAATGGTGTTTCTTCAAGTCATCCTCATCGGCTAGTCTCTGTTGGAACCTGATTTCAATGACATTAGCTCTAAATGCCTTCTGTCCTGCGTGAAGAGCCCGGTGTCGTCTGCAGTTATACTCGTCTATGACATCTTGCACTCATAGTTCCCTTGGTCTTCCATCAAGTAAGATTAGAAGAAAGGAATCTTTGTGTTAAGTGGTTAAGTGGTTAAGTGGTTAAGTGGTTAAGTGGTTAAGTGGTTAAGTGGTTAAGTGGTTAGTGGTTAAGTGGTTAAGTGGTTAAGCCCTTGCTTTGCGTTCCGAAGTCATGGGCTCGAATCCGAACCGTGCCGGTCTGTTCAGGAGTACATTTTCACAGAGACCCCTTAAATTGTTCCTACGGAGTTCGTGCTGTGTGTAATACTCTAGGCAGGTGGTGTGCAATTTCTGCGGTGACGGAACGAGCCATATGGGGCAAAACCCGGTGCAAAGAAGTCAATCCTTCGACCCTTTATATCCATTTAGAAGAAAAAGTTAGTAAGAATATAAGAATGCATCTTTATTCACGAATTTTTCTTCTACGTTATCTGTTGCCATGGATACTGTTAGGGAGTAGGGGATCTTTGAGGTCTTTGTTTCAAAAGGTAATATCGAACATCGAAAATAATAAAGTTAAAATTCTTCCCATTTACACTGATATTTCAAATAGTAACAGAAGAAGAATACGAATCAGATAATCGGGGATGGCGAGAGAGAGAGAGATAGAGAGCGAGAGAGAGAGAGAGAGAGAATCAGACAATCAAGGTTCTTCGGGCATGTAATGTGTAGAGGAGGTTTAGAACATTTGATGAAAATTGGTTAAAATTCAGGGAAGGATATATCATGGAAGACAGAGGGAGAAGATGCTGGGTGGTCTGACATCGTGGTTCGACAAAAGATTGACGTCAGAACTGATTAACTGCAAAAAGGAGAGAGAGTTGTGTAAAGACATTGTCGACTACGCCGGTAGGCATGACACTTGATTGATTGAACAAAGAAGACTATGACTAAAACCGTAGCCTTCGATAACTTTACGGCCAGCGGGCTCAGGTAAAAATTCTAGGAAATAAGATCACAACCGTCGCATGACCTCGCATTCCAGTATTGTTGTATCAAGACGAATTCATTTTAAAATCAACACACCATGGTAAATAAGGTTATATTATGTAACAAGTAAAGTTTAACAATAAGAAATGTCAATATTATTAATATTTTTCATAAATAAATAACCATAGACTCATACAGTTGAAAAAAATTTACAAAAAAGCTTACATTGTTCTATCAAACACATACAAAAAACCAGCCACCTAACTCAAAACTAGATCAGGATTTCCACGGTCAGTTATATGGACCAATATCAGTATTGGCTGTGACGAAAAAAAAGATGTGAAAATGTAATAAAATAATGGTTGCATGTTTTTTCTATAAAACATCTCTGTCCAGGTTAAGAGACTTAAATGTTCATAGCAGGTAGTACATCACACTTTGATAATCTCACGTAACGTCAATTTGTCAAAGGTGCGCATTAAGCACAAACACAGCTTACCACTTAAGTCATAATGCTGTAATGCGATTTACAAAACGTAAACATTGTCCCGTAATTAAGCAGTTTACACATTTGCATTCGGTTTGCTAATCTACGTTTACAGTTTATGAGCACATATCGTTGTGTGTGTTGTCTGTGCCTTGTTGTGATTAGACAATGTAAATTTTTCTTAGAAAAGTAATTTTAGCACGTACAATTCATTAAAATGTGTGCGAATATTTCAGCACATATGTAACTATTTTGAGGAATACAATGAAAGTGACCGCAGGACGAAGGTGGGTTTGGTTCGAGTCCGTGGATATAGCTTCCAGGCACGGATAGTTCAGAAATTTACTCATTCTGTGATGACATTAATTCTTTTTTTGTGTGTCTAGTTTACATATTCATTGTTGTCTTTTTGTATAAGCTTAGTCCTTTGTAGTTCACACAGAGGTCTGTGCAATTTTATTTCCAGTATTGTTTCGTTAGGCGACTGAGTTAGTCTAAATGTATCATATTCAGGGCAGCATTGAAGTATGTGTTCTCTGTGTGGGGCGTCTGATACACACGTGACTGAATTGTAAATTTTGTGTGCATGTAGCTGCGATGTCGATTGTGTCCTATTCTGAGGTTTGAAGATGTTTAAAGATTTTTAAAAAAGGTTTAAAGAGGGTTAAAGAAGTTTAAAGAGGGTTAAAGAAGTTTAAAATAAGTTTAAAGAGGTTAAAGTGGATACACATCGGTACTAGACCATCAAGAAACAACAAATTAAATGGTTCGGCCACATAAGCAGATTACCAACAGACAATGGGTGGAGGTACTGGTCAATGACTGGTACTAGTACTGGTACAGACAATGATCAGAGAAATCACCTTCATTTTTGTCCCTGGGCACGCAGGAGTTAGGGGTAATTAAAGGGGTTGATAGATTGGCTGGCTTGGCTACAATATCAGAGGGAGCTGCATGGATCGAAATGACATTCTTCACGCACTGAGAGAGCCTTTCCGAACACAGGAGTTTCAGGGCTGTGAATTCCACTCGCTGACCAGATTGAGAGAGATGGGTGTCAATATTGGTGAAGCCCGAAAAGAACGACATACTAAATATGCAAGGAGATTGATTAATCAACATCGAACTGGCGTGTTGGGCCGCTGGACGCTGCTGGATTTGCTGAGGCGGAGATCGGAGCACCTATGGACATATCCGGAGTGCTATGATGATAGTTCTCATATAACTGATAACCAACAGACAGTGCACTTAAAAGAGCAATGCTGCGCCGATACAATGGGTACAAAGCAAAAGGTCGGACACGCAAAAGATGGACTTCAGAGATAACAGAGGCGACGAAAGACACTATCTACAAAGCGCACATAAGTGCCCGTTTTAGAAATCTCTTCATAACCTGACGCTGTGAGGCAAACAGGATTCGAGAAAAGAAAGAACGAGGTTTAAAAAGGTTTAAAGTTGAAGGATTGTCTTCATTGCACCGGATTTTACTACATATGGCTCGGTCCCTCTCCACAGAATTGACAGGCCACATGCCGAGATTATTGCAAAAGGAACCCAACTCCGTAGCTACTGCAACAATCCTAGGACTCTCTAGAGAAAATGCACCATTGAACAGAACATCGCGGTGCGGATTTGAACCCCAGACCGTCAGATCACAAAGGCAAGGACTAAATCACGTAGTCACACAGATCATGAGGTTTATAATCAGTGGCGGCTCGTCATTAAGGACCAGTGGGGCCGGGCCCCCCCAAAAATAATGCATAACGTGTATTTATTATTTTATAAATTAAAATATAGCAACCCAAAACCATGATTTATCCGGGGAAAAATGTCTGGCCCCACCAAAAAAAATGATCACGAGCCGCCACTGTTTAAAATGATAATTGGTTCTAATCTGCCCACATTTTGATAGTCGTTCTGTGTTAGTATAGCTTTTTTGCTTTTTGATTGATTTAATCACCATTTTCATTTAATGATGCGTTACAGGCACACCTGGTTACCCTTCTGCAGCACCTTCCTTGGCCTGTCAGTCCTCTGCCTCACTTCCTGGTATTTTGCAGTTTGGTGGACAGAAAAACGCTTTAAAGACACTCTTAAAGTATCTCTGAAATGCTTCGATATACACACCAGGTGTTGGGAGTCAAAAGCGCAAGATCGCCAAATGTGGCGCTGTAACAGCAGTATAGGGACTCGCGTAGCTGAGAATCGTCGGGCCGTTGAGGCACAGAGAAAACGAGCTGCACGAAAAGACAGAACACACAACACCCACATGTCTAGCCTTGATCTTGTATATCCCACCTGTGTTAGGGTATTATGTTCTAGGATTGTACTCTGCAGTCACCTCCACACACATCAGAGAGGTGCAGAAGCACACGTCTGAGACTGTTGTCATCATCGCTTGTGATGGACGGCTATTACATTTTGCAGTGATACGGTATTTAACTGGTTATATCTTGTACTGGTTACATAGTTAGATGGTCGGACCCAGTGGCGGCTCGTCATTAAGGACCACTGGGGACGGGCCCCACCAAAAATAATGTGTAACGTGTATTTATTATTTTATAAATTAAAACATAACAACCCAAAACCATGATTTTTCCGAAAAATGTATGTCTGGCCCCACCATCAAAAATGATCACGAGCCGCCACTGTTCGGACCTATAGACATGACATGTTTTTGTTATTTAACGTGCTTATAGAACTTGTCTTGCATCTGTCAAAAATAGCGCAAGTTGTGAACTACGATTAATGTTCACTATTTTCTCAATTGACATCTTCATTGCCTGCATTTCTGTATCACTGTTATGATATCAATATCCTGTTGATACTTTGATAGTATCTCTAACAGTGTGTGTGTAATTTGATGATGTAAATTTGCTCAATCAATTTGCTCATACATCCACAGAAGGAGTAAGGTGAGAGTAATAGTTAATATTCTTAATAGTTTTAGAAAAGCATGGCTGACCACACACTGACCTACTTAATAGTTCTAAAAGCATGGCTGACACACATGACCTACTTAATAGTTTTAGAAAAGCATGACTGACCACACACTGACCTACTTAATAGTTCTAAAAAGAATGACTGACCACACACTGACCTACTTAATAGTTCTAGACAAGCATGGCTGACACACTGACTACTTAATAGTTTAGAAAGCATGACTGAACACAACTGACCTACTTAATAGTTCTAAAGATGACTGACCACACACTGACCTACTTAATAGTTCTAACAAGCATGACTGACCACACTGACCACTTAATAGTTTTAGAAAGCTGACTGACCACACACTGACCTACTTAATAGTTTTAGAAAAGCATAACTGACCACACACTGACCTACTTAATAGTTCTAAAAAGAATGACTGACCACACACTGACCTACTTAATAGTTCTAGACAAGCATGGCTGACCACACACTGACCTACTTAATAGTTTTAGAAAAGCATGACTGACCACACACTGACCTACTTAATAGTTCTAAAAAGAATGACTGACCACACACTGACCTACTTAATAGTTCTAGACAAGCATGACTGACCACACATTGACCTTCTTAATAGTTCTAAAAAAGCATGGCTGACCACACACTGACCTACTTAATAGTTTTAGAAAAGCATGACTGACCACACACTGACCTACTTAATAGTTCTAAAAAGCATGACTGACCACACACTGCCCTACTTAATAGTTCTAGACAAGCATGGCTGACCACACACTGACCTACTTAATAGTTCTAGACAAGCATGGCTGACCACACACTGACCTACTTAATAGTTCTAGACAAGTATGGTTGACCAAACACTGACCTTCTTAATATTTCTTAATAGATACAACAGTTGTTGATTCCACCTTGATCTAAAACTGTTCTTCGATCCAGAAGCACTTGAGCTTTCAGCTCTTCGGTTCAGTGCCATGGACATCGTAACCCCTCGGTTCGGTGCCACGAACACCGTGAATCTGGAGAACCTGTGGCTTTTTCGCCCGGGAAATTGAACCCTCACTCACAGAGGGCTAGTCACCCGCAGACCAACGCACTACGAACAAGCTGGGCAGGCGGGCAAAACTGTCCTTACTGCCTGTAGTATCTTGGGCGTTGTCGGTCAG
This sequence comes from Arion vulgaris, assembly GCA_020796225.1. NCBI lineage: Eukaryota > Metazoa > Mollusca > Gastropoda > Stylommatophora > Arionidae > Arion > Arion vulgaris. The sequence continues at coordinate 59,851,172 of CM036763.1, read as the reverse complement.
GTGGGACCACAACCTGATGAATGTAATGGCTGCATGGCTAGTGCAGTCGCCAAGAAGCTGTTCAGGTTAGGACTTTTCATTTATGCCCACAACAGAAATAATTCCTTGACGCTACAGTGAATTGAACACACGTCTCCTGCATGAAAGCCGCGCTCTAATCCATTCGGACAGACGCTCCTCTCTAAAATGAACGAAACTAAAATTGATACCAAAACAAGAGATCTGTTATCTTAATTCTTCTTCTTTGTTATTCTCTGTTTACACATCATCAACGCGCTATTGATATCGACCAGGTTATAGTTACTCTACACCAGTGTTTCCAAACTGCGGTCCGAGGACCCCTGGGGGTGCGCGAGGTACTCACAAATGGTCCACAAGCGTTTGAAGACATATTATGATTTTGACATTTCAAAAGAAAAATAATAAATTTAAAAAAAATGGTAAACTAGTTCCGCTGCAAAATCAAAGGACCCGGACCAGACCAGAGTCTAAATGTCTAACAGGACAAAATCAAAGGACTCGGACTAGGCCGGAGTCTAAATTCTGACAGGACATAAAATCAAAGCACTCCGGAAAAACCCTTGACGGGTGTCTGACAGGACAAAATCAAAGGACTCGGACTAGACCGGAGTCTAAATATCTGACAGGACAAAATCAAAGGACTCGGACTAGACCGGAGTCTAAATGTCTGACAGGACAAAATCAAAGGACTCGGACTAGACCGGAGTCTAAATGTCTGACAGGACAAAATCAAAGGACTCGGTCGGACCAGACCGGAGTCTAAATGTCTGACAGGACAAAATCAAAGGACTCGGACTAGACCGGAGTCTAAATGTCTGACAGGACAAAATCAAAGGACTCGGACTAGACCGGAGTCTAAATGTCTGACAGGACAAAATCAAACGACTCGGACTAGACCGGAGTCTAAATGTCTGATAGGACAAAATCAAAGGACTCGGAGCAGACCGGAGTCTAAATGTCTGACAGGACAAAATCAAACGACTCGGACTAGACCGGAGTCTAAATGTCTGACAGGACAAAATCAAAGGACTCGGACTAGACCGGAGTCTAAATGTCTGACAGGACAAAATCAAAGGACTCGGACTAGACCGGAGTCTAAATGTCTGACAGGACAAAATCAAACGACTCGGACTAGACCAAGGTCTAAATGTCTGACAGGACAAAATCAAACGACTCGGACTAGACCGGAGTCTAAATGTCTGACAGGACAAAATTAAAGATTATTTCAAGCTTCCCTCAGTCTGAGAAACGGCTTGACTGTTGGTGTGGTGTAATAATAAACCCATCGCTAGAAGAATGAAATTTAAGTAATTGGCTGAAACGATCTTGGGAAAGATAGGATAAATAACGTTGACGTGCATTGGATTTTGCTACATAGTGTTTTAGCTGAGCTTCAGGATGGATCGTTGGCTGAAATTGAAACGCAAATGTACTCATGATGCTAATGATGGCGCGTCTTGTTCAAGGCAGAAGGAAACCTCTTCCTGTTTATTAAAATGTTAAATTGCAGACATTGTTTACTATTGTAACACACAGATGGGTTCACACAGATGGGTACACCCATTGGTACGACAGAGATGAGGTGTCTTAGAAGAGCTGCAGGTGTGACAATAAGAGACAAAATTAAAATGAAGAAATCAGAAGAAGACTGGATGTGAAACCAGTTCATGCAATTCATAAAAAACAACAGATTAAATGGTTTGAACACCTGACAAGAATGACCTTGGTATCGCCTACCACAGAGAGTCACACAGAAAAAATATAATGAGTACAAAGCAAGAGGAAGACCACGCAAAGATGGAGCGACGGCATCAAGAACAGCCTTACGAAAATGAATATCAGCTTACAAAGTGTCCTTAAAACAACACACACAAGATCACTACGTCTTCCCTTCCCCAACACTTCTATAAAAAGTAAATGGTGGAAGAGAAGAAGAAGTATAATTCATTCATGTCCATTGTCATATATAGAAGCATGTGTCGTCAGCAGCAGGAAAATGTATTTAAAAGGGGATCTGAAGGATAACACACAAAGTTTGAGAACCGTTGCTGTACACCATAGCACACGTTGTGCTCTTGGAAATTATTATGACTGCAATAATTTCTTTGAAACTGCAACCCCTGCTGGCGCTGTACATAATAATCCTTAGTAACCCTTCACAAAAATGTATATATTTATATTAAGAGTATGATTTTCAAACATGGAAACGAAACATGGAAACGTTTAACATTTTATAGAATACACAAATAAACGTTTGAAAAAAGATGAATCAAAACATAAAAGTATCCAACGATACAGTAGAAGAATATAAATAGCAATGAGATGAGAATAATTTAATGACAGCATGCACTGTAAGCCATAAGAAGATATTTGAAAGGTAAATAAAACATGAAAACTGGTGTAAAATCTGAATTACTGGCATCCGTTTTATTGTTGTCCGTTGAGAAACAGGTTTACAGCTGGTGATCGCAGATGATGATTATGTTGCCATGAGTTACCGTTCTTGTATTTATATATACAATGTCTATATATATATATATACATATCTCCAGTGGCGGCTCGTGATCATTTTTGTTTGTGGGGCTAGACACAAATATTCGGAAAAATCATGGTTTGGGTTTGTTGTGCTTTAATTTATAAAATAATAAATACACGTTACACATTATTTTTGGTGGGGCCCGGCCCAGTGGCCCTTAATGGCGAACCGCCACTGTATATATATATATAATTATATATATATGTATATGTGTAATATATATGTCGTTTGTCAGTAGAGGCTTTGTCTAGGGCAGCTCAGCGATGAACAGCCGGTAAGGAAAAGAGGGCCAGGATGTCCAAAGGAAACATAGAGAATACATGTGGAAAGAGAGTTTAAAAATTGTGGCCGTATGTTGAAAACAATTAATAGAAAGACGGTAGAACGGCAACAATGATAATCTCGTATGGAAGCTTTATATGTCAAATGTGTCACAATGAGGATATATATATATATAAATATATATTTATATATATATATATATATATATGGCCTTTTTTGTCTTTACAGACAGTCAATTGGCAAGTGTTTTACTGTGATAACTTCTGAGTTTTCGCTTTTCTCTTTTGTCGTTCAGCTCATACATAAGTCTCTTCTCAAAAGACTCTGCACCCTTTCTAATTTGGCTTTCCACACAACTCTGTCATCAGCTAGTCCTTCCCATTTGCTGAGACCTATAGAAAAGTTTTTCATTGAGGCTTTCTTTACTCGTATTTATATATTTAGTTATACATACATACATATTACCAGATATTAACATATGGTATCAAAGTTTCAACGTAGGGGTGGTTCAGTGGTTAGTGAATTGGCTTCTTATGACAAAAGTTCAGTGATCAAGGCAAAGTATTGTCAGCGTGAGTGTTGCTATAACTGCAAATAGATATCTGATTAGCAAGATTAACCAATTTAGTCCAATAGTTCAACAATGATATTCAACATTCAGTGTTCAGAGAAATGGTATCAATTTTGTAACATGTCACCATGAACACTAAAGGATCATAGTTCAACACAATCTGACTATTATGTTATCAGTGCCAAATCTGGACCCTGACATCATACGATAGAAGAAAACGAGTCACGACAGAGACGAAGTGTCTATGCAGAATACTGGGAATATCAAGAAGAGACCTGTTTAGAAATGAAAATTCAAGGGAATAAGTGGGTAAAACATAAGTACTGAGCTTCATCAAGAAACAACAAATTAAATGATTCGGCCACATAAGTAAATTACCAACAGACAGTGTACCTCAAAGAGCAATGTTGCTCCGATACAATGGATACAAAGCAAAAGGTTGTCCACGCAAATATGGACCTCAGAGATAGGTAAACACGTAAAAACAAAGTACTACAGTTTTACAAAATACATAAACAGTGACGATAAACAGCAACGTTTCGACCAAAAGGCCTTTATCAAGCAAACAATACAACAAGAATGACGAATTTCGAGGAACACTACAAATGGACGATTACATGTGGAAACATAAACCTATCTGATGAAAATCTGGGAATAAAAACGAACAACGAAATGAGTGCAACACAAAAACCGAAAGTGGAAAAGGAGAGAAACAATAAACAATATAGTGGATAAATGACACATATATGGAGCAAACACACATATAGATAACAAGGCACGGGATAAGACAGTACTAAGAAGCATAGGAATGTAATGCGTTGATTCCAAGAGGTCGCAAAGTGCCATAGAATGAAATAAAACGGTTCTCCAGGGCGAATCGACTGCGATCATCGGAGGAACATGATCGGATGGCTGTGACCTGGACATCGTCAACTCCTGAATGGCCAGTATCATTGAAATGAGTGGCCACAGGAGTCAGAGCATTGGCGAATATCGCGTAAGTGTTGGGCGAATCGATCACTGAGCCTCTTACCGGTTTCACCAATATAGGCCTTATGGCATCGTTTGCAGGTGATAGCATAGATGATATTGCGGACTCACACGTGAAACTGTCTTGAATGGTATAGGTAGCTTTTGGAAAAGAGACAGTACGGGTCTGTATTACATATGCACATGTATTACAGTGCCGACGGCCACATTGGATGGTGCCAAAGTGACTCTGGATGTTAGGCTTGAGGCGACTGTGTACCAACAAATCCTTGAGGCTTCTGTCCCGTCTGTACGCCACCAAAGGATAGTGTTGGAAGACTGAATGTGTCTCAGGATCAGACTGAAGAATAGGAGATGATGGAATAAGACCTTTTTCACCAGGGAACTATGAGGGTGGAAAGTTAAGTTTAACCCTGTCAGAATTGGGGGTTCTAAGTATGTGAGAGAGGGCCTCCTGGCGAGCAATTAGCTGAACCCGATGCATGGCAGATGTAAGCACATTCTCCGGGTATAGGCGCTGGCGGAAGAAATCAAGCATCTCATGAGCTCTATCAAGAAAATTGTCGTCCTCGCTGCAGAGGCGACGAAGGCGTAAGAGTTGAGAGAAAGGTAAAGAGTCACGACAAGCCTGGGGATGGGAAGAGGTATACAAAAGAAAGCTATGTGTATCAGTAGGCTTGTAGTATACTGATGTAGTGATAGTGGATAGGCTGATGGTGATAGTGATGTCAAGAAAATTGACACAGGAGGTAGAGAGTGAGAGGTGAACCGAATAGCAGGATTGAAGGCATTGATGAAGGTAATGAAACGTGACAAATCGGCTTCAGACATATCGGTAACTCCAATACAATCATCGATGTATCTATGATACACGGACGGAAGAAGGCCATCATAGGTGTTCCATACTAAGTGTTCAAGATAACCCATGAATAGACAAGCATAGCTGGGTCAGAGATACAGAGACGGCAAAACACTGTTTATGAAGTGCACATAAAAGCCCATTCTATACATCTCTTCTTATCCTGACGCTTTTGAACAAAGATAGGTATATACAGTATTACATAAATAATTAAATTAATGATTAAATATGAAAATAAACAGCACTCGACGTTTCGGTCCTAGACCTTTATCAAGTTAACAAATATCACCTCATATTTGTAGATTTTCGTACATTGCCTTACCCTGACACTGTAAGGTAAAACAGAATTAGAGAACAGAAGAAAGTGTCGAGAGAAAACAGAATTAGAGAACAGAAGAAAGTGTCGAGAGAAAACAGAATTAGAGAACAGAAGAAAGTGTCGAGAGAAAACAGAATTAGAGAACAGAAGAAAGTGTCGAGAGAAAACAGAATTAGAGAACAGAAGAAATTAAGATAAACAGAAAGAGAACAGCATCGACGTTCGGTCGAGACTTATCAAGATTACAAGAATCACCTAAGTGTGAGATAACAGAATTAGCTACAGAAGAAACTGTAGGTAAAACAGAATTAGAGAACAGAAGAAAGTGTCGAGAGAAAACAGAAACACAGAAAATTAGAAGAATTTCTGATCCATTAAACAACACGGTAACGCACGTATAGTCGGCGTTGTTAGGCATTAACTCATAAAGAATTGAAGACAACAAAAACCTTAATGATATTTTGCTGCTTTTATTTAACTTTCGTATTTTATATTGATCGTTCGACCGAGTGGTTACCGGGGCTTAAAATTTGAGGTGTACAGAATAGAACCACTGTTACCTGCCACGCATGTCGTAAGAGGCGTCTAAGGAGGTTTGGCTGAAATCGGATGCAAGTGTCCGCTAGGGAATGCTAACCCGAAACAAATTATTGCAGAAAACGGATGCACCAGGCCGTAAGGTGCATAACATAGTGCAACGACCCCTCACAATGAGGAATGGGATAACGGATTCTACGGTTGCCAATCTGCCTCAGAGGTTTAGCCACGCAGTAAGAATGTCAGACCTACCATCACGAGGGTGACCAAAACTTACTGCGGGAAGAGGTCGACACAAACGGGAAGCAGAAATCATAGGAACTATATCCTAAAGAACTGGCTCTAGTATGCACACTTGAGAAGAAAGAGGTGGCCGACTTACACTAGCGTCCAAGACAAACTGTATGGCGTGGCTGATCATCTGAGGCAGAAGGCTGCCTTTATTAGAGAGTCCGAAATCCCAATCTAGTGAGAACGCAGAAGAAGAAGAAGATATTGATCGGAAACTACATTTAGATAAAATAAAAATAAATACACACCACACAAAGACAAATATGGATTAGTTTTGACTGTATGATGAACTAATTGTTCTTTATTTGTTTCTCATTGTTTACTATCAATTCCAATTAATGTCGAACATGGGCGTTCACAAAAGGTTTTCCAGGGAGGGGTAAAATGTAAAACATATATTTTAGTTGGTAGTTTGTTACTCGGAAATGGAGAAGATCAGATTCATGTAAAACTGTTTTTTTCTTCAAAAAATCTATTTTCCAGGGGTGGCACTTACCCACCATTGCTTTACCATGTACGCCCATGATGTCGAACAGTCAAATCGCTAGAAATGTGTTGTTATCAAATTTTAGTTATGTTTGTTTGGCGACTATGTAAGCTCTAGAGTGGTTAGAGAATGTAGAAGACAGTTAGGTTTACCAATAACGAAGTTGAGAGCTTTCTGCGCTAGTGTCTACTTGTCGTGAAAGTTCCGGGTTCGAATCCAGTTTGGACCCAAAAATCACTGTTTACGCATGGAGCGACGGGTGCCTACAAGTGCCCCTGATCCTTTAACTGGAAATCTAAATTACAATTACTTCTCAAGTATGAGTAAGGTTCGCCTGAATGACGAGTGGCATTAGTAATAAGGAAAGCAAGTCATCACGCAAAAATTAGTCAAAGACGCTATATTAGGCGGCATGACTACGCTTGAACTCGACGTCGCAGGTCGTAACACACCCAAGCTTGTATAGCTTAGCTCTTTGAGCATCCTCATACTAAGACTGTATCACACTTCTTCTTCTTCTTCTTCTTATTTGAAACGCTCTCTATCGGCCACTTGTTAACCAGTCTTTGTGATTTATACGTGATCTAAGCCTAAGAGCGATTGTACATTGTACCAGTTATGCGCCTACAAGTAGGACAGCACATCTGATTTCTGCGACGCTTTTTATTTACTAGGGTGGCTTCCTTAGGCCCCTACCTCAGTCGCATATTACGACATGCCTTGTAGTTCGCAGTGTTACTATTCTTTGCTCCCCCTGCGCACCCGTCGACACACGTGCGATCGTCAGAGCTGACTCATACGAGAAAATTGAACATGAATCTAACACTTGCAGTAACTTTTTCATACGAGAAAATAGAACATGAATCAAACACTTGCAGTAACTTTTTCAATCGTTACAAAAAACTTTAAGAAATGGATAGGTTACAGTCTGGCAATGTGCAACACCAAAGCGAAAGACAGAGGATGCTGGAGATTCATTGCAGCCAACCTTCGATGTGGAGACGGCACCTGATGATGATGATGATGACAAAAAACGACATTTCAAATCAAAGATTCGCTATTCTGTCGAACCTATCTTGTTAGCGTCTAACGTGTGTGTGACCGTTAACTGAAGAAAATAGATATAGAAAAAAGCAGCAATTTGTCTTGCCAGATGTCTCTGGAGACATATTTCCAGACTAACTAATGCTAGAGCAGATAAGATATTAAGACAGAAAATTCTTTGCCATTTTCTAGTAGAAAATACTGATTTTGCTAGGAATAGATTTCTGGTCGACCTTTGTTTCTAAGATAACGACATTTCAGACATTTCAGATGACGACATTTCAGTCATGTCAGATGATGACATTTCAGATGACGATATTTCAGTCATTTCAGAAGACGACATTTCAGATGACGACATTTCAGATGACGACATTTCAGATGACGACATTTCAGATGACGATATTTCAGATGACAACATTTCAGTCATTTCAGATGACGACATTTCAGATGACGACATTTCAGATGACGACATTTCAGTCATTTCAGATGGCGAAATTTCAGATGACAACATTTCAGTCGTATATGTTTCATTCTGAGAGATATTTTCTCTCTTAATACTCATCTTTCTATTTCTCTCTCTCTCTTATATCTCTCTCTGCTTTTGTAGCTCTCTCTCATCTCCTCTCTCTTATCTATCTCTTAAATCTCTCTTTATCTCTCTCTCTCTCTCTCTTATCTCAATCTCTCCCTTCCTAGTTCTATCAGAAAAACAATAAAACGTAGGTCATAAGTTCAAATTGAGCTTGTAAAAGAAATATTGACAAATGAAAATCAATATGAGTAAGCTGTAAAACTGCTGAGCGAGCAAACATTTATTAAAAGAGACTACAATAAAATCTCGACAAAATATTTTAAGCATCTTCAAAATTTCACCGGGACTTGCGCAGGTGCTATGCAGTTCGTGTACTACCGTTGAAATAAATCTGTGTAATAAAGAGATCAAGGCTCACATATTTGTTCACCGAATTGTAATGATGATGGTATTATCAATCACTCAATCAGTCAATTAATCCACCTCTCTCTTTCTCTCTCTCTCTCTCTCTTTCTCTTCTCTCTCTCTCTCTCTCTCTCTCTCTCTCTCTCTCTGAGATATCTAGAATTTTATAAAAATTCTGAATTAAAAAAAAAATAATAGAATAGCTGCTCATCACGAGAGGGGATGATAACAGCTTTAGACCTTCGTTATTTCGTCACCTTCCATGGGCGGAGGTGACTGTAGAGTAAATGTGTGCACATCAGTGGTGGCTGGTGATCATTTTTTTGCTGGGGGCAGAGAGAAATTTTTGGAAAAATCATGGTTTCAGTTAGGATATATTTTAATGTATAAACTAATAAATACACGTTATGCCTTATTTTTGGTGGGGCCAGGCCCCACTGGCCCTTAATGACGAGCTGGTGCACATGATCGTTTATTTAAGCTTCAGAAGTTGAACCCTTCTAGGACACTTCTAGCGGTAGTATTGTGCCATAATGGGCAGTCATGCGCAACTGTATCACATGAAGTGAATTCGATGCCCCATTTTAAACAGATTTTGTAGAGAATATTTGAAGGGTTTCTTATATCCGACAAGCGGTCGTTTTCTATAGCCAAGTTAGAAGGACAACTCGTTTTTAAATAATATCTGAAAGAGTTTGCTGGGTCACCTAGATGTCTTTTTTTCTATTGCCAAGTTAGCAGTATTGCATATGTTTTTATAGAGTATTTGAAGGGGTTTTCTTTGTTCAGTAAATTTTTCAGCATGCATGCATGATGCTGTTTGATGGTCTTTGAAATTGTTTTGAAAAACAAAACATTCTTCTTCTGCGTTCTCACTAGATTGGGATTTCGGATTCTCGAATAAAGACATCCATCTGCCTTAGATTATCAGCCAGTTTGTCTTGCACGCTGGTGCAAGTGGGCCACCTCTTTCTTCTCAAGTCTGCATACTTGAGCCAGTTCTGTAGGATATAATTCCTATGATTTCTGCTTCCCCCTTTTTGCCGACCTCTTCCCGCAGTAAGTTTTGACCACCCTCGTGATGGTAGGTTTAACATTCTTACTGTGTGGCTAAATCTCCGAGGCAGATTGGCGATCATAGAATCCGCTATCCCATTCTTCATTGTGAGGGGTCGTTGCACCCTGTTATGCGCCTTACGGCCTGGTGCAACCGTTTTCTGCAAGCATTTGTTTCGGGTTAGCATTCCTTAGTGGACATGAGCATTCGACCACCTTAGACGCCTCTTACGACATGCATAGCAGGTAACAGTGGTTCTATTCTTTACACCTCAAATTTGGGCCCCGGTAACCACTTGGGCACAAAACATTCAAAAATGCGTCTGTGTTGATCATGACAAAAGCTTTCACCAAATCTATAAATGTCATATAGTAGGGAGATTCAGTTTGAGGTAGAAAAGCACAAAATCGAGTTGAGTGGAAATTGTTTGTTTATGTCTTATGTGCACTTGCGTGATACCAGAACTGATGATAAACAGTTTATATACATTGCGCTGCTGCTCCAACCTGACTTCATGGCACGGTAAAGTGTCATCATCTGAGTTGATAGCAAACACCAAAGACAGAGATTTGTGCAGATCCATGATCGCCTACGCCAGCTGTCATGCACCTGATGATGATGATGACTGTTGCTCCTAACATATCTCTGAACGTGTCCATGAGAGACTTGCATACCAGAGATCTGATCTACTTCTTTTTATACCGAGTTGTTGCCCCGTATCCTGGTTTTCTGTTTTTGTATTTCGCTGCTCTAGTGTCTTGAGTGATAGTTAGTTTTGCTTTTTGATAAGATTCTGCTATGATATCTAACCATCTTTTTCTTGGTCTTCCTCTTCCTCAGCATTTTTCCTGATGTTCTGTTGCAGAAGACTCTGTATACAGTGGAGTTTGATTGCATTCTTATTAAGTGGCCGAACCTTTCATTTTATGTTTCTCAATATAATTCAAGCAAGGTTCTGTACCAACTTTCTTTCTTATGCTGATGTTAGTGACTCTCCGTTTTGTGGTGTTGTTGGTAACTTTTCGTAGGCATCGTATTTCACATACAGTTATATTTTACGACTGTTCTTTGCTCTTTTACCATGTGTGGTTCTGGTAACACAAAGTAGGCACGAAGATACTGTTGTTTATCTGTTGTTTAACTGTCAGTACGATGTTTAGATGCCCTAACAATAGATAAGATATCACATGCATATATCAACTAAGTACTGAGATGCTGTATGTAGCAGTAAAGTAGCAGACAAACCGACATAATTTCACGCCCAACAAGTAACAACGTTTCCCACCAAAGAAATGCTAGTCAAAGTATTTTCTTGCTTAGTGTCTTATCTCACTTAACCCTAGATAGTCTGGAAATATGTCTCTAGGGACATCTGCCTGAAAGAGAAACACAGAACAACAGACATACATCAAGACAGACAGTAAAGGAAACATACATAAACGCACGAACACGTCCGCAATGGCACTCGCTTACACGCTCGGTTACACGTACACACGTACACAGATATGATATGCTAGAAGAACGGCACAGAAACGTGATATATAAACTAAGATTATACGTTGAATTCATTAGTGAGCAGTCAACAACCTTAACATCTGCCACTTTAATAGATGTCTCTCTATACGTCATGTTCTGTTTTAATAGTCATATTATCTTGTGTAAGAAATTTGGTGTCGACGGATAGATATCAACAAATGAAATTTGCTCCCCGAACCCCAAAAATGTTTCTTTATATGAATATGGACAGGAAGGAATTATCTGTGTGGTACGATAGTAAACAATGTCTGCAATTTAACATTTTAATAAACAGGAAGAGGTTTCCTTTTGCATTGTACAAGACGCGCCATTATTAGAATTATCAGTACATTAGCGATTCAATTTCAGCCAGTGATCTATCTTGAAGCTCAGCCAAAATGTATTGTAGCAAAATCCAATGCATGCCAACGTTATTTATCCTATCTTTCCTCAAGATTGTTTCAGCCAATTACTTACTTACATTTTATTCTTCTAGCGATGGTGTTATTATTACACCACACCAACAGTCAAGCTGGCTCCAATTTCTCAGACTGTTGGAAACTTCAAATGATCTTTCATTTTGTCCTGTCAGACATTTAGACTCCGGTCTGGTCCGGGTCCTTTAATTTCGCAGCGGAACTAGTTTACTACTGTTTTTACACATGTTTTTAAAATATTTATTTTTCTGTTTGAAATGTCAAAGATCACAATATTTCTTCAAACGCTCGAGGAACCCTTGTGATAACCTCGCGGACACCAGTATAGGAAACTCTGCTTTACACAGTACACTCGGAAGGTAGCTGGTCATTTCTGCGGAGATGGAACGAGCCATATGGGAAAAACCTGGTCAATTCTTCCTAGTTAGACCCTCCTGAAAGATAGAAAGTTTTTACTTCTAACAGTTTCATCATTAATTATCATCAAATAGCTTGTCCTGAGCAGAACTTTGCCACCCCAACAGTCCACCGGAATTTCTCTCTCTCATAGGTAAAAATGTCCTGTCTCTGCAGCTGTCATGTTCAAACCATCAGTTACATCCTGAATCCATCTTCTCCGTGTTCTTCCTCTTCTCTTTGCCAGTATGCTTCTTTCCATGATGGTTTTCTCCAGCCCTTCATGTCTTTTTATGTGTCCAAAATATCTCAATGTTCTCTTTCTTATTTGTAGCATCAGCCAATTTTCTTTGATTTTGAGTTCTTTCTGAATAGATCTATTTGTTCTCTTCTCTGTCCATGATATACCGAGAACTCTTCTGTACACTTATATTCAAAAGCACATCAAATAAAATGAAGAGAAATGAAATGTTTCTAACAGTTTCACCACCTTACTCAATTTCTCTCATGATACTTGACAATTTATTTCTCTCTTATTTGAGCATAGTCTTATTTTTCTTTCTGATAGATTTGATTTGTTTTTTCTGTCCCTGATATTACAAGTTATTTCTGTCATGATATTTGACAAATTTATTTTCTCAGTTTAACCCTTACTAATTTCTCTCATGATACTTGACAAGTTTATTTCTCTCATGATATTTGACAAGTTTATTTCTCTCATGATATTTGACAAGTTTATTTCTCTCATGATATTTGACAAGTTTATTTCTCTCATGATATTTGACAAGTTTATTTCTCTCATGTTACTTGACAAGTTTATTTCTCTCATGATACTTGACAAGTTTATTTTTCTCATGTTACTTGACAAGTTTATTTCTCTCATGATTTTTTGAACAAGTTTATTTCTCTCATGATATTTGACAAGTTTATTTCTCTCATGATACTTGACAAGTTTATTTCTCTCATGATACTTGACAAGTTTATTTCTCTCATGATACTTGACAAGTTTATTTTCTCATGATACTTGACAAGTTTATTTCTCTCATGTACTTGACAATTTATTTCTCTCATGATATTTGACAAGTTTATTTCTCTCATGATACTTGACAAGTTAATTTCTCTCATGATACTTGACAAATTAATTTCTCTCATGATACTTGACAAGTTAATTTCTCTCATGATACTTGACAAATTAATTTCTCTCATGAAACGTGACAAATTAATTTCTCTCATGATACTTGACAAATTAATTTCTCTCATGATACTTGACAAGTTAATTTCTCTCATGATACTTGACAAGTTTATTTCTCTCATGATACTTGACAAGTTTATTTTTACTTCTGTCATATAATATTACTTAGATAACTAACCATCACAACTTTCTTTCTAGAGTATGTTCCCCAATTATTTTTCCTAATACAGTCATTTGTGTGTGTAAATAGCAAGTTGAGATTTGGTTCATTCTTATGTTATGTTCGTGGAGCGACTTGGCCGAGTAGATTAGAGCGCGGCTCAAATGCGCGAGACCCGTTTTCAATCCATGGTACGGTCAAGGTGTTTTTTTCTGTCGGGGCATAAAGTGATATTCTACCCTGAACAAATTCGCGGCAAATAGCACTAGTGATGTGGCCATTCCACTCCACAGTCACACGTCCCCTCTGTCCTATGCCACCCCAAAAGCGGAAGTACATGCAGTAAAGTCAGTTTAAAAAATATTGTTCTTCATATTTTTCAGTTTTTTTAGACCGCCCTCACTCCTCGTTATACCTTTTTCAGTTTTTAGACCGCCCTCACTCCTCGTCATTGTGTGGTCTTGGGTTTATAGATTAAGTCAGCACACGAAGGAATGTCCAGCTTTGTCGGATGAATAAGGAAGTATTACTAATACCTGCTGTGATAGACAGATCAACTTAATAATGACCAAGTTATGTGGAAAACAACATTATGCAAAATCGCATATTTTTTTGAAAAGAGATTTAAAGATAAGCGCAAACATAAGTTTTCACAGTAAAACACTTGCCAATTAACCTTTTGTAAAGACGAAAAGGTCATTTATATATATATATATATATATATCTAAGTAAAAGAAGGATACAAAAATAATGATGAAGATAACTAACGGCTAAATCTTCATGAAGTTGAAATATCGTAAATAGAAAGATGAAGTAAAAAAGACTGAAGGATTTGAAAGAAGGAAGACTATAGGATTAGACAGGATTAGACTGAGGTTTTTAGAATCAGTAAATAATATATAACAAAAGTTATGGACAGACAACCAGATTTGAGAAAGATCCTACACCACCTCCAAGTAGTGACCCTGGTAGCATGTTGTATACCTGTAGTCTGGTTAAGTGAATCTGGATTAAAGGGGGAATGCAATCCCGGTGCTTAAAACGACGTGCTGAAACTGATATGTTAGCTCCATACAGGCACACATGGCATGTCTTCTGTAAATTGCGACAATACGTAACAAAGGCCCTCTTCAAGGTCCAATCCAGATAAAGATAAAAGTGATCGGTGCAATGAAGTCAATCCTTCGACTTTAGACCCTTTGGACCCTTCGCTCGAGTGGTTACTGGGGCCCGCCCGAGTGGTTACCGGGGCCCGCTCGAGTGGTTACCGGGGCCCGCTAGAGTGGTTACTGGGGCCCGCCCGAGTAGTTACTGGGGCCCGCCCGAGTGGTTACTGGGGCCCGCCCGAGTGGTTACTGGGACCCGCCCGAGTGGTTACTGGGGCCCGCCCAAGTGGTTAACGGGGCCCAAATTTGGGGTGTAAAGAATAGAACCACTGTTACCTGCCATGCATGTCGTAAGAGGCGATTAAGGAGGTTTGGCTGAAATCGGATGCATGTGTCCTAAACGTGTAGAAGTCTATGCGTTTAGGGGCCTACCAAACCAATGTGCAACATATACACGTTCTTGGCAAAGATCAAACATATCACAAAGAGATGATTAAAATTGGTCGTAAAGAACGAACGCAAAGAAGAAGACCCTTTGAATGTGAAAATGTATAAATATATATAAAAAAAAGCACAATACACAACATGAATAACAAAAATGGTATTAAAGATGTCGAAATTAACGCCGTTAATGTAATCACGTTGACCCACTTTGTGTTGTAGTTTCTCTTGATATGAATAATCTTCTGACATTTGATTCTAAGAATGTAGAGATAACTAACAAGTCAAAGGTCAGACCAGTATTTCGTGGAAAGGTTAATATCATCACTTCATCTCGCCCGTGTGTTGGAGGGGTTCGCATGGGGAGCAAAGAATAGTAACACTGCGTGCGACCTACAAGGTATGTCGTGACAAGACCACTCGTTAAACCACTCTTTGCGATTTGTATGTAATCTGAGCCTACGAGCGATTATACGCTGTTTCAGTTATGCGCCTGCCTACAAGTAGGCCAGCACATACTATTGTGATGCTTTTTTATTTAATAGGGTAGCTTTCTTAGATCCCTCCTTTATTCATCTCTTACGACATGCCTTATAGGTCGCAGTTTTACTATTCTTTGCTTCCTTGCAGCCTCGGCAACACACGGGTAACAGTCTACTTAAGAATCTACAGGCTGCTGGACATGCCTGGGAAACCATGGATAAAACGGATAGTAACTGGAAAAGTGAAGGACAACGGTTGGGGCACTATGCTCCACGAGGAGCAGAAAGAAATAAGAAAGTAGCTTCTCATATGCGCATAGTATGTCAAATCTTCAAGCAACTACATATACTTATACACTGTTACGACCAGTATGTCCAACCATTACTCCATGGATTACTACTGGATTACTCCAGTTTGACACTATTTCATTTAGATGTGCAATCGTATTCTCTCTCTCTCTCCCTCTCTCTCTATCTCTCTCTCTCTCTATTTATCTCTCTCCTATCACCAACATTACTTTCCGTAACTGTATGAATAATTTCAGGAAAGATAATATTCTGAAACTGCGTTTATTTCATATTTCGTTTTGAAAACTCAAAACTCTATTTCTCTCAGGGAATCTATAATATCCTAATCACATTTATAGTTCTCATTATAAAAAGCTCACATTTCAAGTCTGCGTCTTGTTACAGTGGTTCTCCTCTTGGTGAGTAGCCAAGGCACACTGAGACATCAAATATATTTTCGATGCATGACTTAGGCTTTCTTGCCCGTCTGCCCAGCGTGTTCGTAGCGCGTTGGACCACGGGTGACTATCCCTCTGTGTGTGCGGGTTCAATTCCGCGGGTTGGCAGAAAAAGCCACAGATTCCCCAGATTTACGGTGTTCGTGGCACCGAACCGAAGGGTTACGATGTCCATGGCACGAGCCGAAGAGCTGAAAAGCTCAAGTGCTTCTGGATCGGAAAAATTTTTTTTTAAAATAAGGCCTTCTTAGAAAAAATAATATCAGCGATAAAAGTAAAGGAACCCTTTTTCATACCTCGAGGTATAATGGTGTAATATATCGGAGGTCTCTGTTGCTAAGTGGTTACGCCCTCGCCTCGCGTCCGAAGGTCGTGGGTTCGAATCCAGATTGCGACGTTCTGTTTACGAGTGTATATTTTCAGGGACTCATAGGATTGTTGCTGGAGTTACAGAGTTCGTGCTTTGTGCAATACTCTCGGCATATGGTGTGCCAATTCTGTGGAGAGGGACCGAGCCATATGGGGTAAAACCCGGTGCAATTAAGTCAATACTTGGGCTTTAGATTCTTTTATATTGGATAATACGGTGCTAGGCCCGTATTTTTCATTGACTGTTGGCACACGATGGGTGCTGTGGTCAACATCCCACCGACCACTTTTACTTCCCAGTGTTTTTCCTTGCACTCAATATTGGCTGGATCGACCTGAGAACCGTTACGGTCGAAAAAAATATTCCACGTCCACTGTGGAATAGAACTCTGACCACTAGCACAAGAAGCGATTCCACTAACAACTACTCTACTGCAGCTCTCCGTGACATCTCTCAAATTCTGCCTCGAAAAATGTGCAATGGTTTTGATAAAATAAAGTCACCATTTGGTGCAGTTTGAGAGCCCCTGCTAGCAAATATCAATATAACGTTAAATGAGAAAAGACATTTGTCCAAGTCACATGACACTCGAAGGAAACACGATTACGACGATTACGTCACTAACCAATAGGCGGGTTAATTTTGTTTTTTTTGTGTTATCTAGCGTTGACTTATATTGAATTTTGTTTTTGTACACGAATTTCATCGTTTGTTTGGAACATACAAACAAAATCAATATAATGGAACATCTCATATTTCTTCTACAACTTTGTATTTGTTCTTCTGTTCAATGTCATTAATTTTAATCCTGATGTGATTGTAAGTTGTTGATCTTTTTCCGTGGCCAGCTGTAACAGAAGGCCGTTCATCACAGTTGCGAAATTGGAAATTCCCATTGATATTGGCTAATTTTGGGAGGTGCGTCTGGCCGACTTGGTACAGAGTGCGGGCTCCATTTCGGGAGGCATGGATTCGATACACGGTAAGGCCAATGATTTTTTTCTGTTCGGGCATAAAGAAAAAAACCTAACTGTAACGGTTTCGCGGTGACTGCCCTAGCCACGTCATCCTTAATTTCCTCAGGCTAGTGTACCGCCCCCCCCCGTCCTAAGAGCGATTGTACGTTGCGCTAGCTATGCGCCTACAAGTAGGCCAGCACATCCGGTTTCTGCAACGCTATTTATTTACTAGGGTAGCTCCCTAGGCCCTACCTCAGCAGCCTTTTACGACATGAATTGTAGGTCGTAGTGGTACTATTCTTTGCTTCCCTTGCTGCCCCCGGCACCACTCGAGCGACCTCTATCTAACAATATTGAAAGCAAAGTGTCACGTGACGCGAGTGATCTGATTTCTGAAAATTATTACTTAAGCTGAACGGTCTTACGACTACGTGGAGCTATGATCACTTCCATGAAACACTTTCCCGAGGAACATACTAGGGAAGATATCTGAGCACACATATATATGGGCTTTTGAATATAAGATATCTGAGCACACATACATATGGGCTTTAGAATATAAGAGATATGAGCACACATATATATGGGCTTTAGAATATGAGATATCTGAGCACACATATATATGGGCTTTTGAATATAAGCTTTACAGAACATTCCTCTGTATATCATTGACAGAAATAGACGCGATTAATCTATCTAGAAAGAACTCAAAATCAGAGAGAACTGGCTATGCTATACATAAGAATGTGAAAATTAAAGTATTTTGGACATATAAAGAGACACAAAGTGTTGGAGATCATTACAGAAGGAGACATTCTGGCAAAGAGAAGAAGAGGAAGACCACGGAGAAGAAAAAGACCACGGAGAAGAGGAAGACCACGGAGAAGAAGAAGACCACGGAGAAGAGGAAGACCACGGAGAAGAAGAAGACCACGGAGAAGAGGAAGACCACGGAGAAGAAGAAGACCACGGAGAAGAGGAAGACCACGGAGAAGATGGATTCAGAATGTAACTGATGATTTGAGCACGACAGTAGCAGAGACGGGACATCTGGCATATGAGAGAAAGAAAAAATTACAAAGGACTGTTAGGGTGGCAAAGTTGTGCTTAGGACAAGCTATTTGATGATGATGATGATTCCAATACTCTAGAAAATAGGAAATATATATCTTATATAGATGTCTTTATTAAAATACATCAAACTTGCCCACCATGGAGTTTGAACCAGGTACGCTTGGGTTTGTGATTGAGCTCACTACAGCTTGAGCTACCGATGCTCACATATTGCATATAGATGTCTTTATTAAAATACATCAAACTTAGAAAGACAGGCGTCGCTGGTTAAATAACTCAAAATTAAAGCTCAAACTCACGACCGGGTTTTGTCGGGGCTCGTAAGGGGAGCAAAGAATAGTAACACTGCGACCTACAGGGAATGTCGTAAGAGGCGACTGAGGTGGAGGCCTAGGGAAGCTACCCTATTAAATAAAAAGCGTCGAAGAAATCGGAGGTGCTGGCCTACTTGTAGGAGAATAACTGGCACAACGTACAATCGCTCTTAGGCTCATATCACATACAAATCACAAAGAGTGGTTTAACAAGTGGTCGATATGGAACGTTGGGAGAATAAGAAATGGTACGCAATCTATAAACAAATTCAAGATATCCCCTTCCTGTTGTAAAACGGCTGTCGTTAATGAAATTTCGACAATTCTCATAAAACGTGACATGCGTTTCAATGACTAGACGTCTGCTTGGTCATCATCATAAAAGTCTATTCCCAATTGTTATTATTCTCTATTTTCTTGTTTATAGCTAGATATAAAATAATAATTCATTTCGTACCGTTATTTGTTACATAGGGCCTGCAATCAATTTCTCTATATCGCTTTATCCTGGGCAACTCGCTCAATCTCCTCCATGGAAATGATACCGGTATTTCTTGCTTCTCTCAGCAAAGTTCGTTTCAAGGTCTCTTTAGGTCGTCCTTTCTTTCTTTCTTGAACCCTGTGCATCCCACTTCAATGCCTGCTTTGATATTCTTTGATCATTTCTTCTCAAGGTGTGTCCAACATATCTCCATCTTCTCCTTCTTATAACAGTTCTTACTAATGGTTGACCAGACATGTCTCTGATTTCATCACTTCTCCTGAATTCGTTCCATTTTATATTCATTATTTTTCGCAGACATCTATTTTCAAATGCATTCAACTTGCTGTCTATATCTTCAGTCATTTTCCAATTCTCGCTGGCATATGTTAGGATTGATATAACATTGATATAAAATATATACAAAAATACATACATACATAAGATATAAAATAAATACACAATAAATGAAATAAGTTGTAGTATACTTAAATAAGTGTTCAATTCACTTCATTTCTCAGAACTAAGTGTTTCTCGTCATTAGTCTGCCTGTGTATGACATCTACCTTTTCAATGCATTTACACGTTTAATATAATTAGAAAATTAGACACTATTCTTAGGTAGAACAAAGATAAGATCAATGTAATCGATAATAGATAGATGTAGCCTTAATTCAATAAATACTTGTAATTAAAAAAACACTTTATTTGAATCTCTTTAAAATATGATTTTGATGTATTTTATGTTAAAAATATACACTAAAAATATTAAAAATTAGGATAAACGACTGAGTAATAGATTTTGTTTCTTTCTTCTCTTCTTTCTTTTTGAATGTTCTTCACGGCCAATTTTATCATTCTTTTTGTGATATATAATTGGTCCTTTGACAAGAACGAGTGATCTACGTTGGGTCGATTATGCGCCCATGGTGACTAGACCCGCCCATCCGGTTTTAGCCAGCTTTTGATTTACTAGGGTGAGCTTTCCCGCCGGATCTTCGTCTTTTCGATCAGCATTGCCGTATATTTGGGCTTTGTGATCTACGCCAAAACAGTGAGTTACACTGTTATGCCCTTTCTGACTGTGAGGTCGTTCCGGGTTAGGAACATTTCCCGGGGCTTATAAGCTTGTCCTCGGACGGTGTCTTACTCGTATAAAACACCGTGTAAAGTATCGGCCTTCTTCAATATTCTGATCCGGACAGCCTGTCAGATCTGTACATTGTCGACCTTACTTTACTGTTCACTTTTGAGTTTGTTCTGGAGTAGGAACATTCTCAGCCTTTTCGAGACGCATGTCGGTGCGTCGCAATTTGCAGCTTCTACTTCGCATTTTCCCTAGTCTCGGGAAACACCGGACTGGAGCCAAGCACAAATAATGTAGAGGGTCGTTTCAATCGGCCCTCGCAAAACAACTGAAATTTTGCGCTTGCCACCATCACCCGTCCCAGTTCTTCCGGGGATGTTAGTTGTGACTGCAACAGTACCTTTCCCGGTTGCCCCAAGGCTGGCAGTTGAGTTAGGCATCACCTGCCTCAGTTCTTCCGGGATGTTAGTTGTTATCGCAACAGTACCTTGCACGGTTTTCCCAGGAGGGTAGTTTCGTTATGCACTAAAACGCAAATCCATATTTTGCGCTCGGCCAACCTTGCCCAGTAAATGTATCTGCGCCAGGCCACCGATATGGAGTCAGCTGTAATCTTCTCTCGTACCGACACGAGGGTAGACTTTTATTCGTTCCGCATCTGACTTATTTATTCTTGCCCTACAGCTGGCAATGTTTGCCCCCTTCTCAGGGCTTCGAGTTTCACCCTATGCGGGCACACGTTTCGTCACTGAATGCACCTCTCATCCTTTCATGTTTACTAATCTCCCCATCGGCAGAGAAACTGGTAATTTGTGACGGGACCTTTGATTTACACTTCAAGCTTGTGTATGGAGTCTCTTGCTCCGGAGATGGCAATTTGTGTTTGGTCCTTACTCCGGGGGAGTAGGTATTCTATCAGAGACGTTTCGCTGCTGTATCTTTTTGTTCAGGAACTTGGGCAATATTTTGTATATCGACATTCGTGCATTTTGTTCGCATGTACCTGCATTGCTTTTCCGTACTTGCACTGCTACCACTACCAGTAGTTCTCCCCGATCCCTGCCCCCATTAGCCAGGCCGGAACCAAAGTTTGTTTCCAGGGTCACCACGTGAAGGTAGGGGACAGGGTCTTGATTAGTGCAGGTTCACTAATCCTGACACACCCAGTCATGCTGCTTTGACCCCAGATTTTGTTTTTCGTTACCGGCTTTGAATTCATGTCTAGTCATAGCGCCTCTGACTGATGTTTTTGCGTGAAGTCTTGCTTTCCTTATCATCAGTGTCTCTTGTCATTCAGGCGTGTCTTACATCGACTTCAGCGGTGCTTGTAATTTAGATACCCACGTAAAGGATCATGGATTTCTTATAACCCAACCGTGTACACACCGAGAATTTGTGTCCAGTCTCGGTTCGAAACCTGTAACTTTCACGGTACGTGGTCACTATCGCAGAATGTTGTTAACTACGCTGTAGGTGACACTAATTAGTTTTATAAATATGCAGGACCTTACGTTTACTAGATGACATAGCACTCCTATCTCATACACATAGAGATATCCAGGAAAAGACCTGCCGCCTTAACCAATATAGTGAGATGGTTGGGCTGAAAATAAATCAGAAGAAAACTGAAGTAATGACTCTGAACATAGCAACCCCAGCACCAGTCAAACTAGAAGGTAAAACCCTCCGAGATACAACCGCTTTCACATACCTTGGAAGTGTTATTAGCAATGAAGGAGGCGCTGGATCTGACATTAAAAACAGACTGAGTAAGGCACGAAGTGCATTCATGACCCTTCAGACCACCTGGAAATCTGTCCAAATACAGCATCAGAACCAAGACTAGTATCTACAACAGCTGTGTGCTGTCAACATTGCTGTACGGATCGGAATGCTGGAGAATGACAGAACAAGATATGTCCAGACTCTCCACCTTTCATACAACTTGTCTGCGAAAAATCTTATGCGTGTACTGGCCGACTACTATCTCGAACCAAGAATTGCTTGCACGATGCCAACAAGAGAATATGGGCACTATCATCCGAAGACGACGCTGGAGATGGATTGGACATGTGATGCGCATGGAGACTGGCTCCGACACGAAAACTGCACTGAGATGGACTCCAGAGGGTAGGCGAAAGCATGGAAGACCCAAGACGACCTGGAGGAGAACGATAGAGCAAGAGCTGAAGGAAATGAATCATAGCTGGAACACAATACAGAGGAAGGCCATGAACAGGGAAGAATGGTGTGCGTTTGTTGCTGCCCTAAACTCCAAGGGCGTAACAGGCTAAAGAGAGAGAGAGAGTTACGTTTACTGTTTATTGGAGAGCGTCTGATCGATTGGATTATAGCGATGGTTCCTATTCGGGAGATCCGGCTTCAATCCCCGATAAGGTCAAGAATTTATTTTTCTGTCGGGGTTATTAAAGAAAAAAGTTCTAACCTGAACAATTATGCCGTGACTGCACCAGCCATGCGGCCATTAAAAACCATAGGCTCATGCCCCCTTTCCTTGTCCTACGTCGCTATAAAAAGTGGTATTACAAGTACATTAAAGACAATTTAGTGTGCATCTCAAAATATTATTTTTCTCTTTCTATTGTACAATGTTATCTTTCAGACATATCTTGAGAATTGTGTGTGTATGCGTATTAACATTTTATTGAAATATCTTTTCAACGAATAACTATATAAATAAGTAAACTATTTCAAAAATATATTTCTTTATCAATATATAATTATATATATATATACAGGGGCAACTCGTCATTAAGTGCCAGTGGGGCCCGGCCCCACCAATAATCGAAAGGGAGAATAACTTCCTGGAATAGAAAAATAATAGCAAAAACCATGATTTTTCCGAAAATGTGTGTCTGGCCCCACCAAGAAAAATGACCACGAGCCGCCACTGTATATATATAAAATTCCTCTCTTAACGTTATACGTTACATTGGGCTTGCAAGTAATTTCTCTATACCGCTCTGTCCCGGGCAATTTGCTCAATCTCTTATATGAAATTGAGTTCGATATTTCTTGCCTCTCTCAGCAAAATTCGTTTCAGGGTTTTCCAAGGGCGTCCTCTCTTTCTTGATCATTTGCTTTCTTTCTTAAATGTTTGCTTTAGAATTCTTTGATCATTTCTTTTCAAGGTGTGTCCAACATATCTCCATCTTCTCCTTCTTATAACAGTTGTTACCAGTGGCTGGCCAGACGTTTCTCTGATTTCATATATAAATATTAAAATATATAAATATATAAATATATAAATATGAAGAACAATTTTTGTTAAAAACCAATTCCATGCTCAGTCTTTGTATTGGTTATTAGTTACTAAAATGACGTCATTGCACTACGGGCAGACCCATAGGTGCTCAGTCTCCCCGAACAGATATCGAAGAGTATGCATACTGATGGTTCCCGTGGCTCGCTGATTAAACACACTCCTCACTCTGCCTCTTAGGCATCCTTTAGGCAGTATTTGTAGATTGAAATGAATACGGCAATGAAGGATAATATAATTCCAGAAGACGTTCTCTAAAGACTCAATGCTCGAACAATGCTGAGCGTTTCATTCTGATTCCACTGAGAGTTAAACTCGTTCAGCAGATCAACATTAGTTATTTGAGCAATTCATGTGATTCTCAGTAAACCTTGTAAAAATCGTGTCTGTGTATAGCCTAGAGATGTTGCAACCTGTTTGTATTGTTCATAACTCACTTCCATATACCACTGCTGTTTCTATGGATTACTATCTCTTTATTCACGGATAACGACTTGGTGGTCTCAGTGGTTAACTGGTTAAATCATTATCTTACGTCCCGAAGCTCGTGGCTTTGTATCCGGACCGCATCGTTCTGATTACAAGTGCAATTTGTTTCAGAGATTCCTAAGATTGTTACCGGAGCTACGGAGTTTGTGCTTTGTGCAATACTCTAGGTAGATAATGTGCCTTTTATCCAGAGAGGAAACACACCATGTGGGGTAAAATCCGGTGCACCGAAATCAATCGTTCAACTTTAGACCGACTTAGATAACGACTTGTAAATGCACCTGGTCTGCTGAATTGATAACCTTTTAGGTTCAATGTTTTCCTAATTTCAAAGCCACACCTACCTTCTAATGTTATCATAGTTTTAATGTAATTGTATTGTTGGGCTTCTATAAACAAAGCCGTATTTAGTTTGCAGTTAGTGCGTTCTGGTGGGACGAGGTTAACAAATAGAGTGGAATACTTTTCATCTATTTATGGTTAAATCTCTGATTGTATTTTGTTTTATCACCACCGTATTAACTCAATTCATACCATTAATCACTACACCGGCGCACAAATGTATACCAATCTCACCACCAGCCACTATATTGTCTTTTATCATAGACCACCTTCTTTTGTTGTGTACTAATCCTTACAAGTTTTAATCGCAGCACTAATTAATAAATAGCCCCCTGTGGTGCCGGGTCTCGAGAGGGAAGCAAAGAATAGTACAAATGCTATCTACAAGGCATGTGGTAACAGGCGACTGGTGTGGGACCTAGGAAGCTACCCTAGTAAATAAAAAGCATCGCAGAAATCGGGTGTACTTGTAGACGCATAACTGGCACAACGTACAATCGCTCTCAGATCAGACACAAATCATATCAGAACAGAGTGGTTGATATGAATAGTTCGAAGAATAAGAATTTGCTGTATGCTAAACCTGGCAACTTTTAATCGCAGCTATAATCAGTAAATAGTAAATAAATACAAAATAATTGCATATTTCTACCTGCTCTCTGTTATCAATGTCAAATATAGTCTATAACTAAATCCTAATAAAGAAAGATCATGTGAAATGAACTGTTTAAGGAAAGTCATCAATGTTACAAGGTGGGATAGATTGAGAAATGAGAACATTAAAAAGGGTTTAAAAGCTGAAGGATTGACTTAATTGCACCGGGTTTTACCCCATACAGCTCGGTCCCTCTCCGCAAAAATTGCACGCCACCTGCCGAGAGTATTGCACAAAGCACGAACTCCGTAGCTCCAGCAACAATCCTAGGGGTCTCTGGAAAAACTGCACTCGTGAACAGAATGGCGCGGTCCGGACTCGAACCCCCGACCTTCGATTCACAAGGTAAAGTGCTTAACCACTTAGCCATAGAAACCCACAATGAGAACATTAGAAAGGTCGTTGGAATCACACCAGTATACAATACTATCCTTATCACAACTGTGCACTAACAGTATCAAAATGTGACAGTTACGGATAATGAACAAGAATATTGCAACAATAAAGATGAAATGCCTGCGAAAAATAGTGACAGTAACAAGGAGAAATAACATTTTAAAAAGAAGACTATTATAGACTTGTTAGGAACAACACCAGTACTAGAGCATATTAAGAAGTAACTATTATAGACTTGTTAGGAACAACACCGGTACTAGAGCATATTAAGTAACTATTATAGACTTGTTAGGAACAACACCGGTACTAGAGCATATTAAGTAACTATTATAGACTTGTTAGGAACAACACCGGTACTAGAGCATATTAAGTAACTATTAAGACTTGTTAGTAACAACACGGTACTAGAGCATATTAAGTAACTATTATAGACTTGTTAGGAACAACACCGGTACTAGAGCATATTAAGATGTAACTATTATAGACTTGTTAGGAACAACACCGGTACTAGAGCATATTAAGATGTAACTATTATAGACTTGTTAGGAACAACACCGGTACTAGAGCATATTAAGAAGTAACTATTATAGACTTGTTAGGAACAACACCGGTACTAGAGCATATTAAGATGTAACTATTATAGACTTGTTAGGAACAACACCGGTACTAGAGCATATTAAGATGTAACTATTATAGACTTGTTAGGAACAACACCGGTACTAGAGCATATTAAGAAGTAACTATTATAGACTTGTTAGGACAACACCGGTACTAGAGCATATTAAGAAGTAACTATTATAGACTTGTTAGGAACAACACCGGTACTAGAGCATATTAAGAAGTAACTATTATAGACTTGTTAGGAACAACACCAGTACTAGAGCATATTAAGATGTAACTATTATAGACTTGTTAGGAACAACACCAGTACTAGAGCATATTAAGAAGTAACTATTATAGACTTGTTAGGAACAACACCAGTACTAGAGCATATTAAGAAGTAACTATTATAGACTTGTTAGGAACAACACCAGTACTAGAGCATATTAAGAAGTAACTATTATAGACTTGTTAGGAACAACACCGGTACTAGTGAAGAAAGAATAAACCAAATGGTTCAGCCATGTAACACGACCACCATCCAATAGTACACCACAACGACCACCATCCAACAGCATACCACAACGAGCACTACTATTCAGATAAATGGTTTCAAGACATAAGGTCCCTCAAGCAAACGATGAAAAACGAAATATCGAGGCTGTAGAAAAAAATTATATACGAGGCGCACTAGATGAACGCCAGAACTCTTCCATACCATGAACCAGTGGCGGCTAGTGTTCCTTTTTGTTGGTGGGACCAGACACAGATTTTAGGGAAAATCGTGGTTTTAGATTAGGTTATATTTTAATTTATTAAATAATAAATGCACATTACACATTATTTTTAATGGGGCCTGGCCACACTGGCCCTTAATGACGAGCCGCCACTGCCATGAACGATGAAAGACACAACATGAATAGAGGAAAGAAAGAGAAGAAGATATGCATCGACTACTATTCTAGTGATCTTGTTTAATAATGTCCAAATGTTTTTATTACACAGAGAAAGCATAATAGAAGACAACAGATGCTTGTTTGACTTTCTTGTTGATATAAAAGTTAGTTTTCACCTGTTTGTCGACTCTTATATCTGCTGTTTTTTTGTCTACTCTAATGCCTTATTTTTGTCAATTGTCTATTCCCAGGTGGAGGATGTAGTTGGCTGTCCACTCTTGTCGTTAAGCGTAGGGATGGGAGCCTTAATTTGCGTTCTAGGGCTAGATGGGTCACCCTTGTTGTGTTGTATCCGTGTTTATGTAGTGTGGTCTTGATATTGTCTATCCATCTTTTCTTGGTCTTCCCTTAGCTCTAGTACCCGATCTCTTTTTATTGTATGCTGTTATTGGTGGTTGGTTGTATTTCATTCTCATTAAATGTCCAAACCACTGCATTTGTTGTCTTTC
The DNA here is from genome assembly GCA_020796225.1 of Arion vulgaris. Taxonomy (NCBI): domain Eukaryota; kingdom Metazoa; phylum Mollusca; class Gastropoda; order Stylommatophora; family Arionidae; genus Arion; species Arion vulgaris. The sequence goes on along the minus strand of CM036763.1, from coordinate 59,823,311 downwards.
GATGTATTCGGTGCATGAAGTTATGCCCACTCTGCTTCTGGTATCCTCATTTCGTAGTCTTGTCTTTCCTGGTGACTCCCACTGCCTTCCTCAAGCCTTTCATTTCACACGTGGTGAGCTTTCTGTGGTGTGTTGCTGTAAGAGACCAAGTTTGGCACTGGTAACAAAGTGTTGGTAGGACAATACGTTTTATCATCTGTCTTTTCACTTTCATCTTGATCTTTGGGTGTTGTAGTAATGGTGCCAGCTGGTAGGTCACTGTATTTGCTTTTTGACACCTTGTCTCTATTTCTCTATCGAGTTTTCCGTCCTCTGGGAAAATGCTGCCTAAATATTTGAATTCAGAAACTTGCTTTACTCTGGTGTTATCTATTTGTATGTTTGCTTGGCTTGGTGTTCTGCTGATTTTCATGGTCTCGGTCTTTTGTTTGTTGATTTTCATATTGTACTTTCTACATGCCATAGCAATGAATTCATGTGATGTTGTAGCTGATCTTTTTGTTGCAACATACATTTTAGTAACTCTTTAGTTAATATTAAGTTTTTCTATTAGTGGTTCCCGTTAACCTTGCATTTTGAAAGCAGTGGGCTCGAATCTTTACTACATTGTTTAGCGCATATTTTTCGTAGATTTCTAGGATTCTTACTGGAGTTACGGAGTTCGTGCTTTGCGTTATACCACCGGCAAGTAGAACGGCCATTTTTGTGGAAAATGACATGGGAATATGGGAAAACCCAGCACAAAGAAGTCAATCCTTCGCTCAAAATGTTTTAAAACCTTTTTATTATGATTTCTAATATTTTAGTAAAATCCCAATGATTCACTGTATCGAACGCTTTTGCATAATCGATACAGCGCAAGTATAGATCTGTTTTTACTTCCCTGCTTTCTCTTCTCTCTCTCTCTCTCTCTCTCTCTCTCTCTCTCTCTCTCTCTCTAGGGGTCTGTAGCATAGAGGTCAAGTGCTCGCTTCTCGTTTCAAAGGTATTCAGTTCGCTCCCTCGTGGAGCCATCTGGACATTGTTCCAGAGATCCTGATCTCAGTGTATTGGAGATCGAGTTCCTAGTTCTATCGGAGATGGATGATAAAACGTTGGTACCGTGTTCAAGCTGAGCACACAAAAGAACTCTTGGCAGTTCAAAATCGAGAAGAGCAGGCTGGAAAGCCGCTGCCTGGGCAAAATTAATTATAAAAAAGATTGAAAATAAAATTCCTACAATAATATCTTCCCATGGTCTAAATTGCATCGGGACTCTCGCCGGTGCTACTGAGCTCATGCACTGCCGCTGAAATCTTCCTTTGTAAGAATGAGATCGGAGCACACATGGTTACTCACCCAAGTGCAATGATGATGGTTCTATCAATCTCTCTCTCTCAATTAGTTTACATACACACACGCCTGTTGTGTTGCCGTAGCCGCAAGGAAGCAAAAATAGTATCGCTGTGACCTACAAGGCATGTCGTAAGAGGCGTCTGATATAGGACCTAGGAAGCTACCTAGTAAATAAAAAGCATCGCAGAAATCGGATGGGCTGGCCTTCTTGTAGGCGTAAAACTTGTACAACGTGCAATTGCTCTTAGGCTCAGATCACATACAAATCACACATAGTGGTTAACAAGTGGTCGATATGGAGCGTTTGAAGAAGACATACACAGGGCCGTGCGGTATATTTTCTCAGTATGATGCAAGTCTTTGAAATGCCGCCCCTTAAATGTTTTTTTTTTTAAATAACCTTCAATTGTGGTTTTGATTTCACTGCTTATTCCGCCCCCATTACGGTACCGCCTGATGCGGCCGCCTCTCTGTTCATAGCACGGCACGGCTCTAGACATACACTGACATGAAGAGATCGGTTATTACACAACTTTCACAAATACACAGAGAAGCAGATTCTGCAAACTTTGAAATATGAGATAAATGAAACAGATAAAATCTGATATTTATCAGGATTATACATAACAACATGTACAATAAAATAAACAATTAATTAGTTAGATAGCAATCTGGTTGTTGTAAGAACACTGTAACCAGAGACAACATACTTTGTGCGAGAATCTTAAGACAATCCCACCATATAATGACGCAGTCTGGGAAAATTTTACTGCGAAGGAAAGGAAGCCTGGAGTGCCAACTAGGTGTGTTCTTAAAAAACGCTCGTATCTAGAGCTAGGAAATGGTACCTTAAGAAATAGAAGTTTGTGATTCGAACCCTCTGTTTCGTAATTTGTGTTTGTTTTCGGGAAGCACCTAACTGTTCTTACTTGCTCACTGTCTATTTATTGAGCATATTCATTGGCTCTGGTGCTCCGTCTGGGGCTGTTAGAATACCATATTCATTGGCTCTGGTGCTCCGTCTGGGGCTGTTAGAACACCTTATTATCTTCCCCACTTAAGACGATGGACTTCATTAAATCCGTATTTTTGTCAGCGTTTAGGAAAGCGAACCGGAATAGAAATCATGTAGAAATTGGATGTGCTGGGCTACAGATCTATAGGCACAAAACTAGCACAAGGAATGCACACTCTAATGCACAAATCACATAAAGGCATGAAATAGTGGGTTAACAAGTGGCTGTTATATAGCAAACAAAGAAGAAGTTTAACTCTTAGTATACACATACTAGAGACCATCGATAGCATAGTGGTTAGTGCACTTGCTTCGTAGGCTAGAGTTCCGGTGTTCAAATCCGCAATTGAACAGGGTATCTCAGGTTATCCGAGCCTTAATTTGATAAAACAGAAACAGTAAGAAATAAAGTAGGTCAGTGTTTATTATTTTGTTTCGTGATGTGGTTTGTGGAAAACTTGGTGCTGTCAGAAAGGATTATCATGTGGCATGTCGTATTGTATGAGTTAAAAATCTTTGAAGCAAAATATGTATACAAGTCCAACAAAGTGTATATAAATATACTGGAGACAACAGGTAACCATTCGACAGTGCGGCATGAAATGTTAAGGCTTGCTATACTTCGACTTGACAATCGCTAGAGAGGTAAACGTTACCAATATCTCCATCGACAAATATTCATTGAAAGCAGTCAAAAACTTGACATACATAGGAAACATTTTTTTTAGCAAATGTAATAATAACTTACGAAATCCAACATAGATGTAATATATGACATTTTTCGTCTTTATAGACGGTCAGTTGGCAAATGTTTTACTGTGACAACTTCTGAGTTTTCGCTTTTCTCTCTTGTCGTTCAGCTCATACATAAGTCTCTTCTCAAAAGACTCTGCTCCCTTTCGCAAGTTGGTTTTCCACACAACTCTGTCATCAGCTAGTCTTTCCCATGTGCTGGGACCTATAGAAAAGTTTTTTATTGAGGCTTTACAGACATCTTTATATCTGAGCAGTGGTCTGCTCTATGTGCCTCTTCCTCCGAAAGTTCACAGAACAACATTTGTTTTGGTATGCGACAAGTTTCCATTCTTCTCACTTGCCCCAACCATCTTAGTCGTTTACTGCTGAGCATGCCCATGATAATATGTAAGATGTAATAAAGCAAAACAAATCATAGGACACAAGGCATCAATTTTGAAATGTAAACATATCACCATGAACATCAAAAGGGCATTGAACAACACATTATGCTATCAGAGCCAAACCTGAACCCTGACATCAAACGATAGAAGAAAACTAGTCACGACAGAGATGAAATGTCTACGCAGAATGCTGGGAGCAAGAAGGAGAGACCGGTTTAGTCATGAAGATATCAGAAAAAGTGGGTACAACATCAGTACTGAACTTCATCAAGAAACAACAAATTAAATGATTCGGACACTTAAGTAGATTACCAAGGCAGTGCGCCTCAAAGAGCAATGTTACTCCGATACGGTGGATACAAAGCACAAGACCGTCCACACCAAAGGTGGATCTTAGAAATAACAGAGGCGATAAAAAACACAATTTATGAAGAACACATAAAAGCCCGCTCTATAAATCTCTTCTTATCCTGACGCTGTGAATAAAAACAGGATTAGGGAAAAGAAGATAATTTTTAACACCAAAAAAAACACTTCAAAATATTCAACAGCAGGTAATAACAGGTATAATGACAACTGGTAAAACAAACATAACAAAGGATTTTTCTTTATCAAGGAAGAGACAATTTTGTTAATGCTAATGGTTATGAATATCTTTGTTCACTATTAAGAAATTGAAATGGAATGTGGAAATCAAAAGAAGAACAAACATAGTCTATAAATACTTCAGCAACTGAAAGTAGGATGAAAGGAATATATTGTAAAATAAAGAAATATTCATTGGACATAATAAATAATAATAATAATTCCTTTCGTACCGTTATATGTTACATAGGGTCTGCATTCAATTTCTCCATACCGCTCTATCCTGGGCAACTCGCTCAATCTCCTCCATGGAACTGAGACCGATATTTCCTGCCTCTATTAGCAAAGTTCGTTTCAGGGTCTCCTTAGGTCGACCTCTCTTTCTTGAACCCTTTGCATCCCACTTCAATGCCTGCTTTGATATTCGTTGATCATTTCTCCTCAAGGTGTGCCCAACATATCTCCATCTTCTCTTTCTTATAACAGTTGTCACTAGTGGTTGACCAGACATGTCTCTAATTTCATCACTTTTCCTGAATTCGTTCCATTTTATATTCATTATTTTTCGCAGATCTATTTTCAAATGCATTCAACTTGCTTTCTATATCTTTAGTCATTTTCCAATGGGCATACATATTTATAATAGCAACGTATGGCTGGGACATATGGATGCTTTAAAAGGTAGTGGATAATAATATATGTGCTATTGAGTATAAGTGTTACAGAAGGTGAAGCGTCTGGTCAAAGGATTAGATCGCGGCTCTCATGCTGGAGATCTGGTTCAAGCCCGGTAAGGTCATAGAGTTTATTTCTGTCGGGGCATAAAGAAAACATCCTAACCTGAACAGTTTCTCGACAACTGCACTAGCCATGCGACTGCACTAGCCATGCGACTGTACTAGTCATGCTTCCATTAACTTTCACAGGCTCTTATCCCTCATGTCCTAAAGTTCATTGCATATCCTTTACAGGACTTTGCGAGTCAACCTCAGTTTTGTAACGCTGTTTGTGATTTTTATATCCATTATTACGTTCAGTAGTTTGCCATTGCTTCACCGCCTAAAAAGCGGTATCACAGGCGGTAACGACAATAACAGACGAATGATCTTTATACTATGGACAAAATAGAAAACAAATAGAACTATACAGAAAGAACAACATTAAAAACAACTGATGCTACAAACAAATAATAATGAGAACAGTGAAGTACTTTCGACATATAAAGAAACATGAAGGGTTGGAGAAGAAAATTATCATTGCATTTCGTTGAATAACTGAGTGTGCTAAGATCTGATTCTTATACAAGAATATGTGTTATCACATTTTTCTGGACCCTAGTTTTGGAGTCAACTCTGATCAATTTTTAGCTTCCAATGGTTGTGTTAGGTGCTCAACCTGAACACGATACCTACGTTTTATCGTATGTCTTCGATATTACTAGGAACCAGTGGCGGCTCGTGATCATTTTTGTTGGTAAGGCCAGGCACATATTTTCGGAAAAAATCATGGTTTTGGGTAAGGTTATATTTCAATATATAAAAGAATAAATACATGTTACACATTATTGGGGGATGGGGGCTGGCTCCACTGGCCCTAATGACGAACCGCCACTTCTAGGAACTGTATCTGACCTACATTGAGGTCGGGGACCTCTGGAAAAATATTCCGATCGCTACATCAGTGAATGAACCGGGTACCTTGGGAGCGAGATGTGAGAGCCTTACCTCCACTCCGTAGAATACCATGATATATGACTTTGTGTGCATTGTTCCTCGAAGTGAATTCCCTTCCCAAGTTATATTAACCTTGGCCCTTTACATACTTTCCGAAGACGGAGCTAAATATAGCTACTCTTTGTTTCTAGGTCACAAACGTGAATGTACGCCTATAGCAGTGACAGTAGAAATGTATAACGTGTTAACACGTCTTAAGCCCACAGAGGAGAGATAATAACAGACGTGTTAATGCGTCTTTAGAAGTGAATTGAAAAAATGTCTATACATGTCCTTAGCAGCTAAAGGTTGTATTATCAACTATTCAAAGGAAGTACGTTGAATCGAACAGCAACTGCGAAGAACACAATCAAACAACAAAATTTCCTCCCGTGTAGTGCGGGGACCCGCAAGGGAAGCAAAGAATAGTACCACAGCGACCCACAAGGCATGTCGTAAGAGGCGACTGATGTAGGGCCTAGGAAGCTACCCTAGTAAATAAAAAGCGTCGCAAAAATCGGATGTGCTACTTGTAGGCGTATAACTGGCGCAACAAAAAATCGCTCTTATGCTCAGATCACATACAATTAACAAAGAGTGGTTAACAAGTGGTCGTTGTGGAGCGTTTGAAGAAGAAGAAGATTTTCAGTGTATCTGGCAAATATAGCGAATATTACACGTTGTATAGAAACATCGAGACAAAAGCGAGGTTGGAAGACAAGATGTCAAGTTGACAAAGTCAAAGTTATTTATGAGATTTAAAGATGTCGCAAACTCAGGAAATTGTGAAGTGAAGAGTATCATGTGGAGGTAATCTGAACTTCCAATTAGACAAGTGCCTCAGTGATGTTGCCTTCCGGACACATTGATGTGTACACGCTTATATAATTGATGATTCCCAAGTGTGATATATTGATGAAGGCATAACGAAAAAGAAAAGGATGTATAAAGAAAAATGATGTATAAAGAAAAATGATGTATTTTTATTTTAAAAATGATGTATAAAAGATGAAAGAAAAAATGATGTATAAAGAAAAAAAATGATGTATAAAGAAAAAATGATGAATAAAGAAAAAAAAATGATGTATTAAAAAAACAAAAATATGTGTAAAGAAAAAGTGTGTAGAAGTCTATGCGTTTAGTGGCCTACCAAACCAATGTGCAACGTATACACGTTCTTGGCAAAGATCAAACATATCACAAAGAGTGATTAAAATTGGTCATAAAGAACGAACGTAAAGAAGAAGAAGAAGAAGAAAAAGTGATGTATAAAGACAAAAACGACACGTTTTTCATCACTATTTGATTTTTACTCAATTTCTATTTAAAACAAGATCCAATTATATGCTGGTAAGCTTATCTGGGAGAGGAGGGGGAAATTATAGTTTCTTAAGGCTGATGTACGCCCTTTTCAAGCTAAGGATCGCCCGAGCAAAGAATATTACCCCTGCAACATACAAAGCATATCGTAAGAGGCGACTGATGTAGGACCTAGGGAAGCTAACCTAGTAAATAAAAAGTGTCGCAGAAATCGGATGTACTGTCCTACTTGTAGGCGCATAACTTGCAGAACGTACAATCGTTCTTAGGCTCAGATCACATACAAATCACAAAGAGTGGTTAACAAGTGGTTGATATGGAGCGTTCGAAGAAGTAGCAGAAATCTAAGGATGACCCGTGTTTTGGTTATATCAGTGCGTGAAGTCTAACAAGCATGAAAACAAAAAGAATTAACTCGTTTCAGAGAATCCAAGTTATAATAAACAAAAGAGATGTGGTCACACCAATAAGAATTAAGTATATATATATATGTATGAAAATAACAAAGGGGAAGTAACTAATATGCGCACAATAACTAGAGTTCTCGAACTTGGAAGTAAACATTGAATGAAAGAGCAACTAAAGTGCTTCATTAGTGTATGAAAGCTTTCGTGGCTTGGGCGAGTAATAAACTCACTTGACTTGTGATTGAGTGCGACAAGGCTTTTATTTTCTTCGTTTAAAGAGCATGTTTAGCGGACGTGAATGTTATATTTTTTGTTTTTGCTGCTGTGGAGTTACCACCAGACTTGCAGTAGTTAGTCTCTCTCTCTCTCTCTCTCTGCCTTTTTACGGCATTAGGCATATAACCTTCAACCAACTCATGCCAAGTCTTCCTATCTCTAGCTATCTCATGCAGTTCCCTCCAGCCCTTCTTTATATTTGTGATCTCTGCCTCAACCACCTCATGCCAAGTCTTCCTATCTCTAGCTATCTCCTGCAGTTCCCTCCAGCCCTTCTTTATATTTGTGATCTCTGCCTCAACCACCTCATGCCAAGTCTTCCTATCTCTAGCTATCTCCTGCAGTTCTCTCCAGCCCTTCTTTATATTTGTGATCTCTGCCTCAACCACCTCATGCCAAGTCTTCCTATCTCTAGCTATCTCCTGCAGCTCCCTCCAGCCCTTCTTTATATTGATGATCTCTTCTTTCAAATCCCGTCTCCATGTATTTCTCGACCTCCCCTTCTTTCGCTGGCCCTGCGGTTTCAGGAATGAACCTTTCTTGTTATATGTCCCTCAGGTTTTCGCAAAGTGTGTCCTATCCAGTGCCAGAGTTTTTTTTTTTAACCTCTTGGTTCGCTGGAATCTGTCTTGTTCATTCCATAAACTCATCAGTTGTGAACCTATCATACCATCTCAGACCTCTAATCTGCCAAACATCAGTTGTGAACCTATCATACCATCTCAGACCCTCTATTCTGCACAAACATCAGTTGTGAACCCTATCATACCATCTCAGACCCTCTAATCTGCGCAAACATCAGTTGTGAACCTATCATACCATCTCAGACCTCTATTCTGCACAAACATCAGTTTGAACCTATCTACCATCTCAGACCCTCTAATCTGCCAAACATCAGTTGTGAACCTATCATACCATCTCAGACCTCTATTCTGCACAAACATCAGTTGTGAACCTATCATACCATCTCAGTCTTCTCCAAACATCAGTTTTGACCTATATACCATCTCAGACTCTAATCTGTAAACATCTGGTTGTGAACCTATCATACCATCTCAGACCCTCTAATCTGCACAAACATCAGTTGTGAACCTATCATACCATCTCAGACCCTCTAATCTGCACAAACATCAGTTGTGAACCTATCATACCATCTCAGACCCTCTAATCTGCACAAACATCAGTTGTGAACCTATCATACCATCTCAGACCCTCTAATCTGCACAAACATCAGTTGATGAATGTTTGCAATTTATGTGTTTTTATTTTAGTCGTTCGCCACGTGTGGCATTGGTTTAAATGCGCCTCTGTGGCGTAAAGGTTAGATGCTCGCCTTTCGTGCCAAAGGTAGCATGCTCGCTCCCTCGTAGAGCCATCTGGATATTGTTCCACAGATCCCTCATCTCAGTGTAGGTGAGATCAAGTTCCTAGTCCTCTCAGAGACGGACGATAAAACGTAGGCCCCGTGCTTAAGTTGAGCTGTGAAAGAACCTTAAACAGTTCAAAATTGAGAAGAGCAGACTGAAAAGGCAAAATTTATTAGATAAGTTTAAAAATAACATTCCTACTAAAAATATCTTCACCATCTTCAAAATTACATTGGGGACCTTCGCCGGTGCTACAGAGTTCGTACACTGCCGCTGAGATTTTCCTGTGTAAGAAAGAAACCGAAGCACAAATGGTTACTCACCCGAAGTGCAATAATGATGGTCTTATCAATCAATCAATCAATCAGGTCAAAAGCACAATTTTTTTAATCCCACTCGATATATCCCGTGACCTATGTCTGTAAACATATACCATGATGAATTATAATACCATGGCTTAAAGTACATAACTCATTTCCTCCCATGTAAAACCATATTTGTTCATCCCATGTAAAAGCATATTTGTTCATCGCATGTAAAACCATATTTGTTCATCCCATGTAAAACCATGTTTGTTCATCCCATGTAAAACCATGTTTGTTCATCCCATGTAAAACCATGTTTGTTCATCCCATGTAAAACCATGTTTGTTCATCCCATGTAAAACCATGTTTGTTCATCCCATGTAAAACCATATTTGTTCATCCCATGTAAAACCATATTTGTTCATCCCATGTAAAACCATGTTTGTTCATCCCATGTAAAACCATATTTGTTCATCCCATGTAAAACCATATTTGTTCATCACACGTAAAACCATATTTGTTCATCGCATGTAAAACCGTGTTTGTTCATCCCATGTCCATCTCTTGTTAGCAGTAAACCGAGATACTTAAAACTATTCACATTTTCTATTTTCGCTTTGCTGATAAAAAATATCCTTTGTCATTCTTGTTTTGTTTGTTGTCATTATGTTTGTTTTTGCCACATTGAGATATCGATTTTGTTCTTAGCTTTTATCTTACATTTTTATTATTAATTTCTCAAACTTGTTGTGCAGAAATCTATTTCTCTGTAGTTCCCCATTTTGTGGATCTATTTCTTCTTTGTTTTATGTGGTGATCCTTCACGCATTGAGACTTCGTGTTATGTGTCAGGATTGTTAAACTTCTCTGTTGGCCATACTACATACATGTGGAGACAAAGAGTTCAAGACAGAAAGGACGCCAGAGGGAAGACATGAAATAAACTTTACTAAGAGAGTCCAGAAATATCGGACTCAATTTCTTAGAAGAGATTGAACCAGTTGTCCAGGATAAAGCGGTAAGAAGAAATCGCTTGCAAGCCCTATGTAACTTTGCCCAGCGTATTCGCAGCGCGTTGGACTGCGGGGGACTAGTAATCTGTGAGTGCGGGTTCAATTCCGCGGGCTGGCAGAAAAGCCACAGGTTCCCCAGATTCACGGTGTTCGTGGCACCGAACCGAAGTGTTACAATGTCCATGGCACCGAGCCGAAGAGCTGAAAGCTCAAATGCTTCTGGTTCGGAAAAAATATTTTACCAAAAAAATAACAGTACGAAAGGAAAATATATAATAAAATATAATTAAAAAAACGATACATAGAGTATATCACATATACCTTTTGTTATTTGCTTACAATGTAAACATAATCATGGCGCTTAATGGGGTATCTCGGACAGATTTTTTGCGTGAAACTTTAATTTTCTTATAACCAGAGTCCCTCGCCTTTCAGGCGAACCTTACTTCGACTTCAGAGGTACTCGTAATTTCGATCCACAAGTCAATTATCAGTTTCCTGTAGTCCAACCTCTTATTGTGTAAACACAGATAATTGTTAGAACTGGCTTCAAAACTCCGTAATTTCCACTGCACATGCTAACTAACGCATGGTGCAATTGACTTTGCTGTCAGTGACCTCAATACGTAACATACAGCCATGCTAATGACAATATATCAATCAAACCATTACGCATCACACATTATCATATTCATATGCACATATATATGTCTACATGTACATAAACTAGGTAATATACATTTACATATGGTAGCATTAGTTGTTGTTGTAGAAATACTAGAAGTTGTAATAGTAGAGGCAGTAAGATTGCTAGCAACATCAGTAATAGTAGTAATAGCAGTAGTAGCACTAACATTTTTAGTGTAAGTAGTAGTATAATAATAATAATTCCTCTCGTACCCTTATACGTTACATAGGGCCTGAAACTGATTTCTCCATACCGCTCTATCCTGGGCAACTCGTTCAATCTCATCCATGGAACTGAGACCGATATTGCCTGCCTCTCTCAGCAAAGTTCGTTTCAGGGTCTCCTTAGGTCGACCTCTCTTTCTTGAACACTTTGCATCCCACTTCAATGCCTGCTTTGATATTCGTTGATCATTTCTCCTCAAGGTGTGCCCAACATATCTCCATCTTCTCTTTCTTAGAACAGTTGTCACTAGTGGTTGACCAGACAAAGTAGTATTACTATTATTGGTAGTAGTAGTAGGGGTTGCTAAGTAGCAGAGGTAGTAATAGTAGTAGTAGTAGTAGTAGTAGTAGTAGTAGTAGTAGTGGTGGTAGTAGTAGTAGTGGTAGTAATAACAATAGTAGTAATAGTAGCAGTAGTAGTAGAAGTAATAGTAACATTAGTAGTAGTAGTAGTAGTAGTAATAGTAGCAGTATTAATAGTAGTAATAGTAGTTTTTCCCTGTCATTATTGTGGCCACCCATAGTTTATTTTCCTATCCGCTGTTCATCAGAGAGCTGTCCTAGCCAGTGCCTCAGCAAAGTAACAGTTTTATAATCCATAACAAGGTTTTGGGATTGATTTTATGGGTACTAATTCGAGAGAGCCGCAGTAGCGTAGTCGTTAATAAACTGCTTCGACAGAGCCGCAGTAGTGTAGTTGTTAATAAACTGCTTCGACAGAGCCGCAGTAGTGTAGTTGTTAATAAACTGCTTCGAGAGAGCCGCAGTAGTGTAGTTGTTAATAAACTTGCTTCTTATGCTAGTGGTCGGAGTTCAATTCCCCACGTGGGTGTGGAGTATTTTCCAACAGTAACGGCTCTCAGGTCAACTCAATCTCATAATACGTCCCAGGAAAATTACTGCGAAGTAAAGATGGCCGGCGTGATGTTGGCCACATTATCCATCGTGTGCCGACGGTGAAAAGAAAAATACGGGTCCAACACCTTACTACCCTATAAGAAAATGAAAATCGTGACATATCCTTTACAGGACGTAGCCATCGACCACAGTAAGCGAGATTTTTTCTAGGCAGCACTTATACGTTCAGTAGTTTGCCATTGCTTTCTGAACGGTGAGGTCTATTTTTACCTTTGTAAAAATCCCACGGAAACTAATTTGCTTCCAAACTGCCTGCCCCGGAGTCTAAACCAGATACGCTTGGGTTGGGATCGAGCTCACTACTACTTAAGCTGCAGACGCCCACGTTGGTATCAAATAGGGATTTTAAAATAGAAATGCTAGTTCATAGATTCCCAAACTTTTTCGGCCCACTGCCCACTTTACACGACACAAACTTTGTAACCCCCTTCCCCATTATTACAGCTTACCAGTGCCCCCATATATATATATACAAGCTCTATTTTCACTTTAACATAGACAATTGGTATATGTCTGTCATACATGGTCAAATAGAAAATAATTATATAACATGAATAGAAAATTGATGAAAAAATGGATCGTGTAAGATGGGCATAAGATGAATTCAAATGCGGAATTCAAATTTTTTATGATTATATAATTGCACAATCACGAAAAAACTATCCCCAAATACTTCTGAACCCACTATCGCCCCCCCCTGGAAGACTTCTACGCCCATTGATGGGCGGTACCGCCCACTTTTGGAAACGTTGTGCTAGTTGTATGTGTCCCAAAAGACGCAACATATATATATATAAAAAATCATGAAAGAAACAGCAGCAACGGTTAAGCTCAATAAAGTACAGATCATAAGAAAGAACTTGGGAACAAAAGTGAGCTTGTTGAAGCCTGAGAGACGTTGATTAGATTGAAAATTGTCAAAGCTGAAGATCAATAACGTAACACAAAAGGGATATCAAAGCGGAAACATAGAAATGTGGCAGTGGGAAAATATCATCCAACGAAATCAACAACTTGGACGCGTGTAACTGATCATAAAATTAAGTGTGAATAGTGAATCAGGGCATACAAATGGGGCAATGAGAGGATGGGATGTGTGGGCCTGGTCGGAATTTGGGACATGTTCAAGAGATAATCGTTAATTTGAAGATATGTGAGCGCGATGTGTCTTATAGGGAGAGAGAGAGAGAGAGAGAGAGAGAGCGAGAGAGAGATGAAGATATATATGAACATATGAACGGGGTAACGGGGTAGAGGTTAACCCCTATCAAAGGAGATGTGAGGCGCCTCCTTCCCTCCGCTAGTCTACGGACACCCTTGGGCAAGGTGTAGTACCCGTCTACCCCACCCCCCACCCCCGGCAGTGTCACGTGGAAGCCATGGGAGCAGGTGGTGGATGAGTGAGGGAGCAGCCGACAGAGTGTCAATAGTTATGGTCTCAAAACTAACGACGGTAGATAGAGAATCTCTGTAACAGAGACAAGAGTTATGGTCATGGACCAGTATGGTCATTGCCAGGAAGGAAAGCAATGGCAGACTATCTTCCAAGACAATGCCTAGAAAACCCCAACAATAATGTGGAATGTAACTGATGGTTTGAACATGACGGCTGCAGAGGCAGGAGATCTGGCCTATGAAAGAGAGAAATTCCGGAGAACTTTTGGAGTGGCGAAGTTCTGCTCAGGACAAGCTATTTGATGATGAAATATGGGAAGAACGACTGAAACAGTTGCTTTTACTACTACAACTACTACAACTACTACAACTACTACAACTACTACAACTACTACAACTACTACAACTACTACAACTACTACAACTACTACAACTACTACAACTACTACAACTACTACAACTACTACAACTACTACAACTACTACAACTACTACCTCTAACTACTACAACTACTACAACTACTACAACTACTACAACTACTACAACTACTACAACTACTACAACTACTACTATTACTGCAGCAACTTCATTAACCATTTTTGAAAATGTTGTTGACTGCGAGGCCAAGCGGGGCCCAGGATCGTCTAGAGCAGAGGTTCCCAAACTTTGCATTACCTCGGAATAAATGTTGCTGTCGTTGACACCCAAAATGTTTCTATATTCGAAAATGGACAGGAATGAATTATATTTGTATTACAATATTAAACAATGTTCTCAGACTGCGGAAACTTCAAATGATCTTTCATTTTGTCCTGTCAGATATTTAGACTCCGGTCAGGTCCCGAGTACTTTGACTTCGCAACGGAACTAGTTTACCGCTGTTTTTATACATGTTCTTAACATTTATCTCTCTGTTTGAAATGTCAAAGATGATAATATTTCTTTAAGCGCTTGAGGACTCCCTGTGAGTACCTCACAGACCCCCGGAGTTCGTATTAGAGAGTGAAGGTATACTAATCAATTTCTCATGGGTACGGTGAGCAAATTGATGTTAGCTGCTGTAGCGGAGGACAGAGCACGTATAGGAATGTCCAATATGCCATGACATCGATCGCATAACATAACATAACATTAACACACCTACAATTTTTGCAACAATAACTACTCCTATTAACCCTTTCACTCCGTAATCTATTTCTATCTCCGCACGCATTCATATTGAAATCCATACTGAAATAAACCAATGTATAGGATTTGCGTCATCTCAACAAACACTGGGAGCCACTATATCGGCTCGGAGGGTCGAAAGGGTTAAAGCATTAATAATGTTTCTATAAAATCTAATATGAATGATGATCACATAAACAGACAAAGAAGAAGAATACAAAACTATTATTAATTAGTAACAATTATTTGATTGTGGGGAGAGTAGTATTCGATTTTGATGCCAATTTATGCATTATGTAACAGTGAGGCGCTATTGTCCTCGTTACTACATATAGCACGAGCTAATCGTTGTTCGATTTGGCATTGTATGCGGTGCACAACACATAACATATGGCATTTATCTGTGGTCAATAACGTTAGGGGAACAGGGAACATGATAGTGCTTCATTGAAAGTCGAGGTATTCTGAAGCTGTGGATGAATGATCGATTGATTGATTGATAGGACAATCATCATTATGTTTCGGTGAGTTACCATGTGTGTTCCGAACTCTTCCTTACAAAGGATGATCTCAGCGGCAGTGCACGAATTCCAGTAGCACCGGCGAGGGTCTCCAATGTAATTTAGAAGATGGGGAAAATATTTTGTATGAATAATATTTTAAATATTTCTAGTGAATTTTGCCCGGGCAGCGGCTTTCACGCCTGCTCTTCTCGATTTTGAACTGCAAAGGGTTCTTTTTCGTGCTCAAATTGAATACGGAACCTACATTTTATCTCCGTCTCCGATAGGACTAGGACTAGGAACTCGATCTCACCTATACTGAAATCAGGGATATTTAGAAAATATCCAGATGTCTCCAGGAGGAGCGAACCAAGTAACTTTAGAACGAGAGGCAATCACGTAACCTCTATGACACAGAGACCCCCCGTACATTGTTAAGGAATAATCGAACAGTGTTTATTTTGTGTTTGCGTTCGCTCTTAATAAACAGGTTAACCGGTTAATGTGATCTGCGTAGTCTGCACCGAGAACATGAGTACGTTGTACCCAAGTTAGGCTTCTACAGAATATGGAACAGACTCATCAGAATTTCGGTTAAAATTATAAGTGATGTTTGGGTTTGTTTGACCTGACAGCCCCAGACATCTTCAGTTCACTTTAACACTGACTGTCATTCACTCTTTATTAATTACGTTTCAATCAAACAATGCAGCTTGGTTACAATCATAGCAGAAAATCATGTACATGTTTTGAAACATTTTCGAACGTATGAGGTAGCTTCGGATAAGGAACATTTTCAACCATTTTAAGACATGTAACTGCTCTGTATTGTAGCAGTCTGTGGCTTAGAAGTAGTGAGCTCGATCACAACCCAAGAGTTCCTGGTTCAAACACCGTGGAGGGTAGTTTTGAAGCACATTTGTCCCTGTGAATGTTTTCGAACGGTAAAAATAGACCTCACTGATAGAAATAAAGCAATGAGAAACTACTGGACGTAAAAGTGGTGTCTAGAACATCAACGACTTATTTACAATGGTTGATGGCTACGTCCTTTTAAATGATATTATATGATTTACTCTGTATTTTCCTTTCAAAGAAGCAGAAACATTGTACACACAACATATATTTATATTAGCGATATTGACACGGGCAGTTATTGGATTGTATTGTCACATATCTGTTTTTGTTTTCCACATAGCATTACAGGAAAATCGGTGATTATGAGTGATTGGCCAGGACAGGCCAATTCTGGTACGACCATCCAGCTTAGTTTGGCAAGAGTTTAAACATACAAATGTGTTTATACGCGATTTTTGGAATCATTATCTCGATCACTCGCACGGCGTCTGTGTCGGTTATCAGTCTCTTGAAGTCGGGAACGCAAGAGTCTCTTGAAGTCGGCCAGGAGATTCGTGCAGACGCAGCCACTCTTAGATACTGATAGTCTGTTGTGCGAACAAATATTATACCATTCACAGCTGTGCTTACACTACTACCTAACCTCATGGTAGCTTCGCCTTCGATCCTCACTCACTTAGACAGACTACAGTGCAGCAATCTGTATTTTTAGGAACGCCACTTAAAGCTGGAGAAGGAACTCGATAACTGTAAGTACACTGACTATATAATAACTCGAATTCTCTTAAAGGAGTTAATTCTTATTTTTATGTTTGTTTGTATACACGCTCTAATATAACCAGTAAAAGATTTGCCTTAGGTTGAAAAGAACGCGCCTCAGTTTAAAGAGTTTTCAATCCTCTACATAACAAATAAGAAACATACTGACTGTCACTGCCTTTTAACAGTGTTATTTGCGCCTAAGGCCCACCGAACCGTGTTAAGTATTTTTAGCCCGTATGTATAATTATAAAATACAAAAATATCAACATTCTACCATAACAGAGAAAAATAATGGGAAAACATAGAAAATGAGAGAGAACGAAAGAGAGAGAGAGAGAGAGAGAGAGAGAGAGAGAGTGGGAGAGAAAGAGTGAGTCAAACCGATAAAGAAAGGAAAGAAAGAAATAAAAATAATGAAAGAACAGAAAAATCAAACCAAATATAATTAGGTATAACTATTTAATCTTTTTTTCCGATCCAGAAGCACTTGAGCTTTTCAGCTCTTCGGCTCGGTGCCATGGACATCGTAACCCTTCGGTTCGATGTCACGAACACCGTAAATCTGGGGAATCTGTGGCTTTTTCTGCCATCCCGCGGAAATGAACCCGCACACACAGAGGGATAGTCACCCGTAGTCCAATGCGCTACGAACACGCTGGGCAGACGGGCATTTAATCTTTCATTTCTATTAATCGTCTATAGCATAGATTCCCAAACTTTTTCGGCCCACCACCCACTTTGCACAACACAAACTTTGTAACGCCCCTCCACATTATAACAGTTTGCCAACGCCCCCCTCCCACTTATATACATGCTCTATTTTCTCTTTGACATAGAAAATTGATATATATTTCTGTAATACATAGTCAATTTTCAAATGATTACATGCATGAAATAGAAAATTGAAAAAAAATGGATCGCGTAAGACGGGCTTAAGATGAATTAAAATGCAGAATTCAAATTTTAAATGATTATTCAATCGCAAAATTACGAAAATAATTTATTTTAAAATATTTATTATTAATTTCTTTTTTAAGAAGCAACCGACCCCTATTTGCCTAAACATCCCCCAAATTCTTCTGAACCCACTATCTCACCCCTAGAACGTTTCAGCGTCCATTGGGGCGGTGCGCCCACTTTGGGAAACGCTGGTCTATAACAATGAAGAAAAAAGCACAATATGATCTGTTTCCCGACATTATGCTATAAGTGACAGACCTGGACGTTGACAACAAACGATAGAAGAAATCGAGCCACGAAAGATGTGATGTTTCTAAGCAGAATGCTGGGAGTATCAAGAAGAGAGCAATTTAGAAATAAAGACATCAGTTTTTAAAAAAATGGTGGGTAAAATAACAATACTGAGCTTCTTCAAGAAACACCAAATGAAATAGTTCGGCCACATATTAAGATTACCAACAGACAGTGTGCCTTAAAGGACAATGCTACCTATGTACAGGTGATTAAAAGGTAAGAGGTCGTTTACGTTAAAAGTGGAGAAAGAAATAACAAAGACAGGGAAAGATAATATGCACACAAGAGCCCGTTCAAGAAATATCTTCTTATCCTGACACTGGGAGGCAAAACATGATTAGAGAACAGAAGAAAGAAAGAAGTAAGGAAGAAAATTCCACCAATACTTCCACCACCACTCCTTCTTCTCTCCATCTCAAAACAACTATCTATGCTGTACTCAGTTTTTCAAGTCTGTTTTTTTTTCAAAAATATAAAATGTCTTGTTCTACTTTGCGTGAATGTGTTTGAAATATATTTGTATCCATGATGTTTTTTTTTTGCATTTTAATTATTATTACTAACCGTACTCATGTTTTTCCGGTTACGGTTTCAAAATGGAAGGTGTTATTTTCTTCGTACTTGCTATGGTCGGTTGATCTGAGGCCTAATAATCCTCAATCGTGAAAATCCCAGTATTTCGGAAACAGAGGATTTATCTAAATGTGTAACATTTTATTAATGTGAAATACCTAATGTGAAATGACTACCCGTTTTAGTTTGGGATGTAAAACCATACAAGATCTCCAACTACTAGCAACGAACCGCATCCCACGGAGATCTAACACCTCTGCCCTATGTGCCACCTTTGGCTCGAAAGGAACAAACAAACTAACTAACTCATGTCCAACAATAATTATTGAAACATATAAAAACATTCATACATTTCATTACATTTCGAAACGTCGCTGTATCTGTATGATACACGATGTAAAGTGGATGGATCGGTAGTTCGTCACGATAAGTCCGCATGGGCCTTCTCTGTAATCTCATGCGGCGGAATGGTCAAGAAAGCTACTGGTGCATTTAGTATGACAACAAGCAGCATGGCAGTGGAGGTACTGGCGGTGACTAGGGCACTAATCTGACTGGAACCACAAAATTACGCTCATGCGTGCATTCTGAGTGATTCATTGAGTATGATCCGAAAGGTGGAGGCTGGTTCGGTTCCTCTGGCAATGAACTGAGTCTATACAAGCGTCAACAATTTTCAGAACTTATCTTCTTTCCTGGAAACATGGGTACCGTTGGCAACAAGAGAGGAGACATGCCATATCAGGAGGCAAGCCGATGGGTAGAGCTGATATTTTGAACGCCCTCATAGAGTGTGGCCGCAAAGAAAATTTTCATTTCACCCAATCCATGTCAACTACTAGATTGCAGGAGCTGGGATTGAAGATTTGAGTGACCAGAAAAGAACAGCATAACAGGTATATGAGTAGGATTATCAATCAAAATCAAACTGAAACTGTCAGCCGTTGGACGCTGTTAAAGATATTGTGAAAGTGATCGGAGCACCTATGGACATGTCCGGAGTGCAATGAAGATATTCCAAACTGAAACTGCAACGTTAATATATCTTGTTTATGTACCTTGTAAAACTATCTTGCTTCAGTTTTGGTTGTGTAACGTGTTGTGCCAATCAGTGCACATTATATGACGCATCATGCTAATCATCATCATCAGGTGCCGTGCCGGCTGGCGTAGGCGATCATGGATCTCCACAAATCTCTGTCATTGGTGTTTGCTATCAACTCAGATGTTGACGCTCTACCGTGCCATGAAGTCAGGCTATCCAAAATTTTCTCTCCCGTCTTCCTCTGTCTCGTCTGCCCTCGATTTTACCGGTTGTCACAATGTGTTCTAAACCTCCCCTCCTCATCACAAGCCCGAAAAATGATAATTGCCTCTTTCTTATATCAATGATAAGCTTGCTCTGTGTCGTGATCTCATTCAATATCTCAACATTAGTCATTTTAGCAGTTCATGGGATTATCATGCTAATACGAAGTCGAAATATTTATTTTTAGTAATGAAGCCGATGTGCAAGCAACTAAAAGTAATCATTTTAAATATTAGTCGTTACTGTCGATACTGCCTATATTAACGCTTTTTATGACGATGTAGGACAAGGTGGACGAGCCTGAGAAATTTAATGGCCACATGGCTAGTGCAGACGCCGAGAAGATGTTTAGATTCGAATTTCCCCGTTATGCTCACAATAGAAACAAATCCTTGACCTTACCGAGGATTGAACACGGGAACTCTCGCATGGGGCCGAGCTCTAATCCATTCTGTCAGACGCTCCACTTATGTTACGTAAACCTTAGTAACAAAATAAATATTGGTAATAGTATTGCTGGCGGACATCTGTTGGTATCTGTGGCTTAGCGATAGTGAGTTCGATCATAATCCAAGAGTATTTGGTTCAAACCCCACGGCAGGCAGTTTGTAAGCAAATTTGTTTCCGTAGATTTTTACGAACGGTAAAAATAGACCTACCCGTTCAGAAAGCCATGGAAAACTACTGAACGTATAAGGGTGTCTAAAAATCAACGACTGGTTTATTGTGGTTGATGCCGATGTCCTGTTGGGAATATGCCACCATTTTCATTTCAATAAAATACTCAACAGATCTGTACAAACTAAATCAAAGTACTCAAATATTCTGTAAAAACTAGGTCAATGTACTCACCTGTTCGGTACAGACTTGGTCATTGAACTAACATATTTTGTAAAAACTAGGTCAATGTACTCCACTTGTTTTGTAACAACTTGGTCAATGTACTCACATGTTCTGTACAAACTAGGTCAATTTACTCACCTGTTCTGTACAAATTAGCTCAATGTACTAACCTGCTCTGTACAAATGAGGTAAATGTACTCACCTGTTCGGTAAAAGTCTATGATAGAGTTGAATACTGCCGGATGTCGGTCAAAGAAGTATTCTTGTCTTCCACCTCCATTATCCAAGTGCGCTTCAGCTAAACGTGACAGCCTTGATCGAGGGATGGTTCGAAGCGTAGCCACATGGGTCTCATGGCGAACTCCGCCGACGTTAAGGAGAATTCTTTCATCTCCACCACCTTTAATATTATCCCCTTCGCTGTAATACCTTTTTGGTGTGTTTTCATAACCGGCTGCAGCTGAGCCTAAGTAACTAGAAGTAGCTTGCCTCTTGACTCTAGCCTTTAAGTTGGGCGTGACCCCCGGCCGAGGCCTTGTGAGAGGAACCCTATCTGATTGAGTCTCTGATGCCGGGGTGCTCATACTGGTACTGGTCGTACACGATCTCACGCAACTTCCAAAACCAACATGAGCACGAGGAAGAGGTATGCAGTGAGCCGTAGAAATTGAGAAGTAGTCTTGTACTGAACAGAGTGTGCTCACACACCACAATATAACAATATGACAAGGCTGGACAGAGAAATAATGCAGTTGATTGAAAGTCACATACCCGTTGTTGAAGAATCAAAAATGAATTTAGAAAATAATCCTTCCTCACATTTAAAGAAACCAAAAACAGCCAAAATACACACGGATTTGTATACAACTTATTATTTAATTTCAAATGTGTGTCTCCTTTTGAATCGCTGTACAGTCTGTTAAATAATCCAAAGTAATGGTTTGTGTTTGTGTTCAAGTTAGTTTTGGCTGCGTTAGCTGTCTTGCTCTTCCTTGCATGGTCACCTGATCGTGACTTTAAGAAGCGAAACAGCATCTTTCATGATTGAGTCATTCTTTGAGAGTACTGATGGCATCAATGTTCTTATAGTTTATGGTGGCATAAGCTTAATGTTCTTGGTTTATAATTTGGATGCATTGTTCTTGTGATCTGTAATGTTCATGACATTTGTTCTTAGTTTTGATGGCATTAATGTTCTTTATGCATTAATGTTCTTAGTTTTGATGGCATTAATGTTCTTAGTTTTTGATGGCATTAATGTTCTTAGTTTTGATGGCATTAATGTTCTTAGTTTTTGATGGCATTAATGTTCTTAGTTTTTGATGGCATTAATGTTCTTAGTTTTGATGGCATTAATGTTCTTAGTTTTTGATGGCATTAATGTTCTTAGTTTTGATGGATTAATGTTCTTAGTTTTGATGCTTGTATTAATATTTGTTCTTAGTTTTATGATGGTATTAATGTTCTTAGATTGTGATAATTTGGCATAATGTTCTTAGTTGGTCAATTCTAGCATCAGTTTTCTTAATTTTTGATGGCATTAAAAGTTCTTAGTTTTTGATGGCATCAGTTTTCTTAATTTTTGATGGCATCAGTTTTCTTTGTGATGGCATGAGTTTGTTTAGTTTTTGATGGCATCAGTTTTCTTAGTTTGTGATGACATAATTTTTTTTAATAGTTTTTAATGGTACATCAGTTCTCTTTGTTTGTGCTGACATCAATGTTTTTAGTTTGTGATGGCATAGATCTCTTTAATTCGAAAATATATCAATGTCTGGGTTTGCAAGGTAATCAGTGTCCATTGTTTGAATGGCATATATGCCTTTAATTCGTGATGGCATCAGTTCTCTTAGTTTGTGGTTTCATATATTTTCTTAGTTTGTAGTAACATCAATGTTCTGGTATCAATGTTTCTAGCTCGTAATGGCATCACAATTCTTAGTTCTCATGTAGGTATAATTCTGCTGCTTCAAAGACAAACTTCTCGTCATAGAATCTAAAGTGAAGTTGAATTATTCTGGTGTATTGATCTTGAAACTAGCCAGAGTTGGAATGTGATATATCCAGGTTGATCGTAATATTGATCGAACTGGAATGGAGTCTTCCGTTCCTGCAGGACACTCACTGAATTGTCATTAGATCAAAGGACGTGTCAGGTATTTCTGGGGAAGATAAAGTGAGTTACTTAGTAGAACATGGAAGATAACATTACAATTTGGTCTACTTAGAGATAGTAAGTAATACACTTGATTTATACAGTCAGTACGAGCAGGTTGTTTTTTCTAAAGTAATTGTCTAAAGTAATTGTCTAAAGTAATTGTCTAAAGTAATTGTCTAAAGTAATTGTCTAAAGTAATTGTCTAAAGTAATTGTCTAAAGTAATTGTCTAAAGTAATTGTCTAAAGTAATTTTCTAAAGTAGTTGTCTAAAGTAATTGTCTAAAGTTATTTTCTAAAGTAGTTGTCTAAAGTAATTGTCTAAAGTAATTTTCTAAAGTAGTTGTCTAAAGTAATTGTCTAAAGTAATTTTCTAAAGTAATTGTCTAAAGTAATTGTCTAAAGTAATTTTCTAAAGTAGTTGTCTAAAGTAATTGTCTAAAGTAATTGTCTAAAGTAATTTAACTACCAAACGTTTTTGTTTGTGCGTATATCCAGTGTCGGCAACGTATGGATGTGAAGCATGGACATTTATAAGGCAGTGGAAAAACATATATGTGCTTTTGAATATAGTGTTACAGAAGAGTCCTCCGTATATCTTGGACAGAGAAGAGAACAAATAGATATATCCAGAAAGAACTCAAAATTAAAGAAAACTGGCAGATGCTTCAAATAAGAATTAGAAAATTGAAGTATTTTTGACATATAAAGAGACACGAAATATTGAGAAGACCATTATGAAAGGAGGTCTCCGGCAAAGAGGAGAAGAGGACGACCATGGAGACGATGGATTCAAGATGCAACTGATGGTTTGAGCATGACGGCTGCAGAGGCGCGACATCTGGACTATGAGAGAGAGAAAATCTAAGAAGTATTAGAGTGGCAACGTTCTGCGCAGGACAAGTTACTTGATGAGGATAAGTAAACAATTAGGTCAATGTTTTTGCAGCTAAAGAAAATAATATACAGGGTGTTTAACTTAAAAGCAGCATATGAATGGAGCTAATCTGGCATATATGTATGGAAATGAGAAGGTTCAGTTATGACGTAGTATAGGTCAAGGTTGTGTGATGGTGTGTAATTGTAGTGCGGAAGGGGCGATGAACAAATGTGACGTATGACGAGCTAGTCAGAACCGGTTTAAATAGTAAATAAACACAACGTGATAGGTTATCTGGCAACTTTCGATTTGTCAATGGGGCTGCAATTAATTGAACACCCTGTATATATATATATATATATATATATATATATATATATATATATATATATATATGTTCGTGTATAGTATATTGGATGATGTATATTAAAGTGATACTCACTTCATACAACGTAAACACAAAATCGTTGTGTGATTAGAAAGTTTGGTGTCATAAAGAAATGTAATCAAAACAAAGAGAGAAAGAGAGAGAGAGAGAGAGAGAGGGAGAGAGAGAGAGAGGAGAGAGCGATAAAGGGAAGGAGAAAATTAAAAAAATGAAAGAACTGGGAACATAAACTAGAATATAATTAGGCCTAACAGTGGCGGCACGTGATCCTTTTTGTTGGTGGGGCCAGACACACATTTTCAGAAAAATCATGGTTTTGGGTTAGGGTATATTTTAATTTATTAAATAATAAATACACGTTACACATTATTTGTGTTGGGGCCCGGCCCCAATGGACCTTAATGTCGAGCCACCACTAAGGCCTAATCATTTAACCTTTAATTTCTATTTTTTAAAAAAGCAAAACAAAAACTTGTTACTGCACTGTAGTACCGTTTTTAGGGCGGTGTAGACAGGTGGGACGGAACCTGAGAAATGTATGGCCGCATAGCTAGTGCAGTCGCTGCGAAGTTGTTCAGGTTATGATTTTTCATTATACCCACAGCAGAAAAAAATCCTTGGCCTTACCGTGAATTGAACACGGAACCCTTTCATTTCTATTAAACCATCTATAAAACTTAAAGATCACTATACGATATGATTTATTTCCTCAACATTATGCTCTAAGGCCAAACATGGACGTTCAAGTTAAACGAAAGTAAAGTAAAGGAACCCTTTCATACCTCGTGGTATATAGGTCAATACAGTGTTAGGCCTGTTTTTTTTAATTAACCGTCGGCACACGATGGGTAATGTGGTCAGCATCACGCCGGCCGCCTTTACTTTCCCAGAGCATGTCTGGTACCCAGTTGAGGCTGGGTCGACCTGAGAGCCGTCGCGGTCGGTAACAATTTCACGCGCATTGCGAGATCTGAACCCAGCCCTATCAGCCTTGCGAAGCGAGTTCACTAACAACTACGCTACAGCGGCTCTCAACAACAAAAAAAAAAAAAAAGTTAAACGAAAGCAACAAAAAAATATAGTCTAGTCACGAAAGAGGTGAAATCTTTACGCAGAATGCTGGAAGTATCAAGAAGAGGCCGGTTTAGAAATGAAGACAGCAAAATAAAAGTGGGTACAATATCAATACTAAACTTCATCAAGAAACTACACATTAAATAGTTCGGCCAGATAATTAGATTATTCACATTAGCAGTGAATTGTACTGCAAGGTTAATTAATATAGTTGTACTGCAAAAGTTATTAATATAGTTGTACTGTAAGAGAAATTTAATATAGTTGTACTGCAAGAGTTAATTAATATAGTTGTACTGCAAGAGTTAATTAATATAGTTGTACTGCAAGAGTTAATTAATATAGTTGTACTGCAAGAGTTAATTAATATAGTTGTACTGCCAGAACAGTTTGTTAGGAGGCTTCTCGAATTGTAAGAGATAAATAAATCGTCTGTATTTTTCTAATAGTATTATCTCTCTTCTTCCATCTTGACAACAGTGGGGGCCAGTGGCGGTACGTCATTAAGGGCCAGTGGGGCCGGGCCCCATCAAAAATAATGTTTTATTGTATTTTATAAATTAAAATATAACAACCCAAAACCATGATTTTTCCGAAAACTTTTGTCTGGCCCCACCAACAAAAATCATCACGAGCCGCCACTGGTAGGGGCATATGCCCTCAATGGAATA
Source organism: Arion vulgaris (assembly GCA_020796225.1). Taxonomy (NCBI): domain Eukaryota; kingdom Metazoa; phylum Mollusca; class Gastropoda; order Stylommatophora; family Arionidae; genus Arion; species Arion vulgaris. The sequence continues at coordinate 59,797,174 of CM036763.1, read as the reverse complement.
GTCCTATTTTTAAGTTTAACTCTTGCAGCTTCTTTCAGCTTTCGTATATCATTAATCTCCTTTCAAATTCATATATTCCTAGGTTTTCTCTTTTTGCTTTCTCTGTGTGCTCCAGAAGAGGGCGTCTCTTGTTATATTCTATCATATCAATGCACACCGTTTATTTTGCGCGACGCCAGTTGATTAATATCTGCAATTTATTAGTAATTTTTTGGTAGTTCTCCATGTTTCTGACCCATACACCAGCACTACTTTAACATTAAACTTTAGTTTTTTTTAGAATTTTAAATATGATTTATTGTCTATTGTCTCTCCACAGGTGGATGATGGAATTGGTTGTTCACTCTTGTCGTTAATTAAGCGTAGGGATATGAGCTTCTTCTTCTTTGCGTTTGTTTTTACGACCAATTTTAATCACTCTTTGTGATATGTTTGATCTTTGCCAAGAACGTGTATACGTTGCACATTGGTTTGTAGGCCCCTAAATGCATAAAATTCTACACGTTTAGGACACGTGCATCCGATTTCAGCCAAACTTCTTAGTCGCTCTTACGACACGCATGGCAGGTAACAATGGTTCTATTCTTTACACCCCAGATTTTGTCCCTGGTAGCCACTCGGGCGGTTGTGAGTTTTAATTTGCGTTCCAGGACCAGATGAGTAACACTTGTGTTATATCCGTGTTTATTTAGTGTGGTCTTGATATTGTCTTTTAATCTTTTTCTTGGTCTTCCCTTGGCTCTATCTAACATCTGATCACTTTTAATTGTATGCTGTTATTGGCTGTTGGTTGTTTTCCATTCTCATTAAATGTCCAACCCACTGCATTTGTTGTCTTTCAATGAATTCGGGGAATGAAGTTATGTCCACTCTGCTACGTTTTATTGTATCCCCAAAAGCAGTTATCTCATATATTACTGTATTCAATTTTATCGGTTGTAAATTTTGGTTCCATTTATTAGCACTGGTCTCTCTAATAGCGTCTAGTTTAGCTTTTCATGACACCAGGCCTACATTTCTCAACAAACTGTACGATCAATTAAAGCAGTAGTGACCTAGTTTCAAACAGAAAGATTAAGTTACAGTTAGGGCGATTAAAGAGAAAAATAAAAAAAAATTAAAAGAAACGTCAGAAGTTTGAAGAGAAACGTCAGAAATTTGCAGAGAAAGCTGAGACATATGAAGAAGAAAGTTAGAAATATGAAGAAAAACGTCAGAAATATGAAGAGAACCGTCAGAAATATGAAGAGAAACGTCAGAAATATGAAGAAGAAAGTCAGATATATGTAGAAAAAGGTTCGAAATATGAGTAGAAAAAAATGAAAAAATATAAAGCGAAAACTCAGAATTATGTAGAGAAATGTTAGAAATATGAAGAGAAAGATAAGGAATATGAAGAGAATCGTCAGAAATATTAAGAGAAAAGCCATATATATTTGAACAGAAAACTTCATAACTATGAGAGAAAACTCAGAAATATGAAGAGATAGCTCAGAAGTATGCAGAGAAAACTCAGAAAAATGAAGAGATAGCTCAGAAGTATGCAGAGAAAACTCAGAAAAATGAAGAGAAAAGTCAAAAATATTAAGAGAAAATTAAAACACATTAAAAGAAAACTAACACATATTGTGAAAAATAAGTTTTACCATCCCTGTTAGACAAAACACTGTGGGACGAACCAATATCAAAACTAAAATAAGATTACTAAGAACATGCATACTTTCAGTAACAACGTATGGATGTGAAACATGGACATTTAATAAAACAGTGGAAAAGCTGACTAAAAAGCAGAACTGATGTAAATTATGAGTAAAAATGCTTATTAGTACTTTCTCTTCCCATGCTTTGTAATCTATATGGGTATATGTTGCATGTATTCAAGTTATATATTTACTAGATGTTTCATTGTTTCTTTTCCTTTCTATTTCTAGTTTTTATGTGTGTTTTTGTGTTACATTTATTTCGTTATTCGTTTTTATTCCAGATTTTCCTTAGATACGTTTGTATTTGGTCGTCCATTTGTGTTTCATTTTAATTTGTCACTCCTGTTTGTTTGTTTGCTTGATAAAGGCCTTGTTGGTCGAAACGTTGCTGTATTTTGTCATTGTTTTTGTAATTTGTAAAACTACAGTACTTTGTAATTACGTGTTTTGCCAATCAAATAGTTTTACTGCAGTTCCATATATATACTGTATAATACAGAGGATGAAATAGAGGAATTAGAACCAGAAATACTACTAGCAGAAGTAGAAAATGTAATAAAGTTGGCACCAAAACACAAAGCAACAGGCACGGATGATTTACCCGCAGAAGCCATCAAAGCAGCTGGAGAAGCAGGTGCAAAATCGGTTAGGTGAATCTTCCAACTCGCATGGGAGAACTTAGAAACACCAGAAGATTGGCAAACAGCAATAATCACACCAATTTGGAAAAACAAAGGCAGCAAGAAGGAATGTAATAATTATAGGGGAATCTCACTACTAAGTCACATAGGAAAATGTCTGCTTAGATCATTGAAAAAGACTAAGACCAACAATTGAAGAACAACTCTCAGAAGCACAGATGGGTTTCAGACGAAATAGAAGCTGTATCGATGCAATATTCACATCAAGACAACTGATGGAAAGCGCAATAGAACATAACAAGACCTGTAGTGTGGCATTCATAGATCAGGAAAAGACCTTCGACAGAGTCGATAGAAACAAACTATGGGATTGTTTAAGAAAATATGGAATCAGCAAGCATCTCATCAAGGTCTGCAAGAGTTTATACATTTCAAATAAAAGTTACATAAGAACAAAAGCCGGAACATCAAAAACATTCATAGTAAACTCAGGAGTTAGACAGGGATGTGTGCTCTCCCCACTGCTGTTTATAACATACATGGACAACATAAGTAGAGAAGCAGGAATAGAGAAAGAAAATAATATTTCAGAAATTTTATTTGCAGATGACCAAGTACTGATTGCAGAAAATGAAGAATCTCTCAGAACCATTTGAGCTTAGTTAACATCAAGGGTGAGGAGTACAACATGAAAATAAATATAATAAAGACAGAGACAATGGCAATAAGTAGACAACCAGAAAGCCTTACAATAAAACTCCAGAATGTAGAAATAAAACAAACAATTGAGGCCAAATACTTAAGAGTAATTTTCACAGCAGATGGAAGTACCGATAGCGAAATCAGCAATCGTTGCACAAAAGCTAACCAAGTACTGAGACAGTTAACACCACTGTTGTCACACAAAGATATAACGCTTAACAACTAAAGCAAATCTCATAAGAACGATTTTCTTGCCAACACTATGTTACCAGTGTCAAACATAGCCAATAACAGCAGCTAATGAGCGGAAAATCATAACGACAGAGATGAGGTGTCTTAGAAGAGCTGCAGGTGTGACAATAAGAGATAAAATTAGAAATAAAGAAATCAGAAGAAGACTGGATGTGAAACCAGTTATGCAATTCCTAAATGAACAGATTAAATGGTTTGGACATCTGACAAGAATGCCCTGGTATCGCCTACCACAGAGAGCCACACAGAAAAAGTATAATGAGTACAAGGCAAGAGGAAGACCACGCAAAAGATGGAGCGACGGCATCAAGAACAGCTTTACGAACATGAATATCAGCTTACAAAGTGCCTTAGTACAAGATCACTACGTTTCACCCCAACACTTCTATAAAGAAGTAAATGGTGGAAGAGAACAAGCACACACAAGATCACTACGTTTCACCCCAACACTTCTATAAAGAAGTAAATGGTGGAAGAGAAGATGAAGAAGTGGAAAAGCATATACGTGCTTTGGACAGAGAGTAGGACAGAGAGTAGAACAAATAGATCGATCCAGAAAGAACTCACAATCAAAGAAAAACTGGCTGATTCTTCATATAAGAATTAGAAAATTACAGATATTTTGGAGATATGAAAAGACACGAAGGGTTGAAAAAAAGATTATTATAGAAAGAAGTATCTTGGGGAAGAAGAAAAAAGATTATTATAGAAAGAAGTATCTTGGGAAGAAGAAAAAAGAATACCACAGAAAAGATGGATTTGGGATGAGAGTGATGATTTCGGCATGGCAACAACAAAGGCGTGACATCTTACATATAAGAGAGAAATTCTGAAGGACTGTTAGGGGGCAAAATTCTGTTCAAGACAAAGCTATTTGATTATCATGTTCACGACACTAAAAGATCATTAAAGAGTGATTATCTTACGCTGCGTATGGAACAACCTCACCAAAGGCAGGAAAGCCGTTAGAGAAGGCACCCGTTCTGCCTTCACTAAAACTAACTCTGTCCGAGAAAGAGGTACAAGGACAATAGGTCTCCTGCAACGATCATTCTTGAAGGATCTAAGCTTCAAGTACCTCGAAAGTCGGAGAGGCTGTCCATATGGTTGAGGATGCCTGTAAAGGGTAATAGACGCCCACGCAAAAATCAGTCAGAAGCGCAATAACAGGCGTCATGATTTTCTGCCTGAATTAACAGCGGGCGTATGAAAGAAGAAGATTATCACGTTCAATTTCAACTAGAAACATGACGACGTATCTTTAACGTGGATGATTGTTGTTTTTTTTGCTCTTGTTGAAGAGTTGACCTCTTCTTCATTGATGTTTTTTAATATTTTTCTTTAGTTGATTTTGTTATATTCTTCGTTGTTGTTGCACTGCTATGATTATTGTTTTGCGGATGTTTCTTGTATACGACGGTGGCTTCACCTTGTGTTTACTGATTTGGTAAACTATATTAATGAATTAGGAGAAATTCTTCTGAAAGAAGTCCTAATCTGTAGTATACAAAAGATTGTGCCGGTAAATGTGGCGATTGTCTTCTTTTTTTTCTGATCCAGAAGCACTTGAGCTTTCACCTCTTCGGCTTGGTACCATGGGCATCGTAACCCTTCGGTTCGGTGCCATGGACATCGTAACCCTTCGGTTCGGTGCCACAAACACCGTAAATCTGGGGAACCTGTTGCTTTTTCTGCCAGTCCACGGAACCCGCACAAAGCGATAGATTCTATTAGAAGTCAAAAACCGCTTACGAAGGCGAAACAGCAAAGTGTGCGATATACATGCGTTTTTAGAGATTACATAATGTTATGTTATTTTATGCGATCGACGTCATGGCACATTGGGCATTCCCATGTGTGGTATGTCCTCCGCTGCAGCAGGTATCCTAAAATCCATTTGCTCACCATACCCATGAGAAATTGATTATCTTCTCCCTCTACCAGAAGACGACACTGTCTGGCATGTTCAAACTTAACTCCTAATTCTCGCACTCGTTACAGTGTCTGATACTCCTCCCCCATATCACATAAATGAGACCGTACCGCTTTGTCCATGCTTGTGCCCTCTTGAGTCGGGCATTGTTTGCAAGAAAGTCAGCACGCTCGTTACTCTGCACTCCAGCATGTCCAAGTGTGTACAGCCAAGCCATTTTCTTGAGATGTGATCTCCGAATGCTGTCCACCCATTCCACGCGCAGACTTCCAGAGCATACATAATGATGTGACCTGCTCAGCATGACAGACATATGGACCTCAGCGCGTGAACTGTCATCAATAACAATTCAGGCACAGCTGAAAGAATTATGAGTTACATGTGAAACTTAGCCCATTGAAAAACATAACTGCTGTAAATAGTAGCAGGAATCATCATCTTAACTTCTGATTACAAATAACATAATGGCAACTACGCTCTAATTTCATCGAATGGACGCAATATTTGACATACAGCTTGGAATTTGCAGACTTTGTACCAGGAAAAAAAAATGGAAAACTGAATGTTAGAAGCAAATAAGCCTTTTTTCCCTATGCCTTGCAGTTGCGCTTGTTATGAATGTCCAGCCTCTGTCGTGTTCAAGTCGTCTATCACATCTTGCATACATTTTCGCCAGAAATGTTTGTTGGAATATGTATATTTTTAGTAATGTCGTTTTTTTCTGCCTGTTTTGTTTAGACGTTTAATGTTTCTTTAGTGAAGACATCATAGTGATTATTCTAGTCAAGACATCATAGTGATTATTCTAGTCAAGACATCATAGTGATTATTCTAGTCAAGACATCATAGTGATTATTCTAGTCAAGACATCATAGTGATTATTCTAGTCAAGACATCATAGAACATTGATTATTGGTTACTAAACTGAAGTCATTGCACTCCTTGAAGACCCATAGGTGCTTAGTATCCCGAAACAGATATCGAAGAATATGCATACCGATGGTTCCCGTGGCTCGCTGATTGAATACATTCCTCACTCTGCCCCTCAGGCATACAGTTCTACTTGTACAACGGGTAACTCCAAATTACTTAAATCACTGTATCGATTCAACATCTATTTTAGTGTCTTCATCCAACTTAATAAATACCCACAGTAGGTACACTATCATCTTACTTAATACATATAGCAACATGAGACAGATATCAACATGCATTCAAATACAAACTAAGATAACAAAAATATGAGTTAGAGCTGGTATATATATTTCTCTTTCTTCATATTCTTCTTCGAACGATCTATATCGGTCACTTGTTTAATCACTCTTTGTGATTTGTATGTGATCTGAGCCTAAGAGCGATTGTACGTTGATCCAGTAATATGCCTACAAGTAAGCCAGCACATCCGATTTCTGCAACGCTTTTATTTACTAGGGTAACTTCCCTAGACCTCCACCTCAGTCGCCTCTTACGACATGCCTTGTAAGTTACAGTGTTACTATTCTCTGCTCCCCCCGTGAGCCATGCCTTGTAAGTTACAGTGTTACTATTCTCTGCTCCCCCCGTGAGCCATGCCTTGTAAGTTACAGTGTTACTATTCTCTGCTCCCCCTGTGAGACACGGTAACAAACGGGCGGGTATGTGTATATATGAATTTTGATATCGTCAAGAAACATGGACTTTGAACAAACAGTTCATCATCATCAGGTGCCGTTCCGGCTGGCGTAGGCGATCATGGATCTCCACAAATCTCTGTCTCTGGTGTTTGCTATCATCTCAGATATTGACGCTCTTCCTTGCCATGATGAAGTCAGGCTATCCACAATTTTCTCTCTCTCTCTCTTCCTATGTCTCGTCTCCCCTCGTTTTTACCTGTTGTTGCAATGTGTTCTAAACCATCCCTCCTTATCACATGCCCGAAAAATGATGACTGCCTCTTTCTTATATTGATATTAAGCTTTCTCCATATCTTGATCTCATTCAGCATCTCCACATTAGCCATTTTAGCAGTTAATGGGATTCTCATCATTCTTCTGCAAAAACCATACAAACAAACAGCTAAAAGACAAAATGTCAGACTTTTGGATTTGAGCAAATATTGTAAGATAAAGAATATATTATTATTTCCTGATTGTATTCTAGATTATATTTCTTCTCTTAATATGTTGGAACTAATTAAGTTCGTACCTAGATAATTGCTGGCTTAAACCAGACACATCGCCGAAGCCTAAGCACCAGAGCTCCAAAAGTTGCTGAAGTTGTGACGTAGAAAACCGTTATTGGTAAAGGCTGTTTACATCACAATAAGAATGATCAAAATGGCAGAAAAGAATGAACGAAGAAGAAGTAGTACCGTGATAATGCCACATTTAATTTGTTATGGCTGAAGATCTGGTATGTATAAATTCCACTTCTATAAAAAGAAATGTGAGTGTGTGTTATTGATAGTCCATGTGAAGATGAGTGTAATGAGAAATCGTCTCACTAGGATGTTTGCTGCAATGAGAGAGCGAACAGGCTTGCATCAACGGCATTGATTGTCGAGGAGTTGAAGATGGATAAGGGGGATGTTCTTCGGTCTCTTCGCGGTTGTATTGTAGATGAGGACACTAAACTAGATGCTAAATTGATTCAGCGAGTTAAGAGTTTGGAGTTACCTGTTGTACAAGTGGAACTGAATGCCTGAGGGGAAAGGTGAGGAGTGTGTTTAACCAGTGAGATGTCCGAGTGGTTACCGGGGACCAAATTTGGGGTGTAAAGAATAGAACCACTGCTACCTGCCACGCATGTCGTAAGAGGCGACTAAGGCGGTTTGGCTGAAATCGGATGCATGTGTTCTAAACGGGCAGAAGTCTATGCGTTTAGGGGCCTACCAAACCAATGTGCAACGTATACAAGTTCTTGGCAAAGATCAAACATATCACAAAGAGTAATTAAAATTGGTCATAAAGAACGAACGCAAAGAAGAAGGAGACCAGTGAGTCACGGGAACGATCAGTATGCATCTCCTTCGACATCTCGTAGGGAAGACTGAGCATCTATTGTTCTGCCTGGATTGCATTGACGTCGATTCAGGAAACAGTAACCAATATATATCTATACAAAAAGAAGAGAGGATGCACTAGGAAACCCTGACACAAACTTTTCTGAAAGAAGTAAGACATATCGGACTCAATTCCTTGGAAGAGACTGAGCGAGTTGTCCAGGATAGAGCGGTATGGTGAAATTCATTGCATGCCCTATATAATGTATAAGGATACGAGATAAAGATATATATATATACCAATGCTGTCCCGACGTTTTTATATATTGGAACGAATCTGATTGCTGGTTGCGGAGGCGCGGACACCATATGAGGGTTGTAATACTACTAATACTAGTACTACTACTCATCATCAGGGTGCGTATCCTTTATAGGACGTTGCTCTCTTTGCACCACATCTGAAATTCAATGTCTCTAGCCAGTTCATCCACTTCGTCGATGGTCATATTCATGGTTTCTTTAATATCATGTAGCCATCTTCTTCTTGGTCTGCCTCTGCGTCCTGGGACCCAGCCCTCTAGTATTGTTCTTTCCAAGCCATCGTGACCCTTGATGTGACCAAAGTATGTAATTTTTCTGTATAGTATGTTGTTTATCAGCCAATTCTCTTTAACATTTAGTTCTTTCAGGATATCAGAGTTCTTTCTTTTTCTGTCCATGGTATTCGTAGGATCTTTCTGTAGCATTTAGTTTCGAAGGACTGAATTTTCGTTCTTAATTTTTGTGTAATAGTCCATGATTCACAACCATAAGTAGCCACTGGGAAAATGCATGCTGTCAATATATCTAATTTTAATATTTTGCTGGTGCTTTGCCACATGTTCTTCATTGTGTTTAACTTCTTGATTGCTATTGCCAATCGCCTTGAGATCTCTTTGGAGCAGTCCCCGTTATTGTTAATTATTGAGCTCAGATATTCGTAGCTCTCTACACATTGGAGTTCTTCATTGTTTATTTGGATGTTAGGTGTGCCTTTGCTTTGTCAGTTGACATGATTTTTGGTCTTTGTGTATTCAAATATAGATGTTGGTCTTCACTATGTTTCTTGGTCGTCATGATTAGGAGTACTACTACTACTAATAATACTAATAATAGTAACAATTTTAATGTTAATATACTTGTGATGCCAACCATTTTCTCAGTGAAAAAGCAAAGGGTGATTTTAAGGCGCAGTAGAATGGCCTGACATCATGGTTCGACACAAGATCGACGTCAGAATTGATTACATGCACCAAGCAAAGAGAGTTGTGGAGAAACATGATCGCCTACGCCGGCAGGCATGACACTTGATTGATTGATTGATTGAGAACCGTTACAAAATAAATGAAGATTGCAAGAGCGGTAAGATCGTGAGAATGCTACGTAAGAATAAAAGTATTATTTTTGATAAATCTGATGAACATTATAGTCAGCAGAGTAAAGAAAGGGTTCCACGAATTTATGACACGGGCGCTGCGTTCGACAACGATGATATAGGAGGTGGGGAGAATGTTTAATACAGGGGCGTGTCGTGCTATGATACAGAGAGGCGACCGCATCAGGCGGCACCGTTAGGGGGGCGGCAAAAGCAGCGAAATCAAAATCACAATTAAAGGTTATTTTAAAGAAAATTCATTTAAGGGACGGCATTTCGAAGACTTGCATCATACTGAGATAATATACCGCACGACCCTGATTTAATATGTTGGTAATAAGAAGAGAAACTTCATTTTCTTAAAAAATAATTGAACTGTCATATTTATCAACTCATATTATATGAGAGACACAGCTGTAGACTCAGGAGCGGCTCGTCATTAAGGGCCAGTTGGGCACGTCCCCACCAATAATCGAAAGGGAGAATAAATTCCCCGAAAAGACAAATAATAGTAAATACTTCAAAACCCATGATTTTCCCGAAAATTTGTTTCTGGCCCCACCAAGAAAAATGACCACGAGCCGACACTGTGTAGACTTATGTATTGACAAAACGTCTGCAGCTGAAGATATGAAGAAACTACGAGAGAGGAAAAATGACCACGAGCCGACACTGTGTAGACTTATGTATTGACAAAATGTCTGCAGCTGAAGATATGAAGAAACTACGAGAGAGGAAAAATGACCACAAGCCGCCACTGTGTAGACTTATGTATTGACAAAATGTCTGCAGCTGAAGATATGAAGAAACTACGAGAGAGGAAAATGACCACAGCCGCACTGTGTAGACTTATGTATTGACAAAATGTCTGCAGCTGAAGATATGAAGAAACTACGAGAGAGGAAAATGACCACAGCCGACACTGTGGAGACTTATGTATTGACAAAATGTCTGCAGCTGAAGATATGAAGAAACTACGAGAGAGGAAAATGACCACAGCCGCACTGTGTAGACTTATGTATTGACAAAATGTCTGCAGCTGAAGATATGAAGAAACTACGAGAGAGGAAAATGACCACGCCACTGTGTAGACTTATGTATTGACAAAATGTCTGCAGCTGAAGATATGAAGAAACTACGAGAGAGGAAAATGACCACAGCCGACACTGTGTAGACTTATGTATTGACAAAATGTCTGCAGCTGAAGATATGAAGAAACTACGAGAGGGGAAAAAATACCAGTGCTAAAATTGCATTTCTAATTTCGTTTGTTTTCGCTTTAACACTTGGGCTACTTCCTGTGGAGCACGTATTGATTGCGTGGTACACACAAATGAACCGGCAAGCTGCTTGCACATATTATACTTTCAAATTTGATGTGATATTTCTGGTGTCGTAAGAAGTGCTCACGAGAACAGCGTTAGAAGTCGGGTGGTCAGAGAACGGAAAGAGATAGCAGGGAAGGAGTTTTTCCAGAGACACTTGTGAGTGGGATCGAGGTTGATAACAAAGTGAAGAAGTCAAACGTCTGTGAAGTAGAAGTTAGGTGATCGCCTCTCGTTACAAAGGCACTCGGTTCGCTTCCTCGTGCCGCCATCGGGATAATCATTTCAGAGATCCCTGATTTAAACGTAGGTGAGATCTAGTTCCTAGTTTTAACGGAGACGGATGATAAGTCCCGTGTTCTAAATATATACGTAAACAAATTATTAGCAGTTGAAAATCGAAAAACCAGAGTCCAGAAAAAAATTTAGATATAAAAATGTAATTTAGTCCACATATATATCTCATCATGAAATTGCTACTCTTTAACAGAACTTTGTCCACCCTAACAGCCCTTCGGATTTTCTATCGCACATAGGCCTCTGCAAGCTGAGCTGAATTGCTACCCTAACAGTCCTTGAATTTCTCTCTCTCATAAGCCTATGCAACTGTCATGCTCAAATCATCAGTTAAATCATGAATCCATCTTCTTCGTGGTCTTCCTCTTCTCCTCTTTGCTTGAATGCTTCTTTCTATAATGGTCTTCTCCAATTCTTCGTATCGTTCTATATGTCTGAAATATTTCAATTTTCTCATTCTTATTTGTAGCATCAGCCAGCTTTCTATCATCGTGAAACAACAGTGAGAGCGCATACAAAAAAATGCATAACGAAATAAGATGTGCTAGGTCGAAAAGCAATAGAGATGTTGCAACGTTGACGTAAACATAATCCAACGTAGTTACGTTCAAATGACTCCTGTCACGCATAGTTCATTACAAGAAAGTGATGTATAATCGATTGCGCTGGAGAGAGCGAAGAAAAAGCATCACAGTCCCTAGTTATCAAATATCTATGTCTAACTGCTATAGAGTCACACTGACTCTCAAACACTGCGTTTCAATGACTCGAACACTGACTCGAACACTGAGTCACACTGACTCTCAAACACTGCGTTTCACTGACACGAACACTGACTAGAACACTGAGTCACACTGACTCTCAAACACTTTGTTTCATGACTCGAACACTGACTAGAACACTGACTAAACACACAGAACACTGACTCGAACACTGACAGAACACTGACTAGAACACTGACTGAACACGACTAGAACACTGACTCGAACACTGACTAGAACACTGACTAGAACACTGACTCGAACACTGACTAGAACACTGACTAGAACACGACTAGAACACTACAGAACACTGACTAGACACGACTAGAACACTGACTCGAACACTGACTAGAAGACTGACTCGAATACTGACTCGAACACTGACTCGAACACTGACTAGAACACTGACTCAGAACACTGACTAGAACACTGATAGAACACTGACTCGAACAGATCGAACACTGAGTCACGCTGACTCTCAAACACGGCGTTTCACTGGCTCGAACATTGACTCGAACACTGAGTACGCTGACGCTCGAACACTGCGTCTCGCTGACTTTCGAAAACTGCGTCTCGCTGACTCTTCATCGCCAAGTCTTGCTGATTCTGAAATGCTGATTCGATTACGTTTGAACACTGATGGAATCACACCGACTCTCGAACGATTAGTCAGTCGTCTCTGAACACTAAAATCACTTGACTTCAATCACGAGTCACAACGACTCTGATAAATTAGTCATGTCTACTTGAACGATTAGCGACGCGACTTCAAAACAAAATATAGAAACAGTTTAAAAACTTACATCTGTTTGATGTTGTTGTTGATGTTGTTGATGTTGTTGTTGTTGATGTTGTTGTTGAATCCAAGAAATTATGAGTTTCCTACCTATATGAGTTGGGGAGAGTACCCAGCTTTTCAGACCCATAAACCTCCAAAACTATATCGGGAGTGCTATGCTGTGAGACTTCTACAGGTAGAGTCTGTTTAGATAGAATAGAAGACTAAGAGAGACTGACAGAGATAGAAATAATGTATGAGTCTGTCAAGAAAATTTGTGTAGAACGTTATGGTAAATTATACATCCTCAGGTAATGGTAAATAATTAATCACTAATGGTAATGCGTTCCTGGTGAAGCGAAGAGATCGATATTTAAATAGTAAGAACGGCAGAGAAAGGAGAGATAGAGAGAGAGAGAGAGAGAGAGAGAGATCTGAGAAATAATAGTGCAAACGAAACATTCTTCTTCTTGAACGCTCCATATCGACCACTTGTTAACCACTCTTTGTAATTTGTTTGTTATCTGAGCCTAAGATCGATTGTACGTTGTGACAGTTATGCGTCTACAAGTAGGCCAGCATATCCGATTTCTGCGACGCTTTTTATTTACTAGGGTAGTTTCCCTAGACCCTACATTAGCCGCCTCTTACGACATGCCTTGTAGGTGGCAGTGTTACTATTATTTTCTCCCCTTGCGCGCCCCGGCAACACACGGGCGCAAAACATTCAAGAAAAGAGGTATGCATGAATTCAGAAGAAGAGGTGTAGCAGGCAAGAGAAATGGGCCTAAGAGACAACATGGACAGAAACGGTTTAGAAGAAAGACATCGACGTGCCTCACGTATCTACGCCAGTGCTGTCCAACGTTTGTGTATATTAGGGCGCAAACGAATGGTTAGGCCACTTGGTAAGAATGAACCCAAATACACCAGTTGCAAGAGCGTACAACTTGAAAGTTAAATCATCAAGAGGAAGGGTAGACAAATAAAAGATGGGTTGATGGAGTTACAGACATCTTAAAACTCCACAATACCACAGCATATCAAGCGACCGAGCATGCACTATCTAGGAAACGCTCATCAGTTAAACCTGCTACGCATAACGACAAAAAAGCAGAAAAGGCAAAAGAAGAAAAGAAAGATACGACTATTGACTATGAAGGTGAGGGCACCATATTGCAATGACACTAATAACAATAACAATAATGTAATATTAAAACTAACAGAACAAAGAATTACAGATAACAACTTAATCCCGACTAAATGTTTAATTTTAAAAAAATATATTGTACTTACAAAATAAAACCCATACTGTTATTAATAAATATTTTTATTCTTGAAATTTTGATTAGTTTACAGCCGGAGAGTAAAATAGGGCGCCAAATATATCATAAGGAGCCATGGCGCCCACGAGCACTGAGTTGGACAACGGTGATCTACGCATTGGCTACTGTCTCGATACATGTTTCCTTACCTATAGGCGGCTTGAAGGCCTTGGTTGGGACCTAGCTTCCTAGGGCGAAGGAAGCTGTGGTGGGAGTTAAGGAATTCATGTAACATTTCATCGTGGTCTCCGATAACATGTGGCCAGCAGGCTCAGGTAAAAATTATCGGAAATCAGACCACAACAGTCGCGTGACCTCGCATTCCAGTATTGGTAGAAAAACGGAATTCATTAAAAACACAACACGCTAAATCAATGTTATATCATGTTACAAACTAAGTTTAACACTCAGGAATATCATGTTACAAACTAAGTTTAACACTCAGGAATATCATGTTACAAACTAAGTTTAACACTCAGGAATATCATGTTACAAACTAAGTTTAACACTCAGGAATATCATGTTACAAACTAAGTTTAACACTCAGGAATATCATGTTACAAACTAAGTTTAACACTCAGGAATATCATGTTACAAACTAAGTTTAACACTCAGGAATATCATGTTACAAACTAAGTTTAACACTCAGGAATATCATGTTACAAACTAAGTTTAACACTCAGGAATATCATGTTACAAACTAAGTTTAACACTCAGGAATATCATGTACAAACTAAGTTTAACACTCAGGAATATCATGTTACAAACTAAGTTTAACACTCAGGAATATCATGTTACAAACTAAGTTTAACACTCAGGAATATCAGTATCATTTTCATGAATAAATAACAATGGACTTGTCGAATTGTTAAATTGCAGAAACTATTGTGCTTTATCAAACTCTTATAAAAATCAGCCCCATTAAACAGGAATTTTGATTTTCCCGTCTAAACTAGTCGTCCTTACGGTGCCGGGAACCGCGCAATTCGTGATAAATTATGACGAACCTTTAATGTACACGCCCATGTGAATCAACTTCGCTTTGCATATAACTAAGTTTTTATTGAGAAACTTTTGGATGTTCCAAGCACAACGGTTTTTTTTCCCTTCATATTAAATGATTTCAATGCACAAATAGTGAAGAAAGGATACTGAAAATAGACAAGGCCTTGTTTTGAGTCAAGCTCTACTAAACTCTGACATGTCAATTTGGAATGACGGCCGTCAAACTCGATTAGCTCTAGATCTGACGACACAGATTGTATGATCGATCTGGCACTCATCTCCACTACAGACTCTGCTGTTGTTTGATGGAATGTCCTAAGGGAACAGGAAAGTGATCACCTCCTTGTGTTGTCTTTCTTGACAAGGTCAAAAACATTTCTACACAGAAGACTCCGTATTCTAGCCTTGCAATAAACTTGAAGATACTATGAATGATGTGTGCATGTATATTCTGTATGTATATACCTGTGAACCTGTATATACCTGTGTGCATGTATATTCTATATGTATTTACCTGTGTGTATACATATACCTGTGTATGTATATACTGTGTGTATGTATATTCCATATGTTTACCTGTGTGTATGATATACCTGTGTGCAGTGGCGCTCTGATCATTTTTGCTGGTGGGGCCAGACACATATTTTCGAAAAAATCATGGTTTTGGCTTAGATTATATTTCAATATATAAAATAATAAACTCACGTTACACATTATTTTTTGTGGGGCCTGGCCCCTAATGACGAGCCGCCACTGCCTGTGTGTATGGATATACCTGTGTATGTGTAAACCTGTGTGTATGTATGAGGTTGTCTCGTCTCAAATATACAAACACAATAAGCTTATCGTATGTGTTTGTGCTGTGACCTCCGAAAATATAAGGCCGGCGAGCTCAGGTAAAAGTTCTAGGAAATAAGACCACAAACATCGTATGATCCTCGCATTCCAGTATTGTTAGATAAAGACAGATTCATTTAAAAAACAATACAACATGCGAAATCAAAGTTATACAGGGTGTTCAACTTAAAAGCAGCCCGTGAATGAAGCTAATCTGGCATATATGTATGGAAATGGAAGGTTCAGTTATGACGTAGTATAGGTCAAGGTTGTGTGACGGTGTGAAAATGTAGTGCGGGAAGGAGCGATGAAAAATGTGACGTAGGACGAGCTAGTCAGAACCGGCTTAAATAGTAAATATACACAACTCAATGCTGTACCTGGCAACTTTCGAATTGTCAATAGGGCTGCAATTATCTTGAACACCCTGCATTATGTTACAACTTAAGTTTAAAAGCAAAGGAATACCTGTATAATGAACACTTTTCATTAATAAATAACAATAGAATTGTGTAAAATTCCAAAAAATCTTTCTATCAAACAATTATGAAAACCAATCTCCAATAAACAGGAATTTTGGTTTTCCCGTCTGAGCTAGTCGGCTTTATGTTTTCGGGGGCCACGATTTATGCAAACTCTGTTCGATCGAATCTGACCTGATTATTCTGTGTCCTACAAACGAAGCGTTTACGAAAGACACTCCTCAGTAAAGCTATTGTTTAAAATATCTAGCTGGCTGTGTTCTTGAAAGTGCTAGTATTGTAGAGCTAAGCAATGGGTGCCGTAAGAAAAAAGTCTGTGTGGTTCGAATCTCTTGTTTGGTAATTTGTTTTTTTTTCCGGAAGCCCCTAATACTTGTACACTGTCTATTTATTGATCGACACAGAAAGCTCAAACTTGTTTTTCAGAACAAAACATGTTATAGTGATCGCGAAAACCTAATATGTATATTGCTGCAGAATTCCAGACAGAAGATTGGCTGAACTCCTTTCCTGCAAGCACACTAGTGGAATGGAACGGTTGAAAAGACAGGGTCGCTCGTGTGTTGCCTGGGCCGACAGTGAAAGCAAAGAATAGTAACACTGCAACTTACAAGGCATGTCGTAAGAGGTGACTAAGGCAGGGGCCTAGGGAAGCTACCCTATTAAATAAGCGTCGCAGAAATCGGATGTGCTGGCCTACTTGTAGGCGCATCACTGGCACAACGCACAATCGCTCATAGGCTCAGATCACATACAAATCACAAAGAGTGGTTAACGCGTGGTCGATATAGAGTGTTTGAAAAAGAAGAAGAAGCAGAAGACGGGGTTGGTAAAAGAGACACACTCTCTCACACACATACTGTCACAAACACTTCTTTAACACACTCTCACACACATACTGTCACAAACACTTCTCTAACACACTCTCACAGACACGCACTCACACACACTGTCACACACATATTCTCACACACACTATAACATACAGTTCTACCACAATACTCTCGTAATTCTCTCTCCCGTTCACCCACACACACGCTCTCCCACGTACTCTATCTCACGCGCACACTCTCTCACTCACTCAAACACACTCTCTGTCTCTCTCTCTCTCTCTCAACAACACACACTCTCTCTCCCAAGTACATGATCTCACGCACACTCTCTCACTAGCACTCACTGTCTCTACACACTCCGTCTCACCAAACACACTATCTCACGCACTCGCACACACACTCTCTCACACACTCACATACACTCCATCCACACTCACACACTCTCAGACACTCACACACACACTCTCTATACACTGCCATATACACACACTACTCTCACACTCTCAGACACTCTCACAATATTTCCTCCACACACTCACATACACTCTCAGACACTCCCACACACACTCCCTCAAACACACTGCCATATACACTCCCTCTCACACACTCACACACTCCCACTCACACACTTACACGCAGAAACAAACCAAAGAATATCATAAATATTAATTCAACGCTATTTTTAAAATTTTTGTTTTTTAAAACAATAATATCCAGATGTCTCCGATTCTTCCTTCAAAACAAAATACTGACATTTTATCTTTGTCATCTTCAACTATAAAACATACAACCACATAACTAAGTTGTACTACGAAAAAACACACAACTTAAACAAAATATAAACATTCATAAAATAATATCAGATCAAAGAATGCTCTTGTTAGTACCATCAAACTCCGTTAGTAGAACTTAATGCAATTAGAAATATTGACGATAGTTACGCAGAGTTAAAAGTAGTGCAGGAATGTAAACTATGCGTATGAGCACCAAGTCAAAGATTAACTTCCGTAAAGTCATGGTTTAGTTTAAGTAGTAGATGGCGGAGCTTCGTGTGTTTTATGATTCGGAATGTAATATTGATTTTATCTTCTTCTTCTTTTGTCGTCACTGCTACTGGTTTGTTGCCCAGTGTCGTCACACTGCTACCGGGTTGTTGCCCAGTGTCCTCACACTGCTACCGGTTTGTTGCCCAGTGTCGTCACACTGCTACCGGGTTGTTGCCCAGTGTTGTGGTTTTTTGTTTTTGTCTTGCGCTGTTCTGGTGGATTGGGTGATTGTTATTTTTGCTCTTTGACATGATTCTGTTTTGCCATCTAACCATCTTTTTTTTCGTGATCTGCATCTTGCCTTCTTTCCCGATGTTCTGTTGTAGAAGACTCTGTATACTGTGGAGTTTGATGCATTCTTATTAAGTGGCTAAACCACTTCATTCTTTGTTTCTCAATGTAATTCAAGCAAGATATTGATTTTATAAATGAGAAAATTCGTTATGCGAGTGTTCGTAAAGTGAGATATAAGTGTACCAATAAATATTATAAGATGATACTTTATATGTTACTGAGCCATCAATATTATGAGCGTCTACAGTGAACGGGGGAGGCAAAAGGAATTTTAAAACTTAGTAGGTAGTTTATGAGGAATAAATATGGAGTAGACCAGATTATCGCAGAAAATATTGAACTAAAAGTCATTTTCCGGAGGCGGTGTGGGGTGAGGTGGTGAGGGGAGGGGTTGGGGGGAGTGATGAAGTCCGAGAACGTAATGTCCGATTAAAATATAATCATCTGCAAATTTTTGACCATCTTAAAATACCTGGGACTTTCGCTGGTATTAAGGAATTCTTGCACTGCAGATGAGATCTTGCTTTGTAAGAAAGAGATCGGAAAACATATGGCTACTCACCAAAGTGCAATGATGATGGTCCTATCAATCAATCAATTAATCCATCAATGAAACATCGATTTCTCGAACAATTTCAAATCAAATTGAAAAGAATGAACAGAAACTTATCAACGACAACATTTAATTATGATATACTAGAATCTGTAGAAGATTGGAGCACATGCCTGGGGGTACAAATTGGGGACAACTTCGATATCTTTAATATAGTCTATCTGACAATTATACTCGATAAGGAACGTTTATCTGAGACGCAATACAGATCAATTTGTCGCACGAACAAAAAAATGTATTGCATTTAATAAGCACGATTTCAGATCGAACACGTCAACTGAATGTGATAAAACAGGAGGTGATAATTGTATAGTATCTTGATGTGGTTTCTATTCCCTGTTCGTCGTCTGTCTAGTATTCTCTCTCTCTCTCCGTATTCCTTTTTTCGTTCGTCTAGTATTCTCTCTCCGTATTCCCATCTTCGTTCGTCTAGTATTCTCTCTCTCTCCGTATTCCTTTCTTCGTCTGTCTAGTATTCTCTCTCTCCGTATTCCTTTCTTCGTCTGTCTAGTACCTTCTCTCTCTCTCCGTATTCCTTTATTCGTTCGTCTAGTGTTCTCTCTCTCCGTATTCACATCTTCGTTCGTCTAGTATTCTCCCCCGTATTCCTTCTTCATTCGTCTAGTATTCTCTCTCTCTCCGTATTCCCATCTTCGTTCGTCTAGTATTTTCTCTCCGTATTCCTTTCTTCGTTCGTCTAGTATTCTCTCTCTCTCCCTATTCCCATCTTCGTTCGTCTAGTTTTCTCTCCGTATTCCTTTCTTCGTTCATCTAGTATTTCTCTCTCTCGTATTCCCTTCTTCGTTCGTCTAGTATTCCCTCTTCGTATTCCCTTCTTCGTTCGTCTAGTATTCCCTCTTCGTATTCCCTTCTTTGTCTGTCTAGTATTCTTCCTCTGCTTTCATCTATCCTTTTCCCTTTCTCCGCCCAGTATCTTCCTCTCTGTTCTCCTCTATCTTTGATTTTCTCGTTTGTTCAGTATCCTCTCTCCGTCTCTCTCTCTCTCTGTCTCTCTCTGCTCTCTGTCTTCTCCTCTCTCCCTCTCTCTCTTTCTCTCCTTTCACCATTTTCTTACCTTGTAAATATTTTCTCGTTGTAGTCTTCTGTTCTCTTGACTAGTCTCGTCTCTTTGTCTCTTTGACTAGTCTCGTCCTTGTTCTCATTTGACTAGTTCGTCTCTTTGTTCTCATTTACTAGTCTGCTCTTTGTAATTACTATCTTGTCTCGTTCCTGTGACTAGTCTCGTCTCTTTTTCGATTTGACTAGTTCGTCTCTTTGTTCTCATTTGACTAGTCTTTCTTGTTCTCTACTTCTTGTTCTTCTATTTGACTAGTTTCTGTTCTCATTTGATGTTTCTGCTTGTCATTTGACTAGTTTCGGCTCTTTGATTAATGGTTACTAACTTGACGTGATTTCACCGGGCAGACCCATAGGTGCTCTGTCTCCCCAACAGATATCGAAGAGTATGCATACTGATGGTTCCCGTGGCTAGCTGATTAAACACACTCTTTATTTAATTTTATGTCTTAATTTTATTAGTATCGTCTACATTCTTCGCTATCCTTCTCATTATTTTATATTTCCTTGTATCTTCATCATTTTATTGTTGTTTTATATTATGTTTTTTGTGTTGTTAGTCTGTAAATTATCAGTATTGTTTTCATTATTATTATTATTATCTTCGTTTGTAAAGTTACCAACAAAAAAAAAGTCGTATTTCGAATAGAAGAATTGCATGGTCACGTTCTACAGAATTTGAATATTTGACATCAACATATCATGTCTACATTTTCTTCACTTTATTCTCCAGTTACTTTCAGTTTGATGAAAGGGACTGAGCACCCGTAGGCTTCTGTGGGTGCATACTCTTATTCCAACATGTTTATTTTCGTGGTTTTTCTTTGAAGTCTGGTGCATAGCTTAGTTGACATTTATCGTTGATTGTTTGTATTTAAGTCTTTGGTTTTGCCAGAATTTCAGGAATGCCGTTAACGAACAGATATACTTCTTTTCCAGATAGACACTTATTACCCCATAGCTTCTGCCTATTTTCTCTGTGGTATCATTCATTGGCATCTTTGTCTCAGGACACAATAGTTTTGATTCACTTAGTTGTTATTTTGTTCTGAGTCACATCGTCTGTAGTGGCTTGGCTTATTCTGGAGTAGCAATCCTTGCCACAGTTGTAGCAGGTTAAATCGGAAACTTTAACTGATGCAGAAGATGGTCTCTCTCCACTTTGCACTACCTTTTGCCTAATAGGTGTTGGAGTTTTGATTCTTTTATTTTTGAGCGATATCTCACTGCCGTTCGCTATGCCTGCCTGTCTTTTGGCCAAACGCTTTCCTATTTTCTTTGTATTTCCTGCATGAAGTTAGATCACGCTCGCATGTGTCAATAAAGCGTAGTAATGAGCGCCCCTACTGTCTAGTACCAGTTGCAAGTTGCCCATATAAAATGTCACTTGGGATTCAACCATCGCTCAGATGATTTATTGCCAAATTAAAAGAAAGCTATCTGGGTGTGTTCTTTAAAACGCTCATCTGTAGCAGATAATGGGTACCGTAAGGAAAAAAAGTTTGTGCTTCGACTCTTGTGTTTTGTTATTTCTTTTCCTGGAAGCCTCTAATATCTGTTCACAGTTTATTTATTAATGATATTCATTGACTTCGATGTTTCCCTGGGGTTTTTAAAAAACTCATTATTCTCTTGTAACAAATTAAAGTAAAATTCGTACACATTTTTCCCACTTTCAAAATTATATCGGAACCTTTCAGATGCTACGGAGCTTGCCCACTGCCGCTGAGATTTTCCTGTGTAAGAAAGATATCGGAGCACACATGGTTATTTACTGAGGTATAATCTTCTTCTTCTTTGCGTTCGTTCTTTACGACCAATTTTAATCACTCTTTGTGATATTTTTGATCTTTGCTAAGAACGTGTATACGTTGCACATTGGTTTGGTAGGCCCCCTAAACGCAGACTTTTACAAGTTTAGGACACGTGCATCCGATTTTAGCCGGACCTCCTTAAATGCCTCTTACGACATGCGTGGCAGGTAACAGTGGATCTATTCTTTTACACCCCAAATTTGGGCCCCGGTAACCACTCGGGCGACTGAGGTATAATAATGTTGGTCCTATCATTCAATCAATCAATCTTGTAAGTCGCCCAGATGTAACATATGGGAGACTGCAGTCAATAAATCATCATCTGTCCCTTTGCCAGCTGGTGTAGGTTATCAATGATCTTCACAAATGCCTGTCCTAAATATTAAATATGATTTCCGATCTTGACACTTTTCTATGTTGATAATCTTCTATGTTGACAATCTTCTATGTTGACACTCTTCTATGTTGATAATCTTCTATGTTGACAATCTTCTATGTTGACAATCTTCTATGTTGACAATCTTCTATTTTGAAAATCCAGCCAAGCTAGACTGTCAAGAGTTTTCTCTCGCTCTGTCATCCTCTAGCTCGTGCCCGATTGATTTGACGGTTGTCATCATGTATTTTTATTCGAAATCACCTTATTTTATGAAATGATAGATAAATTATAATTGTTTAATGCTGTCTGTTTTATAGAGAATTAAATAAGTTTTAATTGATTGATTGATAGAACCACCATCAATGCACTTCGGTGAGTAATCATGTGTGCTCCAATCTCTTTCTTACACATGAAGATCTCAGCAGCAGTGCACGAACACCGTAACATCGGCGAAGATCCCTGGTGTAATTTTGAAGATGATAAAAATGTTGTAGTAATTAACATTTTCTTTTCAATATAATTACCACGCAGCGAGTTTGCAGTCTATTTTGTTATTGATTTTCGGTTGACAATGGTTCGTTTACGTGCTGATCTTAAATATGTGACCTACATTTTTTCGTCTGTCTCCGAGAGGACTAGGAAGATGATCTCATCTACTTTGAGCTCATGTATCTGTGGACAAATAGCCCAATCACTTCCCACGGGGAACAACATCAAATATCACTTTAAATGGCAACCATCTAACACCAGTTCAAAAATGCTGCTATCTTGGGTCAACGGTCACTGCCAGCCTTTCTCTTGATGAAGAAATCAACGCTCGTATAGGGAGTGCGGCTACTACATTCGGCATACTATCAAAGCGAGCGTGGGACAACAAAAATTGACATTGCAGACGAAGACTCAAATATATCGAACCAGTGTAATTAGTTCTTTACTATATGGTTCAGAAACATGGACAGCCTACTCAAGACACGAGGGGAGACTTAACATCTTTCACCTTCGATGTCTCCGCAAGATTATGAACATCAGGTGGTACGACAAGATAACCAACTCTGAAGTACTCAACGTGCAAAACTGCCTTCCATCATGGGCATGATCAGCAGTAGACGACTAAGATGGTTGGGACATGTGAGAAGAATGGAAACTTGCCGCATACCAAACAAATGTTGTTCTGTGAACTTTCGGAGAGGAAGAGGCACCAGGGCAGACCACTACTCAGATATAAAGATGTCTGCAAAGCCTCAATGAAAAACTTTTCTATAGGTCCCAGCACATGGGAGGGACTAGCTGATGACAGAGTTGTGTGGAAAGCCAAATTACGAAAGGGCGCAGAGTCTTTGAGAAGAGATTATGTACGAGCTGAACGACAAGAGAGAAAAGCGAAAACTCAGAAGTTGTCACAGTAAAACACTTGCCAATTGACTGTCTGTAAAGATGAAAAAGGCATATATATATATATATATATATATATAGTATATATATACTATTATATATATATATATATATATATATGGGGTTGAAGGTTGCAAACTTTTTAATGGTGAGGGGATGAAAAGTTTGAGTCGTCAAGAGGTGTGGTGGACAAGAAGTTTATGTTGTACATCGGTTGGTGGGACATAATTAATGTTGAGCAAGTCGGTGATGGCGTGTAAAGTTAGACTGCAAAGAGTGGTGGCGTTGCAAAGTTTACGCGGCAAAGTGGCTGGTAGCTATCAATATGTCGTGCAAAGCTGGCTTGGTCGTCGTTTTGAACGCTTGTTGTACAAAGTTACTACTGTGCAAGTGGTGGTGGGCGTTATCAAGTTTATGTGCAAGTTGGTGGGCGTTCAAATTTTTAAATTACCTGGAAATTTTTCTTCTAAAGGCGTGGTGCGTTCAAAGTTTATGTCGTGCAAAGTGGGTTGGGCTTTACAAATATATATCGCAAAGGTGTAGGCTTACAAAGTTTGCTGCAAATCGTGTTGGGCGTATTAAAGTTTATGCGCAAAGGTGGTGCATGACAGATTTTGGTCGTGCAGGGGTGGTGGGCGTTACAAAGTTTATGTCATGCAAGTGGGGTGGGCGTTACAAAGTTTATGTCGTGCAAAGTGGGTGGTAGGCGTTACAAAGTTTATGTCGTGCAAAGTGGGTGGTGGCGTTACAAAGTTTATGTCGCAAAGGGTGGTGGGGTTACAAAGTTTATGTCGTGCAAAGTGGACGGTGGGGGTTACAAAGTTTATGTCGTGCAAAGTGGGTGGTGGGGTTACAAAGTTTATGTCGTGCAAAGTGGGTGGTGGGGTTACAAAGTTTATGTCGTGCAAAGTGGGTGGTGGGGTTACAAAGTTTATGTCGTGCAAAGTGGGTGGTGGGCGTTACAAAGTTTATGTCGTGCAAAGTGGGTGGTGGGCGTTACAAAGTTTATGTCGTGCAAAGTGGGTGGTGGGCGTTACAAAGTTTATGTTGTGCAAAGTGGGTGGTGGGCGTTACAAAGTTTATGTCGTGCAAGTGGGTGGTGGGCGTTACAAAGTTTATGTCGTGCAAAGTGGGTGGTGGGCGTTACAAAGTTAGTCGCAAGGGGTGGTGGGCGTTCAAAGTTTAGTCGCAAGTGGTGGATAGAAAAGTTTGAGAATCTATGGTCTAGAAGTTGCAGATGGATAAGGGAGATGTTCTTTGGTATCTTGATTACCTCCTGTTGGATGAGGACATCAAAATTAATGTTGAGTCTATCCAGCGATTTAATAAGATTACACGTTGTGGAAGTAGAACTGAACGTCTAAGAATCAAAGTGGCGAGTGTACTTACCAGCGAGCTACAGGAACCATCAGTATGCATATCCTTCAATACTTACTGGGGAAGACTGAGCATCTATGGTTCTGCTCGGATTGATGTAACGCTTGTTTAGTAACCAATAACTAATAACCAATACTGTCAGGGCGTGCGGATATTTTCTCAGTATGGTGCAAGTCTTCGAAATGGCGCCCATTACATTTTTTTTAAAATAACCATGGATTGTGATTTTTCTTTCTTTAAACTGCACAACTGTATGAATACTATTTTTATTTTGAAAATTTAAGCTACTTTAAAAATAATGATATCAACTACAGTTTTACCCTTCTAACTTTAACTTGAGCAAATTCGTTAATTATGGATGTATTGTCTAGAGTGGCAGCCAACATAGAACTTCAGAACAACGTGACAGATTTCTACGGTTTGTTAGGCTTATTGAACTTCAGAGGCGTGCCATAAATCATACATCGTATACATCACTATCGGAATAACCCAGACCAATATAGAAAAGCGTTGCGTAAATATTTTTATTTATTGAATGATTCAAATTGTATTTTGATTTCTCTGCTTATGTCGCCCCCTTACGGTTCCGCCGGATGCAGCCGCCTCTTTGTATCATAGCACAGCACGGCCCTGAATAGTGACATTCGTTTTATAAGAATGTGTACTTATCTAAAAGGTATAACGCCGAAAGACTTACCTCATTGCACTTGGTTTTACCCTATACGGCTCGGTCCCTCTCCACAGAAATGGCACGCCATCTGCAAAGAGTATTGCGCAAACCGCGAACTCCGTAGCTCCGCCCACAATCCTAAGGTTCTCTGAAAAAATTACCCCAATGAACAGAACGTCCCGCTCCGGATTCGAACCCCCGATCTTCGGAACCGAGGCGTGAGCTTAATCACAGACAGGCCTCTAAGTTATCTAATGTTTGAAAGCACACTATCAATTTGTTGCATTCTTCTGAAGACAGCATAGGCCCGTATCTTGATAAATTATTTCAGACATACAAGAGCAAAACGACCGATCGATATGCCAGGTCACACACTAGTTCAGCCAGCGCCATTACGCCTCTCCGTTGTCGTTCATGGGTGAGTCTGATCGATATTGAGACATAAGACACCAGACAATAACATAATGATATTGTGTGTTAACTAATATAGGAATTTATGTCTACAATATGACTTGCATTCTGTGTATGTTATACATAATTTCGTCCTTGAGAAATGAAACAACTAAAAACAGTATGAAATGAAACTGATAAGAAAATTAAGATCACAATACTAAGGGCATGCATATTTCAAGTGGTAACGTATGGGTGTGAAGCATGGACATTTAACAAGGCAGTGGAAAACATATATGTGCTTTTGAATGTAAGTGTTACAGAAGAGTCCTCGGTATACTATGAACAGAGAAGAGAATAAATAGATCAATGCAGAAAGAACTCAAAATCAAAGAAAACTGGCTAATGCTACAAATAAGAAAGATAGCATTGAGGTATTTTTGACATATGAAAAGACACGAAGGATTGGAGACAACCATCATGGAAAGAGGCATCCCGGCAAGGAAGAGAAGAGGAAGACCACGGAGAAGATGGATTCAGGATGCACATAATGGTTTGAGCATGACTGCTGAAGCCGCTGGAAATCTGATATATTAGAGAGAAATTCCGAAGAACTGTTGGGGTGGCAAAGTTCTGCTCAGGACAAGCTATTTGATGATGATCATGAGAATATTATATATACAATCATACAATCATTGGAAGCTCTAGAGATGTGGTTTTGTAGAAAAATACCGAAAATTATCCGAAAACCGAAAAAAACAAATGATGAAGTTTTAAATGAAGCCTGCCATACAAAGAAACCTGATCAAAGAAATACGATTCAAGTAATTAATCGTGATCGTCGATAGTTAAGTTGATGGTACAAAGATGAACAACGCGATACAGAGTTGGACCACATGAAACTCTGATCACTTTATTAGGTATCTAAATTACAAGCACTTCTGAAGTTGGAAGTCTGAAGCCTGAATGACGAGGGTAACTGGTGATAGTGAAAACAAGCATTCACACAAAAATCATTCAGATATGCCATATAACGTGCCCTGTCTGTGCCTGAATTCATAGGAGGCGACCAAAACAAAAAGTAATCAATATTCTTCGAGGATGACATGTGAAGATATTTGAAACATATGGGGACAGAGGATAAAATACGGAGAAGCAGAGATGGTGAAAGGCAGAAGGAGACGATGTTGAATGGTCTGTCATCGTGGTTTGATAAGAGATCGGCATCAGAACAGTTTAACTACACCAGGGAGAGAGTGACAGTTGTGAAAAGACGAATTCGTCTACTTCAGCAGGGAAAGCACCTGATTGGCTGACTAAGTTAATTGCATATCCTTTACAAGACTTTGCGAATCAACCCCATCTTTTTAACGCTGTTTGTGATTTTTCTAGCCATTATTACGTTCAGTAGTTGGCCATTGCTTTCTGAACGGGTGGTGCCATTGTCCTTTTCTAAAAATCCCCGCGAAACAATTTGCAACCAAATTATGCGCAGAGTGATTCGAACTCAGAACGTCGGGGTTAATAGACCGAGTCACTATCCCTAGGCCACAGACGCCACCATTTTAAGATTGGCTGACTGCTTGATGTATATAACGTGCTTCGCATTATGCGTTCATTATACTTAATATCGTCCTTGAACATTTTACAAATATATATATATATATATATATATATTTATATATATACTGTATGTCATGAAGCGTTAAACGGAATACCGTATTGCATGAGCATTCGCCTATCGAATTGGACACCAGTTTATTGTAAGTGTAACCCAACACTCGATGCTCTACACGTGAGAAAATGAATTTCAGACTTCAATATGATATTTTAGGGTTATGTATTCAACTGTTAAAGTAATCACTATCACTTAAAAAGTATTTATGAACAAATAATTTATAAAATAATAAATACACGTTACATATTATTTTGATGGCACGGCATGCCTTAATGACGAGCCGTCACTGAACACATATAATCTCCTGTCTTCACTGGTATTTATAGGACAAATAATGAAACTAAGGGTACATAACCTGACGCGGACAGTAGAAGGAAGATAAGAAAGTCGACGTTTCATGAACAAGCTGAGTAGACGACAGCACATACATCAGTGCGAGAGTCAGTTTCAACCTTTGTTTCATTGCAGCTAATTTAGTAGTACTAGGGAAAGATAGCAATTGTTATAGTCGACTTCTTCTTCTTCTTTGTCGTCACACTGCTACCTGGTGTTGCCAGTTGTCGTAGTTGTAGTGTTTTTGTCTTGTTCTGTTCTATGGCTTGGTTATTGTTATTTCGTTCTTACTCTTGACAGAAATCTGCTATGCCATCTACCATCTTTGTGGTCCTCCTCACGCCTTGTTTATGATGTTCGGTTGTTGAAGACTTTGTTTATTGAGTTATTAAGTGGCCAAAACTTCATTTTGCTCTCAATGTAATTTAAGTAAAGTTCTGTGCCATCTTTCTTTCTTATGTTGATGTTTGTACGCTGTATTTGTGTTCTTGATACCAGATTGTGATGTCGATTTTCATAATCATCCGAATGGTTACTGGGCTAGCTACCCCACACCGCCGTAAAAAACACTAGATGGCTACAGAACGGAGAGCGAACCAGTAAACGCTGGCTGAAGCCGACACGTCTCCGAGATAAGCACCAGAGCCTAAATGGTGCTGAAGATGTGATGTAAACACATCAATGCTAAGGCTGCATGAATCAGAGTTCACATTAATGGAATTTATGGGAGATCTGACATCGATCTGGGCGATGATCGAGAGGATTTTCATAAACGATTGAAAGACGACATAGCTCAGTGGTAATGATTGAATTTTGGTCCCAAGATTTATCATTCATTAACGGTATAGTCGACTGTCAATGAATCTTGCGGAGCTACTGTAAATGTGATGTAGGCTGAGATTTTTAGAATCTTTAAGGAGACGAGAAGGTATTGATACTGAATATATAAAGGACAATACTACTAGACTGTTTGTTAATTGATCATGTGCCATCCTCACTCGTTGATCAAGTCTGCAACACTTCATACATTTTTATTTTTGTATATTTTGCATGAAAGAAATCTGCTTCATAAACCGTGCATTCAGTCTATTACTATATAATTGTATTGTGTTCTTGACAGAGATAACATTCTCTCTCCTTTCTCTCTAAAAAAGATGAAAACAAGTTTTTTTTGCAAGAATGAAAACCTCCCAGAGGAAGCAACCAAAGAATATGATCAACAAATAAACAATATACAGGTCTTAAGAGCTTCCGAAAAAACAAATAGACAAACACAAGATTCGAACCACTTATTTCTTACGACACCCATCGCCTAGCCTAGCAATACGAGCGTCCTTACGAACACAACCAGCGAGCCATTCAAAATATAACGTAACCATTTCAGACCTTAAGGTATGAATTCATTTCACATTCCTAGATCCTAGTGTGCAGGAGGTAAGAGGGCCAATTCCTTTCCTCGTGCGTGTAAAGTAGAGAGTGGGTGGGATTTAACCCACATTCCCTCTTGTTTCATTGTCGATAGGCGAACGCTTCCGCATTAAGATAATCCGTCCCACTCTTTCTCTCACTCTCCCACTCTTTCTCACTCTTTCTCTCACTCTTTCTCTATCTCTACTATATAATTATACTTGTATTCACAAGATTATATACATTCTCTCTCTCTACTCTCACATTCTCTCTCCACTCTCTAGTATATAATATACTTTATTCACAGATTATACACTCTCTCTCTTAATTTCATCTCTCTCTCTCTCTCACTCTTCTCTCCACTCTCTAGTATACAATTATACTTGTATTCACAAGATCATATCATTCTCTCTCCTACTCTCCCACTCTCTCTCACTCTCTCACATTCTCTCTCACTCTCTCACATTCTCTACTATATAATTATACTTGTATTCACAAGATTATATACATTCTCTCTCTCTCTCTAATTCTCACTCTCTCTCCCTCTCTCTCCTACTCTAGTATATAATTATACTTGTATTCACAGATTATAACATTCTCTCTCTCTCACTCTCTCACATTCTCTCTCCACTCTCTACATTCTCTCTCTCCCACTCTCTCTCACTCTCTCACATTCTCTCTCACTCTCTCACATTCTCTCTCTCCCACTCTCTACTATATAATTACACTTATATTCACAAGATCATATACATTCTCTCTCTCTCACTCTCTCCCACTCTCTCTCACTCTCTCACATTCTCTCTCACTCTCTCACATTCTCTACTATATAATTATACTTGTATTCACAAGATTATATACATTCTCTCTCTCTCACTCTCTCCCACTCTTTCTCACTCTCTCACATTCTCTCTCTCCCACTCTCTAGTATATAATTATACTTGTATTCACAAGATCATATACATTCTCTCTCCCACTCTCACATTCTCTCTCACACTCTCTCTCTCACATTCTCTCTCTCCCACTCTCTAGTATAAAATTACACTTGTATTCTTAAAACCACACACATTCTCTCTCTCCTCTTTTTCCCTACTTTATAATTAAACTTGCATTCTTAAGATGCACAACATTCTCTCTTTCTTTCTCTCACTCATTTTCTCTCTCTACTATATAATTACGTTTGTATTCTTAAGATCATACATTCTCTCTCTTTCTCTCTTTCTTTCTCTCTCTTTCTCTCTTTCTCTTTCTCTCTTTCTTCTCTCTCTTCTTCTCTCTACTGTATAATTACACGTATATTCTTGAGATAAATATAGTCTCTCTCTCTCGACTACATAATACCTATTTCTGAGAAATATAGCTCTCTCTCTCGACTACATAATTACACGTATATTCTTGAGATAAATATAGTCTCTCTCTCTCACTACATAATTACAGATATTCTGAGATAAATATAGTCCTCTCTCTCGATATAATTACGTATATTCTGAGATAAATATACTCTCTCTCTCGACTACATATTACCTTGTATTCTTGAGATGAATATAATCTCTCTCTCTCTCTTTATCTCTTTACTATATACGAGTACGCTTGTATTTTGAAGAACGTGGGAAATGTTCCCATGCTAATCACCGCCGATTGAAATCGTTATGTCTAAGGGTTAATACCATCCACAACGCTCCCCATCTACCATGAGATCCACTAACGGCACCAACATCTCACATTCTCCTCCCAAATAATCACATGATTAGCTAGAACCCAGCAGTGATGTAAAACACTGCTAATTTGACATGAACTTCTCCATCTGTTAATTTCACCTGTGCCTTTCTGTTCTCTCTCCAAGCTTCCTCTTCTCTGAGACAGACTATTAAGTACATTTAATTCTCCTGGTTTACTTCTGTCCAGAGTGTTTTGACTTTCCTTAGTTCTCAGCAGTGGCGGCTCGTCATTTAGGGCCAATGGGGCCGGGCCCCACCAAAAATAATGTATATCATGTATTTATTATTTTATAAATTAAAATATAGCAATAAAAAAACCATGATTTATCCGGAAAAAAAATTTCTGGCCCCACCAGCAAAAATGATCACGAGCCGCCACTGGTTCTCAGTATCTACATGCTACGCGTTCGTATATTCTTTCCGGGGTCTCTGAGGCTAAGTGGTTTAACCCTTGCTTTGGGTTCCATGGGTTCGAATCTGGACCGCGTAGTTCTGTTCACGAGTGCCTTTTTTCTAGGATTGTTGCCGAAGCTACGGATTTCGTGCGTTATGCCATACTTCACTGAGTTCGTGCTTTGTGCAATGCAGGTAGCGTGCCATTTCTGTAGTGATGAACTAGGTCATATGGGGTCAAATCTGGTGCAATGAGGTCAATCATAAGGCCTTAGACCCTTTTTTAAAAATTCGTTTTTGTTTGCAGGTTTGCAGTTAAGAAAGAAAAAAAAAACATAGATTACTTTTCAAGTAAATTAAGACAATAATGTCCTCGGAATAATGGACAATTACACAAGAATTATACAAGAAAAATAACGAGCAGAAGGTGGCAATGGATAGGTCACACACTGAGAAAACCCACTGACAGCATCACGACACAAGCTCTCCGATGGAACCACCAGGGTATAATAGCCGTCCATCGCAAGCGATGATGACAGCGATCTCAGACGTGTGCTGCTGCACCTCTCTGGTGTGTGGAGGTGACTGTAGAGTCCAATCCTAGAGCAGAATCCCCTACCACAGGTGGTGCGTACATGATCAAGGTTAGACATGTGTGTGCTGAGTATTCTGTCTTTTCACTCAGCTCGTTATCTCTGTGCCTCAACAGCACGATGATTCTCAGCTATGCGGGTTCCTCTTGTGTAGTTACAGCGCCACATTTGGCGATCTTATGCAAGGGATTACCAGCACGTGGTGTCTATATCGAAGCATTTCAGAGACACTTTAAGAGTGTCTTTAAAACGTTTATCTGTCCACCAGCTAAACGTCTGCCCCCTTCAGGTTCGCCATACATCAACTGTTTTGGGATGTGCTTATCAGGCATTCGAGCAACGTGACCGACCCATCTCACTTGGGCCTTCTGCAACAGGGTGTTGACGCTTGGGATCTTTGCTCTTGTGAGGACTTCGCTGTCTGGAATTTTGTCCTGCCAGTTTATTTTTAGTATTCTGCGTAGACAGCTTGTGTGGAAATGGTTTAATTTTCTTCCGTGTCTGCTATACACTGCCCATGTCTCGTTGCGTACAGCAGCGTGGTTAGCACTATGGCCTGGTAAACTTTCAGCTTTGTGTCTACGCTTATCCCCTTCCGCTCCCACACAGTGGCACGTAGCCCTTCCGAATGCAGCACTGGCTTTGGATATCCTATTGTTGAACTCAGAATCTATGTTTGCTGATCTGGATAGGAGGCTGCCAAGATAAGCAAAGTTGTCCGTTGGCAGGAGACGCTGGTGTTTAATATTGATGACTGGATCGTAATAATTGCTCTCTAAGAGCGGGCTGGTACACGACCTCTCTTTTCTTGGTGTTAATGGTACATTACATCCCCAGGGCGATAGAGGTAAGGGAAAACACATGAACAGCTGGAGACGGGAGTTGGAGACGGAATGCAAGAAAGAGAGGAGAGAGTGGAGAGATCTGGAAATGATGGCCTTGGATAGGCGGGCTTGGAAGGCCATGGTTGCGGACCTATGCCTACCTAGGGGCGAAGGGTGAAGATGAAGAAGACACAAGAATTAACAAAGAAGTTGATATGCTGAAACATAAAACTGCTGAAATAATCTTAGCCGACTTGGATAAAGAAAAGTAAAATATAAAACATGAACATTGAACCTGAGTCATGTCGCTTAAATATTTTGGCAAAACACGTAATTACAAAGTACTGTAGTTTTACAAATTACAAAAACAATGACAAAATACAGCAACGTTTCGACCAACAAGGCCTTCATCAAGCAAACGAACAAACAGGAGTGACAAATTAAAATGAAACACAAATGGACGACCAAATACAAACGTATCTAAGGAAAATCTGGAATAAAAACGAATAACGAAATAAATGTAACACAAGAAACACACATAAAAACTAGAAATAGAAAGGAAAAGAAACAATGAAACATCTAGTAAATATATAACTTGAATACATGCAACATATACCCATATAGATTACAAAGCATGGAAGAGAAAGTACTAAGAAGCATAAGAATGGAATATAACATGAATACATGCAACATATACCCATATAGATTACAAAGCATGGGAAGAGAAAGTACTAAGAAGCATAAGAATGTAATACGTTGAGCCCGCGTGGTCGCAAGGTAGCATACAAAGAAATCAACCGATTCTCCAGAGCAAATCGACTGCGATCATCCGAGGAACATGACCGGATGGCTGTGACCTGGACATCGTGAGCACCTAAATGGCCAGTATCATTGAAATGGGTGGCTACAGGGTCACAGAGCATTGGCGTATGTCGCGTAAGTGTTGGGCGAATCGGTCACTGAGCCTCTTGCCTGTCTCGCCGATATAAGCCTTGTTACACCGCTTACAGATAATGGCATAGATAAGATTACGGGACTCGCATGTGAACCCACCGTCAATAAGAAACGTGCCTAGGCATTACCTTATCTTATCTATGCCATTATCTATCTATGCCATTATCTGTAAGCGGTGTAACAAGGCTTATATCGGCGAGACAGGCAAGAGGCTCAGTGACCGATTCGCCCAACACTTACGCGACATACGCCAATGCTCTGTGACCCTGTAGCCACCCATTTCAATGACACTGGCCATTTAGGTGCCACGATGTCCAGGTCACAGCCATCCGATCATGTTCCTCGGATGATCGCAGTCGATTTGCTCTGGAGAATCGGTTGATTTCTTTGTATGGTACCTTGCGACCACGCGCTCAACGTACATTCTTATGCTTCTGTACTTTCTCTTCCCATGCTTTGTAATCTATATGGGTATATGTTGCATGTATTCATGTTATATTACATTCTATGCTTCTTAGTACTTTCTCTTCCCATGCTTTGTAATCTATATGGTATATGTTGCATGTATTCAAGTTATATATTTACTAGATGTTTCATTGTTTCTTTTCTTTCTATTTCTAGTTTTATGTGTGTTTTTGTGTTACATTTATTTCGTTATTCGTTTTTATTCCAGATTTCCTTAGATACGTTTGTATTTGGTCGTCCATTTGTGTTTCATTTTAATTGTCACTCCTGTTTGTTCGTTTGCTTGATAAAGGCCTTGTTGGTCGAAAGTTGCTGTATTTTGTCATTGTTTTGTAATTTGTAAAACTACAGTACTTTGTAATTACGTGTTTTGCAATCAAATAGTTTTACTGCAGTTCCATATATATATATATACTTAAATATTTTGGTCACATTAAACGTCTAAGTTGTTTAGAGAGAGAGAGAGAGAGAGAGAGAAATAATGGAGGGCATTTATTATGGAAGATGAGGCACCCGTCTGCCCAGCGTGTTCGTAGCGCGTTGGACTACGGGTGACTATCCTCTGTGTGTGCGGGTTCAATTCCGCGGGAAGGCAGAAAAACCACAGATTCCCCAGATTTACGGTGTTCGTGGCACCGAACCGAAGGTTACGATGTCCATGGCACCGAGCCGAAGAGCTGAAAAGCTCAAGTGCTTCTGGATCGGAAAAAAAATGGAAGATAAGGCAGGGGAACGACAAGGACTACGTTCTAATATCTTATTAAAGCGGGAGACTCTTCAAGAACAATGGTTGTCTTTTTTTCGAAATTAACAGAAAAAACTAACAAACATATTGTCATATAATTTGTCCACATGTTACAACAGACATTGTTTTTGATGATAAACAACATTTAATGTATGCATTGTACTTATTTATTTCAAAAATATTTAATTTTTGGATCATATATTGTAAACCCCCTTCCTTTCCTCGTACAGTGGATTTCCCTAATTTAGAAATGCAATGAATGCCAAACTAGTTATGAAGTACATATCACCCATAATTATAGCATAAACCTCTACTTTTTGTCTAAACTGTATATAAACAGAGATATTGCTGTTCTAATTTGATTTTTTTTCTTAAATTTGGAATGGCTATATTGCAAGAGCCATATCTACACCACCAATTGGGTTAGACATTTGCAAGAGCCATATCTACACCACCAATTGGGTTAGACATTTGCAAGAGCCATATCTACACCACCAATTGGGTTAGACATTTGTGGAAGGTTCACGCTATAATTATAATGTGTGAATATATTTATGATTATACATTATTTTTTTTTAAATATCAATAATTATAATGCATACATTAAACGTTATTTATCCTCAAAAGCAATGTCTTCTGCAACATGTGACCAAATTGTATGACAATATGTTTGTTAGTTTTTTTCTGTTAATTTTTAAAACATACAACCTTTGTTTTGGGTGGGTCTCCCGCCTTAAAGAAATCTTTAACGTCTCGAGGGAGGAGGCAGTAGAACTGGTTAGAAATCGATAGTTTTCAAGATGATTGTGATGATAGAGATGTTCTGGAGACGAAGGATTGACTTCATTGCACTGGACATTACCATAGATGCTCGGTCCCTCTTCTCAGAAATGACACGCCTCCTGCCGAAAACATTGCAAAAAGCACTAGCTCCTTAGCTCCGGCAACAATCCTAGGGATCTTCGGAAAAATTCTTGTTATAAATGATGTGGTTCTGATTTGAACCTACGACCCTCGTAACGCGAGGCGAAGGCTGAACCATTTAGTCACAGAGAACCCCTGGAAAGGATATCCTACATGAAAAAATAATTAGGAACTCTCAGACAAAATAAAAGGATTGATTGATAGCAGGACCGTGCGGTATATTTTCTCATTGTGATGCATGTCTTCGAAATATCGCCCCTTAACCCTTTCGCTGCTACATACTTTCCGAAGACGGAGCTAAACATATTACTCTTTGTTTCTAGGTCACAAGCGAGAATGTACGCCTATAGCAGTGACAATAGCAATGTATAACGTGTTAACTCGTCTTTAGCCCACAAAGGAGATATAATAACAGACGTGTTAATGCGTCTTTATAAGTGAATGGGAAAACGTATATATACGTCCTTAGCAGCTAAAGGGTTAAATGTGTTTTTTTCTTTAAAATAACCGGTAATTGTGATTTTGATCTCGCTGCTTATGCCGCCTCCTTACGATCACGCCTGAGGAGGCCGCCTCTTTGTATCATATCACGACACGGCCCTGGTTGATAGGACCATCATCGTTACACTTTGATGAGTAACCATGTGTGCTCCGATCTCTTTTGATTCACAGAATCATCATCGTTACACTTTGATGAGTAACCATGTGTGCTCCGATCTCTTTTGATTCACAGAATCATCATCGTTACACTTTGATGAGTAACCATGTGTGCTCTGATCTCTTTTGATTCACAGAATCATCATCGTTGCACTTTGATGAGTAACCATGTGTGCTCCGATCTCTTTTGATTCACAGAATCATCATCGTTGCACTTTGATGAGTAACCATGTGTGCTCTGATCTCTTTTGATTCACAGAATCATCATCATTGTACTTCGCTGAGTAACCATGTGTGCTTCGATCTCTTTCTTACACAGAAAGACCTCAGCGGCAGTGCACGAACTTCGTAGGACCGGCAAGGGTTATGGTGTAATTTAGAAGATGTATCTTGTATGAATTTTTAAAAGGTTTTTGTATTATGAATTTTGCCTGGGAAGCAGCTTTCCAGCCGGCTCGTCTGCATTATGAGCTGTCACGGGTTCATTTACGTACTCAACGTGAACACGGGACCTACATTTTATCGTCCATCTCCGATATGACTAGAAATTCGATCTCACTTACACTGATATCAGGGATTTCTGGAAAACTATCTAGATGACTCCACGAGGTAGCGAACCGGGTACCTTTGGAAGAAGAGGCTCACCAGGGGCGGCTCGTCATTAAGGGCCAGTGGGGCCTGGCTCCACCAATAATCGAAAGGAGGGAAACTTCCCGGAATAGACAAATAATAGTAAATACTCCAAAACCATGATTTTTTCCGAAAATTTGTGTCTGACCCCACCAAGAAAAATGACTACGAGTCGCCACTGAGGCCATCACAAAAATAAAATGATTTCATCGTATCGTATTTTATACGAAATGTCTAAATTTTCGTTAAGTTTCCATTTAATAGTCCAAAGAAAGATTGCAACCAACTCCAGTCAACCAACACTGCCGTCACGTTTTTTTTTCCCATAAAGGAAACATGTGGGGGCCATGTGCTTCTTCTTTTACTATCGTATATTAGGGGAGCTCTGCAGCAGGGGTTCGTTCAACTGTCATAAAGCTGGTACCACATGCATATTGATCTGTTGTGCCAATCTTGTATCTGTGGTGTGGGTGATGTCAAATTTAGATGTGTCCTGTGCCAAACAGATATATTGTGAGGTTGGTCTCGCCTGGGAATAATATTCAAGACAGCAGTTTTTGTATATAAACATCCAGGTTCTCAAACGAACACTAATCACCACCAACCATAAATTCTTTATCCCACCATAAATTCTTTATTTGTCATTAATCCCCAGTTAGAGATAAACTAATCAATAAAATAAATCACAGAGGCATTAAAAAACGACCATTATGTTGCTCCTGAACTGATTAAATTCGTTCATGGTATATCGATTTTCTATACGGTCATTTCGACCGACTAGTGGGCATTTATATATTTTACTGCGCTAGAACATATATATATATATATATATACTGAGGCCAAACAACTGAGGTAAAATTCTTAGGAGCAATTTTCACAGCAGATGGAAGTATCGATAGCGAAATCAGCAATCGTTGCACAAAAGCTAACCAGATACTGGGACAGCTATCACCACTGTTGTCCACATAAAGAAATACAGCTAACAGCTAAAGCAAATCTCATAAGAACGATTTTCTGGCCAACACTATGTTACCAGTGTCAAACATGGCCAATAAAAGCAGCTAATCAGCGGAAAATCATAACGACAGAGATGAGGTGTCTTAGAAGAGTTGCAAGTGTGACAATAAGAGATAAAATTAGAAATGAATAAATCATAAGAAGACTGGATGTGAAACCAGTTATGCAATTCATAAAAGAACAACAGATTAAATGGTTTGGACATCTCACAAGAATGCCCTGGTATCGCCTACCATATAGAGCCACACAGAAAAAGTAAGATAATGAGTACAAAGTAAGAGGAAGATCACGCAAAAGATGGAGCGACGGCATCAAGTACAGCCTTACGAAAATGAATAACAGCTTACAAAGTTCCTTAAAACAAGCACAAACAAGATCACTACGTTCCCCCCTCCCACCCCAACACTTCTATAAAGAAGTAAATGGTGGGAGAGAAGAAGATGTATATATATATATCTCAAGAAGGAGAAGATGGAGTTATGTTGTACACACATTGAGAAGAAATGATCAAAGAATATCAAAGCAGGCATTGAAGTGGGATGCAAAGGACACAAGAAAAATAGGACGATCTAGGGAGATACTGAAACGAACTTTGCTGAGAAATATCGGTCTCAGTTACATGGAGGAGATTGAGCGAGTTGCCTAGGATAGAGCGGTATGGAGAAAGTGCTTGCATGCTCTATGTAACGTATAACGGTACAATAGGAATTATTATTATTATATATATATATAGTAAAGAATTAGTATAGAAAGGTAAAAATAGACCTCACCGTTCAGAAAGCAATGGCAAACTACTGAACGTATAAGTGGTGCCTAGAAAATCAACGACTCGTTTACTGTGGTTGATGGCTACGTCCTTTGGGATATGCCACGATTTTTCAAAGAATTAGTTTTCATAACATGTGGTATAGGGGGGAATATTTCGTTAAGCAAATTGCTTTTCCTTTGACAAACGGCATAAAAATGATGTGGAAAGAGGGGGTTCAATATCCCGCTGGTCGACTTTAAAGGGGGGAGGAGGGCACAGGGGATAACAGCAAGTGCACTAATCACAGTCCCTTCGTGCTTCATTTACATATATATGGTCGTCTGTAGCTTAAGCGGTAGTGAGCTCGAACCCAACCCAAGCGCGCCTGGTTCAAACCTCGCCGTCCGCAGTTTGGAAGCAAATTAGTTCCCGGTGATTTTTACGAACGGTAAAAATAAATTTTACCGTTCAGAAAGCAATGACAAACTACTGAACGTATAAGTAGTGCAAATTAATAATTCTTTAACTCTGGTTGATAAAGATGTTCTGTAAAGGATATGCCACGATTTTCATTAATTTCATATGTATATTCTGTTATATATTGATATGTATATCATGATACACACATATATATAATGATACACACACATATATATATATAATGATACACACATATATATCATGATACACACACATATATATATAATGATACACACATATATATATATAATGATACACACACATATATATAATGATACACACACACATATATATAATGATACACACACACATATATATAATGATACACACACACACATATATATAATGATACACACACACATATATATATAATGATACACACACACGTATATATAATGATACACACACATATATATATAATGATACACATATATATATAATGATACAAACATATATATATATATATAATGATACACACACACATATATATAATGATATACACACATATATATAATGATACACACACATATATATATATAATGATACACACACATATATATAATGATACACACACATATATATAATGATACACACACATATATATAATGATACACACACACATATATATAATGATACACACACATATATATAATGATACACACACATATATATAATGATACACATATATATATATATAATGATACACACACATATATATAATGATACACACACACATATATATAATGATACACACATATATATAATGATACACACACATATATATATTGATACACATATATAAATAATGATACATACACATATATATAATGATACACACACATATATATAATGATACATACATATATATATAATGATACACACACATATATATATATAATGATACACACACATATATATAATGATACACACATATATATATAATGATACATATATATATATATATATATATAATGATACACACACATATATATAATGATAATATTTCTCACCGTTATACGTTACATAGGGCCTGCAAGTAATTTCTCCATACCGCTCTATCCTGGCAACTCGCTCAATCTCCTCTATGGAACTGAGATCGATATTTCTGCCTTCTCAACAAAGTTCGTTTCAGGTCTCCTAGGTCGACTCTCTTTATTGAACCCTGCACCCACTTCAATGCCTGCTTGATATCGTGATCATTCTCTCAAGGTGTGTCAACATATTCCATCTTTCTTCTTATAAATATGTCACTAGTGGTGACCAGACATGTCTCTGATTTCATCACTTTCCTGAATGTTCTATTTTATATCATTATTTCGCAGACATCTATTTTCAATATATATAATCATACACACATAATGAATGGTAGTATGAGACGGAACACTATCGAAGAACAACTCTGAATCATTGCATTTGACAGCATTTCTTCAGACTTATCTGTCAATCAACTAATCTCAACTTTATGATGTTTATTACCGAGTTCTGTTGATTAGTAAAAAAATGTATAGATTGCATAGGCTGTTTGAAGGGTCAACATAGGACGGTGCGCAGCCGGACACTGTGTACCGTGTAACCGTAGTCACCAGCTGTGAATGGAGAAAATAGTTTAAACGTCCTATCAATAATATCTAAAATTTCTGCTGTCAGTTAGTACAGACATCTATCGATTGATGTTCTATTGATTGATAACAAATCTGCTATCATAGTTACTTTTCATCAGGTTAATGTGTTTTGCTATATATTGAGACGAATTGCTCTTCATCTGTTTAACCAAGAAATCTTCGTCTCGAAGATTATAGTGTTGAAAATGTCATTCACACTTCTCTGAATTCGTTCTATTTTATATTCATTATTTTTCGCAGACATCTATTTTCAAATATATATTATCATACACACATATAATAGAATGGTGCAGTATGAGAGCCGGAAAACTATCAAAAGAACAACTCTGGAATCATTGCATTTTGACAGCATTTTCTTGCAGGAACTTATCTGTCAATGCAACTATTCTCAACTTTTTATGATTGTTTTATTACCGAGTTGTAGTTTGATTAAGTTAATAAAAATGTATAGATTGCATAGGCTGTTTGAAGGGTCAACATAGGACGGTGCGCAGCCGGACACGTGTGTTACGTGTAACCGTAGTGGCACCAGCTGTGAATGGAGAAAATAAGTTTAAACGTCCTATCAAATAATATCTAAAATTTCTGCTGTCAGGTTAGTACAACATCTATCGATTGATGTTGCTATTGATTGATAACAAATTGCAAAAGTATCACCAGTTACTTTATCAATATATGGTTGACGTGTATGCTAATATTGAGACTGAATGTGTGCTCTTCATCTGATTTAACCAAAAGAAACTTCGTCTCGAAGATTATAGTCTCTTGAAAAATGTCATTCGCAGTTTCGACGTATGCACACTACTTGTTATTATCGGTTATTGCTGACTGAACCGACGTCTTAGCACTCCGGGCAGACCCGTTGATGCTCAATCTCCTCTAACAGATGTCGAAAGGTATGCATACTAATATTTCCTTTGGTTCGCTGGTTAAACACACTTCTCTCTCTCTCCGTCCCTCAAGGATCCAGTTATATTTGTACAATGTGTATTTTCAAACTACTGGTTAGATTCAACATCAATCTTAGAGTACTCATCCAACATTAGAGATCGACAGGAGACTGAAGAACATCTCCTTATCCATCTTAAACTACTCCTTGACAATAAATGCAGTTAATGCTAGCCTGTCCGCTCTCTCATTGCCAAAAAACATCTGCATGACCAGGACAGTAGATCTTTATAAACCACAGGAGGCTGAAAACCTCACTAGATGACGCCTCCTCAAACCGCAACCTGCTATTCTGTATCTTCGTTAAGCATCGACCGAGAGTCAGATAAAACAATGACCCCAGTAAACAGAGTATTCGTATAAATGCAAATTAATATATGGCAGTTTCGAAATATGCCCAGTATTTGTAATAATCGTTTAAAAGGAAATCAAAACATCCCAGTTTCGAAATATGCACACTATTCGAATAAATGCAAACAGCAGAGTTTCAGAATCAGTGGACAAATTCAGTTGTGCAAGAAAATGTCAGGCAGAAATGTCGGTTAATAAAGATACTGTTTTGGTAGTCAAATTGTTACCAATCAATCAGCGTGCAAATACCATTGGTAGCGTGTCACCAGATCGCAATGGATACTCTCTCATTAGTGTTCATGGCACGGAAAGGTTTGCAAATAGAGATTTTGTGTTCTGGAATCGGTATGAAGATAATGGTTGCAGTCACTTCTATAACGGTGTTATTTTATAACCTGGGGCTGGAGGGGTTGAATATAGCAGGTTGACAGAGCAGTGATTA
The DNA here is from genome assembly GCA_020796225.1 of Arion vulgaris. Lineage (NCBI taxonomy): Eukaryota > Metazoa > Mollusca > Gastropoda > Stylommatophora > Arionidae > Arion > Arion vulgaris. The sequence goes on along the minus strand of CM036763.1, from coordinate 59,753,928 downwards.
CAATCACCATAGTAACGGAGAATCTATGTGGTAAAATAGGTATGTCAGTTTTTGTTTTTAGTTTCGAAAGTGGAAGGTTCGAACCCTGGTCTCGTCGTTTTCTTAAAATATGTATTTTCTCAAAGAGCATAAGGATTGTTGCAGGAAATGTGTGTAATACTCTAAGCCAGCGTATCTCAAACTGGGGCCCGGGGTCCCGGGGTTTGTGAGATACTCACAGGGCTCCGCAAGCGCTTGAAGAAATATTATGATCTTTGACATTTCAAACATGTAAATGTGTATATATTGTGAACATTAATTAGTTTTGTGAGCTGCAGAGTTGAAGGATTCACTCAAATTTGGCGGTAAGTAGGCAATTTATTTTGTTTCTATGGGCCTATTGTTTTCTTTGTTATTTATTTAAATGTTAAATTGCAGACATTGTTTACTATTGTAACACATATATAATTCATTCCTGTTCATTTTCATATATAGAAACTGTTTGGGGTCCATGGTAGCAGAATGTATTTAAAACGGGGTGCACGGTAATGCAAAGTTTGGGAACCATTGCTCTAAACCAAACGGTCCAAGGTTTTTATATATCGGTGCGCATCTGAATGATGATTGTGGGGGCGTGGACACTAGGTGATGATTACAATATTACTACAGATAATAATAATATAAATGATAATATGGTAAGATATTGACGCTTTCTCCAGTGAAAAAACAAAAAAAATGTGATGTTAGAGGCAGTAGAATGGTTACAAAATAAAAAAGATTACTAAAGCCGAAAGATCGTGTTCATGAGAGTGCTGTGAAAAAAATCTTTAAAAATTATATTTTCTTGAAATATAATATATAATAATAATTCCTCTCGTACCGTTATACGTTACATAGGGCCTGCAAGTAATTTCTCCATACCGCTCTATCCTCGGCAACTCGCTCAATCTCCTCCATGGAACTGAGACCGATATTTCCTGCCTCTCTCAGCAAAGTTCGTTTCAGGGTCTCCTTAGGTCGACCTCTCTTTCTTGAACCCTTTGAATCCCACTTCAATGCCTGCTTTGATATTCGTTGATCATTTCTCCTCAAGGTGTGTCAACATATCTCCATCTTCTCTTTCTTATAACAGTTGTCACTTCTTTCTTGCAAGTTTCTGTAGCTCTTTCAATTTCTTTTGATAAGGTAGCTGGCCTCACGCACAAGTCCTCCTCCTTTATCATCCGGGCTTGGAACCGGCATTGGCAGAGTTCTTGAAATATGATCAGAGAAAAATAGAGTGCCATGAATATATGATGACAAGGGCACCATGGCGTCACCATCGACATCGCTGCTCTAATCCAACGACAATTAACATTACTTTGGTCATAGTTGACAGTATTCCAACCTAGATCACCAATATACCAACCACCCTTTGATATTACTACAACCACCTTTGACACTCTCCTAACCATCATTAACATTACTGGAACGACATAATTTCATTAACATCAATATTATAACCTTACCGGCTACGCTCTAAGCTCCCCCCTCCCAACCACATCAACACCAAAAACCCCACAACAACAATAATTCTCTCGCGCACGCCAGCCACAACAGTCAAAAGAACACAGAAAGTAAATAAATAAAAAATCGATGCCGCCGCATGTTTCAAATATTGATCCAGGCAACAAAACACGACCGTTGGCCCATCGCAATGCAGTGCTAAAGTCATAGAGCACTCCTATTGTTTCCCTTGATGTAACGTCGGAAGAAATGTCATATGATGGACAGGACGATGTTGGTTGTTCTACGCGAAAGAGCATCTGTGTGCATGGTTGAAACACACAGAGAGAGAGAGAGAGAGAGAGAGAGAGAGAGAGAATGAAAGGTCGATAAAGAAGGAAAATTGTGTAAGATTGGGAACGGCGTAATGGAGTCTGGCTGACAAGGTACGCAAAAGCTGAGGGTTTTTTTTTCCGACAGACCTCATAAAGAATATATCTATCAATTGTGTAAGCAGATAGACAGACAGACAGACAGACAGACAGACACACAGACGTCGTGAAGGATTAACATAGATACATTAATTGATATGGATGTAATTATGAAGCGTGATTGCTGGATTGAAAGAACACAAATCATTGAATGTGTGTTGAATTGGTGGATGATTTATAAAGAACTGATTGATAGAAGTTTGAAGCATTGATGGACGATGGATGAAATGATGGAGTATTAATATATTTATATGGCCTTTTCGTCTTTACAGACAGTCAATTGCAAGTGTTTACTGTGACAACTTCTGAGTTTTCCTTGTCTCTCTTGTCTTTCAGCTGATCCCTAAGTCTCTTCAAAGATTCTCTGAGTGTTGAAAGCAAGATAAAGTGTCACTTCATTTATGCCTAGCCTGGTTGATTATATGGAATGTGCCTTGACCATTTTGCACAAACCCTCTCTTCCTACTGCTTAATCAAAGAAAGACAAAGTCTATACGTTTGGAATCAAGCAAGGTTGCAGGATGTCAGAAGATGAAATGAATCACATATAGCCATCAACTTCCTTGGTCCCTCCTCGGATTTGTGGTCAAGGTTCTCTCTAGCCTCTGCATACGTGCTGACCCACAGGACAGTGGGATTTCAACCGTGCTGACCCACAGGACAGTGAGGATTTTCTATGGGTTTCTCCTAGCTTTAGCTCTCCTGTGCTCCCCCTCCACAAGGCAGTGAGATATTTAAGGCTGCCCTTAAAAGGAACAACTGGAAAACTATGGGTGATGTATTATGCTCCCACATGTGTGTTGCAGGGGCTCGCAGGGGAGCAAAGAATAGTAACGCTGCTACATATAAGGCATGTCGCAAGAGACGACCGAGGTATGGGCCTAGGGGAAACTACCATAAGTAAATACCAAGCGTCGCAGAAATCGGATGTGCTGGCCTACACTTGTAAGGGCATAACTTGCAGAACATACAATCGCTCTTAGGCTCAGATCACATACAAGTCACACAGAGGGGTTTAACAAGTGGTCGATACGGAGCGTTCGAAGAAGTATTATGCTTCATTGCGAGCCAAGGACATAATATATATTAAAATCAATGAAGTAGCATTTCTCAACATTGCATTGTGTATAAGTGTGCATTGATGTATTTTAAAAATAACACATTGGACCTTCTACGGAGTTCGTGCTCTGCCACTGATATTTTCCTGTCTAAGAAAGAGATCAAAGCACACATGATTATTCTTCATAGGGCAGTATCGATGGTCTTATCAATCAATCGATGTTCTTATCCATTCTCCACTTGCTTGATCGTCTCTTATTTCTGCTTATAATGCATCTGAGGAATGTCATTGCCAACTTGCGTGCCCAGTGAGAGTAGACATACATGTGTCTGACATCTTCCTCTGATGATGTTTTCCAGTGATGTGCAAGACATCTTCATCTAATGATATTTACTAATGATGTGAAACAAAACGTCATTTTCATCTAATGATGTTTATCAGTTATGTGCAAGACATCTTCATCTCCCTCTAATGATGTTTTTAATGATGTGCAAGACATCTACCTCTAATCATATTTGCCAATGATGTGCAAGACATCTACCTCTAATCATATTTGCCAATGATGTGCAAGACATCTACCTCTAATCATATTTGCCAATGATGTGCAAGACATCTACCTCTAATCATATTTGCCAATGATGTGCAAGACATCTACCTCTAATCATATTTGCCAATGATGTGCAAGACATCTACCTCTAATCATATTTGCCAATGATGTGCAAGAGATCTTCATCTTCCTTGATGATGTTTACCGATGATGTGCAACACAACGTCATCTTCCTCTAATGATGTTTACCAGTGATGTGCAAGACATCTTCCTCTGACGATGTTTTCCTGTGATGTGCAAAACATATTTTTCTAATGATGATTATTAATGACGTGCAAGACATCTTCGTCTTCCTCCTGATGATGTTTACCAGTAATGTGCTAGACATCTTCCTCTAATGATGTATACCAGTGATGTGCAGAATCGTCATCTTCTCTGATGATGTTTACCAGGGATATGCAAGACATCCGAAGATACGCTTCGACATCTGTTGGGTGAAACTGAGGAACCTAAGGGTCTGCCCGGAGAACTGTCACACCTGTTCAGTAACCTTTAACCATTTCTCCACAAGACATCTATTTGATAAAAGTTTCTAGCTTGTACCCCCATCACACACATCATATAAGAAATACACAAAAACATAACAATAATAATATAACCTGCAAAATAAGATTAGACAACACTAAGATCAAATCTATTTGCAGATCTAGAGGTTCTGCAAGTGATTGCTACTTACAGATCTAGACGGTTTTGTAAGTGATTGCTACAAGTGGTTGCTACAAGTGATTGCTACTTACAGATCATGATATTTTCTTCTTCGAACGCACCATAACGACCACCTGTTAAACCACTCTTTGTGATTTGTATGTGATCTGAGCCTAAGAGCGATTGCACGTTGTGTTAGTTATGCGCCTACAAGTAGGCCAACACATCTGATTTCTGCGACGCTTGTTATTTAATAGGGTAGCTTCCCAAGGCCCCTACGTTAGTCGCCTCTTACGATATGCCTTATAGGTTGCAGTGGTACTATTCTTTGCTTACCGTGTGAGCCCCGGAACCACACTGGCGACACCATATAAAAAGGACACAAAAGCAAAACAAAAATAATATGACCTGGACAAAAAGACACCACACTAAGATCAAATCTATTTGCAGATCTAAACGGTTTGCATGTGAGTGTTACTAATGAGTGAGAGACCATTGAAATCACCGCTTCCTTTTATGTCAACCACTAGCAATCAACAATAGAATCAATATAGATGATTTATTTCGAAATTTGTTCCTATGACTGTGATTTGTCGGGAACACTTGGATGAGAGGTTGAAAACCACTGGTTATTATTGTACATGTTACCGAAATCTGTGTTCATTATAACATGAAGTGTGACAACCATTAGATGATGTCATGTTTGTGAGAGAAACATCTTTCGATATTGTGAACCATCGATTATGTGACATACAAGAGTTCAACATAGATGAGAGCAACAGAGAGAGAAAGAGAGAGAGAGAGATAGATAGAGAGAGAAAGAGAGATAGAGAGGGAGAAAGATAGATAGATAGAGAGAAAGATATATTTATATATATATATATATATAGAGAGAGAGAGAGAGAAAGAAAGAAATAAAGAGAGAGAGAGAGTGATAGTTCTACATTCGTGATCTCTTCTGTGATATTAAATTAGCTTTTAAAGCCGAAGTATTGACTTCATTGCACCGGGTTTTACCCCATATGGTTCGGTCCCTCTCCTCAGAAACGGTACGCCACCTGCCGAGAATATTGCAAAGAGCAGAAATCCATAGCTCCGGCAACAATCCTAGGGGTCTCTGGAAAAAATGGACTCGTGAACATAACGGCGCGGTCAGATTCGAACACACCACCTTCTGCTCGTAAGTCAAGGGCATAACCACTTATCCACTTAGACATTCTATCTTCTGTGACATTCAGTAATTGAACATTCTAGAAAAAAAGAGACACACATCTTTCTATATATAAAAAATGTCATCAGTTTTTTTGTTGGAAGGAAATTGGGAAACAATAAACCAAAGATTTATTGATACTACCATCATCATTGCACTTCGATGAATAACCATCTCTTTCTTACACAGGAAGATCTCAGCTACAGTGTACGAACTCCGTAGCACCGGCGAGGGTCCCCGTTGTAATATGGAAGATGATGAAGATATTTTTGTAGAAATTTTATTTTAATCTTTTTAAAATGAATTTTGCCAGGGCAGCAGTTCTCCAGCCTGCTCTTCTAGATTTTGAACTGACAGGTGTTCTTTTACGTGCTCAAATTGAACACGGGACCTACGTTTATCGTCCGTCTCCGGTAGGAACAGGAACTTGATCTCACTTACATTGAGATCAGGGATCTCTGGAAAAATATCCAGATGTCTCCACGAGGTAGCGAACCTGATACCATTGACACGAGATACAAAAGAAACAAAGAGTATTGCTTAATAACAATGAGTCTATTTTATTTTCTCTAATCATGTTTTGCCTCTAACGTCAGGATAAGAAGAAATTTCTAGAATGGGTATTTGTATGCATTTAATAAATAGTGTTTTTCATCGTCTCTGTTATCTTTGACGTCCACATTTTACGTGGACGGCCTTTTGCTTGTATCCACTGTATCGGAGTAACATTACTCTTTGAGCACACTGTCTATTAGTAATCTGCTATATGTCGGAATAATTGAATTTGCTGTTATAACAACGAGTTGGATTTGCAAAGTGTGAAATGCGGCTCAGATCTCAGTTATTGGAATTACAACTGACGAATCGATCAAGTTTGATGATGAGCAGCTAACTGAAAGGGGCCCAGCACTAATAGGGCTCTGAGCGAATTTTTAGAAATTATATTAAAAAGAATCCTGCAAATATTTTGGCAAAATACCATGAAAATGAGGAGCAAATATTTTGGCCAAATACCATGAAAATGAAGAGCTTTTGAAACGAACGGACTGTGCATCTTTGGAGACCATCATTAAAAGATGAAGATGGCGATGGATTGGACATGTATGTCGTATGCCAGTAGGGGCATTTGCTAGGACAGCTCTCATGTGGACAGCGGATGGGAAAAGATGGCGTGGACGTTCAAAGGAAACATGAAGAAGAAATGTGAGAGAGAGTTGAAGGAGTGTGACTGACGTGGGAGACGGTTGGTAGAAAGGCAGCAGAACGGCAACAGTGGAAGTTTCTTGTGGAAGCCTTATGTGCCAATCGGGACACGAAGAGGATATAGAATATACAGGGTGTTCAACTTAAAAGCAGCCCCAGTGATAAATAGAAATTTGCCAGGTACGCATTGCATCTCGTCTATTTACTATTTAAACCGGTTCTGACTAGCTTGTCCTACGTCACATTTGTTCATCGCTCCTTCCCGCACTACAATTACACACCATCACACAACCTTGACCTATACTACGTCATAACTGAACCTTCTCATTTCCATACATATATGCCAGATTAGCTCCATTCACATGCTGCTTTTAAGTTGAACACCCTGTAGAATAGATGTTTAGCAAGGTTTTGTTCTTAAAAAATTAATTGGATATACTTGATATAGGCATATATTTCCATATTAAAAAATTAATTGGATATACTTGATATAGGCATATATTTCCATATTAAAAAATTAATTGGATATACTTGGTATAGACATATATTTCCACATTAAAAAACCATGCACTCAGACCGAACCAGGAGTTGAACATATAAGCAACACAGAGGTTTTCTTACTTTCCCAGTACTGATTGGAGTGTGGTATGCGAGAGAAATGGTATCCACGTGTGCAATCGTAATATGCAAGTTAGAATATTCACATTAACTATCTCATACTTGTGAGTCTATATGGCGGAGTGGTTAAAACGTTTGCCTGTTTTCTGAAGGTTGTGGCTTCGAGTCCGGCCAGTAACATGTACAATTTTTTTCATGAGGTCTCTGCAATTGTTGCTGGTAACTAAAATACGTCACGTCGCTAGATCGAAAATAATGCCTTTTTCATGGTGATGTGCATTTTAGGGGACCGGTCATAGGGTAAAAAACATGTGCATATTTCGATTCCATTGGGATGGCAAATAATCAATAACGTAGTCTTACTTGTTCATGTAGGCTTGCTTGCCAATAGAAGACTAGTAATCGATGATAGCATTGTAGGTTTTATAGTCCTATTGTAGTCGGAAGCTATGTGGATCACACACGGAGGTAATGTGGGGCACATACAGAGGTTATGAGGTCCACACACAGAAGCTAAATGTGCTCCACGTGCGCAGTGGGTCACACACACAAGTCTAAATTGCTTCCTCGTGCTAGGGTGTCACACACAGAGGCTAAATTACTCCCAGTGTGCTAGGTGTCACACACACAGAGGTTGAATGTGCTCCCCACGTGTGCTAGTGGGTCACACACACAGAGTCTAAATGTGCTCCCCACGTGCGCTAGTGGGTCACACACACACAGAGTCTAAATGTACTCCCCACGTGTGCTAGTGGGTCACACACACAGAGGCTAAATGTGCCCCCCACGTGTGCTAGTTTGTCATACACAGATGTTAAATGTGTTCATACGTGTCTAGTGGGTCAAATACAGAATCTGAATATGCTCCACATATGTGCTGGTGGGACTACACAGAGTGTTCATTGTGCTCCTCACTTGCGCTAGTGGGTCAAACACAGAGGTTAAATGTGATTCCCACGAGTGCTATGATATATGTTATGTCACACACAAAAACTAATTACGTCCTTACGTGTGTTATGTCCCAGAAAAAAAACTAAATAAGCCCTTGCGTGTGTTATGTCCCAGTAAAAATACTAAATAAGCCTTACGTGTGTTATGTCCCATACAAAAATACTAAGTAAGCCCTTACGTGTGTTATGTCCCAGAAAAAATACTAAATAAGCCCTTACGTGTGATATATTACACATACTCGTAAATACTAAATATTCTCCCTACGCGTGATATATCACACTAAAAAAATTAAATATACTGTTTACACATGGGGCGCCAATACGTTGAGGAGGCAAGATGGATCAAATGCCACCCCTTGGAAAATGGCTTTTTGATCAGTTTGTTTTTTTAGAAATCAGGTCTTCTCCAGTTCCGCGTAGTAAACTATCAACTAAAATATTAAAAATTAATTTTGCCCTCACTTGGAAAATAGTATGTAGGTACCCATATGTTTCCACACATTAGTTTCTGTGTAGCACCCCCACACACACCGATGCTAAATACTTCGCCTGCATACATATATTACCAGTAACAGCAGTGCTGTTATTTTTTATGTCTATTATTTTATCATGTATTGATTGCTATGATACAAGCAACAAAGGAAAACCTTGAGTTCTGCCTGCACACTATACGATTAGCGATAATCAACATAAGCCTACAAGCAGGACACATCATTCATTGCTTGAACACAGTAATCAACATTTAACCCTTTAGCTGTTAAGGACGTATATATACGTTTTTTCCCCGTCACTTCTAAAGACGCATTAACACGTCTGTTATTATCTCTCCTCTGTGGGCTAAAGCCGTGTTAACACGTAATACATTGCTACTGTCACTGCTATAGGCATACATTCCCGTTTGTGACCTAGAAACAAAGAGAAGCTATTTTTAGCTCAGCCTTCAGAAAGTATGTAGCAGCGAAAGGGTTAAGGAAAATTTGCAGTATACGTAAGAGTCATAATGTCAGCTTTACATACCATCATCATCATCGGTGCCGTGCCGGCTGGCGTAGGCGATCATGGATCTCCACAAATCTCTGTTGTTGGTGTTTGCTATCAACTCAGATGTTGACGCTCTACCGTGCCATGAAGTCAGGTTATCCAACATTTTCTCTCTCTGTCTTCCCCTGTCTCGTCTCAATCAATCAAGTGCCATGCCTGCCGGCGTAGGCGATCATGTCTCTCCACAACTCTCTTTGCTTGGTGCATGTAATCAGTTCTGACGTCGATATTTTGTCGAACCATGATGTCAGGCCATCCAACATCTTCTCCTCTGTCTTCCACGATCTCTCCTTCCTGAATTTTACCTGTAGTCACCAAATGTTCTAAACCTTCTCTTCGCATTATATGCCCGGAGAACCTTGATTGTCGGATTCTTATTCTTTTGATAAGGTTTCTTTGTGTGCAGACCTGATTTAAAACCTCCACGTTTGTTTTCTTTGCTGTCCATGTCTCGTCTACCCTAGATTTTACCGGTTGTGACAATGTGTTCTAAACCTCCTCTCCTCATCACATGTCCGAAAAATGATGACTGCCGCTTTCTTATATTGATAAGCTTTCTCTGTGCCTTGATCTCATTCAGCACCTCAACATTAGGTTTACATATACAAAACTCATTAATGAGGATTGAAAGAAAAGAATCAATCAAGTGCCATGCCGACCGGCGTAGATGATCATGTCTCTCCAGAACTTTCTTTGGTGCTGTTAACTCTTTCCACGCCCATTTATTTTCTCAATTTTTAAGCAGTTAATTCAAGGAAGTAAAAAAAAAAAAATTTTAAATTACGATCCCAACTACTCGTCAATAAATAAACATATATATATTATTATATACTAAATGAAGAAAACTGGGCAACCCATTAGAATAACAAAGTTGAAAAGTAGTATAAGTAAACCAGTAGAAGTAAAACTAGAAAGACTTCTTATAAGGGAAGCAACTCTATGGCAAAGTGTGCGGCTTAAAGCGTGCAACGGACTTCCGCCGTGGCGCAGTGTGCGGCTTAAAGCGTGGAAAGAGTTAATCAGTTCTGACGTCGATCTTTTGTCAAACCACGATGTCAGAACATCTATCATCTTCTCCCTCTGCCTTCCACGATCTCTTCTTCCCTGCATTTTACAAGTTGTAACTACCATCACGTGCCAATAATAATCGACACTCAGGGAGCAGAGCACGAGGCAGGCCAAGAACACGATGGACAGATAACATCTCAGAGTCCCTGCGAAAGCATGGACTGACAACGTCAAGCACAACACACCTGGCACAAGATAGAAAACTAACTCTCCCACGACGCTTCACGGCAAATATGGTTAAGATAAGATAAGAAGATAAGATAAGATAACTAAATGTTCTCAGCCTCGTCTTCCCTGATTTCCTGATTCGTATTCTTTGGAAAAGATTTCTTAAAGACTAGCATTAAAATACAAATCTTGGCATATCCTTTAAAGGACGTAGCCATCAACTACAGTAAACGAGTCTTTGGTTTTCTAGGCACCACTTATACATTCAGTAGTTTGAATTTGCTTTCTGAACGATGAAGTCTATTTTTATCGTTCGTAAAAATTCAAGGGAACAAAAATAGCTTCCAAACTGTCCGCCGTGGTGTTTGAACCAGGTACTCTTTGGCTGTGGTCGAGTTCGCCACTACTAAGCCACATACGCCAACAAATAGAACAGGCAAGTTAAAAGATAACAACAACAAATAGAACAGGCAAGTTAAAAGATAACAACAACAAAAATAACAGGCAAGTTAAAAGATAACAACAACAAAAAGAACAGGCAAGTTAAAAGATAACAACAACAAATAGAACAGGCAAGTTAAAAGATAACAACAACAAAAAGAACAGGCAAGTTAAAAGATAACAACACGCCATAAGATTTCAGATTTTTTTGTTTAAAACATGCAAAAATATAAATTTTTAGATACATAAATAAACTCAGTATGGAAGGTAAATTTAAAAAAAAAATATATACATATATATATACTTCTCTTAATGAAGATACAAGATAATATACGTTTCCGTTTGCCTGTGTGTTGCCGGGGCTCTCAATGGGAGCAAATAATAGCAACACTGCGTTCTACAAGACATGTGGTAAGAGAAGGATAAGGTACCGGTCTAAGCAAGCTACCCTCATAAATAACAAGCGTCGCAGAAATCGGATGTGCTGGTCTACCTGTAGGCGCATAACTGGCACAAATCACATACAAGTCACAGAGTGGTTTAACAAGTTGTCGATATGGGGGTTCGAAAGAAGGACAAGTGGTCGATATGGAACATTCGAAGTAGGACAAGTGGTCGATATGGAACATTCGAAGAAGGACAAGTGGAGCACTCGAAGATGAAGATATACGATTTGTTGATTGTGATATTAAATTATCTGATAAGTGCAATAATTCCATAATTTTATGTTAATAAAGAAGAATGCGCCGGTTGGTTGGTGTAGGGCAATGAATCGTTTGTTAATCGATACCCAGGAAATTTTAATATGAATATCAAAGATATCAAACTTGGAGAAATTAAATATTCAGAAAATGGCAGCAAGCACACAAAGAACAAGAATATCAAGTTAGAACAAATAGGTATTCATAAGTGGAGAACACAGAACATACGTGGAGAACACATGTATAGTACGATTCTGACAATATGAGAAATGAAGTATGAAGAGATACAAAACAGTACAGCACACATATAATTTGCTGATTGTTACTCTTGTTGAAATGAAGTATTCAGAAGTACACGGAGAACACGTAATACATGGAGAATACATAATACATAGAGAATACATAATACATGGAGAATACATAATACATAGAGAATACATAATACATGGAGAATACATAATACATAGAGAATACATAATACATGGAGAATACAAAACACACGGAGCACACATTTACAGTAAGACTGTCAAACTATAAATTAAAGTTTTCAAATACATGAAAACACAAGTACGGTAAGACTGTCAAACTTAAAGAAATAAACTATTCAAATACATGAAAAACACATACGTAAGACTGTCAAACTTAAAATAAACTATTCAAAATACATGAAAACAACTACGGTAAGACTATCAAATTAGAAGGCTTACAGTATTTAAAAATACATTGAGAATACACACATACAGTAAAACTGTCAAACTTAGAGAATTAAAGTATTAAAAAATACACGGAGAACACACGTACAGTTTAAATTGTGTTTCAAGCCGAAGGATTGACTTCATTGCACAGGGTTTTACACCATATGACTCGGTCCCTCTCCGCAGAAATGGAGCGCCAATTACCGATAGTATTGCACAAAGCACGAATTACGTGACTCCGGCAACAATCCTAGGGGTCTCTGGAAATAAAATGCATTAGTGAAAAGAACGACGCTGTCCAGATTTGAACCCACGACCTTTCACTCAAACAAAAGCTTAACCACAGAGCCACATATCACCCCCTCCCCTTTCCCATACACATACAGTAAGACTGTCAATCTTGAAGAATTAAACTATTAAAAAATACATGGAAAACACACTTACAGTAAAACTGTTAAACTAGTAGAAATAAACAGTATTCAAATATATATTCAGTAAACAAAGAATATAGAAGTATCAGCCTGCACCTCGAGTAGTATTTTAGCATAAAACTGGAGTATAACAGTAATATAAAACGTCGGAAACATACACTATGATAGCGCATTTATCAAGTACGCGACACGAATGATACAACACATTAAAAAATCAATAAAACAAAACAACAGTGGGTGATGCATGCATACAACAAGCAAATCCGCATCATTTTATTCCTAGTTGCTGTCTACTGTCTAGCTTGTTTCAACGATTGTGTGTGAGCTTGTGCAAGTATTCGCGATAAAGATCTTTTTGTTGAAACGTTGACATACGTAACAAAACTATAGTAATTTGTCATTTTTGTTCTTTAACAAAAAACATATCGTGACCAGTAACCAACCCCCATTTTTCGTTCATTTTTGTCATATAAATTGATCAATTCTCATTGTGTGGGCTGGTGCAAGTATTCTTGATAAAGATCTTTTTGTCGAAACGTTGACATACATAATAAAACTGTAATAATTTGTAATGTTTGTTGTTTAAAAAAACAACAACGTATCTTGACCAGTAACCATACCCAGTTTTCGTGCATTCTTTCTTATAGAAATTGATAAATCCTCATTGTTATTATATTTAGTAAATGCATTGAGTGATTATGAAAAGTTATACATACCTTTTCGTTATAAAACTTGAGACAACAGGTAAGTCCAATGAAAGATAACAATATTTTCTATTACTATAATAAGGTAAATTAATAACACGAAAGATAAGGTGGTTTGTTTAGTTAGAAAGGACGTGGTCACATTCAGAAACTCGCTCGCGTGCACGGACAAGCGTGCAATGTTGACGAGGAAAGAATCAGCTGGTTCTTGTACGCTGACACAGAAGTGAGTGTGTGAGTTTGCCGCTCAAGCCGGCGGCCCTGGTTGGTTGCTCATAGGTTCCTGGTTATCCGGAACGACACAGAAGAAAACTGGTGACTGTGTATCGATACTGAAGTTTAATGTGAAAAAAACGAGGACGGATCGAGTCGATTCTGAACCGATTATGATTCATTGATATCGTTTCTATTATTGTGTCATCGCTTGACGCCAACGACACAGTGTTTCTTTGTTTAACGAAAGAGGTCGAAGGCTGGTTATGTTTTGGGAAATGTCTAAATGAAGACACATTGCCAAGTAATCTGACACATTTCAATTGGCATGCTTAGTTTAAGTGTTAGATTAGATCCACTTCTACGCAATGGAAGTCATTCGCGACAATACCTAGCTTACGAGAAGATATATTGCTGCTGTGGTCAAGTAGTTAGAGCACTTAACTAAAGGGTCTAAAGCCGAAGGGTTAACTTCATTGCACCGGGTTTTACCCAATATGACTCGGTCCCTCTCCGTAAAAATGTCACGCCACCTGCCGAGAGTATTGCACAAAGCACGACCTCCGGCAACATTTCTAATATATAATAATAATAATAATAATTCCTCTCGCACCATTATACGTTACATAGGGTATGCAAGCAATGTCTCCATATTGCTCTATCCTGGACAACTCGCTCAATCTCCTCCATGGAACTGAGACCGATATTTCTTGCCTCTCTCAGCAAAGTTCGTTTCATGGTCTCCTTTCTACATTTTATGAATGTCTGAAAAAACGTGTAAACATAACGAATCCACGTACTTCGGAACGTAAGGCAAGGGCTACTTAATTTCATAATGGGCCCGTCTTCCCTGCGTGTTCGTAGCGCGTTGGACTACAGGTGACTATCCCTATGTGTGTGCGGGTTCAATTCCGCGGGATGGCAGAAAAAGCCACAGATTCCCCAGATTTACGGTGTTCGTGGCACCGAACCGAAGGGTTACGATGTCCATGGCACCGAGCCGAAGAGCTGAAAAGCTCAAGTGCTTCTGGATCGGAAAAAAAAAATTATAAAAAATTATTTCATAATGGAAATAGTTCTGGCTCGTTTCTCTTGATATGTACTTTTGATTACGTCCATATGTTACAAATTAGGGAACCTGAAGCGTTGACTTAGTGAAGATAGTGGCAAGATAGCGATGAATAGAATTCTCAATCTTATCTTCACATATCGTGTTCTTTGATGTGTGATTTATTGATTGATAGGACCATAATCATTGCACTTCGGTGAGTAACCATGTGTGCTCCGATCTCTTTCTCAACAGGAAGATCTCAGCAGCAGTGCACGAACTCCGTAGCAACGTCGAGGGTCAAAGATGTAATTTAGAAGATGGTGAAGATATTTTGTTTGAATTTAATTTTTAATCTTTCTAATTAAAGGCAGCAACTTTTCAGCCTAGGCAGCAACTTTCCAGCCTTCTTTTCTCGATTTTGAACTGACAATGGTTCATTTACGTGCTCAACTTGAACACGGGACCTATGTTTTATCGTCCGTCTCCGATACGCATAGGAACTCGATCTCACGTACACTGAGATCAGGAGCTCTGGAAAAATTATTCTCGATCTTTGGAAGTGATTTCGCAGAGATACTGCTTTGAAGGATTGCAGCGCAGCAACTGACCTCTACACGACAGAGACCCTGGAAATGAGATCCAAGTGTAGCTTGTCCCTTGCAGATCTTCGCTCTCATCAAGCCTCGCCTGAGGAAAATTCTGCTGTGTCTAGCATGTTCTTACGCCTCTTCCACTGAGATGAACAGGGATATCATTATGAAAAACTCTCTGTGTCTAGCATGTTCTTACGCCTCTTCCACTGAGATGAACAGGGATATAATTATGAAAAACTCTGTGTCTAGCATGTTCTTACGCCTCTTTCACTGAGATGAACAGGGATATCATTATGAAAAACTCTCTGTGTCTAGCATGTTCTTACGCCTCTTCCACTGAGATGAACAGGGATATCATTATGAAAAACTCTCTGTGTCTAGCATGTTCTTACGCCTCTTTCACTGAGATGAACAAATATATAATTATGAAAAACTCTGTGTCTAGCATGTTCTTACGCCTCTTCCACTGAGATGAACAGGGATATAATTATGAAAAAAGCCTGTCGTTGCTGCTTGTCGTACAGATTTTAGAGCGGTGTAGGACAGGTGGGACGGAGCCTGAGGGATTTAATAACTACTGTAGTCACCTGAAGCTGTTCAGGTTAGGTTTTTTTATTTATACCCACAACAGAAAAAAATAGTCATTCACCTTACCGTGAATTGAAAACGAGTCTACCGCATGGCAGCCTCGCACTAATCCAGCGTTTCCCAAAGTTGGCGGTACCGTCCAGTGGCGCTGAAGCGCTCTAGGGGGTAGGGGGACGATAGTCGGTTAAGAAGAAGTTGGGGGTGGGGGAGGGTGTGTTCAGGCGATTGGAGGACGGTGGCTCCTTAAAGAAGAAATTAATAATAAATATTTTAAATAAATTATTTTCGTGATTTTGCGATTGAATAATCATTTAAAAATTGAATTCTGTATTTTAATTCATCTTACGCCCGTCTTACCACGATCCATTTTTTCATCAATTTTCTATTTCATGCATACAATCATTTGAAAATTGACCATGTATTACAGAAATATATATTAAGTTTCTATGTCAAAGAGAAAATAGAGCATGTATATATGTGGAAGGGGGCGTTGGCAAACTGTTATAATGTGGAGGGGCGTTACAAAGTTTATGTCGTGCAAAGTGGACGGTGAGCCGAAAAAGTTTGGGAATCTATGTTCTAATCTATTCGGTCAGACGCTCCTCTCAAATTATGAAATAAATATTAAAATAAGGAAAAAGTACTGTTTAGCACACACACAAAAAACACGACTGTAACAACTGTCATAGTATGTTGAAGATCCATGATAGACGTCCTTGGAAGTTGAAGAGACACCGAGTGAATCAATGATAACTAATGTCAGAGGTGTTTCCTCAACAGAAATATAAAGAATACAAACAGATCGATAATAGAACAAGATGGCCTAAATAGACACTCTCATGTGATATGGTAATAATATTCTCAGTGGTCTTCAAATTGTGGCTTAGGGGATGGTGACTTCGTTTATTAATCACGACCTTCTGAGTTCGAATCACGCTGCGGACAATTTGGTTGCAAATTGTTTCGCGTGATTTTTACAAAGGAGATAGTAACACCCGTTCAGAAAACAAGGTGAACGTAATAATGCCTAGAAAAATGCCAAACAGCGTTAAAAAGCTGGATTTGATTCGCAAAGTCCTGTAAAGGATGTGCAATTAACTAGGTCTTCAAATTGTTAAGACAATTGTTACCAACAAAATTACACAAAGTAAAAATAATGGAATTATAGTTTGCTTTTTTAAAAATGCATTTAAATGTTGAGTTTCTTTGTTGTATCTTTGTTATGCGCATAGTTTACTGTGGACCACAAACTTGGCAGTCAGCTTCAGGTCTGTCAGGTTTCCCCAAAGCTTAGTTTTTAGGTCGACTGGGTGTGACCACATGTTTCTTCTCAGCTCACCAATGAGAGGACAGTCTTGCAGGATATGCTCCGGTATCTGTTCCACCTACTGAAAACTATCAGAGAGCTGTTTCATTTATTCCTAGTTTATATCAGTGTTTGTTGAGTCTGCAATGTCATATACGTAGTCAAAATATTATGACCTGGTCTGTTCTGCTTCAGTTTGGTTTGAAAGAAATTATGTTGAAGATATTACCATTAGGAATCATATTATTTGTAGTACATGGAGTCTCAAATGACAACACAGATAGTTAAATAAACAGATAGATAGATAGTTAGATAGTATGAAATGCCGACAGGTGGAAGGGCGAAGATTTTGCGGGCGAACGGTCGCACAGACTGACCACAGCCAACTCTAGATAAGTTTATAGTTGGCCCTGGACTGACAGACGGCAGCCAACTCTAGATAACTATGCCAGACAACTGACTGAGGAATCCTGACCTAGATCAGAGAAAGGGGCTGGAAAATATAGATGTTTGATAGAACACTGCAAGTTTTGTTTTGCAATTTTACTCAATTCTCTGAGTCTACGATTATTTATTAGTGAAAATATTCATAATATTGATATTCCTTATTGTTAAACTTAACTTGTTGCATCATAGAACTTCGATTTAGTATTTTGTGTTGATTTTAAAATCAATTCGTCTATATACACCAATTCTGGAATGCGAGATCACGAGATGTAGTTGTGGTCTGATTTCCCATAATTTGAGTCCGAAGGCCCATAAGTTGATAGTTGGCTCTGAACAGACAGACGGAAGATGAAATATTTTAACCACGCTAAACGTCACAGTGGTTTGTGGAGAACGGTAATGGAAGGCATGGTTTCAGGAGTACGAGGCAGGGGCCGACCAAAACAAAGGTGGCAGCAGGACATCAAAGAAACCTTGAATATGATGCTTGAGAAGCGGAGAACTTGAAGAGAGAGAGTTTTTCATGAGGGTTGTGATGAAAGCGGCGTTCCACAAGAGACATGCAACTACATTAGTGAGTCATGTGCCAATTATATTCATCCACAACCCTCAGTAACATAAGGCCAAATAGCTTAGCGACAACTCGGAAATTCCTGTTAGATGGGTGTTCGATTTTTGTATATGTTTGACAGAACACTGTACGCTTTCTTGCAATAATGCTCTATTCTATGCGTTCATTGTTATTTATTGGTAAAAATGTTAATAATACTGAATTCCTTATTGTTAAACTTAACTTGTAACATAATATAACATTGATTTAGCATGTTGTATTGTTTGTAAAATTAATTAGTCTATATACAACAAGAATGAAATACGAGATTCACTCGACAGTTGTGGTCTTATTTTCTATATTTTCTTCCTGAGCCCGCCGGTCTATGTTTATCTGAGGCCACGATCTAGCTCAACAATAGAGCTGATCAATCACTACCAATATACATCTATTTGATAAATCCATTTCTCCAACAACTTAAACACACCTGATCTCTGAAACAGAGACAGTCACTCAATAATGTAAGATTGTTTTAAAATAGCTATGGGAGCTAACAATAATAGAAACGACAAGCCCCCAGAGGATATCAATATAAGGAGAGTAAATCCAGTCTTAAGACAGTGGAAATTGATATCGGGCCAAGCTGGTGTAAACTGATGTAAATGGGGAATACTAGAAGACATGGTTGAAATCAATGATTTTTTGAGCACTCAAGAGAAGGCGATGACGAGAGCAATGAGTATAAACTCTGCTCGGCATCATAGAAGAAGAAGAAGTGAAGAATTCAGGCGCGGGCGATGAATTCTGTTATTTTTTTTTTCATTAGGGGGTTCCATAATCAAACATTTTATAATGAATATAAAATGGAACGAATTCATGAGAAGTGATGAAATCAGAGAAATGTCTGGTCAACCACTAGTGACAACTGTATAAGAAAGAGAAGATGGAGATATGTTAGACACACCTTGAGGAGAAATGATCAACGAATATCAAAGCAGGCATTGAAGTGGGATGCAAAGGGTTCAAGAAAGAGAGACGACCTAAGGAGACCCTGAAACAACTTTGCTGAGAGAGGCAAGAAATATCGGTCTCAGTTCCATGGAGAAGATTGAGCGAGTTGCCCAGGATAGAGCGGTATGGAGAAATTACTTGCAGACCCTATACAACGCATAACGGTACGAGAGGAATTATTATATTATTAAATAATCAGACAGATTGATTAAAATGTAGATGAAGAGATCAGCTTGCGAGGGAAGGCATGCATACGGAGGAGGAGCAACGAGGGGAAGAAAGAAAGACAGGTGTGTAGATAACTTGATATCTTATCTTAACCACATTTGCCGTGAAGCATCGTGGGGAGAGTTAGTTTTTATCTTGTGCCAGGTATGTTGCGCTTGACATTGTCAGCCCATGTTTTCGCAGGGACTCTGAGATGTTATCTATCCATCGTGTTCTTGGCCCGCCTCGTGCTCTGCGCCCTAAGTGTCGATTATTGTAGGCACATGATGGTAGTAAATGTGGTTCCATTCTCAGTAGATGGCCGAACCACTTGATTCTTTGCGTCTCGATGTACTGTATGCATGGTATAGTACCAACGATGCTTCTGATATTCCCATTTCTCACTCTATCTCTCCTTGTAACATTGACAGCTTTTCGTAGATATCTCATTTCAAATGTTGTAATCTTTCTTTCTTGTGTCTTAATCATCCTTTATTTCTTGTGTCTTGTGTTATTACCATCATAATCATCAAATAACTTGTCCTGAGCAGGACTTTGCCAACTTAACAATCATTCGGAATTTCTATCTCTCATTGAAACGTTGAGTTTTTCGTATACATCTCATTTCACATGTTGTAATCTTTCTTTCTTGTATCTTAGTCAGGGTCATGATAAATTGATAATCACAGGTAAATGCTAGTATATATATATATATATATATATATATAGAGAGAGAGAGAGAGAGAGAGAGAGAGCGGGAA
Source organism: Arion vulgaris (assembly GCA_020796225.1). Taxonomy (NCBI): domain Eukaryota; kingdom Metazoa; phylum Mollusca; class Gastropoda; order Stylommatophora; family Arionidae; genus Arion; species Arion vulgaris. The sequence continues at coordinate 59,733,704 of CM036763.1, read as the reverse complement.
GAGAGAAATAGAAAAGGAAAGAGAGAGCGAGAGGGAAAAAACAGAGACATAGAAAGAAAGAGGAAGAAATATAAATAACCAATGCCAAGGAATTAACGACCACATCATGTTTTCGTGCTATCAACCTCCATCTCCAAATGAGAAAACCACAAACATTCATAGAACTCATCATGAAAGTGTAGACTTCTTAGACTAGTCTGATTCTTCTTCTGATTGTCCCACGTCTTCTCATTTTGTTTGCACATCTTTCATATATCATTCTTAAGTTCGTTGAAGTCACAATTTCAAGTAGTGCTACATTGTTGGTAATTTCATTTTACAGTTTTTGGGTTTTTCCACACACTAGTTAAATTCTGTTTTCCATTTTAGTTTTGTACTTTTGTAAATATATTGACCAGTCTGGTAAATATTTTGTCCCTGTTTTAGGTAATGTGGTTGTATGTGTGTGTGAGTGTTGTGTGTATGTGTTTGTATGTCTCTGTGTGTGAGGGGTGTATGTGTGTATGTGAGTGTGGGTGTATGTGTGTATGTGAGCGTGTGTGTGAATGAAGGAAGAACTTACGAAGGATTTAACGTCATGGCATAGAACAAGTATCAGCAAGGAATCGTCGTCGTCTTCTTCTTTTTCTTCTTCGAACACACCTCATCAATTACTTGTTAACCAGTCTTTGTGATTTGTATGTGATCTGAGCCTAAGAGTGATTGTACGTTGTGCCAGTATGCGCCTACAAGTAGGCCAGTATATCCGATTTCTGCGATGCTTTTTATTTACCAGGATAGCTTCCTTAGACCCCTACCTCAGTCGCCTCTTATGACATGCTTTGTAGGTCGCAGTGTTACTATTCTTTGCTCCCATTGCGAGTTCCGACAGCACCGGGCGAACAAGAATCGATAAATAACACTAAAAAAGAATATTTGAGAGATAAGCCATCGCGTCTCTAGTCAGCGTGCAACTAGATAATAGTGTCTAGCAGCTGCACCCTTTTCGTGGTATTGTTTAATGAGAAAAGAACGGGTAGGCGGAAGATGAGGCAATCAACCACAATGGCGGTATCCAAGAACCCTATCGTCATAGTTACGGTTGTTGTTTACATAGGAAATAATGCCAAAACTGACTCCTAGGTTGAAAGGTTACTACGTCGGAGATGTTAAGTAACATTTGACGTAGAGGAGCGTTTGTGTGTCTATATATACAATAGATTACTGTCAGGTGTGCTGTGGTACCTTTCGTGGAAGAATGCCAAGGACTATCCTTGGTTACGTTATCGTCTGACCAGTTCAACCTGCTTTTGCAGTGCAGACACAAAAACCTACTTTCGTTTTCCTGTTTACTCGCTACAGTACGCTGGCGTAAGCAGCTAAAGTGCTGACTTTGCATTCTTTTTCTTGATCTTCCCTTTCTCTTCCATTTCGTTTCTCCTTATTCGTCTTTCTCTTCTACTTTCAGCTTGAAAGATGGTTTCTTATTTTGTGTCACAGGTTACCGCGAGACTGTAATATCTTGGTTTCTTATTTTGTGTCACAGGTTACCGCCAGACTGTAATATCTTGGTTTCTTTTTGTTGTGTCAGACACAATCTTTTCAAGTAATGAATCTTTGGGACAGGGTTTGCCGTCCTTTCCTCCTCCCTAGCAATATCTACTGGACATTCTGTTGTCCAGATCCCCAACCGTCTAACAAAACTGTGTTACAGACAAAATCAGGTCGAACATCATATTCCTCTATATGCCACATGGTAGGAAAACGTTTCTTTGCTTTTTTTAAAACTGTAACTATATTTTTACTTTAGTTACTTAGCTAGACTGCAGTGATGTACCATCAGTTTAAGTGTTCTTCTCCGACAGGAGGTTGCTAGGGAACCGAAGAACATTCCCCCTCTTCATCCCCCAACTCCCCGGCGATCAATGCTGGTGATTCACCTCTCGTTACCACGAACACTCGTATGTCCATAATAGTAGATCCACGTAAGACTATGCGGGTTGGAACCTCAATAGACGACACCCACTCAGCGCAGCCGTCTATTTGAACCCTTCCGAAGCATCGACTTAAGAGTCATACACAACAAAATCCCTACTAAACGGAACCCAAGAGAGCTACTGGATGTCAGCTTTTAACCTCCATCGTTCGCCCGAGTGGTTACCGGGGCCCAAATTTGGGGTATAAAGAACAGAACCACTGTTACCTGCCACGTATGTCGTAAGAGGCGATTAAGGAGGTTTGGCTGAAATCGGTTGCACGTTTCCGCTAGGGAATACTAACCTGAAACAAATGCTTGCAGAAAACGGATGCACCAGGCCGTAAGGTGCATAACATGGTGCAACGACCCCTCACATTGAGCAATGGGATAACGGATCTACCACCGCCAATTTGCCTCGGAGATTTAGCCACACAGTAAGAATGTCAGACCTACCATCACGAGGGTGGCCAAAACTTACTGCGGAAGAGGTCGGCACAAACAGGAAGCAGAAATCATAGGAATTATATCCTACAGAACTGCCCCCAGTATGCAGACTTGAGAAGAAAGAGGTGGCGCCTGACTTTAAAACTGGGGGGCCCCGTCCAAGGACAAAACTGTATGGCTTGGTTGATAATCTGAGGCAGATGGCTGCCTTTATTAGAGAATCCGAAATCCCAATCTTGTGAGAACGCAGAAAAAGAAGAACCTCCATCGTCAGATTAAAAGTAATTGTCCCAGTATACTCCTCTTCGCTCTGCAACGACTCTACCAAATGTCTAGCCAGGAAATCCTAACTTGACTTCACACAACGATGCACATACCCATCGGTATATATAACAATATCATCCTTACCTGCAATACCTGCTCCTATTTCTTCTTCTTCTTTGAACGCTCCATTTCGACCACTTGTTAACCACTCTGTATGTTTAGTATGTAATCTGAGCCTATGAGTGAAAAACGTTGTGCCAGTTATGCGCCAACAAGAGACCAGCACATCCAATCTCTGCAATGTTTTTATTTACTAGAGTAACTTCCTAAGTCCTTCATCAGTCGCCTCTTACGACATGCCTTGTAGGTCGCAGTGGCACTATTCTTTGCTTCCCTTGCGGGCCTCGGCACCACACGGAAGGCAATACCTGCAAACAGTCTCTTAATATAAGCTGTACAGTACTAACTTCTACACCATTATCAACGATTTTCAATGAATATTCAATAACTTTTATACGATTTTTTAAAGTTTGATTCATTGGGTCATATGACCAGCAACATTACACTTCCGTAAAGTAATCATGTGTGATCCGATATCTTTCTTACACAGGAAGAACTCAGTGATAGTACACGAACTACGTAGCTCCGGCGAAGGTCCCCGATGTAATTTTGATGATAGTAAAAATATTTTGTAATAATCTTTCTAATAAATTTTGCATGGGCAGCGACTTTCCAGCCTTCGCAGTGTTACTATTCTTTGCTCCCATTTCGAACCCCGACAACACACGGGCGGGACTTCTTTTCAGTAATTGCTAGATTGCCGTTTTCTTGTCTGAGATTATTTATCCACTTCTGGTATCCATCATTTTATTCCACCTTTATAAGCCATTTGTTGCAGTATTGCTACCGTGACATCTTAGTTAACCAGTGACGCCACATCTTTTAACCATTTGTTCTACCGTGATATTATCTTAGTTTAATCTGGTCAGTGCCGTACATCTTTTAATCGTTTGTAATTACTAACAATGACATAAATAATATTTGTTATATTATATACATTCACGATCCCTTCCCCTTTCATTTCCGTGATGAGAAGAATAGAACCTGTTATTCTCTGCTGCAAGGAGCAATTATTAGGTCGTGTGGGTAGGCAACAATTCCCAAGCAAACACCACAGAAGCAGAGACAGAATAATCAACTGCAAATGAAGATCCATAAGTAGTAGACGGAGAATAAGAATAATTTCACGGAACGAAGAGAGAAGAATAATTAATCGATCGACGAGAGGACAGGCTCAAATATTTCAAACCCGTACAAAGCAGCCATCCAAAGTTCATTGCTCACGTACCAATAAGAAGTTGATTAGAAACTTGTTCTGTACCACTAAGACAGAGCAGTGTCAAATATTCAAAACTAACTTGCAGAGCGAAAAATTCAAACAGCTGTACAGACTCGCCCAAATATTCAAGACGCGTACCGCATGGATGAAATCGTTTTCCATACCTCGAAGCAGTTAGTCAGGAATATTCAGAAAGTCGAGCAGTTCGAAATAATCAAGAGTTAAGGAGAAGTAAAACACAAGATCGAGAGTTATATAGCTCTGATACTTAAAGCTATGAGGTGCAGATGAAGTATACTACTGCTCAATGAGGACTCTAAATAATAACAATATTCAACAGTACATGAGCAGAGAATATTAAAGTATACAAATGACAAATGATTCAACATGCATGAAGTGAGCAGTGAGCTATAGATCACTTGTGAGGGCAGACAAATTTTACAGAAAAGAAGGTACGGTTAGAAATATTTAAATACAGAAAAAATAAATAATTCATAGCTTATGAAGGAGCAGAAATACACAGCCTAAATGACAGCGCCACGAAATGAATTCAAGAAACAACACCATGTGTTCAACAATTCAACAGCTCAAAGCGCAAATAATAACATTGACAGATTAGCAGAACGTAAAAATTAACAGTGAATTACAGCAACCCAGAAATAATTACAAGACTACAGAAGCAGAGACAGAATATTTGTTATTCAGCAAGACGAGAGAAGAATAATCAAAGTGGAAGCAAGACAAAAAATTTCAACAGTTCAGAAGCAACAGAAATAATTCAAATCAGCTCAGAAGCAGAGACAGAAATAATTCAAACAGCTACAGAAGCAGAGACAGAAATAATTCAAACAGCTACAGAAGCAGAGACAGAAATAATTCAAACAGCTACAGAAGCAGAGACAGAAATAATTCAAACAGCTACAGAAGCAGAGACAGAAATAATTCAAACAGCTACAGAAGCAGAGACAGAAATAATTCAAACAGCTACAGAAGCAGAGACAGAAATAATTCAAACAGCTACAGAAGCAGAGACAGAAATAATTCAAACAGCTACAGAAGCAGAGACAGAAATAATTCAAACAGCTACAGAAGCAGAGACAGAAATAACTCAAACAGCTACAGAAGCAGAGACAGAAATAATTCAAACAGCTACAGAAGCAGAGACAGAAATAATTCAAACAGCTACAGAAGCAGAGACAGAAATAATTCAAACAGCTACAGAAGCAGAGACAGAAATAATTCAAACAGCTACAGAAGCAGAGACAGAAATAATTCAAACTGAAGATCCAATAATGATAGGAGACGGAACAATTAAGATTATGTTATTTCCACGGGAACGCAAGAGAGATAGATTATGTTATTCGATCGACGAGATGGCACATTGAGCCTTCCCATGCGTGTTCCATCCTCCGCTGCAGCAGCCATCCCAAAGTCCATTTGCTCACCGTACCCATAAGAAGTTGATTAGTAAATCTTGTCTCTGTACCACTAAGACGACACTCTGTGTCATTTTCAAACTTAACTTCTAATTCTCGCAATCGGTCCAGTGTCTGCGACTCGCCCATATCACATAAATGAGAGTGTACCGCATTGATGATATCGGTTTTGTCCATACCTCTACCAGTTTGAGTCGGGGTAATGTTTGCAAGAAAGTCAGCACGTTCGTTGCCTAGGAACTAAGATTGTTTAAGGTAGAAAGTAAAACACAAGATCGAATTGAGTTTATATTTGTTCTCTCTGCATTACTTATACTTGGGTGCGATGAGAACTGGTGATGATGATGCTGCATCAACGTAGGACTCTACTATACCGTAACAATATTCAACCAGTACATGTCATAGGATCCTCAAGTATACACACATGACAATTTGCTTGCAACATCCAGTATGTGTGTGAGTAGTGGCGGCTCGTGATCATTTTGTTGGTGGGGCCAGACAGATATTTTCGGAAAAATCATGGTTTCGGTTAGGAAATATTTTAATGTATAAAATAATAAATACACGTTACACCTTATTTTTGATGGGGCCGACCCACCAGCCCTTAATGACGAGCCGCCACTGTGTGTGAGAGAGAGTGAGAAAACCTCACCATGTGTTCAACATGCTACTTTCTCCACTCCGCAATAGAACACATTGAATGATTACGCAATAACGTCAAGGTACCAGTGAGGATTCACAACCTGGGAGTCGTACAGAGATTAAGGGCATGAAACGCGTATTTGTTTATTTGCGGAAGACCGGATGAAAGTCTTGGATTAAATGTGTGGTTTTCACACACAAAAAAGTCTTCGTGTCGTAGATTTCAGAACCTAACCCCGGATGTATGGATACCACATGCCAGATTGTATTTCTACGTCCAAACTCTTTCGGAATATATAGTGTTTGTATAGAATGTTTCTGACTCATTTATACAACTGTGTATCTGCATCAGTGTTTCTCAAAATGGGAGCCACTTCTACCCAGGGAAACGGAATACGTTAGAAATATTTTGTAAATTTTTGTGATGTTAATAATTTTTATACTAAACTTGCTTTTTTTAGTTAAAATATTATTTTTAAAATTCACACTGTAAGTTCAAAGATAATTTTTTTTTCGTTTGCTGCTAGGAATGCATGCTTAGTTAGGCCCTAATATGCACCTCTGACTAATTTATGCGTGAAAGCTTTTTTTCCTTACTATCAGTGTCCCTCGCAATTCAGGCGAGCATTACTCCGACTTCTGAGGTACTCGTAATTTAGATCCTCAAGTAAAGGATTAGGAAACATGTAGTCCAACCGTGTGCACACCGTTCAGATTTTTCGTCAAAGTTGGACTAACTTGTCCTTGTTGGATTCGAACCACGAAGATTAGTATAGCACAATTTGGCTACTAGCACTGCGTCTTATCGACTTCGCTATCGGCACCGCTGCAAAATTGTTTTTAAAAATAGCTAAAAATTAATTGTTTTTCATAAGTTTTTGTACATCTACGGTTTAATCAAAATCGTTTATCTGATAAAGGAGACATAATCACGGCTAAACAATGTCAACTATCACACTGACATTTGGAAATGAAATTGTTACCAGGTCGTGGGTTTTTAATGGTTTTTTTAAATTAAATTTGTTTTTTCTTTTGTTTTATTAATTTCATTTTAATATTATTAAAATTTAAATTTTATTTTAAATTTATTTAAATTTTATTTTAAATTTCAGTTTACTTTTTAAAAATATTTGTGTATGTTTATTTTTGTTCATATATATTTTTTTACATTTTACTTTATTTAATTTGTATTTAATTTTATTTTTTGTTTCATTTTATTTTAATTTTATTTGTGTTATTTATTATGTTTTTTAAATTTCATTTATTTTTTTTATTCATTTTGAAAAAATTAAAAAATAATTTTAAATTTCATTATTTCATTATTTTGTTTCTTTTTCATTTTACTTCTCATGTTGACAGTTTCCTCAAATTTCTTGTCAAATAATTACTTTTTATGCTTATATTTCTCACTACCAATAGGTGGTACTTTCTTGAAAGGGACAGTGTTGTTATAAGGCTCAGAGAGTTAGAAACATTGTATCGTCTTTTGCTCCTTAAAAATTACAGTTCATTCAGCGGTGGAAAAATTTAGGGAAAAAATGGTTTCGGTGTAGATGATAGTTTTGCTTCATCGTCACAGGGTCACCAGCAGAAAAAGGTTGGGAACCGTCCATACAGTAAGTAATGTACCTGTGCAGATCATCTGACAGAGTGGTTCTATATTCATGTAGCATGTACTATACGGTATATCGCTCTAGCACAGCCTATCCTGTACTGGGAAGACCTATCCTGTACTAGGAAGATGATCTGAAATGTGACTGTACTCTTATTTATGGCTTTATAAATAATTATTTATGCTTTTTTTTATTTGTTGTATGAATCATCGTCGTTTTATTACAATTGCATTAAAAACAAATAAATCCTTCATTTTATTACAACTGTTTTTCTGCATGAAATAATAAACTGTACTTTTAGTCCTAGATTTTTTCTATCTTTCCTCTGATCATGTTTTGCTTCACAGCGTTAGGGTAATAAGAGATTTCTTGAACGGTCTTTTTGTGCGCTTCCTAATCCTGCTTTCCCTCACAGCGTCAGGATATGAAAGATTTCTGGAACATGTTTTTGTGTCGCTCTTCATAAATAGTCATTTTCTCCACAATTTTCTGAGGTCCATCTTTTGCGTGGACGGTCTTTTGTTTTATATCCACTGTATCGGAGTAACATTGCTCTTTATATCCACTGTATCGGAGTAACATTGCTCTTTATATCCACTGTATCGGTAACATTGACTCTTATATCCACTGTATCGGAGTAACATTGCTCTTTATATTCACTGTATCGGAGTAACATTGCTCTTTATATCCACTGTATCGGAGTAACATTGCTCTTTATATCCACTGTATCAGAGTAACATTGCTCTTTATATCCACTGTATCAGAGTAACATTGCTCTTTATATCCACTGTATCGTAACATTGCTCTTTATATCCACTGTATCGAGTAACATTGCTCTTTATATCCACGATCGGAAACTTGCTCTTAATCCACTGTATCGAGTAACATTGCTCTTTATATCCACTGATCGGAGTAACATTGCTCTTTATATCCACTGTATCAGAGTAACATTTTTTTATATCACTGTATCGAGTAACATTGCTCTTTATATCCACTGTATCGGAGTAACATTGCTCTTTATATCCACTGTATCGGAGTAACATTGCTCTTTATATCCACTGTATCGAGTAACATTGCTCTTTATATCCACTGTATCGAGTAACATTGCTCTTTATATCCACTGTATCGATAACATTGCTCTTTATATCCACTGTATCGGAGTAACATTGCTCTTTATATCCACTGTATCGGAGTAACATTGCTCTTTATATCCACTGTATCGGAGTAACATTGCTCTTTATATCCACTGTATCGGAGTAACATTGCTCTTTATATCCACTGTATCGGAGTAACATTGCTCTTTATATCCACTGTATCGGAGTAACATTGCTCTTTATATCCACTGTATCGATAACATTGCTCTTTATATCCACTGTATCGGAGTAACATTGCTCTTTATATCCACTGTATCGGAGTAACATTGCTCTTTATATCCACTGTATCGGAGTAACATTGCTCTTTATATCCACTGTATCGGAGTAACATTGCTCTTTATATCCACTGTATCGGAGTAACATTGCTCTTTATATCCACTGTATCGGAGTAACATTGCTCTTTATATCCACTGTATTGGAGTAACATTGCTCTTTATATCCACTGTATCGGAGTAACATTGCTCTTTATATCCACTGTATCGGAGTAACATTGCTCTTTATATCCACTGTATCGGAGTAACATTGCTCTTTATATCCACTGTATCGGAGTAACATTGCTCTTTATATCCACTGTATCGGAGTAGCATTGCTCTTTATATCCACTGCATCGGAGTAACATTGCTCTTTATATCCACTGTATCGGAGTAACATTGCTCTTTATATCCACTGTATCGGAGTAACATTGCTCTTTATATCCACTGTATCGGAGTAGCATTGCTCTTTATATCCACTGTATCGGAGTAGCATTGCTCTTTATATCCACTGTATCGGAGTAGCATTGCTCTTTATATCCACTGTATCGATAACATTGCTCTTTATATCCACTGTATCGGAGTAACATTGCTCTTTATATCCACTGTATCGGAGCAACATTGCTCTTTGTATCCACTGTATCGGAGTAACATTGCTCTTTATATCCACTGTATCGGAGCAACATTGCTCTTTGTATCCACTGTATCCGAGTAACATTGCTCTTTGTATCCACTGTATCGGAGTAACATTGCTCTTTATATCCACTGTATCGGAGCAACATTGCTCTTTGTATCCACTGTATCGGAGTAGCATTGCTCTTTATATCCACTGTATCGGAGTAACATTGCTCTTTATATCCACTGTATCGGAGTAACATTGCTCTTTATATCCACTGTATCGGAGTAACATTGCTCTTTATATCCACTGTATCGGAGTAACATTGCTCTTTATATCCACTGTATCGGAGTAACATTGCTCTTTATATCCACTGTATCGGAGTAACATTGCTCTTTATATCCACTGTATCGGAGTAGCATTGCTCTTTATATCCACTGTATCGGAGTAACATTGCTCTTTATATCCACTGTATCGGAGTAGCATTGCTCTTTATATCCACTGTATCGGAGTAACATTGCTCTTTATATCCACTGTATCGGAGTAACATTGCTCTTTATATCCACTGTATCGGAGTAACATTGCTCTTTATATCCACTGTATCGGAGTAACATTGCTCTTTATATCCACTGTATCGGAGTAACATTGCTCTTTATATCCACTGTATCGGAGTAACATTGCTCTTTATATCCACTGTATCGAGTAACTTGCTCTTTATATCCACTGTATCGTAACATTGTCTTTATATCCACTGTATCGATAACATTGCTCTTTATATCCACTGTATCGGAGTAACATTGCTCTTTATATCCACTGTATCGGAGTAACATTGCTCTTTATATCCACTGTATCGGAGTAACATTGCTCTTTATATCCACTGTATCGGAGTAACATTGCTCTTTGAGGCTGGTAATCTGTTTATGTCGCCGAATCAGTTAATTTGTTCTTTCTTGATGAAGTCCCGTACTAATGGTGTACACACTTTTTTCCTGATGTCTTCATTTCTAAAACGGTATCTTCTTGTTACTCCAGTATTTTTCGTAGACATTTCATCTCTGTTGTGACTAGTTTCCTTCTATCATTCAATGTCAACGTCCAGGCACTGATAGCATAATGTTGAGAGAAATATTGTGTGAAACAATGCTCTGTTAGTGTTCATTGTGACATGTTGCATTTAAGAATTGGTACCATTTGTTCTGTGGTTTGATTTTTCCTAATATATATATATATATATATATATATATATATATATATATATATATTTAACGCACTTGAGCTTTCAGCTCTTCGGCTCGATGCCATGGACATCGTAAACCTTCGGTTCGATGCCACGAAAACCGTAAATCTGGAAAACCTGCGGCTCGTCTTCTGCTAGCCCGCGGAATTGAGCCGCACTCACTGGGGGATTTCACCCGTCGTCCAACACGCTATGAACACGCTGGGAAAGCGGGCATATATATATATATATATATATATGACATAAATATCAATATGGTACTATATGAAATGAAAATTTTCCTGGCATATCCTAAAGGACGTCCATGAACAGTAAACCTAGTCGTTGTTTCTAGCACCCTTATACGTTCACAGTTTGTCTTGCTTTCTGAAGGTCTATTTTTACCATTTTTAAAAATCCACGGAAACGAATTTGTCTTACAAACTTGCCTCGTCTGGTTTGAACCAGAATACGTTTAGTTTGATCAATCCTCAACTGATCGAATGGCTCCCCACACGCTCACGGGTACTATATACATATATAAATACTGATGTTTCTGTGGCGAGGTAAAGTCCTCGTCTGTCACTCTATAGGTAATCGGTTCGTTCCAGGTTGAGATATTTTCTAGAGACTGCCATATCTCAATCAATATAAGTAAGTTAAAGCTCCTAATCTTATCAGATACAGCCGATAAAACGTAAGGTATCGCGTTCAACTTGAGCATGTAAAAGTCCCTTGACAATTGAAAATCGATATGCGTATGTTGCAAAGTCACTACTTCGGTAAAATTAGTTTAATAAAATTTAAATACAATTTTTACAAAAATGTTCATTATCTTCACAATTACATTAGGGGACTCTCGTCGGTGCTACTGAGTTTGTGCACTGTCGTTGAGATATTCCTATGTAAGAAATGAATTATATCATACATGGTTATTCACTGATGTGCAATGATGATATTTCTAACAATCTCTTTATATATATATATTTATATTTATATATATTAAAGTACAGAAACCTCGAGGTATATTGGATAGTACGGTGTTAGCCCTGTATTCATCATTGAGCGTCGGCACACGATGGGTGATGTGGTCACCATCACATCGGCCACCTTTACTTCCCAGTACTTTTCCTGGTAACCAATTGAGGCTGGGTCTACCTGAGAAACGTTACAGTCGGAAAATATCCCACTGTGTAAAGGAACTCGGACCACTAACCTTAGAAGCTAGTTCACTAACAACTACGCTACTGTGGCTCTCTCTCTCTCTTTCTCATATATATATATACAATTTGATTAATTGATTGATAGGAACATCGTCATTGCACTTCGGTGAGTAACCATGTGTGCTCCGATCTCTTTCTTACATAGGAAGATCTCAGCTGCAGTGCACGAACTTCGTAGCACCAGCGAGGGTCCCCGATGTAATTTTCTTCTTCTTTGGGTTCGTTCTTTACGACCAATTTTAATCACTCTTTATGATATGTTTGATCTTTACCAAGAACGTGTATACGTTGCACATTGGTTTGGTAGGCCCTAAACACATAGACTTCTACATGTTTAGGACACATGCATCTGATTTCAGCCAAACCTCCTCAGTCGCCTCTTACGATATGCGTGGCAGGTAACAGTGGTTCTATTCTTTACACCCCAAATTTGGGCCCCGATAGCCACTCGGACGAATGAAACTTTGAAAATGGTAAAGATGTTTTTGTAGGAATCTTTACTTTTAATGTTTTTTTCTAATGAATTTTGCCTTGGAAGCGGCTTTCTAGCCTACTCTTCTAGATTTTGAACCGCCAAGGGTTCTTTAAGGTGTTCCAATTGAACACGAAACCTACGTTTTATCGTCCGTCTCCGATAGGACTAGGAACTCGATCTCACCTACACTGAGATCAGGATCTCTGGAAAAATATCCAGATGGCTTTACGAGGGAGCGAACCTGGTAACTTTGGCACGAGAGACAAGTAACTAAGCTCTACTCCACAAAGACTTCTTATACATATATGACTTCTCCACTGTAGCGGATTTTAAAAAAAATTTTCCGATCCAGAAGCACTTGAGCTTTTCAGCTCGGTGCCATGGACATCGTAACCCTTCTGTTCGGTGCCACGAACACCGTAAATCTGGGGAATCTGTGGCTTTTTCTGCCATCCCGCGAAATTGAACCCGCACACAAGAGGATAGTCCCCGTAGTCCAACGCGCTATGAACACGCTGGGCAGACGGGCACTATAGCGGCTTAAAGACCGCATATCGAATCATTTTACAGAAAGTGACAAAGTGTCTATACGATGACTGAAGAATGTTAGTATCAAACGATGCACCGGTTGCACTTCAGCCAGACACTAAATAAGAAACTGTAGCTCCCACATGAGCGCTAAGAGATATATTAAATAACCAATGTGAGCGAAAATGTACTTTAAGTAAAACAGACAATGAAAATAAATGAGACGAGCAACAAAGGAATGAACAAGAAAGGAACATATCAAACATGTTCAACGACACATAAATATCACACTTGATGCAGCAAAGAAAATTCAATAACTATTCATACTGTGGTCTAGGTCAGTGGTTCTCATCCTGGTAGACGCGTCTCCTCAGGAAGACGTGAGACACAAGTAGGAGAGACGTGAAACGTTATGACAATTTATTGTATGTTGTATTTTAATAAGATTCTATACTAGCTTGTTCTTCCAGATAAAATATTTTTTTGTCTCTAAAGCTGTAAGCTCCAACGCTTGTGGAAGGCAGGGGGGGTCACCAGGAAAGATAGACTACGAAATGAGGACATCAGAAGCAGAGTGGACACAACTTCATGCACCGAATACATCGAAAGACAACAAATGCAGTGGTTTGGGCATTTAATGAGAATGAAATACAACCAAGCACTAATAACAGCATACAATAAAAAGAGATCAGGTACTAGAGCTAAGGAAGACCAAGAAAAAGATGGATAGACAATATCAAGATCACATTAAACAAACAAGGAAATAACACAACAAGGGCAACTCATCTGACCCTGTAACGTAAATTTAATCGCCCACCTCTACACTTAATGACAACCAATTCTATCATCAACCTGGGGAAAGACAATATACAAAAGTTTAACATTTCTTTCAAACGTAAACAAAAACATAATAGATTTTCACTCATTTTGACATTTTTCTCAAATCATTGTCAAAAATTGATTTTTTTAAATACTTATATTTCAACCTGCCTATTTTTGTTTGTTTATATGTATGTGCTGTTATAAAGCTCAAAGTTATTTTTATTTCCTTTGCTCTTTGCACAGTACAATTCATTTGGAGGAGATAGGAAAATAAGGAAAAAGGAAGGTGGCGTGGTAGTTTTGCCTCGTCGTCAAGTATGGACACAACTGAGAAAGGTTGAGAATCACTGGTTTAGATAAATAGTAAAGTTATTTAATGTTACTAAAAAATATTATACAACTAAGATTCAGCTCTTTATAAACAATTGTCTTCTGCGTGTTCTCAGAATGAGATGGTAGGACAGAGTTGCAAGCATAGATATGTGGATAAGCACAAGACAGGAACCCATGATGTCCCAGGTTAAGACAAGAAAATGGCGATAGGTTTGGCATACCCTGCCGAAGACACAGTTGAGTGTCACTAGACAATCACTTGAGTGAAACCCTCAAGGAAAATGGTAGCCCTAAACAGACCTTGGCATTTCAAAATCGAGAATAGCAAGCTGGAATGTCAATGTCGGGACATAAGGAAAGATTGAAAAATAAAAAAATAAATTTCTACAAAATATTTTCAACGTCGTCTAAATTATATCGGGGACCCTCGCCGCTGCTACGGAGTTCGTGCACTGCCAATGAAATCTTACTGTATAAGAAAGAGATTGAAGCACACATGGTTATTCACCGAAGTGTAACGATGATAGTCCTATCAATCTATCAATCTATCACTACAGATATGAAAACAACAAGATACTATGTGTCAGATACACCACCAGTTCTACATCAGGAGAAGTGTTTTACATTATGACACTACTAAAAGAAATGAGATGGGATAGCTGCAGTAAAGCCATTACCTTTGAGACCAGAAACCCCCTGGGGTCTGATTGTTGTTGGATTAATGCATCACGGAATTGAATTCATTTCAATATCGATCACCGAGTACAGTTCTGATATTGCACTCTCACGTTGAATGACCGTGATGTTTTGTTTACATTGGCAACATTCTGGGGAGGTGGGGGAACTAGACTGAGTCCACAAATATGTGATCAGTAATTTGTCATGAAGATTTTTGAATATGTTCTGTTCACAATTAACGTCAATATTATGCAGATGATACTGGTGTCATTTTTCATAGTTATAATATTGGTTTTCCCCCTAAGGTTTGCATCCCTTGTTTTGTGTTTTTCCTCCCCGCTCTTTGTGGAGCATATGGCCTCAACAGTTTTCGCCACTTGTAACGGTTACTGATTGTGTTCTTTGTGGCTTCTCAGGATAATCCAGCCTCTCACGGTTCCTTAAGAAAACTCCGTCATCAGGTCTTGTTAGGATGCCCCCTTTTCCACTTTTCCTGAGAGTTTAACTTAAGTGCAATTGCAGCCTAAGAGGTTTTGAATATTAGCTATTTAATTCTTGTGGTTATTACAATGACTAAATATTTGTTATATTTGACGAAACAATGAAAACTTGCTTAGCGCAGGAAGTGAGTCAATGTGACCTTGAACAGAATTGATTAGAAAGTTTGAACTTTTTCTAAGGATCATAATCTAACCTATTTTTAGATTATGATGCAACTACAAAATGTATATGCCCTTCCCTCTTCTTTCATACCACCCCCTCCCTCCTCACCTCCCCCTCCCTCACCCCACAACTTCTTCACCCAACCAATGACATTCGTCAACTTTGCAACTGTTTAGCTTTGTCGATTATTTAGACTTGTCAAAATTTTCGCATGACATGACATATTTTGTTCCCTACAAACCCAGCCTCATTTGATCACCATAAAAGCACTGGAAGTAAAGATGATGTATGATATGTTTACTACATGACACATTGGGTGTTGATAGTCAAGCATAAATACGAGATTAGCACAGTATTTCCCAACTATACCGCATGGTATGAAAACGGGCTCGTTACTTAGATAAAATGAGTACATTTCTATCTGACAATGTTTCCTTCTCAATGGAGCTCAAGGAAGAAGAAACAGACAAATAAAAATATAAAAATAAAGAAGAATGGATGAATGTGAGTGTCTGTAGCTCAAGCGGTAGTGAGCTTGATCACGAACCCAAGCGTACCTGGTTCAAACCCCATAGCGTGCAAGTTTGGAAGGAAGTTCGTTTTCCTGAGATTTTTACAAAAGGTAAAATAGACCTCACCGTTCAGAAAACAATACAAACTAGTGAACGTATAAGTGGTGCCTAGAAAATCAACGACTCGTTTACTGTGGTTGATGGCTACGTCCTTTAGGATATTCCACGATTTTCATTTCAATGAATGAATATTATCATCTTCTTGTATTCTCTTCTTTGAACCTCCATATCGACCACTTGTTAACCACTCTTTATGATTTGTATGTGAACCGAGCCTAAGAACGATTGTACGTTGTGCCAGTTATGAGCCTACAGGTAGGCCAGCACATGCGATTTTTGCGACGCTTTTTATTTACTAGGGTAGCTTTTCTAGCCCACTACCTCATTTGCCTCTTATGACATGCCTTGTAGGTCACAATTTTACTATTCTTTGCTCCTTGAGAGCCCCAGTACCACACGGGGGTGAATACTACCTAGAACTGACAGAAAGAGTGGATATCAATAAGGAATATAGTGGACATCAATAAGGAATAGAGTGGACAAGAAGGTGACGTTAATATATGTATATAACCTTTGATCTACACTTGGTGGAAAGGTTACTAATGAATACAACGACTAAATAATTCACTAAATCATCACACAGCATGATCAACTCCTCTGCAGAAATGGAAAGAGCTACAAAAATCTATGGAAAGGAACTGATATAAAGACAAAAACATCGATTTTTAAGATCATATATCTTTCATGTAGCAACGTATGACTGCGATCCATGGATTATTGATGACACAGTTGAAAAGCAATCGATTATTGCCTTTGGATGCAAGTTCTACAGAAGAGTATGCCAAAGGGGTAGATTTCGGTATGAGTGGATGTCGTGTATAGAAGTTTCTAACCTTCAGAGGAGATTTACGTGGATCTACTGTCCTGGTCATGCGGGTGTTTGCGGTAAGGAAAGAGCGGACAGGCTTGCGTCAACAGTATCGATTGTTGGGGAGTTGAAGATGGATAAGGGAGATGTTCTTCGGTTTCTTTGCAACTGTCTGTTGGATGAGGACAATGGAATAGATGTTGAATCGATCCAGCGATGTAAGCAGTTTGGAGTTACCCATTGTACAAGTAGAACTGGATGCCTAAGGGACAGAGTAAGAAGTGTGTTTAATCAGCGAGCCTGCCCGTCTGCCCAGCGTGTTCGTAGCGCGTTGGACTACGGGTGACTATCTCTCGTGTGCGGGTTCAATTCCGCGGGATGGCAGAAAAAGCCACAGATTCCCAGATTTACGGTGTTCGTGGCACCGAACCGAAGGGTTACGATGTCCACGACACCGAGCCGAAGAGCTGAAAAGCTCAAGTGCTTCTGTATCGGAAAAAAAAAAAAAAATCAGCGAGCCACGGAAGTCATCAGTATGCATACTCTTCGATATCTGTTGGGGAGACTGAGCAACTATGGGTCTTCCCGGAATGCAATGACTTTAGTTTAGTAACCAATAACCAATCTACAGAAGAGCACAATACCATGGACAAAAAAAGAAGAATAGATACATCCATTTTGCAACAGCACAAGAAGATGATCAAGAAGATAATGGTTACACCCTAGCACTCCGGACAGAACCCCTAGGTGCTCACTTACCTCTAAAAGATGTCCAAGGGTAGTCATACTGATGGTTGCAGTGGCTAGCTGGTTTGGTTTTTTTTGCGGGGTTTTTTTCGGTCCAGAAGCACTTGAGCTTTCAGATCTTCGACTCGGTGTCATGGACATCGTAGCCCTTCGGTTCGGTGACACGAACACCGTAAATCTGGGTAACCTGTGACTTTTCTGCCAGCCCGCGGAATTGAACCCACACTCACAGAGGGCTGAAAGTATCCAAGAAAAATGGAATGCGATCAAAGGCACATATAAAATAGTTAGCAGTAGGGTACTGGGAACCAGTAAAGGACAACATAAAGAGTGGATAAGTGGCCAGACCTTAGAATACATCCAAAAGTGAAAGGAGAGAAAAAATCTCATCAATAGCATTAGATCAGAACGTCAAAAAGATAAGGCAAGAAAAGAATATACAGAACTAAACAAAATGGTAAAAAGAAGTGCTAGAACAGACAAGAGAAAATTTATGGAAAAGACAACAGAAATAGCAGAAAAGGCTGCTAAAGTACATGATCTGCACACACTGTACAAGATTACCAAACAATTATGCCGAGGTAAAAGACACAACCATAACATGCCAGTCAGAAACAGTCTAGGACAACTGTTGACAACAGAGCAGGAGCAGGATATGAGATGGACATCCCACTTTGAAGATGTGCTAAACAGACCTGATCCTGAACATCCACCGGATATCCCACCGGCCGCACAGGATATTGATATCAACCTCAAATTGCCAGAAAAGCAAGAAATAGTAAAAGCTATTGGATCCCTGAGAAACAACAAAGCACCGGGAAATGATGAAATGACAGCAGAGCTTTTCAAGATCGATCCCATCTTAGCTGCAAACATATTAGAGCCATTGTTTGCAGATATCTGGGAGAAAGAAGAATTGCCTAAGGATTGGACTAGGGTACTGTGGTGAAAATCCCCAAGAAAGGAGACCTAACAGATTGCAATAACTGGAGAGGAATCACGTTGCTTTCAATCCCAAGTAAGATATTCTGCAAAATTGTCATAATGCGAATACAAGAAGCAGTAGACAAGTGTCTACGAATGGAGCAAGCAGGATTTAGGAAAGGAAGAGGAACAAATGAACACATATTTACCCTGCGTAACATTTTAGAACAATGTAGCGAGTGGCAAAGGACTATATATATCAACTTCATAGATTTTGAAAAGGCATTCGACAGCGTCCACAGAGACAGCCTATGGAAGATACTGAGACAATACGGCGTACCGCAGAAGCTTGTCAACATCATAGCCCTCTTCTATAAAGATTTCTCCTGCAACCTAAAGAATTCCAACAAAACATTCCCAGTAAAATCTGGTGTAAGACAGGGATGCGTAATGTCCTCTCTTTTGTTTAGTATTACAATTGACTGGGTGCTAAAAATGCCATAAAACAACAAGCACCAAGAGGAATAAGATGGACCCTTTCGAGATGCTTGAGGACCTGGACTTTGCAGACGATATAGCCCTGGTGTCACACAAATATGAACATATACGAGAGAAAAGTACAATACTTCACAGCACGGCAAAGACAGTAGGCCTCAAAACAAACACAGGAAAAACAAAAATTATGACAAACAGTGAAATCCAACAACCAGTAATGTTAGAAAATGAAACAATGGAAAGGGTTGAGCAGTTTACATATCTTGGTAGCGTACTGACACTAAATGGTGGCACAGAGGAAGATATAAAATCACGTCTAAGTAAGGCCATAACCGCTTTTGCCAGAATGAAACCAGTATGGAAGTCCAAAATCTACAATAGGACCACAAAGCTTAAACTCTATACAAGCATTGTTTTGCCAGTTTTGCTCTACGGATCGGAGTGTTGGAGGATGACCAAAGGAGATACTAGCAGGCTGTCAGTTTTCCACCACTCTTGTCTTCGCAGAATCTTGGGAATCTTTTGGCCAGTAAAAATATCCAATAACCAACTACTCCAAGACACAAGACAAGAGGCAATGAATGACATACTCAAAAGAGAAAGATGGAAATGGCTCGGACATGTTATGAGAATGAGACAAGAAATGCCTGCAAGGATAGCCCTCACTTGGACACCAGAGGGAAAGAGAAAGAAAGGCAGACCACGGACAACATGGAGGCGCATGATGGAAGAGGAACTGGACACCGCATCTCTGACGTGGGGCTCTGCGCTGAAGGTTGCACGGACAGGAGAGCATGGAAAGTCCTTTCTGAAGCCCCATGTGTCACTAGGCATGACGGGATTAAGTAAGTAAGTAAGTCACAGAGGGCTAGTCACCCGTAGTCCAACGCGCTACGAAAACGCTGGGCAGGCGGGCAGGCTTGCTGGTTAAACACCTTGCTCTGTCTGTCATCTCACTTTATCATTTCAAATTTTTTCTTAACAAGAAAACCTGGTATGAATTTAAGCTTTCTGAACTCTAAACTATAGTTAGTTAGTTAGTTTGTTTGTTCCTTTCGTGCCAAAGGCGGCACATAGGGCAGAGGTTTTAGATCTCCATGTGATGCAGTTCGTTGCTAGCAGTTGGAGATCTTGTAAGGTTTTATATCCCAATAGTTTACTTTCTTGTTGGATTTATGAACTATGAACTCTACAAAATATTGAACTCATATACACTTATGGCTGAATCCAGGGGCGTGTACACAAGTCATGCTCACAAGCGAAATAACAGCAGTAAAGTATAATCGTGTTCGGACAGAAAAGGTAAATAAAAAACACGATAATAAGATAGTTTTATTATGCACAAAGGCCCGCCTGCCTAGCGTGTTCGTAGCGCGTTGGACTACGGGTGCCAAGTCCTCTGTGTGCGGGTTCAATTCCGCGGACTGGCAGAAAAGCCACACATTTCCCAGATTTACGGTGTTCGTGGCACTGAACCGAGGGTTACGATGTCCATGGCACCGAGCCGAGGAGCTTTCAGCTCAAGTGCTTCTGGATCGGAAAAAAAAAAATTATGCACAAAAGCAGACTAACGTTTTTATCACAATAGCTTTATCAACAAAGAACAAAACAAGAACAGAACAAAACGATGTGAGTGTACCTAACACATCCCAATAACAATGACGCAAGACGAGATTAAGTACTCAACTTTTAATTTGTATAACTTCCGTTTTTAGGAGTTCTCTGTGGTGGAGTGGTAACGCCGTTAGTCTTGCGTTTCGAAGATAGCATGTTCGAATCCGAACGGAGTTCGTGCTTCGTGCAATGCTCTCGGAAAAAAACCCTTGCAATTAAATAATTTCTTGACCGCTTTAGTTCATTTGCTTGTTTGTGCTAGACTCTATACATATTATTGCTTCCTCCTCATATTTTGTTTTTTTTGTGTGTCTGATTGTTCTGTTCTCTGTAAACAATTATTTCTCTTCCATATGTCTTGTTTCATTTATAACTGTGCTGGACTCTATATATAATAGTTTTTCCTTCTCATGTCTTGTTTCATTTGCTTGATAAAGACCTTTTCATCGATACATCGTTTTATTCCTTTTCTGTATTTTGTCAAACAACCTTACTTCATATTTCGATATTTCGTCTTGGCTATATATTTTGTTTTTGTTACATTCTTCACTACTTCTATAACTATGATAAAAAATGGGATGATTATTCTTGTCTGGAGGAGTAAGGCTCTTTTAATTTGTAAACTACTTTTAACTGCGTCACATTATTACAGAATACATACAAAACAACACATTCATCAGTTTGATAAGGTTTCATGAAAACTAAGCAATTCTGTTGAACTGAATCGAATGTTCGGTTTCATTCCAACTGCACTGGTGCATGCAGACGTCAATCGATGGTGGTATAGTTAAAAACAATACTTTCTATTTATCTTTCCTGTAAATGTGTTTTATCGACATAATTGCGAAACGAAATTTCTAGTAAATGTACAGCAAAAATGAAACATGTGTAATAGCTGCTACAAGTACGATTGTATAGATGCCACCATTATCAACAGCATCAACATCGAGGAGTGAGACAACAACAGATTTCTAAAGTGTCACGTCTGTTTTGTTTCGTTTCGTTTCTCCCCAACTTACTGTTTTACTCTTCTTGAATTGATTTTTATTTTTATTTACAGAATATATCAATTCTCATTTTATTTATCTGTCCAGTGTCTGTCTATATGTCACCCTAAACAGATAGGTGCCGAATGAGATGATGTCATGCAATAAAAATGTCAAATCTCTAGCTTGTTTCCTGAAATTCCTGTTCTCGACACACATGAGTTCACTACAGCGAACTATTAAACAGACTAGCATCAGAGACGCCAGTAATGGGTTCGGTGATTTTATTGATTGATCTCAGTTCTAACAGCATCCCTTAGAACAATCAGATCTGATACCATGCTACAGTATAACTCCAGATGTGATACCATGCTACAATATAACACAAGATGTGATACTATGCTACAGTATAACTACAGATGTGATACCATGCTACAGTATAACTACAGATGTGATACCATGCTACACTATAACTCCAGATCTGATACCAAGCTACAGTATAACTTCAGATGTGATACCATGCTACAGTATAACTCAAAGATATGATATCATGCTACAGTATAACTCCAGATGTGATACCATGCTACAATATAACACCAGATGTGATACCATGCTACTGTATAACTACAGATGCGATACCGTGCTACAGTATAACTCTAGATGTGATACCATGCTACAGTATAACTCCAGATGTGGTACTATGCTATAGTATAACTACAGATGTGATACCATACTACAGTATAACTACAGATGTGATACTATGCTATAGTATAACTACAGATGTGGTACTATGCTATAGTATAACTACATATGTGATACCATGCTACAGTATAACTACAGATGTGATACCATGCTACAGTATAACTACAGATGTGATACCATGCTACAGTATAACTCTAGATGTGATACCATGCTACAGTATAACTACAGATGTGATACCATGCTACAGTATAACTCTAGATGTGATACCATTCTACAGTATAACTCCAGATGTGGTACCATGCTACAGTATAACTCCAGATGTGGTACTATGCTACAGTATAACTACAGATGTGATACCATGCTACAGTATAACTCCAGATGTGATACCATGCTACAGTATAACTCCAGATGTGATACCATGCTACAGTATAACTACAGATGTGATACCATGCTACAGTATAACTCTAGATGTGATACCATGCTACAGTATAACTACAGATGCGATACTATGCTATAGTATAACTACAGATGTGATACCATGCTACAGTATAACACCAGATGTGGTACCATGCTACAGTATAACTACAGATGTGATACCATGCTACAGTATAACTCTAGATGTGATACCATGCTACAGTATAACTACAGATGTGATACCATGCTACATTATAACTCTAGATGTGATACCATGCTACAGTATAACTCCAGATGTGGTACTATGCTATAGTATAACTACAGATGTGATACTATGCTATAGTATAACTACAGCTGTGGTACTATGCTATAGTATAACTACAGATGTGATACCATGCTACAGTATAACTACAGATGTGATACCATGCTACAGTATAACTACAGATGTGATACCATGCTACAGTATAACTCTAGATGTGATACCATGCTACAGTATAACTACAGATGTGATACCATGCTACAGTATAACTCTAGATGTGATACCATTCTACAGTATAACTCCAGATGTGGTACCATGCTACAGTATAACTCCAGATGTGGTACTATGCTACAGTATAACTACAGATGTGATACCATGCTACAGTATAACTCCAGATGTGATACCATGCTACAGTATAACTACAGATGTGATACCATGCTACAGTATAACTCTAGATGTGATACCATGCTACAGTATAACTACAGATGTGATACGATGCTATAGTATAACTACAGATGTGATACCATGCTACAGTATAACACCAGATGTGGTACCATGCTACAGTATAACACCAGATGTGATACCATGCTACAGTATAACTCCAGATGTGGTACTATGCTACAGTATAACTACAGATGTGATACCATGCTACAGTATAACTCCAGATGTGGTACCATGCTACAGTATAACTCCAGATGTGGTACTATGCTACAGTATAACTACAGATGTGATACCATGCTACAGTATAACTCTAGATGTGATACCATGCTACAGTATAACTCCAGATGTGATACCATGCTACAGTATAACTCTAGATGTGATACCATGTTACAGTATAACTACAGATGTGGTACCATGCTACAGTATAACTCTAGATGTGATACCATGCTACAGTATAACACCAGATGTGATAACATACTACAGTATAACTCCAGATGTGATACCATGCTACAGTATAACTCCAGATGTGATACCATGCTACAGTATAACTACAGATGTGATACCATGCTACAGTATAACTCTAGATGTGATACCATGCTACAGTATAACTCCAGATGTGATACCATGCTACAGTATAACTCTAGATGTGATACCATGTTACAGTATAACTACAGATGTGGTACCATGCTACAGTATAACTCTAGATGTGATACCATGCTACAGTATAACACCAGATGTGATAACATACTACAGTATAACTCCAGATGTGATACCATGCTACAGTATAACTCCAGATGTGATACCATGCTACAGTATAACTACAGATGTGATACCATGCTACAGTATAACTCTAGATGTGATACCATGCTACAGTATAACTCCAGATGTGATACCATGCTACAGTATAACTACAGATGTGATACTTTAATGTGAGGTTTTGTCTGTTTGTAAAAGCATAGTTACGCGTCTGTACAAATGTGTGTCGTCTTGGATAATATACATACTGCCCGAGTGGTTACCTGAGCCCAAATTTGAGGTGGAAAGAATAGAACCACTGTTACCTGCCACGCATGTCG